>JAOTOL010001570.1:862500-1475000 GCA_034440575.1 Imbricaverruca yamaguchii
TACAGACATACAGACATACAGACATACAGACATACAGACATACAGACACACAGACACACAGACATACAGACAGACAGACAGACAGACAGACAGACAGACAGACAGACAGACAGACAGACAGACAGACAGACAGACAGACAGACAGACAGACAGACGGACAGACGGACAGACGGACAGACGGACAGACGGACAGACGGACAGACGGACAGACGGACAGACGGACAGACGGACAGACGGACAGACGGACAGACGGACAGACGGACAGACGGACAGACGGACAGACGGACAGACGGACAGACGGACAGACAGACAGACGGACAGACGGACAGACGGACAGACGGACAGACGGACAGACGGACAGACGGACAGACGGACAGACGGACAGACGGACAGACGGACAGACGGACAGACGGACAGACAGACAGACAGACACACATATATATATATATATATTTATGTATATATATATATATATATATATATAAATATATATATATATATATATATATATATATATATATATATATATATATATATATATATATATATATATATATATATATATATATATATATATATATATATATATATGCGTGCGTGCGTGCAAGGAAGTGACCAAGCTTGCGTCGAGGTTTGGAAGTTTGTGCTAGTTAGTTCTTGCGAATAACGTCGTCAAAAATGTCATCCATGTTCTTTTGGTCCAGTTTAACAGCGCATCTGTGACTATTTGAAGAAGCTAACGTTCCAGTTAAATGTACGCGAGGAGTTCTTCTGTGTGCCTAATTGCCGATCAAGCCATGCATCGATCCGATCCGGGGCAGAACAAATTATAATCATGAATAATTATTTGTTATTTAACGATGCTTTTAACCCCTATAGTTATTTCGCGTCGGCATCTGTGATGCCGTGTCCGCACCGCGAGGGGAGAAGCTCATGGGTCGGCAGCGCAGGTCGAACCCATGACCTTTGCCGTGTGAGACAGACGCATTTACCAACTGAGCTATGCTCCCCCTCGAGCCAATCCGATGGAGCCAGTCAGTTACCACCGCCTGTTTGCGGGGGAAGGATAGCTCAGTTGGTTAGAGCGTCTGTCTTGCATAACGAGGGTTCGAGCCGCTCTGTCGACCAATGGGCTTCTCCACTCGCGGGCACGGCGTTATAGTTGCCGACGCAAAGTAACCATAGCAGTTGAAAGCGTCCTTAAATGACACAACAATAATAATAATTATTATTATTACAGCCTGTTTGCTCCGCTGCCGACTGGTTAGCCTATTAGTGCACTTAGTTTTGAGACTCGGTTGCTGAGACCAACAACGAAGTTGGTGCTGAGTTTATGACACCATGTAGCGGCTCGTGTTTCATGAACTCGCAAATATAAAGATACGGTTTGCAGCATGTTTTGTCTTTGTCTCCCGAAATGCGGGCAGAAGAGATCAGTTCTCCACGGTGGTAAAAACGTTTATCGCCTAAAATAAAAACCCTGCAAAAATACTTCAAAACATGGAACTTAAGTGGGCTAAAACAAAGAACTTCACGGGACACTATCTTTCGAGTGGTGGAAAAGTTATGGCGGAAAATTTCGTTGGTGGAATCTGCGACCATTTTTTCACCTCTGTTTGTGATGCCCCGACCCAATTGTTTGGTACTACCGCCGGAATTTTGAGTCCAGTGCGTGATATTTGGGGATATCGTCGCGAGTTCTCCGGTCGTGCTGTAATTAGCTGTGCGCAAGCGCGATTTTGGTGAACCACGGTTCAAATTTTCGTGGGCCTGGTGTAAGTTTTAAATTGCTTGGTGTATTCACTTAAAACCCGCTACGCGAATTGTGGGGCCCCGACGCGAATGTATCGGGCCTAGAGCGATTTTTGGGGAACCGGTGCGATTCTTGGGAACCTACCACTTTAGTATGGGGTGGGCGGGGTGGCATTTTTCCAATTGGGACGCTACTGTGGCTGCGCGACGTGTTTTTTTTTCTTTGCAGATGGCACCATCGAGAATAGAAAGGCCCGTCGAATAATTTGATGTCGGGACGTATTCTGAATTTTCCGGTGCTCGGGTCAATTCGATAGTCCCCTTGTGATATTTGGGGTCAAGCCTATTCTTGTAAGCCCCCTCCAGGATATTTGTGGACCCAGTACGATCCTTCGGGCTCTCGGTGCGTTTCTTTTCGGTGCCCCATCATATTTTTTTACGGGGACCGACGCCATCGTAATTTTTGGATCCTTGACGCAGTTTTTGTGTCGCCAATGTGACATTCTTGGGAGATATTGGCTCTTGGGAAGCCAGCTGCGACTTGTGGGGCTCCGGCGCGGCGTTTTGGCCCCAGTGAGATTTTCAAATGAAGCGGCGTGAATTTGTTTTGGTCTAAGTACGACTTTTGGGCCCCATGGTCACTTGTTGGAAATTCTTTGCGAGAGTTTTAGTGGCTACGACACGATTCGGAGGGCCCAACATGGTTTGCGGGGGTATGGACCCATTGTTGGGATCCCAGAGTGAATTTTCGTGTCCGGTCTGTTTTTATTTTCCCCGGGTTAATTTTTGGGTGATCCAAACGAGACTAAGAGCCCCGGTGCGGCCTGTCATACCCCTAGAGTCGAACTCCACACCCCTTTTGGGTGTTATTCATACTCCCCATTGAAAAGTATGTATTTGCAGAGAAAAGGATGATATGTTTGCGCTTTTGGGTGTTTTATTATTTTAGGGAATATATTTCAAATGCGATATTTATGAAGGTGACTAAGATGATGGTACTACACATTTTCTGTACAACTTCTTGCTTTTCACGTTCTGAGCAAAATGACACAAAAATGGACTTTGAGTTAGGTAGCATAACATAAAAATAAATACATTAAAATTGTAAGATAACCTAACCTAACATTAGCATTACCTGCCTTTGGAGAAAACAATTATAAAACCAAAACTGGAAAAATATCAGACAATTTATTTCCTTGAAATAAAAAAATAACCCAACCAAACCTAGCATAACAGGAAATATTGTGCTTTAAGGTGGTAACAAGACAAGTTTATACACACATTTGCCTCCATGAAGCAAACAATTGGCTAGGTTTGGTTAGGTCAGGTTAGCTTAGGTGTTTTAGTTATGATTTTTTGGCGAAAATCTGTCCAAAATTTAACAGAAAATGGGTTTTTCACGTCAAAAATAGCCTATGTCAGATTAGGTTAGTGTGGGTTGGGTTTTTCTATTTTGATAAAGGCGAAAATATTTTGTTTGAAATTTTCAAAATGTTATGGTTTAATTTGATTTTTCTTCAAAGAGAGGTAGGCTAGGTTATGTTGCTTATTTAAAAACATTTATTTCTTCCTGTCACCTTATTCGAAGTCTTTTTTTGGACGCTACATTACCAAAGTAGTCCATCAGCCCTAAAGCCCTAATAACTAACTAACGAAGACCTTGTTGTGTTATTTTCATCATAACCTGAAAAGCAGGCAATTGTACAGAAAATGAGTAGTCCCAACATCTTAGTCACATTCATAAAGAGTGGATTGAAATGACAAATTCTAACAATTCCTAACTTAAAGCACAAATTTACCGAAATGATTGGTCGCAGCATGTCGTCACATTCCTAAGCATTGCATGAAAACGTAATACATAATACATCATTTAAATTCACCGAAGTGTGCCAACCCCTGACGGAAATGCAACATTGGGTGCCCCAATCCTGGGCAGAAAAGGACCAAAAGTAATGGAATTAAAATATTAATAAAAGAAAAGTAAAACCAGCTTTTTTAAAGACAAATATGGTAGCTAAGTGGTATAAGTATAGAAACCCTGAGCACAAATCCGAAAATGGCATGAACTGGACTTGTCGAAGGTTACCTCCCAACTTCGTCATACTGCTCCTAAACACTGCACGAAATTGCATCAAAAATATCTTACCTCGGTCTTATTTGTCGACCGCAACCGCAAATTTGAACTTGTTATTTTGTGATTTCTGTAACTAGCCCCACTCTTATTGATGCTCACAGGTCCTTCGGATTTTACCTATCTCAAATACTTTTGTTGCAATCGTCGATACTCTCAACCGTTACCAGACGTGACTTTCGGCAATCTTGGCAGACGGGACGGGACAGTGTCCTGTCACCGTCCAGAGATTGAATTCGACGCAACAGTTCCGTTTCCCGGCGCAGTTTGCTTCAAAGCTGGTTTTATCTACATAATATGGTGTTGTGCCCAAGGTGCAAATGCTAATATGACACTACCGTCACGAGAAAAGGTGAGTTGTGGCTAACCTGGTTGCAAATTTAATGGCCATTCAAGATCGTTGAATAGACATATGAAGGCAAGGCGTGTTGGTTTGCATATGCGGCTGAAAAACACTGCCTTTGGAGAAGGAGGCCGGTAGCAATCATGGCACATTGCTGCAGGAAGTGCAAGTAAGTCTATGTATTTCTACTTACCAACATCATATCTGCAAAATATGACAATCTGGAGGGTGCTTTATTCATGTGCAAGCAAAAATACTATGACACCTCGTACAATTGCTCAGTTATATACAACTGTTTGGTGCAGGATTATATGCACAATATTTCTCAGTTTAGCATATCACTTCAAGCATTTTGCCACACTCAGACTTGTGGAATCCTTATCGTGAAGCAAATGATTTGGTTCTTCCAATATGATCCTTTGGTATTTTAATAATATCATCTGGTCACTTCCTTGGGTTTGATTTAGTTACATCATGGCCCATGTTTTGTCATAAGCATTACTTGTTGCATTGACCAAAAGTACCATAAATTACTTGAAACCAATGCAAAATATGACCTATGACACCCTGTCCTTGATATTGGAGCCATAGTGCAAGGGAATTCATTTTGCATTGGTAACTTTAATTTTCAAGGAGTCGTTGTATTTCGAAAACAGCATGTGTCAATCCCATGTTCATCAGCATGATGAAAATGATGTGACCACTGATTTCCATTAGAAATGCTTATTTTTAGATGGGAAGCAAAATACTGTACTATTTTTATACCTGAATTCACCTAGCCTGGTTTACCCTACCTGCTTCTAAATTGTTTCTTCGATGTAGTTGCAATTTGTTTGTTCAATAATAAAACAATGTTTATAATTATTACCTGGCCTTACCTTTTTCAGATAAACATAGCTCATGTTTGCCTGAAATAAAATAAGCACATTTACACAATAAAAGCTAGCCTAGCCTGTTGTTTTACTTTGCTGAGTTCATTTTTTGTACAAGATTTTGTGAACACACTACAGCACAATAATACCAATATATCTATGGATAATCCCGAAAGAAACAAGATTAAGTTTTACAGAAAATAATTGGGGGAGCACAATAAATGAAGGCAATGGGCACCAACAAATGGATTGGTGGAATAGTTCATTGGTGTTATGTTAAAAGTTGCGATTTTTCGGTCGTGGCACAACCAACATTGAGTGCGGGGGGGGGGGAGGTGTAAGTGCCCTCTCAGAATCATACAAAGCTACACCCATGTAGCCTGTATGTGGTTCATCTTATTCTCCGGAAGTGAGTGTGCAATGAACATAGAACATATATGCTCGTTTCACCACTTTTATATTTCGTACAGCTCATATCACTGCTGATCACCAAATCAGTGACTTCAGCCAATATCAGTGCACGGAGAAGAGAGTGTATCACGTTGGCCTATAGTTGCACATAGTGCTGAATGTTGAGATGTAAGTGATTGGATGCTAAATTGACGATCGTATATAGACTAAATCATTATACTTTGTTCCATTTCAGCATCATCGTCGATATTTCGCGCTCGTTCACATAAGTACGGGGTCTTACTGTGAGCAATCAACATGTGACAGCCTAGTGGTGTTCGATATACTGTAGGTGACAGTCTGGACGCTTTTTTCACCTCTGCTCATGCTGATTGCTTGTCTGAAAACGGCAGACACGGTCAATAGTAGTCACTTCACAAATGCGTCCAATGACAAGTTAATGCCGGTCTTTCTTTACCAACAGTGTAGTAGAACACTGGAAACACCTGTCAGAAACTATTGTCAGCAGCAGCACACTAAACATCTTTAAAAACGGCGCCGGCAACAATTATAAAAATAGAGGGCTTACTTTTCGGTATCAAGGGAGGGCCGATCGACGGATTTGGTGTGCAACTGGTTTTGTGTCCGGAGTCCAGCCAAGAAGGCCCTTGTGGCTCAAAGTTTCACTGGTCTTTTATGTCTTGATGTCTGTATGTGTACAGAAAGTGCACTGGCGAGACACGTGTGGTGCAATTAGTTCAGTTTCGTTTCAGTTACTCACGTTTTTCGAGACGTTGGTACAGCTTAGTGCTCCCACATGTGCATGACATGTCAGTTCCCAGCCAGTATTGTGTTCTTCGTTCGCATAAACAACGGGTGCGGCCATGCTGACCTTCCAGTTGCTCTTTTACCAACAACCTCGTCAGCGATCCGACAACACTGGCTTCATCCTATTGGTCAGGCGCAAACTACTCTAAACCAATCGGCAGCCTCCCTACCTCAGCAAGAGTTGACGGAAATGTTGCAAGCGCTGCGTGGCCAGCCCTATGGACTAGCGCTACGCCCAGGTCTGGTTGCGCCTCTGCGGGGGAGGGGAGGAGGGTGGTGCACGCGGCGCCCGTATATAAGCGGGTGGTCCTCTGGTACGAGCATCGTCATTGACGACAACGTAGTTGAGTTGTGATCACAGCGAACATTCAGCTAAAACAACCGTGAGTACGTGGAGCCTGGGTGGATGGAGACAGGGGGCAGCTGCCAGAAACAATGCGTGTTGCACTCAGACGAGTCCAGTTATTTGGAGATTCTTTCGGACCACGGTGTGACTTATTCTGTTCCAAACGTGGTTTTCAGGGGCCCCGGTCAAACTTCTTGTGCCCCAAGCGCGATTATCAGGGGCTCCGGCCTGACCTTTTGAGACCCAGCGTGATTGTGAGGGCCCGACCAGTCTTTTGTCTGGCCCAGCGTCATTTTCGGAGGCCCCGGATAAACGTTTTTGCCCCCAGCGTGATTCTCAGGGGTCCGGTCCGACCTTTTAAGGCCTTAGCGTGATTTCATGAGGCATTGGCGCGACTTCTCGATGTCCTAGCGCGACTTTTTGGAGGCTCAACGGTATTTTCAGGTGCTCGGTCCCACATTTTGGAGCCATCAGCTTAATCTTAAGTGTCTCATGACGATATTTGAGGTCTCCAAAATGATTTTCAAGGGCCTTGGTGGGATTTTGAGAGGGCCCAGACTAATTTTCAGGGACCCTTGCGCGACTTTTTGGCGACCCCAAAGTGATTTGTATGGCCCCGTTGAGATTGTTGCGGACACCAACATGATTTTTAGGGAGGCTGGCGCTATTTGCGCGAACTCAGGCGCGATTATTATGCGATTAGTACATCGCACAAAATCGGCCTTCCCATGCCCATTTAACTGGTTGGATCACAAGCAGTGTTCATAAATATACTCCCTGCAATTGGCCTAAGTTCATCATTTATATTCGGAGTTCTTAAATCTCAACCTGGACGTACACATCACTGAACGATGAAAAGCCTTGTTAGTGTAGTCTCCGTTGCAATTAAGTGCTTTGCACTTTTAATCAAATGTCTTCATTGAGTAGGTTCTGGGATCAATGTCCTTGCTAAGCAGAGATTGCTACATATCAATGACACCACCATCTTACCGAACCATTTCTGTTCAACGACATAATTTGAATTCAATGTTTAACGTGCTGTCAATGCCACTACGCAGTTTCCCAGCTGAAGATCCAACTCGGGTCAGTTGCCATGCCCGTCATATGCCTTGTCACATGACATGACAAGAATCGCTCGTAGTACTCGTCACATCATCATTCTTCATATAACTCCTCATGTGACCTTGACAGGTTGCACCACGAGCGCCTATTCGTCTCGGGGATTCTGAAATTCTGACAAGCGTTCTCGCACTTGAAGTTGATGTAATAGGTTGTGGACTTCATTATTTTGTCCATGCTACCATAATAAATGATGGAAATATTTTTAATGGAAGAAATATTTTGAAATAAGTATTTTTCTGTATTGGATACCAGCACCGGTTATACCCAGGCATTTCATTGAAACGGTTGGATATCTGTGTCCTGTGCCAAACTGAAAATCCATTGAAAAGTGGAAATGTTTACGTTTTATTTCATAATACAGTGACGCAATGTATGCATCGTGGCAGCAATTTTATGCTTCAATAATCAAAATGCATGTAAATGTTAGTGTATGGCATCTTGGAGGAAGACCATATATCATACATGGCTAGGCAATAGCAAGGCAAGGACTATGCACTTGCAAATGGTGCGTCTTACCTTGATAGTGCTACGTTGCTGCCTACAGTCTTTATTAAAGTCTACCGTAGGCAATATTAATGAAATGGATGTAAAATATGTTAGCAGTTAAAGAACCACAGTGAAACTCTAGTATGAATGTATTTTGGTACTGGCTGTCACATTATCTGCTTTATAGTATTTTCGCAACAGAATATAGGGTGTGAATATCCATACATCTGTTGCATTACTCCTGAATTAGTTGCGTTGTTGTAAGGACGTTTGCAAGTATGAATCAGTTCAAAAATGAAGTGCTGTCATGAGATATGTGCAACTTTTACTTAGCTATGGATTGCAGGAAGTTTTTCTCATATTCAAATGTGTGCAGGCTGCCTTGTAGTATATTTAAATGTATCAAAAGAATGATGGCCGGCTACCATGGTTGCTTCCACCCCACTTTGAAAAGTCGGAAGGCCATGGCCGCCCTGCCCCCTATTCCTACGTCTATGGTTTGCATGCGGCTGGCGTCCACATAGCAGCGCATCGTGGTCAGCGCCCATCATTTACCAGTGGCGACGGGTGTGGATTTGTTTGGTGTTGGCAATCATTGCGACTGATAGCCACAGGCATCTCAACCTGATCTGCGTCTCTTGGTGTCAACTTGACTTTTCGCTGTGCTAGAGCTGTGCAACTCGTCTGGCGATGAGCCACTGAAGGCTGTCCGACGTCCGACGTCGTGCTGCAGCGGCCACGCTGCACGTCGATCTCAGCATAACCGTGTCATTCCCACAGACGATGCCGAATGACAAGTCCATGGGCAAGTCGGCCGTCGACAACCGCTCAAACCAGCTAAATCCGAACCACCCGACACACCAGGGCGGCTCCAATCGCCACACTGGCAACACCGAGACGTTTGGCAAGGCCGCGGCGGACAACCGTTCAACCCGAATGAACCCCAACAACCCGAACTACCAGGGCAAGAAGTGAGCGAGCGAGCAAGAGCGACGCGCTGCTGACGGCCGGCCGGCCACTCAACCCGCAACCTCGCCGGCTCCTACATGCTTCCAGAATTAGAGCGCTGCTAAAGCCAAAACGTCTCGATGTTAGGTGCTGGTGTCTGCGTGATGATTTATAACCACTTCGGCCGAGAGTAGCTGACGCGACAATGCACAGTTTGGTTATGTAGAATAGCCGCCGTCTCTATGTCGACCACCGTAGCTGCTTACCTTCGGACACAACCAGCACTGGGTGCGGAAGAGCATGCAATCTAACTTTACCCCGTCGATTGTATATTGGAAATAAATACTCACATAAACTACCGTGATTTGATGTGATGACTTATGGCGGCCAAATAATTGAGACTGAAACATGCCTGGGTGTGTCCTTGTACTGGGCAATGGAAGACGTCAGTGTTCGTGAGGGAGTGAAATAATTATCCAGAAACCAGGCCCACATTCGGGGTAACATTAGTGAATGGTGGGTTGGTACAGGGCGTTTCAGCTCCACATGACAAAGGTGTGATGCAGCCTTCGGCGAATATAATCCCTGGTAGCGAAATTATGTTCCAGCAACATTGCAGCAATATTCTGCCGAGCATTGCATCAACAGTCGTTACTACGAAACTCAATAGCCGCAGCATTGAATCACAAACAATCCGAGATTGTGACATTACACAGGCTCGTCGCGACGTTGTATTTACAACGTTCCATGGTTGTGTCAAGAATGTGGCCGTCATCTTCCGGGTAAGCTTTTCGCTCTCACCAGGAGGAGGGCATTTCCGTTGCATGTACACGATCAAACTAATGGTGACAAAACAAGTTGGAATAACTGTCACGGCATTAATGATGCCGTGTGTGTGGGGACGTAGTACATACGTCCGTCACTCGACTCCACTCAACAATATTTGTCTCCAAACAGTATAAAAGATGTTCGTATCGGTATAGCTGTTCCACAATGATCGGTGGAGGAAGAAGGCGGACACACTAGGGCATAACAAGCGATTACCATTTCAGTATCTAGCATTCAATGGAGTTCGTATGCTCATTGCAGCAGACTTAGCTTTCTAGAGGTAATGCTGTGCAATTATGGGCAGGGGCGTAGGAAGGATTTTCTGAAGGGGCCATTCCCCCTATTGGGGGAATGGTATCAAAGTGTGTGATCAGTCTGCATAGTGCAGACTGGAGCATGCAAATGTCAGTGTAAATACATCCATAATATATTAAAGAATAATTGTATACTGAAAGGTATAGGTAAAAATCAGATTATATTCAGCATTTCTCAGCTGTGGCACAATGCACACAAGGTGTTTCAGCTAAAATAGGTACCTCTTTTCCAGGCTATCCACATGACAGAGGGAGTATTTACTCTAGTCATCTCGTCTAAAAAAAACATTGCTGTAGCCAGAGTATGATCCATCATCTATGCCTGGAGGCAAAATGTCAGTGCTTTCAATGGGGTGAAACTTCAACATATCAGCAGCAGCATTCAGCATTTGTTCAGCAAGCATTTGTCCAGCAGCATTCAGCACTTAACCAGCTAAAATATTTAAAACACTGCTCCACAAAAGTTATGGTGGTCGATGCTTCTTTATTAAAGTCATTTTAATCTTATCATACAATCATCAGCATTCCAGGGAGGGCTAATTAATGGATAACTAGTGTATTGTTTCCACACAGTGGAACCAAGAAGGGCTCCTGTGGTTCATAGTTGCACTTATCTTTTATGTCTTTATGTCAGTAGGTGTTACATAACCACACTTGATCGGTGGTCAAGTGTTATCAGTGACTCAACAGGAGAAGCATTTAGATGTTATTCTGAACACAAAAATTGAGGGCATCAGAACAGACCAAGGAAGCCAGGAAGAAGGCACTGAATATGCTTGGGGCAATAAATAGGAATGTATCATACAGAAATGAGGAAGTCATCAGGAAGCTTTACTGTGCAAATGTCAGGCTACATTTGAAATACTGCATCCAAGCTTGGTCTCCTAGCTATGAAAAGGATTGTTGGCTCTTAGAGAGAGTACAAAAGAGGGCTACAAAAATGGTTAATGGTATAAGCAACCTGGCATATGAGGAAAGATTTAAGAAATTGAATATGTTTTCACTTAGACATAGAAGGCCGAGAGGAGATCTCATAGATGTCTTTGAATTTGTCCATGGTCTGGAGAAGGGATATTTTGGGGAAATGTTTTAATTTAACAGAAATGCTGCAATTAGAAGTCATCAATTCAAAATTAAAGTTAATCACAGCAGGACGAGGTTAAGACAGTCTTTCTTCACCAACCACCGGGCAGTACAACATTGGAACCAGCTGCCAGTAACCATTATTAGTAGAAGCACATTGAACATCTCTAAAAACAGCTAAGACACTCATAAGAAGAGAAGGCTTGCTTTTCAGTATTCCAGGGAGCGCTCATCAACTGATTTGGTGGGCAACTGGTTGAGTGTACAGAGTGCAACCAAGAAGGGCCCCTGTGACTCATAGTTGCAGTAATCTTTTATGACTTTATGTCTTTATAACCAGTAGCAGTTGATGCACCCCTAAGCCCAAATAATGAATCAATCAATGTCTTTGTGTCATCTGTAGACAATTACATATCTACTGACTGATGGCAAACCCATAGACTGAATCCACCTCTGCAGCCATGCAAAATACTACAAAACTTAGTAGCTCAGTACAAATATATGGACAGTACAGTCAACAGGAAGCGTTCTCTCCGCATTTATATAGGTCACATCCATGATCATGATTCATGGTCTGGACTCAATAAAGCAATGCCCCTAGTTGGGCTTAGTGCCAGAGGCCATCGCCATAGAAACCTCATCATGCCATAGACACTACCTCTCCAGGGGTTCATATATCTTGTTTAATGATCATGGAGTGGACCTCTTCCAAGTCACAACCGTAGCAATAGCTGTGTAACTTTTATCTTCCAGTTTAGGTTTCTTGGACTTACAGACTGTGCCTACTTGGTGCGCATACTTAGTCAGTATCTATTTTGAGGCCATTCATATAACACACCACCTTAGGCCTGATGCTAAAATATGCAGTTATGAATGCCTCGCCCCCACAAAAAAGTATGTAAACTTACTAGACTCTAAGTCACTTCAATCACGCCCACTTACTAGGTTTATCTCCGGGAAGCGCTTAAAAAATTCCTCAGCTCATTCAGATCTAGGTAGATCTCCACAACCAATAACAGCAAAGATCTGACCAAGGACATGGTGTATTCATTATGCCACTCCAGAAAACTAACTATTATATCCTTGATAATTGATTCAAGTACCTTGGAGACTAGGGATGTGAGGCTTACAGGTCTGTAGTTTTCAACTTTCCCTCTTTTGTCTTTCTTAAAAAGGTGAACTACATTTGCCCTCTTCCAGTCTTCTGGAACTTCTCTTTGTGAAACTGATCTATAAAATATAATACTAAGTGGAATTATCAGTTCATTTTTAGCTTCACGCAGTAGCATAGCATACATTTCATCAGGTCCTACTGCCTTGTTTCGTTTTAATTTCCTAATATGATTTAGAACAACATCACTATCAATCAAGTCAACATCATTTATCCTATCCCCTGTCATTGACCCATAATCTACGGTTGGCAGATTGGTTATATCTTCCACTTTAAACGATGATTTAAACTGCTTCCTCAACTCCCCAATCATCTCAACATCCTCACTTAATACAGTGACATTCACCTCCAGTGGACCCACTGTGCTAGAAACTTTACTCAGCTTGTAAAAACTAAAGAACTTTTTGCCATCTCCATTACAGTTTCTAGCCAAGTCCAATTCTTTTGCTCGCCTTTCCGCTGTTTTTTTTTCTTCTAAAAACCAGAGCGGAAACCGTTCTGGTTCTGGTTCAAAATACGTATTTGCATTCATGCGCATTTACCGTTTGTCACCTCTTTCAGACCGATGCGGAGCCTCTGCAGGCTGGGGGAGAACCGGACCCTGTAGTGAGCGAAAATATGGATCGTGTCCCGTCCTCGTCTACCTCTGGCGGTGCTGGTCGTTCGGAAGCTGATGTAGCTGTCGATCCCATCGCTGGCGACTCAGCACAAGACGTCCGTCCTGAACCTGGTGCCACAAGTGATACCAACGCACTGTTATCAAAGGTGAAGGATATCGACTCGCGCGTGAAACGGAACGGGTCAAAACTCGACCAGATCATTAAGATTCTTCTAAGCATAAGTATGAATGGCAGCAAGAAGGGACAAAATGAAGAGAATAGAGGTTCTGAAACCGCGAGAACGCTGCTGCGATCTGGCAGAAGCGTCGCCACTCTGGAAGTGGCAATCGGCCACTATCTTACCGTTTCTCCAGAAGTTGGCCTGCTATACTGCTCTATCTGCGTACCTGTGTCCTGCTCTGCGGCCGATACAAGCACGAGAGGGGTCTTCAAATATGACTTCGGTTTGGGGGACACCTTCAAGGAGGGGGAAGTGCTGCCAAAGCAGTTCCGACCGCAGACAGGATCCGAAGGGTTTGTGATCAGCACGGGATCATCTATTGGTTGTGCAGTAACTCCTCTATCTCCTCTGACCTGGACGACTTCGCTTTCCAGCTTCCAGCGGTGCTCCGATTCACCACCACTCTTCATGACAAGGCGACAGAGCGCGGCCGCGGACTGGACGCCAGGGACAACAGCAAAGGTGCCATGAACGGCAAGCTGCAGTATTCTGTGACTGACATAAAGGTCGTCAGTGAATTGAAGGCTCTTCAGCAGGTGAGGCATGTCGAATGCCTTGAGATCATCCACGACAGCATCGCAAAGGTGGTCAGTCAGCGTTTGATACCGCCGACTGCAGCCGTGGAGAGGGAGTCTATCCAGCCAGCCATCCGGCATGAGCAACCAACAGCTTCTGCGAGCCCTGCAAATGGAGTCGGCCCAGAGCCACGCGTTGAAGCAGTACGCTCACCTGGTCATAAGGCTGGTAAGCCCGCCCGAATCTGTCGTTGAGAGCATGGTGAGTGTGCTGGAAGACATGTTTGGCGCTCATCGGCAGCTGGACCACCGAAACGCTGAGTACGAGCTTATGACACGCTGGAACGGGCCTGATGTTCATCATGCTTAATTCAGGCAGTACAACGCAAATATAATAACAACTTCATCGGGCAACAGTTGACATCAGGACAGAGCTACAGGGCACTGTGATCAGACGCCACAATTCAAAAGTGTGCCGCAGATCAGCTGTCTTCCAATAAGAGTTCCAGACGTGTGCGTGCGTGCAAGGAAATGACCAAGCTTGCGTCGGGGTTTGGAAGTTTGTGCTAGTTAATTCTCGCGAATAACATCGTGAAAAATGTCATCCGTGTTCTTTTGGTCCAGTTTAGCATCGCATCTATTGCTATTTGAAGAAGTTAACGTTCCAGTTAAATGTACGCGAGCAGTTCTTCTGTGTGCCCAATTGCCCATCAAGCCATGCATCGATCCGATCCGAGCCAGGACAAATAATAATCATTAGTAATTATTTGTTATTTAACTCCTAGTTCTTTTGCGTCGGCATCTGTGATGTCGTGTCCGCGCCGCGAGGGGAGAAGCTCATCGGTCGGCAGCGCGGGTCGAACCCACGCCCTTTGCCGTGTGAGACGGACTCATTTACCAATTCATCTATCCTTCCCCCGAGGTAAGCCGATGGAGCCAGTCAGTTACGACCGCCTGTTTGCGTGGGAAGGATAGCTCAGTTGGTTAGAGCGTCTGTCTCGCATAACAAGGGTTCGAGCCGCTCTGTCGACAAATGGACTTGTCCACTCGCAGGCACGGCGTTATAGTTGCCGACGCGAAATATCCATAGCAGTTGAAAGCGTCGTTAAAGGACAATAATTAATAATAATAATTATTATTATTATTATCGCCAGTTTGCTCGGCTGCCGACTGGTTAGCCTATTAGCGCACTTAGTTTTAACTCGTTGGTTGTTGAGACCAACAACGAAGTTGGTGCTGAGTTTTGACACCATGTAGCGGCTCGTGTTTCATGAATTCGCAAATATAAAGATACGGTTTGCAGCATGTTTTGTCTTTGTCTCCCGAAATGCGGGCGGAAGAGATCAGTTCTCCACGTTGGTAAAAACGTGTTTTGCCTAAAATAAAAACCCTGCAAAAATACTGCAAAACATGGAACTAAAGTGGGCTGAAACAAAGAACTTCACGGGACACTATCTTTGGAGTGGTGGAAAAGTTATGGCGAAAAGTTTCGTTTGGGGAATTTGCGACCATTTCTTCACCTCTGCCAGGGTGTACCTGTACTGCGGTGTAATGCAATCTGCCTCTGGGGTTTTTCATGGACAGTTTCCTGAACTATTCAACGGAAGCCAGTGAAATTTGAGCACCACCTGGGGTGTCTTTTCAGAGCTTTTTTGTGTTTGTATGAGGTCATGTCAGGTTACCGAACGATAACGTCACAAGGGGAACATTTCCGACCATCTTTGAACGAAATCGAGGATCATTACATCTTGACATGGCATTGTAACTTAACTTAACCAGCCGCCCTGGAGGGGGGACGAAATCCGCCCACCCATCTGGTATTTCGTACATAACTCCAGGTTTTGCCGGGCGATATACACCATTGTTCGCTTACCTGCTTAGAAATGACCGGTGCGGTGATTAAAGCAAGGAGAAGGAAAATCAGCCGAAAAGTGTTCGAGTAAGGGTCGTTAAACTGAACAAATTTCGCAGCGCCAGATCACAAAAATCGTCGCTGATGCGCTTCTCGTGTATTGGCAAAAAGGAAATGTTCTTTGCAACACTAGCGACTTGCTTCGTATATATTGTTATGCTTTATAATCTCAAAGTCACGTTAGATCACCGAGGTCAAGTCAGGTCAAGTTCATGACAGGTTAATTAAACCAAGCTTGGTCAACTGGAATGTTGTCATAAATGCAAATGACTGTCATGCGATTGATGCCATTTTGCATGTCACTCCCTACGCATCTGGAAAACTACCGTTTGTAATTGTGTACCTAAGCGTTTCCATACTTTATTCACGTACTTCATGTACAATCCTTTCTTTGCGAAGCCGATTACGCTGAGCCGCTCAACCGAGCAGTCGGACCCGGTTCCGGTAACTGAAGCAGGTAATTGTACTGTCTTGATGTATTTAGCCGAATGCGAGGCCACTTCATGGCCCCGAACAAGGGTCACACGGGAGCGTCACGCTCCGACCGCGCAGTGCGACCCACGCAACCGCACGCCGCGGAACTCACATAACCGCGCGCCGCGGAACTCATACGAAAAGTACCTACTAATCCCACGGGACGCCGCTCTAGCGGTGTCACTCCATATTTCACGTGCTGTGTACGCTACCCTAGATGTCGCCTCACAACACTACAGCAATGACCTCATAAAGTGCCACAAATGCCGGGTCCAGCATCTGTATTGCATCATTAGTAATGTCCAAAACAGCATTGATGCCTATTTCAGAGCACTGAAGCACAATCACAGCGATGCATAACAATGACAAGCCAAGCTACGCAAAACCACAATTTGTTTGTGATATTTTGACCTCATTTGACATTGAAGATATTGAACTAAGGTCATGCAATTTCTACACAATGGAGTTCACTATATTATCCATCCTCTTTGCGAATTCCGTTGCTCCAGCTTTAATAGGAGCCGAGATCTTAGGGGGCGGAATCCGCCCTCCTCCAGTGCGCGTAATTTTCAGGAGCCCTCCAGGGCGCGTGTTAAAGCGCCTGCACTTTGTGCAGCTCAGACTAATAGATGACGGCATTATATTTATGTTTTCTCCATGTACCATTGCAAGGACATTAAAGGTCATTTAGCTAAGTTGACCTTGGATAACCGCTTCAGCTTGACTATGTACCATTGTTAAAATTTTGCACAAAAATTAACTGTGCCTTTAACCCTGGGGTTGGTGGAAGCAGTAGTTTTATCCAATGCTCTATCTCGTTTTTGAAGGTGGATTCGGTCCTTAGTCTGACTTGATACGTGAACTTTACATTTAATTAAGCTCGAAATATGTCATTACATCCTTGAAGCACCAACGATCATCCTGGATCACTAAAAGTGAACATTTGTTGCAGTTAAGGAAACGTTTGTGATCAAGTCGTGGAAGGTCTTAATTTTCGCGGACATGCGACTTTTAACCCGCGCCGTCTTTCCAGTCAAATCCTCACACACAGGGGGAGTTGAAGACCCCCTCCAAAATCCAAACTAAGCATCGCACGAAAATGAAAGAGGTGTCATCGGAAAGCGCTCGACGAGTAGGGTCCGGGTCCACCCCAAAACAATTTCCCCAAAAGTGGCGTCACCAGGGGGGCTAGATTTTCACGATTTTTCACGACTTACATTATGTTTTTGGCTCTGGGGAGTTCATTTGGGGGATATATGAAGAAGAAAAAAGTATTTGGAATGAGAAAAGGACAGCGAAATCGGCCAGGTCTTTAATTTTTTTGGGCCCCAAAAATAAAAATAAAAAAAATATTTTTTGCAATTTCAAAATTCTGAGTTTTTAAGTTTTCTTTATTTTTCCTTTTCTAATGGGTAGAGCAGACCGATAAAAGTTGTTGGAAGTCAACTTTCCCTAATAAAAAATGCTTCCTTTAGCCAGAATCCTCTATTTGAACTGCAATGTGGCAGATACGCAAAATATATATGGAGCCAAAAACGAAAAAAAGAGAAAAATTCAACTGGTAAGTTTTGTTGCATCCCTAAAGATAAGCAAACGCTGAAAGTTTCATTAAAATATCTGTATCCGTTAAAGCGT
Organism: Imbricaverruca yamaguchii; assembly: GCA_034440575.1. Taxonomy (NCBI): domain Eukaryota; kingdom Metazoa; phylum Arthropoda; class Thecostraca; family Neoverrucidae; genus Imbricaverruca; species Imbricaverruca yamaguchii. Next base: position 880,491 of record JAOTOL010001570.1, read on the forward strand.
GACGACTGGTTTCACTTTTTTGGAGGTGACCTCACTTGACCTTGACTATCTCTTTGACCCTAGATGACCTGACTTCAAAATTTTGAAACATCGTGCCAAATTGATGTAGGAAAAGGTATCCCAAATTTTGGCGCGCTGCCCAAATTAGTGGACGAACGGCGCTGCCCCGCGCCATTCGTCCACTATCCGCGAAAAAAACCTGAGGGGGGGGCGGTTGAAGACCCCCCCCCCGAGACGGGACGGGTTAACCTGACCTCCAAGTTCACCCATCACCCGTATGTGCAAGAACGGAGAGTCAAACGCGAGCTCTCATTCCACCCCAAATTCGCCGGTTTATATTTTGTCTTTTAGCTTGTTTCGTTTAGTAACACAAGGGGATCTAGCTCGAACGCCTCTCCTGGCGATGGCGAAGGTGGCAAAATTCCACACAGAGACGACGGTTAACATTCGTAGACCCGTGTGTTTCTACTTTTCCTACATCAGTTTTACTGTGCTAATTTCCCTCATAGCCATCATCACGATTGGACGATTGGATGCCACTTCCCGTGATCCATCGAAACAGAGCAATGCTGATATATTCGGAGTGTTCTGATAGATGGCGCCAGGAGTGGATATAGGTGGCGCTACAATCGGCAGAAGTAACATGCACGGGCCGAATTAGCTTATAGCTGGGACACAGATCATGTGGCTGAAAAGAAGATGGATGGAATTGTCACATCTTTGATGGCAAAGACTGACGTCACAACTAAGCAGGTAACATGGGTACCGAACAGAGGTGGGCAAACGCTAGTAATATCGTACCGCCCACGTCTGGTGGTAAAGCAGTGGATGAAAATATTATTTTATTCCGAAAGACAACAGAATTGCACTGATGAAAACGCTAGTAGCATTAATTTTGCTTCTCGTGCTCGCTGTTTGATTATATTTTTCACTTATGATTAGGTGATTGTCCACCCTCGTGTCTCAGATTTTGAATAAAATTGGTGCATAGGTTTTCTATTGGGTGGTTCAAGACGCACTTCATGCACATTCACGGCTAATGCCGTTCCCACTCTGTTTCGCCGGTGAGCCGCGGGATTGGGAAATGCCCTCATCGGTGCGAATTTCGAATCCAGGACCTTGGTACCCAGAGTCCAACACCTTAACCACTCAGCCATCCCCGCCCCTGGTGTATAGGGTTATCTTAGCGCACTATCGTAAGGCTTGATGCATCCAAGGGTTTGAAAATGGCCCTCCTGCTTTTCGGAAAAGGCCCAAGGTCGTCAACGAGGGCCCCTGAAACGACGGAGGGGTTCTAGTTGTTGCAGGGATATCGGGCCGTCAGAAAGGGCCATTTGGCCGACGGAAGTGACCCAAACTGTTGGAAGAGGGCCTCCGGCCTGACAGCGGAGGCCCTGAATCACTAAAGAGGTCCCCTCCGCCGACGATGAGGACCCACAGCCGTTGGATGTGTCGAGCCGTCGGGACGAGTCCAGGACCGGCATGAAGGGCCCCTGTACCAATGAGGGTCGAAACGGCATAGAGGGCCCCTTGCATAATAAAGGAGGCACAAGCTTTAAAGAGGAGATTCCGACCGGAAGGAGAGTGTGCTGAGCCGTGAAAGAGGGTCTCTGGGCCGACAGATGAGGCCCTGAGCCAGACATGCAGAGCCACTGGATCGGGTTTAGCTCACGTTGATGGAGAAGGTCTCAGTGCTGCCAAGCGGATCTCAGGCAGATAAAGAGACCTCCGAGTTTCGGAGACGATTCGGGCTGAAGTAGGCGATTCCTTCTTGGCCGTGGAGGCCCATGGAGGGCCCTGCGCTGCTAAACCATAGTAGCGTTTCCAAGGGGCGTAGTGGGTACCCGCTCCCTGTCGAGTCCAATGGAACCCTCCAGGCGACTGCCCTGATGGGTAGACATGTAATCGCGGAACTATTCAAGTACATGTGGAAAGTGCTCTGGACACGTAAAGACGTCCATCCCGAGGGATAGCAAGGGCCATGAAGATAAGAGAGCGAAAGCTGGAGTGCCCATACTAGACTGGAAAGAGCAGTCGCAGATGGAATTAGCCCTTAACGGCTGACGAAAAACCAGACACGTTGGCGTCTGAGAAGGCTGGGATGCTCTTTGTGTCGGAAAAGGTAGCTGTGGGATAAACAGGACCCATGCGAGCTGAAGAGTCATGATCCATTTCAGACATGAAATTCCCTGAGATGAGAGTTGACTGAACTATTGATAACTGTGATGGGTCCCTACACACAGGAGAAGGCCTTGAGTAATACAGAGGATCTCATGAGAGTGAGAGAGGACTGGACACTGGGATTCTTCTGGTGTTGAGAGCGGTCCCTAATGGATGAACAAGGCCACCTGAAAGGACAACATTTCCTGTTGGCTGGCAATTGATGTGAGGGATACCGAGGGCCAGCCTCAGATATAGAATGCTCTTGAAAACACGAGAGCTGTGATAATTAGCAAGGATCTCTAGCAGCATGAGCAGGTCCTTGAGAGCGAACAGAGTTGCCTAAGAACTACGAAGTGTCCCTAGGTCAATGATTGTGAGGAATACTAAGGGCCAATGTCAGAGCAAGAAAGCCCCTGTAGCTAGAAAGACTGCCGATAACTGGAAATGGCCTTAACAACTGGAGTTGACCCCGACCATGGGTGCAACCATTGGGGGAGGACATGTCTCTCAAAATGTCTGAAAAATAGCGATTTGTCCACATATTTTGTTCCGTACCTTGCTACCTGAGTATCATCACCGGGAAAAAAAAATTATGCTTAACCCGCGCCGTCTTTCCTGTCAAATCATCCCACCCCGACTCGGAGGTGGGGGGGGGGGGGTGGCGGTTGAAGACCCCCTTTTAAAATCCAAACTAACCATCGCACGAAAACGAAAGAGGTGTCATCGGAAAGCGCTCGATGAGTAGGGTCCGGGTGCACCCACCCAAAAAACAATTCCCCAAATGTGACGTCACCAGGGCAGGGGCGTCGCCACCGGGGGGGGGGGCAGAGGAGGAAATTTCCCCCTGCCGTGAGACTGCCCCCCCCTCCCCTGAAATTTGAGGAGGCCCCCAGGACGGAAACGAAACCCCAGGACGAAAAGGAGGCCCTTATGACGAAAACGAGGCCCCTAGGACGAAAAGAAGGTACCTCAGGACGAAAAGAAGGCTCCCATGACGAAAAGAAGGCCCTCCAGGACTAAAAGGAGGCCCCCAGGACGAAAACGAAACCCCCAGGACGAAAAGAAGGCTCTCAGGACGAAAAAGAGGCCCCCAGGACAATAGAAGGTACGTCAGGACGAAAAGGATGCCCCCAGGAGGAAAAGGAGGCCCTCCAGGACTAAAAGGAGGCCCTCCAGGACGAAAAGGCCACCAGGACCAAAATGAGGTCCCCATGATGAAAAGGAGGCCCCCAGGGCGAAAAGGATGCCCTCTAGGACGAAAAGGAGGACCTCCAGGACGAAAAGGAGGCCCTCCAGGACGAAAAGGAGGCCCTCCAGCCCTCAGTTTCCCATTTCCGAACCATACTAAGGGCCTAAAAACAAGAGGCCCTAACACAATGGAGGCCCCTTTTCGGGAGCAGGATGCCCCCTTTCGATCTCGTCCCCCCTGGAAGAATTTCGTGGCGACGCCACTGCACCAGGGTGGCTAAATTTCCACGACTTTTCACGACTTGCATTATGTTTTTTACTCTGGGGTAAAAAACATAATGTGTTTTCTTTACTTTACTCATTTTGCGTGATATATGAAAAAACAAAATTTATTTGGAATGAGAAAAGGACAGCGAAATAGACCAGCACTATAATTCCCCTCCCTCCCCCCCCCGCATTTTTTGTCTCAAAATTTCACAATTTTGAGTTTTCAAGTTTTCTTTAATTTTCCTTCTCCAATGGGTAGAGCAGACCGAGAAATGTTGTTGGAAGTTAACTTGCCCTAATCAAAAATACTTACTTTAGCCAGAATCCTGTGTTTGAACTGCAATATGGCAAATACGCATAATCTATATGTAGTCAAAAACGAAAAAAAAGAGAAAATTCAACTCGTACGTTTTGTTGCATCCGTCACGATAAGCAAACGCTGAAAGTTTCATTAAAATATCTGTATCCGTTAAAACGTGACGACTGGTTGAACATTCTTGGAGGTGACCTCACTTGACCTTGACTAACTCGTTGACCCTAGATGATCTGACCTAAAGAATTTGAATCAGCATGTCAAATTGATGTGGGAAAAGGTATGCCAAATTTGGGCGCGCCGCCACGCGCCGTTCGTCCGCTATCGGCGAAAAACCTGAGGGGGCGGTTGAAGACCCCCCGAGACGGGACGGGTTAATCATTTATAGAATCAAAACATATACGCAAGAGAATCACCAAAGGTACTAAAAGTCGATGTAGACAATACACGAGCTTCACAGGCTATCTGTCGTCAGAAAATCTCCGAATAGTAAATCAGCAAGCGTTTGAAATGTCTGCTTCCAGACCATTCTTGAATAACATCACCCTTGGCCATCTTCTGTTTTCCCTCGAGTGAAAAGTTGTGCTCTGCTAGGCAACACATCTGCATTACGACTGAGCTTTATACGTCATACGTTGCATTCCCCTGTTCATAAGTATTGATATTTCTTGAACAAATGCGACTCTGGATGTTCTTGGGTATCTTCCAGACCACTGAGGGAAGTGATGACCACATGGGCAGCCTTGAAAATGTACGTCAAGTTAACGTCGTATTCGTATTCGTATTCAGCGACGAGTTCACCAGAGGCGTAGTGGTATTGGCATCGGCATTCAGCGACGGGTTTATGATAATTCGAGTCAATTAACACTGAATACGCTGGAAGGAACTACATAGGTCTCGCATTACCACTTTAACGGTGAAGGTTCAACGTAAGCCAGTTTTTTATTTGTCGCCTCCAATTTGTTTTCGTTTTCACCCAAACCTGCCCAGATTTGGTGTCAAGCAATAGCCTGTGGTGAACCATACTACAACATTTCAAGTCGGTACATGTCAAGGTCAAACTTCTAGGTCAAATGTTACCTTCAGTGATTAGATGACGATATTGAAGCGATGTCGACCGAACGCGAGGTTCGGTTGCTATCGCCTCAATTTCCATCAAGCGAGCGTCATTCGACGTGTGTCGAATGACGTATCGGACGACGTATCTATGCAGTATCGGAAAGCTAAGGAACCGAATTATTTGTCAAGGACAAAGGCCAAGCTGATACTTCGATCGCCGGTTTTTTTCCTGTTTTCTCTCAGACTTATCCAAATTTGGCATCAAGTAATAATCTGTGGTGAACACTCGCGTAACATTTTAAACCGGAACATGTCGAGGTCAAAGGTTTGATTCATCTCTTCGATGTTATTGCGTTGCGTTGCTATTGCTTTAATTTGCGGAAAATGGATGTCCTTGGTGTTGTGCCATTCATCTTGTCTTGCTGTACAGTATCAGAAAGTTGATAGTTCGAAATATTCTGGACGGGTCAAAGTTCAAGCTCATTTCTTCAGTCGCCCATATGAGCCGAGATCTTAGGGGGAGGCGAAATCTCCCCCTCTAGTTCGCGTAATTTCCGGAGGCCCTCCAGGCAGTGGCGTCGCCACGAAATTCTTCCAGGGGGGGGGGGCGAGATCGAAAGGGGGCCTCCTGCTCCCCGAAAAGGGGCCTCCATTGTGTTAGGGCCTCCTATTGTTTTTAAGCCCTTAGTATGGCTTGGGAATGGGAAACTGAGGGCTGGAGGGCCTCCTTTTCGTCCTAGAGGGCATCCTTTTCGTCCTGGAGGGCCTCCTTTCCATCCTGGGGGCCTCCGTTTCGTCCTGGGGGCCTCCTTTTAGTCCTGGAGGGCCTCCTTTTAGTCCTGGAGGTCCTCCTTTTCGTCCTGGGGGCCTCCTTTTCGTCCTGACGTACCTTCTTTTTGTCCTGAGGGCCTCTTTTTCGTCCTGAGGGCCTCCTTTTCGTCCTGGGTGTTTCGTTTTCGTCCTGGGGGCCTCCTTTTAGTCCTGGAGGGCCTCCTTTTCGTCATGGGGGTCTCCTTTTCGTCCTGAGGTACCTTCTTTTCGTCCTGGGGGCCTCTTTTTCGTCCTGAGGGCCTCCTTTTCGTCCTGGGGGTTTCGTTTTCGTCCTGGGGGCCTCCTCAAATTTCAGGGGGCGGCGCCCCCCAGTCTCACGGCAGGGGGGGCAATTGCCCCCTCTGCCCCCCTGGTGGCGACGCCCCTGCCTCCAGGGCGCGTGTTAAGCAGCAATAATATCCTTTTTAATTTAATGTTTTTTTAAGCAAGAGCTTAGACTAGGTTAACTTTTTTCTGAAGCCTAGCTTCATTCTTCATTATATCTTATCCAACTTGAAGTCCTTCTCCTTGCTGTAATGAAGTTTTGCTACCCAGAGGTTTTTCAGACATTTCCCCACTTTTTCTGAGGCAAACTTCCATTAGGTAGATGAATAGACTATGGATCTCAGCGTTACGATAACCCCGGGATAATTATTTCACGAGCTCGCAGCTTCCAATTTCATAGCTCTGGTCTCATATCTCTTGACATGCACCTCCAAAGCCAACACTTCTATGTTGAGCTATTAGTCAAACAACGGCCAAGATGCTTGAGTCGTTAATAGCGCAGCGTGATACAGGTATTAATACAATAGCTTCATATTGACAGGTCAGCAATCACCCTCACTCTATATCTCTACCGACATAGCGAGTCCGACAGAGTCCAAGCGTACCTTAGTACCGACGTGTGGGGCAGGGCAGGGCAGGACAGGCCGGGCCCGCCCGAGGGGCGACCGCCCGGGGTGCGATCGCCCGTCTCAAGCGCCCGTCGACGAGAGAATGCACGAGTGCCTCTCGCGGCGCGTCCGAAGTGACAGACAGTACGTCGTTACCATGTGACCAACACGTCACTACTGACCGTGTGGCCCGAGCATCGGCCCCGAGTCGGAACAATGGCTCGCCCTGTCCATCTGACACACGTCAGCTCAGAGTCAGATATCAGCCGCCTCAGATGGCATCCAGAGACTGGCCTTTGTTAGGCTCGCGCAGTATCGGGGTCGGACAGTGAGCTGTCAGCATTTCACAGGATGTTGCTTAACAACAACTGACTGGCAGACGACGGCACTGTAGCCTCTGGTCCTGAAAGTTTCTCTATGCCCCTAGCAAAACCACATCTCATATCATTTTCGACAACTCCCACGTCTTCTCGAGCGAATGCATGGCGTGGGAGTTGTGGCACACCATGCCGTGGGTGGTGACCTCTCTCCCTCTCACTCCCACGCCCCCGCCCCGCTGGGCCAGGTGCCGTGCTTGTTGTGACGTCACGCGTCACGTGACCAGCCGGCGGCGGTTATCAGCGGCGCGTTTGACTGGCAGCGGTGTGGCGCGCCTCGGGCGCCGTCGTGTGCGAGGTAGGCGTGGGCACGCGTCCGCATCACAAGTCCACCACGCGTCGCACGTCGTGCTGAAGCGCCGCGGCCGGCCGAGGCGAGACAGCGGCGCGCAACAGTGGAGCGATCGAGGCGCCGGTGTGCGGTGGAGAGCGGCACGATGCGACTACGGCGCGCGTGCCGAGGCCTCCTGTTGGCAGTGGCGGTGCTGAGCCGCCTGGTCGGCGGCGACACTGAGGTGGGCGGCGTGTACCGCCGCCTGGCGCGCTGGCGCCTGGCCGACTCGCCGTGCGTCGCCTCCGACGACGTGGTGGTCGAGTCGACGGGCGCGGTGGAGATCGACGCCGGCGTGGTGGTGCGCTTCCGGCCAGGCCGCGGCATGACCGTGCGCGGCGGTCGGCTCTCGACGCTGGTGAGTGGGCGCTGGGCTATCGCGCCGATAGCCCAGCCAGCTGGCGGTGCCGTGCCACTGGATGGTGTACTGTTGTGTGGGGGTTCCACGTGTTGACGGGACCGGCACACGCGGTGTCGTGCCACTGGGTGGTGTACCGTTGTGTGGGGTCCCACGTGTTGGCGGGACCGGCACACGCGGTGCCGTGCCACTGGGTGGTGTACCGTTGTGTGGGGGTCCCACGTGTTGACGGGACCGGCACACGCGGTGCCGTGCCACTGGATGGTGTACTGTTGTGTGGGGGTTCCACGTGTTGACGGGACCGGCACACGCGGTGTCGTGCCACTGGGTGGTGTACCGTTGTGTGGGGTCCCACGTGTTGGCGGGACCGGTAAACGCGGTGCCGTGCCACTGGGTGGTGTACCGTTGTACCCTTGTGTGGGGGTCCCACGTGTTGACGGGACCGACACACGCGGTGTCGTGCCACTGGGTGGTGTACCGTTGTACCCTTGTGTGGGGGTCCCACGTGTTGACGGGACCAACACATGCGGTGCCGTGCCACTGGGTGGTGTACCGTTGTGTGGGGTCCCACGTGTTGGCGGGACCGGTAAACGCGGTGCCGTGCCACTGGGTGGTGTACCGTTGTACCCTTGTGTGGGGGTCCCAGGCGTTGACGGGAGAGACACACGCGGCAGGCGGGCAGGAGAATCTGGGTGGCCCGCGTGCGCTTCTTCTGGGGTGCGTTTTGGTCGGCCATGAATGTCGCACGAAAGAACCGAATATTCCAGCACCTATCGATACTCAGCGTGTAGAATATAAAATATTAGGTACGGGTGTAGGGTACCGACCGTTGGCTGAGGTATGCGTGCTAATATTTGTCTGTTCAAAAGTGTTCGGACCTCTCAATTGTTCCATACGCCAAAAAAGGTGTTCGGTGGTGCTTTGAATGCAGCGAGCATCATGGGTCGTCATGGTCAGGGTGTCATGAGGCGCACATGTTGCCCGTCGCCACACCTTCTTAGCGCAATGAGGCCATACTGCATTGCACTCGCTTGGAATAATTAGTTAGCATACAACGTCAGGAAAATAACGAGGGGGTATAACGTATCTTTGGAATTGCCTACATAAAGGCTAGTTAGCAGCTTGTGGCCTCGCAGCAGGCGGGTTAATCACACGTGTCGGAAAGCGAGTGTGCTGCAAATGGTACGGCTGGGCCTAGATGGAGGACGAGTGTTCCCCACATGATACGGTTGGGCCCGGGCAGGGGACGAGTGTTCCTCACATGCTACGGCTGGGCCCGGGCAGGGGACGAGTGCTCCTTACAGGATACGGCTGGGCCCGGATATAGAGCGTGGGGAACATGATGTGGCTAAGTCCCGGCCTCAGGCGTAGCAGAATTCCCCACCATGGGGAAGTTGTGTCCTCCGAGCTTTTGGAAACACTGAGTACCGTAGGAGGACTGTCCCCTAGATCCGCCGGAGATTGTCACCGGTACGATATACTGCGAGGGTTGGGTTGGGGGTGGGGCTTGCCATGGCCGGCCCGATCCCTGGACCGGCGGCTGGTTGCAGCTGTGTGTTACATTGTGCTGAGCTGCGCGCCGCCGGCCGTCCCCCGCAGACCGTGACGGCGACGCCGTGACTCCGTGACGGCGGCGGCGGCGACGCGCGCACCAGTCACGTGCGCACGAGCTGAGTCACACCGGCCTTCTATGGCGCCACTCCCCTTCACACAGCAACGGCGCAGCTAAGACCAGTGCCGTCGAAGCACGTGCCAGCACGTGCTTTTATGGGAACACGTGATGGAACCTTACTATCGGGGCACATGCCAGCCTAATGAAACAGAAACATGTGACAACGAGTGTTGCGAAAACCTGGGAGCTTAGTGCTGTAAACTCGTGCTAACGCAGCAATAAAATAATACGCGATAGCCCAGTCCATGAACATACGTGGCAGCCCAACGGTATGGAAGCATTTGGCAGCTGTGTGTCACAGTAGCACATGGAATCACATGATTGCATAATTGTGTGAAGAGATATAAGCATGCGAATGGAAGCATGCGATAGCATTTCGCAGAATACCTCACAAACCATAGGTCAGTGCAATATCGACCCATTTTAGCCAGTGAACGATACCCACGGGTGCAACCTAAACCACGGATTCTAAGTGTGTGGGGGGGGGGGGGGCAGACCCAGTGCTGGCGCCACGAAATTCTTCCAGGGGGGGGGGGGGGGCAAGGTCGAAAGGGTGCCTCCGCCTCCCCGAAAGGGAGCCTCCATTGTGTTAGAGCCCTATCGTTTTTTAGGCTCTTAGTATGGTTCGGGAATAGGAAACATGATTTCGTATTGATGTCTTATTTGTTCTTGGCACGGTGCATTATTTACTCAAAACGCAATAGCAATAATCATTTTTCACTGAAAACTGGGCCATACCAGGGTATAAAAGGTAGTTTGTGGATAAATACACAAGTGTCAAAACATACCAACGTCTCGATGCTTTCTCGACCAGAAGAATCTTCCCGCTGTCCTCTAGATTGCAACGGGTTGGCGGGGCTGATGCTCAGTATATCTTACAGATATCTGCCATTGACCAACCCACTTTTATGTCCTTCAAGTATAACTGAATATAGCTAGATTCATCACTACTGTTATGTATTACCACTAGCTGCATGTCCTAAGCAAAACTTAAGCGCTCATTTCTCAGTCCTAGAACGATACTTTCGCGACAGTGGCAGCGAGAAGTGGATTGCATTGGTTTTATGATCGCCATCTTATGATTTTATTTTATTTTTATATGCCAGTGGATATATGGCTTTGTATATATTTTATATGGCTTTGTATATATGTATTTTTATATTTTTATTTACGTACCAATTTGTGTGGTATTCTCTTGATTTCTGAGGCCTCCTATCCTCTCCAAGGTGACTCCTCATTCAAATTAGGGGCCTCCTTTCACGTTTTGGAGGTCTCCTCATCTGTGCTTGTATCCTCATTATCCTCTTAGCAGGGTGCTTTTGTGTCCTAGTCCCAAATCTTCTCTTCTAGGGTCCTCCTCTTCCAAAATATGGGCCTCGTCTGGCTGGCCTCAGTGGCCTTCTCTCATTCCTGCGGAGACCTTCTTACCCATCTTGGAGCCCTTCTTGTATCCGGAGAAAACCCTCATATCATGTTTTTATTTTCTATTGTAGGGGCCTCCTCCATCTTCCATCTTAGGGGCCTCCTTTCCATCTTAGGGGTCTCGTGTTCCAAATTAAGAATATCTTCCCACCCATCGGAAGCCTTCTCGTCTGAACTGGCTGGTTTCTTTCCTGTCTCGGTGGCATCCTTTTCGTCCTGAGGAGGCCCCCAGGACCAAAAAGCCTCCTCTTGGGGCCCCTAATTTGGAGAATCTCCTTTTCGTCATGGGGATTCCTTTTTGTCCTGGGGCCTCCTCCCAAACTCTGCTTTACGTCTCTTATAAGGGGCTTCGTTGTATTTCCCTGGGGCTTCGTGGTCAGTCTTGAGGCCTCCTTGACAGCATCAGCTTCTGGGGGGGGGGGGGATTGCCCCTGCTGCTCCCTCCCCCCTCGGTGGCGACGCCACTGGACAGACCAGGTAAGTTAGAAGACCAGGTAAGACCTGTAAGTTTGAACAGGATAGAAGGGCCTACCGCCCCACGCACAATATTCTTTGCTTTGAACCACTTTTCAATGTAATTTTAAGCCACTTAAATTCAATGTTCAATGGATTCATCTCCTTTTTTCAGATTTACCATGGTTAAAAATTATACTTCGGAGACCAAGAGTTTCGTCAAAATTATCAAGTTTCACAACTTCGCCTATGAACATCTGGCTTTATGTCGTATGTGCCTGAATCCGGGCATCCCAGGAAAAGTCATGTCAGGAAAAGGCGTCCCTCTGAAAAGGTTCCAGTGTACCGCTCGAAGCTATCAGCAGGAGGCGCCCCTATGAAATAAAAGACAACCCGTTGGAAGGAAAGGCCCAGTTTTTCAAGATCAGAGTGCAATCCGCTCCCTTGAGTTTTCCAGCCAGAGGCTTTCTGTGCTTTCGCAGTGGTGCCTATCCAAAGAAATGGCGTCCCTCCAGACAAGTGCTCCCGTGACAATTCCTGGATCTAACCCTGATTACAGCATTGCTCTCTCACGGTTACGAACTCCGGCTAGTTATACAATTGCGTGCATTCACGTGTGGCTTCTTTTACAAAATTGACAACTTCCGTTCAACCATTCAGAGGAAATCGGACTCTTTGAAAAAGTTCCATATTTTATATGTCCGGAACAGCAATGTGGCAGTGTAAATGAAAAACCGACGATGAGAGCACCTTCCGATCAGGTTATGATGGTGTTCTTGAGGGAGACCCTAGTCATAGGATACGAGTGCTTGCTATCACAACGGCTGCAAACAAAAATGGATGTTGCCCTCTTATTCTTATTACACTCAAACATTGTACATCCACCGGACTTTATTACACTGTACATTGCACTACACATTACATTGTACATACATTTGAAATCATTTCGATGTCGCAACATTCTGATACCGTACGGCAAGCCACGTCGAAAGACACCCACATAATGCAAATTGAAGCCATAGCCACGAAACGCGATGACTAAAAATTAACCCAACCTTTGACTTTCAGGCTCGATCTGAGATGTCCCAGGTTGTAATGTTACTCGGGGGATGCCCACGGGCTATGTCTTGATACCAAGTATCGGTAGCTTTGGGAGAAAGCGAAGAAGCACGGTGCGACCGAAGAAATTAATTCAAGCTTTGACTTTGAAAATTAACCCGTCCTGTCTCGGAGGGGGTCTTCAACCGCCCCCCTGAGGTGTTTCGCGGATAGTAGACGAACGGCGCGCGGGAGCGCACCTAAATTTGGCATACCTTTTCCCACATCAATTTGGCACGCTGATGCGAAATTTTGAAGTCAGGTCATCTAGGGTCAACGAGTTAGTCAAGGTCAAGTGAGGTCACCTCAAAACGTTCAACCAGTTGTCACGCTTTAACGGATACAGATATTTCAATGAAACTTTCAACGTTTGCTTATCTTGAGGGATGCAACAAAACGTAACAGTGAAATTTTGATTTTTTTTCCGTTTTGACTACATATAAATTTTGCGTATTTGCCAAATTGCAGTTCAAATACAGAATTCTGGCTAAAGTAGGCATTTTTAATTAGGACAAGTTGACTTCCAACAATGTTTCTCAGTCTGCTCTACCCATTGGAAAAGGAAAATTAAAGAAAACATGAAAACTCAAAATTTTGAAAGGGGAAAAAAATTGTGGGGGGGCAAAAACAAATTAAAGCCCTGGTCGATTTCGCTGTCCTTTTCTCATTCCAAATAAATTCTGTTTCTTATATGTTCCGAAAATGAATTCCCCAGAGCCAAAAACATAATGTAAGTCGTGAAAAGTCGTGAAAATCTAGCGCGCCTGGTGACGTCACTTTTGGGGAGAATTGTTTTCGGGGGTGGACTCGGACCCTACTCGTCGAGCGCTTTCCGATGACACGTCTTTCGTTTTCGTGTGATACTTAGTTTGGATTTTAGAGGGGATTACTACCCCCCCCCCGAGACGGGGTATGAAGATCTGGCCGGAAAGACGCGCGGGTTAATGTGATTTCTGAACAGTTTGCTAGGGTACCACACGGCACGACAAATAACTTCACTTAGTGAAAATTGAAGACAACGACGATGCGCAAGGACTTCGGACAATTTGAGCTAGCCTTCGGTCTTGTGGTTTGACATTAACATGTCCCGGTTTGAAATTTAACTCGAGATGGTGCACCACGGGCTATTGGTTGATACCAGAAGTGGGTAGGTTAGGGCGAATAAAAAAATGCAAGGCGAACAAAGAAATCGATTTGACCTTTGACCTTATCAATTAGTTCTATTTAACATCATTATGATATTGCACACGTCACATCGAACGACACGCACTTGGTGCAACATGAACCCATAGCGACGAATCGCGAGGACTTCGAAAAATTCACACTAGCCTTTGACCTTGAAGTTTCCCCTTGACGTCCCGGTTTTAAAATGTTACTCGTGGGTTAACGACGGGTTGTCGCTTGATAGTGAATCTGGGTAGGCTTGGGCGAAAACCTCTAAAAATTGAGGCGACCGAAGAATTCAACTTTAATTTTGATCCCTTGATATTATTTTGAAATGTAAACTTTCTGATACGGCACAAGACAACACGAAGAGCAGAACACGAATGAACTACATTTTCTTAAAATATAAGCCATTGGGACGAAAGGTGATGACGTCGAAGAACTCAATCAAGCCTTTGACCTTGACATGTCCCGGTTGGAAATATTATCCGAGTGTTCACCACTGGTTATTGCCCTGGTGCCCCCCTAAGATCTCTGGAACTATGCTAGCTAGCAACAAACGAAAAACGACGTCGGGTAGCTGGTGACGGACTCTATGGAACGTGTTTCGGTCATTTTTCGCTCAGGTCAACATTCAGGTCACTGGGCCATCATAGGTCAAATTCGACCGGATCAGGTGGGACTCAGATATTGACACATATCTCAGGACCTGTAACAGGTAGAAACAAATGGCTAACGCTATTCGACAGTCCTTGAAATGCGCTACCGACAATAGGCGGTGTAAATTAAGGTCATATCAACCGAAACTCAGGTCAAGGTCATGAAGTCAAGACCTCAGGTCAAGACCTAGGGAGGTCATGTAAGGTATTAATCGACATGTCTTGACGATACAAGCACAATGCCGGTAATTTCAGCCTTCTAGCTCAATGCAGTGCAATGTAATGCGCATAAATGTTTAGTGATCTCAGGTGACCTCAGAGACCTTGGTGAGGTCACTGAGCAAAAATGTCAGCGGTAACATTGAGCATGACTTCCATCTACATGCCACAACCGTTGTGAGATCATTCCGAGCGCAAATATGTAACTAGGAAACATTTGTATATTTTACCCTAGCCCTATAATGGGGAAGCCATGGCCGCGGCCTGACATCAGGTCAATGGTACGAAAAAAAAACGATGTACATATTATGGTCCCTGATGAGATCATGACATGCTATAAGTTTGAAATCAATCGCCCAATTATTGTGGAAGTTATGTCACCTAGAACTCCGAGTGTAGTTGGGTCACTTCGCCTGACCTGGTGACCTGACCTGAGATGATCCAGGATTAAAAATGTATGCGAATATGCGGAAAAGACCAACAAACAGCTATGCGAGGTTTGGCCTTGCTAACTCTATTAGTTTTGCGGATGAGGAAAAACCGGAGGGGGATAACGTGCGCGGGATAACTACCAGAACATCCAACGTGCTACATTTTTGTATCATCTTGAATAACCTCCATGAATGTTTAACTCTGTCAGTTCTGAACTCAATTCCAGAATTTGTGTCCGAAATTATCACGTTTAAGTACTGTATCAGATGTTCTACATTTACGAATCAATTTCCAATGGTCTAAAATAAACCGGCACAGAATGAGCTGCCTTCTGATGCCACACTCGACTACATTTATAAATATCTAACCCTATCATTTTTGCGCTCATTTTCAGGATTTGTGTCTCGAAATTGTCACAGTGTAAATATTATTCATTACCTCAACCACTTAACTTGAATGTTGGGTACTCAGTACTTCATATCAATGCAAGGTCCCTGAAGAATAAATTTGATGATGTTATTAATCTCCTAGCAAATTTTGAAGTTGATTGGTCATTTATTTGTGTGTCAGAGACATGGTTGAAGAAAGATTTAGAGCAATACTTTAGTCTACAAAATCATAATCTCTTTGCATCTAGTAGAAATGAAGGTGAAGGTGGAGGTACAGCAATATATGTAAGTAATAGATATGAGGCTAGGGAAAGAAAAGACCTGGAGAGTGATCATTTTGAGACAAGTTTTCTGGAAATCAAAATGAGGTTGGGTGTACCAGCAAAGAGATTCCTAGTGGGGGAAATATATAGACCTCCAAACCTAAGCCACACTTTATTTATGGACTACTTGGAAAAAGTACTTGATTCATTGGAAAACACTAAGTGTACATGTGTCATAGCATGGGACTTCAAGTACAATCTTTTGAAATATAACTGATAAACCCACACTTAGTTTTATGAATATGTTAAATTCCTATGAATTTTTCTCAACCATCTCGAAAGCGACCCAGATTTCTAATAATTTTGATGCCCTTTTGGATAATATATCTATAATTGATGTTAGTGTCCTGAACAATTCAGGGATTCTACTTCATGATTTATCAGACCATTTTCCAGTTTTTCTTAATCTGTCATTAATTCAAAGCACAATTATAGCAAGACATTCAGTGACAGTCTTGATAAGAATAAAATCAGTGAATTAAGTGATCACCTCATTAGTACCTTGGAAGCCTTTCAAGATGAGAATGATGCTAAATGATGAGACTGATGTGACTGATGAGACTTGTTAAATGCTGAATCAAGCATTTAACAAACTTATTAAGGCATATCAAACAGGTATTAAAAAATTATCCAAAACTTTTACACCCAGTAGAAGAAAGAATCCAATTAAACCATGGGTAACCCCGGCACTTCTGTGTTCAATAAATGCAAAAAAAAACTAAATGCAAAATATATTACAAATATAATTTTACTGAATGAAAATAAATACAAAATGTATAGGAACATGCTTTGCAATGTGCTTATGGATGCGAAACGATTATATTACAAGAGGGCATTCCAGGATAGTAAAGGTGATGGTAAAAAACATGGAAGCATTTGAACGAAATTATCAACAAGAATGAATTGCAAACAGTTCCTCCAATGTGCTTTGTTGAAACTCTGTGGCTACCTGTGTAAATGAACAAATACCTGATAAATTTAATACATTTTTTCAACGATAGGTAGTGAGTTGGAAACAAAAATACCTGCGACACACATCAGTCCATTATATTATCTTACACAGCCTAATTATGCAAGCATTAACAATATTCCTTCTGTTAATGATGTTCAAATTGAAGACATTATTAAGTCTTTGAACCCTGTTGGTGCAGGTATGGATAAAATTAGTAGAAAAATTTTGATTGGAACATATAGAAGTATTTTGCAACATATAACATATTTCTTTAATATTTGTCTGAACACTGAAATTTTCCCTGATACATTAAAATCTGCAGTTATAATTCCTGTATATAAATCAGGAGAAAAATAAATTTACTAATTATAGGCGAATCTCTTTGCTACCAATATTTTCGTGAGTACTGGAAAGATTAATACACTTTTGGGTATCATCATTTCTAAATGAAAATAATATCATGCACCCATTGCAATTTGGCTTCAGAAAATAACACAGCGGATTCATGCCAACTGCTCTAATGCATAGCGAAGTAATTAAATCCCTTGAAAGTAATAAATTAGTTTGTACTCTGTATCTTGACTAAAAAAGGCTTTTGACTCCGTCAGATTTAGCATTTTGTTACAAAAATTGAACTTGATTGGCTTTAGAGGAAATATATATAAACTGTTAACCTCATGCCTATCAAATAGATCTCAAAGAACCAAGATACATGACATCATCTCCCAACCATTACATATCACAAAAGGTGTTTCTCAAGGTTCGATTCTTGGACCTCTGCTATTTACTCTATACATTAACGATCTCTGCAATGTTTCCAATTTGGCTAGCTTTCACCTATTTGCAGACGACACTGCCGTAACTATTACAGCTAATGATCATTCTGAATTACAAAGTAGAGTAAATGAAGTAATACCCAACATAATTGCATGTTTTCATACAAACATATTATCTATTAATGCTGATAAGACTGGATATCAATTTTTTTTCCAGGAAACCATGTGATGACCTTCATGTCAAAATGAACACTTCCAATATTACAAGGCATAGCTGCATAAAATATTTAGGTGTATTTATTCATGAAGACATGACATGGAAAAGCCATATAAATGGCTCTTCAAAACTTAGCAGGAATATTGGAATTATAGGCAAGTCTAGGTACCTTTTATCAACTTGTGAATTGCTTCTTCTGTATAATTATTTAATATTGCCATATTTAAATTACTGTGCTGTTGTATGGGAAAGTACGTACTACTCTAAGCTCGGCAAGATTATTAAGTTGCAGAAGCGTGTTATTAGGATTGTTGATAAGAAACCGTCCTTATACCATACAAATTAATTGTTTATTTAACATAGAGTTCTAAAGTTTCTGGACATAGTTGATGAGCAATGTATTTACATCATGCTAGGTTTTCTAAATCAATCATTACCAGCACCTCTTTCTAATATGTTTCATCTTTATGAACAAGGTAGCTTCAGAGTTAGACAACACTTTTAAATACCCTTTTCTGATACCAATTATAGAATGTTTTCATTACCCTTTATTGCACCAAATGCCTGGAATACAATAAACTGCTCTCACTTCCACGGGATTGACGACGTACCTAGGAGTAAAATCATCTTGAAGAAGCACATCAGACAATACATTATTATAAAATATGAACTTTTTCAATAAATGTTGGTAATGGCAATGTGCTATGCATGGTGATCTGGTATTTACTCGGACATTTTCGTTTAAGAATCATGTTTTCTTTTCTTTCTTCTTCTTCATACTTGGTTCGTCATATCTCCTTAGTGTAGTAGTAGTTTAGGAAATACATGTGCAAGAGTATGAGTTTGTATTATTTCCCCATTAACACCTATATCAGTTATTTTTCTGAAGCCCTCGAAGTCGTTACTAGCATTGCTAATTGTCTGAGAGGGCTTTAGGAACATCTTTTACTAATATCTGGTGGTGGGATCTGTCCAGCAAGAAACAGAAGCGGGGAGTGGTGTGACCTGCCTTGATTTGCTAACCACGACCTACCTCTCACCCTTGGAATTTAACGTAATTAGGTCGCACGGGTATGGAATGGCACTCCCGCTTACCTATTAATTGGTAGGGGAATTTAAAAAATCATATTGTATTCCTTTAAGTTGTAAATCAGTTGTCTACATCAGCGAATTAATATCAAATGATCTCAATTAAAGTGACATAAAATCAGTTCCCTCATGATGCCATACTCGACTACTTATTTATATATGTATATATATATATATATATCTAACCCTGTAATTTTTTTCTCACTCAACTCCAGGATTTCTGTCTCGAATTATCACATTGTATTCCTTTTATTTGTATGTCGGATGTTCTACATTAGCGAATTAATTTCCAATGGTCTAAAAAAGCGGGCATAAAATCAATTGTCTTCGGATGCCATTCTTAACTATTCTATATATCTAACCCTGCCATTTTTTACCTTTTGACATGACGCTTTCTGGCATTATTGAGGTTTTGTCATGGCTCGACGCACGTCAAGCGCCGACAGGTGCTACCCAGAGGATTCAAAGGGCCGCCGAGTGGTGGCATGACAAAAAGTAAAGTTCCACCCTTCAACAATTCTTAGCAATATCGACTCTACCACGCCGGAATGGTGTAGGAGAAATTCACAGTTGTAGATGCATTCTTTTCATTCAACGACCATGAGCGTAATGTTCTTGAACAATAACGAGAAAACATGTCAACGTCGACTGTAATAGTGGTGGAACTCACGCCAGGTACATCGCCTGGCGTTTCAAATATGAAAATAGGCCTGCAACTTTGGCATTGGGGCCCATTAACATTCAGGGAATGGTGCGCGCCCCACCATATTATGAACGGCGGCGGGCGGCCGGGGACGGGCCAGGGACCGCCAGCGTCGCCGCCGTTGGCCGGCCGTACATGGTGAAAAATAGTACCAAATATACAATACGCAAAGTATCAATGTGCGCAATATATCACTGTAAGTGGCAATTAATTCCACGTCTGAAAGCAAGCTACCTTTCATAAATGCACTTCGCATCATATTTTATGGAAACAGAGTCCCATAAATTGGAACTATATCCTTCGCGCACGCAGTGGCGCGCATCCAGGCGCGCTTTTCGCGGGCCCGGATGGCATCATGAACCTACATGTTTTCTTTTTTTACTGGACATCCCCTAATGTCCGCGTTAACATGGCGTCGGACGCCTAACATATATTTTTCCTGCACAGTATGACACTAGGAAGTTCACAGTGATGTGCCTTACTGATATTCGTGGTGCTCTCGGAGATTTGAGGAACGCTTTGATAAGTATATCGCTCAAAATGTCGTTTTGCCACCGCAAGTTTTGATTTGATAATGCGAGTATGTGACAACGGAGAGCCTTGTCGGTGCATTGACAACACATTAAACTCGCGATACAAAATTACACCGATGAATTGCAATTGCTACGTCTGGTGTTGGCTGTGGGTAAACGCAACAACCTCCGCTTTGCATATGACTCTGTTCCACACAACGGTGTAGTCAAACATTTCGACCATGATTGGTACCATCTGCGATTTTCTGTTTTTACACATTGCTTGAATGCTTCGGTAGACTCCGACGTAGAGAGAGACGTAGACATACGTAGAACCTCCGACACACAAGCAAACATGCATACGTACGTACACCCACACACAAACACACAAATGTGTGTGCGTGCGTGCGTGCGTGCGTGCGTGCGTGCGTGCGTGCGTGCGTGCGTGCGTGTGTGTGTGTGTGTGTGTGTGTGTGTGTGTGTGTGTGTGTGTGTGTGTGTGTGTGTGTGCGTGCGTGCGTGCGTGCGTGCGTGCGTGCGTGCGTGCGTGCGTGCGTGCGTGCGTGCGTGCGTGCGTGCGTGCGTGCGTGCGTCGTGCGTGCGTGCGTGCGTGCGTGCGTGCGTGCGTGCGTGCGTGCGTGCGTGCGTGCGTGCGTGCGTGCGTGCGTGCGTGCGTGCGTGCGTGCGTGCGTGCGTGCGTGCGTGCGTGCGTGCGTGCGTGCGTGCGTGCGTGCGTGCGTGCGTGCGTGCGTGCGTGCGTGCGTGCGTGCGTGCGTGCGTGCGTGCGTGCGTGCGTGCGTGCGTGCGTGCGTGCGTGCGTGCGTGCGTGCGTGCGTGCGTGCGTGCGTGCGTGCGTGCGTGCGTGCGTGCGTGCGTGCGTGCGTGCGTGCGTGCGTGCGTGCGTGCGTGCGTGCGTGCGTGCGTGCGTGCGTGCGTGCGTGCGTGCGTGCGTGCGTGCGTGCGTGCGTGCGTGCGTGCGTGCGTGCGTGTGTGTGTGTGTGTGTGTGGGGGGGGGGGGGTGCGTGCGTGCGTGCGTGCGTGTGCGTGCGCGCATACATATGCATACATGGATGGAACAAATGGCGCACAGGTTCCCCTGACGGAGAACGAAAGCATGGGTCGACTAATTTTGTTGTTGGTATTCTCCATCACACTTGGATGCCATCAACGACGTCTCAGTTACTATTTCCATGCATACCTGGTGTTTCCTCGAATATTTTCCTTTATCGAAGCTTGAATACTTCAAAATGTTCACCATGTCAACATTAACGAGACGTCATTGGGATGGAATACTTAAAAGAGAGAAAACCGGAGACTTTAACTGACCACGCCTCGGTGTTTGATTGTTCAACACATGGTGACGTGACGCATCAAACAATGCAGGCATGCCGGCAAACACGTCTTGGTTTAACAGCGCGTCCCCGCCTGGGACCTTCGCCCGTCCATGTCTCGTGTGGACATGGACAGTGTGACGTGGTCACCGGCCGTGACCGGCCTCCCCTCGGTACTCAGCGTGGCCGACCGGCCGGCACGAGCGCAGGTGACCGCAGGGGAGGGGGAGGATGTGGGGGTGGAGACTCGGAAATCCAGGTGTTTGAGAAATCTGACGGCGTCGGAAATTGGAGCTATTCGTCACGCGGTGCTGCAGTGATGGCGAGGGAGGGGGATGGGGTCACGCGGCCGCCTGTGACGTGGCGATTGCAATGCGGCAACACGGGGATATATAATAACATCCAGAGTTCATTTAGTGCCAAAGTTAATAACATGCAAAGCCCACAACGTCCAATGATCATAACGTCCAAAATGCGAAATAATGTCAGAAAAGCCCAAAACAGATCGAAATTGCTCAGATAGGGTGAGTTCATAACGTCCAGAGTTCGTAACGTCCATTGATCACAAGGTCCGTCAAAGTCCACGACTGGCTTCAGGGGGAGCGTTATAACGTCCAGAGTTCATAATGTCCAAGAACGTAAAAAAAGTTCCCCAGTTGTCCACTAGAGGAGCAAGCGAAAACCTGACGGTGAAATCGTGCGGCTGTGTCTCGGTTTTATGTCAACAGGTGGCAGTGGCAAACGTGTCGTAATGTGCACATTATCGTTGCGTCCATCCCTTCCCCAGCTGAAGCCTGCGTTCTCCATCGCACACCCCGGTGCGTCCGATTTGGCATGTGTGCAATCTATCGCTAAAAACCCACACCCCACCGATAAGCACATCGGACAGCGTCTCTGGCCGGCCGGCCGGCAGGCTGACAGCATAAAGGCCGCGGATTGGCCGACCGGCAGACCGGCCGGGCCCATACAGAGGACCGGACTCGTAGCCATTGTTATCAGTTTGATATGATGAACAATTTTTAGCAGCCTCTTGCCCAGCATAACCTCAATATTTCTCACGAAGAATATAACTAGAAAAGGATCTATAACGGCCCCTGTGACACACCAATTTTAATTCTTCCATTCAGATTGATATCCTTTGCATACTACCCTTTTTCCTTCAAAATGTTACCCCCTTGGCAATGTTTCAATTCAGTCGAGAACTTTTCCATATGCCCCGTGCTGCTGATGAATGAAGTAGGAGACTGTTTGGAAACCTACATGTATAGTTATATTGGGTCTCCAAATTGTGGTAGTAGATGGTTTATGAGTTATACCTTGCCATGAATTACAAGGAGAGAGAAGCATCCACAGTATAACAATTGCATTCCGATAGCCGATAATCCATATGCACAACCATGTATTACATCACGAGAATACAAATATACCAATGTAGCGAACGATCATGAAGGGCACAAACAAGGGATAGCACCGAGTTTTAGTGCCCAGTGTTCACTGCTCACTCTCGCTGAACCTGTTCGTTATGCGTCAGATGCAGTGTTCATGCGGACATCAAAGGGATCTCTATCGAAGAAAGAAAACAGATAGGTTCCTGATGCTATTCAAGAACTCTGAAGCATGCGTCCGTGAAAAGCGCGCCGGGGTGCTCACTAGTGTGAACGCGAAGAATATAGTTAAAATTTATGAGACACCGCCTCCATAAAATATGATGCGAAGTGCATTTATGAATCTAACCAATATAGCCGTACACTCCTGCCACCTGCTGGCAGAAAGCGGAGACACGGCCGCGCGATTTCACCGTTAGGGCTTCGCTGGCTCCTTTAGCGGACAACTGAGGAACTATTTTTGGACGTTCTTGAACTTTTTGAACTTTGGACGTTATGAACGCTCCCGCTGAATCCAGTTTTGGACTTTGTTACCCTTGGACGTTATGAACGCTGGACGCTATGAACAAACCCTATCCGAGCCATTTTGGGCTGCTTTTGTACATTTTCCCCCGCATTTTGGAAGTTATGATACTTGGACGTTGTTAGCTTTGGACGTTATGAACTTTGTCACTAAATTAACTCTGGATGTTATGTATGATCCACGGCGGAATGTACCGCCAGCCGTGCGGCACATGTTTCCCGACCTCGGGTCTGTGCCTTGCGACACGTATCGGCTGGTGGTCAAGGGCCTACTCGGAGGCAGAGTGGGATTTTGTATTTGTGTTGCTATTTATAAGAGCACTGCGAAGTGACAGCCCGATAACAGCATTAATAGCCTGGCGACAGCATTGGCAGTCTGGTAACAACTTTAGCAGTTTGTTAACAGCATAGCCATGAACGGCTCCACAATTCGATCGTGACGGTTTCGACGTAATCCGTCCTGCGGTAGACGATTTGCATCACAATTAATCTACGCATCGTTGGAAGTCGGAGCACGCAATGTGTGACGATAAATTAGCTGAGTGCAAAGCCCAAGATCATCGGTGCCAGTCTACCGGATATGGTACGGCGGGGTTGTGCCACTAGTTGGAGAAGCTCGTCGCCAGTAGCAGCAGCCTGGCGAAATGCGCTGTCCATTGTGTAGCGGACAGACAAAGAGTCGCTCCTTAATGGGCGGGCACAGCTCGAGGTCGCCATGAAAGACGGTGTAAGCGATACCGCTGGGCGATACCCGTGCTCTCAGGTGAAACACTGGCCCGAATATCTGCTTCGGTGTCTTTGTGGAAGCGCTGTGCTAAGCCGAGCTTTGGGTGAGAAGTCTGGCCCCATGATGCGGTTTAGTTGTACAGCTGTTTAGCAGCATAGGTCAAGCAGATGTTACACGCTCTGACACTTCCGCTTTGTTGCCATATTTCTAGCGTCATGTTTCCGGTTGGGTGCCAACTGACCCTCCCAGCCGATGGCTAAGCACTAGCGTGTATATAGTCGGGAACACCGTCTTGCCGGAACGACAAAGACCAGGGAAATCCAAGGCTACAGCAGCTGAGCTACTGAGTGGGCAGAAATTCCCTTAGCGTAGATGGATAGGGCAAGTGGAGCTCGAACGATCTGGAGTAACTTGACGTGTTATAGTTTATGCTTAGTCTGTAATGTTCCATGGAGCGGTTACTACAGCACAGCTTTCACGCTCATGGCTGCACGATTGACCTACCTGGATGTCTTTCTTAACTTGGCCAGGGGTTTTAGAATAGGATTCCACCAAGAAGGCTGATTTGCCTAACATCTTCCTGACTTCCCGTTTTAGCATGAAATCTCCACTTTTCCTCTGCTTGGTCGTTCAATTCTGCGTTAGTAACTTGCGACTGATATGCGTTGGCGTTCCTGTGGGTAGTCACAGATATGAGTGTCTGGATTGATGCGAGTAGCCGAAATAGCCCATTCTCTTGACGTCTGCACTATACTTGTCCTGCCACGGGAGCGATGGCCTCTATTATCAGCGTCACACTGGTGGCAGCTGGTGTGCGCGTGATTCTCCATCGGCAGCCGACACACCTCGACACACGCCGGAAGTGCTCCGTTTCCGCCGACTGGACCACAGCCCGACGCGCCGATACCATGGCTCCTGCTCGCCCAGTGATCATCTCCAGCAGGGTTTGTCATGGCCGGCTGGGCTGACTATGGCCGGCAGGTTGTGATGCAGCAGGCAGGGTTTGTCACGGCCGGCTGGGCTGACTATGGCCGGCAGGTTGTGATGCAGCAGGCAGGGTTTGTCATGGCCGGCTGGACTGACTATGGCCGGCAGGTTGTGATGCAGCAGGCAGGGTTTGTCACGGCCGGCAGGTTGTGATGCAGCAGGCAGGGTTTGTCATGGCCGGCTGGACTGACTATGGCCAGCAGGTTGTGATGCAGCAGGCAGGGTTTGTCATGGCCGGCTGGGCTGACTATGGCTGGCAGGTTGCGATGCAGCAGGCAGGGTTTGTCATGGCCGGCTGGACTGACTATGGCCAGCAGGTTGTGATGCAGCAGGCAGGGTTTGTCATGGCCGGCTGGGCTGACTATGGCCGGCAGGTTGTGATGCAGCAGGCAGGGTTTGTCACGGCCGGCTGGGCTGACTATGGCCAGCAGGTTGTGATGCAGCAGGCAGGGTTTGTCACGGCCGGCTGGGCTGACTATGGCCAGCAGGTTGTGTACGGCCTCTGACGGAGGCCGTACACAGATAAGGATGATCTCGGCCGATGCGCACCGGATACACGCGGGCCGATCCTTGTCTTAATCTACAACACAATCGGTTTGGTGAGGGCTGTTTGGAAGCATTTGTTCTGGGGTTGCTTATTCATGCATAGCAACACCTTCGCCAAGCATCGTTAGAACCATTCGAAACATTATGTCGTCCGCATTTTACTTTGTTATGTAAATTGCCAAGTCTAGACAGAAATTTAGTACGTAGTCAAATCTGCAATTCAAACCATACATGAACGAAGACCTATCGACTTAAACATTGCGTGAGACGAAATTACGATGTACGATGTACGATGTACTTAAGAGCCATTCTTCGTTGTATTAGACTTAAACATTATGCATAACTATATAATCCGAGCCATGCTATTATTATAAGCTCACCAATCAACATACATAAGTGCAAGAAAACATGTTTGATGCCCCTTATCCAAAAGTTTAACAGATGGAATTCTAACTTACTGTGGATCTTCATGGCTATTTATATATTTGTTGCGAAACAAATCATTGCATTGATAGACATTTATTGTATTTTGTTAGGCGACAGATGATCCCTTTTGTGCGCAGTGTTCGCATGGTGTTATGTCCCCCTTGGAATAGCATCAGGCAGGTGAAATATGTCACATACTCATCGAATTGTTCAAATTCAGGCAACTTCAAGTAGACCGAGACCAGTGCTTTTATTGATATCTGCTCCCCTGCATCTCTCCTACAAACGTGAATGTGAACTTAAACCACGGGTCACAGGAATCATGGGAACTTGAACCATCTGAGCACATGCACCGGACATTTACCAAAAAAAATGTGACGGCTTTGCGACATGCCATGGCCTGGCTATCCACAGAGCGAATGTCGTTAGTCGTGTCAGCGGTGTTCGCTGCTACGCAACGCTCCCTACAGTATCCAGTGAGCCATTTGGGGTGACATCCACCCCTCTCGGGGGGGGGGGGGAGGCCGGGGGCGGCTGGCGCATTCCCCTCACTGACACTGTTGTCCCAGCAGAATGGCATACTTAACCACAGCGTGCTGATCACTGGGACAGAATACGCGTAAGCTACATCGGCAACAGCCGGGATATCGACCAACAGTACACAACATTTGCACAGTGTACTTTGCGAAAGCTTACGCGATTTTGTGCGATATGCGAGAAATGATTGCATGCCAACAGCTGATCCCATTGGAACCCATAGCGTGCAAGATGAGATTCTCTTCAATGGTATATAGAATGTTGAGCTCTCATTGGCATTTATTAGCTCAGAGCTTGGCACAACACCGAACAAATCCCACGTTATAATCGTGAACAGTGGCATGGCGTGATGCGAACAACGCTAGCACAACTTCACATTTTCCGGAGGTGTTCTACATCCACGAGGGAATAAATGCCATCTGGGCATCCCTTTAGCATCCTCTGCTCCTGAGGTGGAGTGACTGACTTTATAGCAAGTCAACCTTGTAACATTGGAGCCCATGCTTACATGCCAGTAATTTGACGCGAAACGCGGTGTCGACCCGGCCTTTCACTGGTACTGCCTACAGCAGTGCTATCTGAGCAGATTACTCATAGATAAGGCGTGTTCGAACAACAGACGGTAAGATAACAATATAGTGACGTCACAAATGGTGGAATGGCCGGTGTACTGCAGGACGTGGCCTAACAATGCGTGCAGTCTCCACTGCGAAGCTGTACAACTGAAAACATACATGTGCGGTCATAACCGCGCAGTTTTCACATTTTTTTTGTTGGGTTTGCTTATCTCTTCTTTAAAACCTCACTTCATTGTTGCTGTCGGACCACTCCGGTCAATTTGTCCTACTATTTTCTACTACATACGACACCTTTGGCTATTATTTGGCCGATCCATTGGCGCGGCGTGGATAGCCCTCATTGCACGATAGCGGTGTCTAAGTCGTCTGTGCAGTTAGACGTTAGATCCTTCGCCCACGCCGCGACAAGTTCGCGACATGCCGAAGCAGGCTCAACGGCTGCCATGGCGGCCGGCAGAGCCGGTATGTGAACCATGGTGGCGTGGGTGGGCGGGGGAAGACGTCGCTCTCCGGTGATGTGCACTGTCCCACGTCCTTCGCGCATGTCACCAGGCTGGCCCATCTAGAGGCCTTAATTCCAACATTTCCAATCGGTTTGCCAAGAAGATCTGTTATTGTCCACAGGCACAGGCTATGCTCGATATATCTATGTTGTAGTAGCAATAATTACCGCCGTGCAAACCGTACAGTGACGGTGACCGGTGTGTTGGAGGTGCCGACTGTACAGTGACGGTGACTGGTGTGTTGGAGGTGCCGACCGTACAGTGACGGTGACCGGTGTGTTGGAGGTGCCGACCGTACAGTGACGGTGACCGGTGTGTTGGAGGTGCCGACCGTATAGTGACGGTGACCGGTGTGTTGGAGGTGCCGACCGTACAGTGACAGTGACCGGTGTGTTGGAGGTGCCGACCGTACAGTGACGGTGACCGGTGTGTTGGAGGTGTCGACCGTACAGTGACGGTGACCGGTGTGTTGGAGGTGCCGACCGTACAGTGACGGTGACCGGTGTGTTGGAGGTGCCGACCGTACAGTGACGGTGACCGGTGTGTTGGAGGTGCCGACCGTACAGTGACGGTGACCGGTGTGTTGGAGGTGCCGACCGTACAGTGACGGTGACCGGTGTGTTGGAGGTGCCGACCGTACAGTGACAGTGACTGGTGTGTTGAAGGTGCCGATCGTACCGTGACGGTGACCGGTGTGTTGGAGGTGCCGATTGTACAGTGACAGTGACTGGTGTGTTGGAGGTGCCGACCGTACAGTGACATGGTGGGTGACGGTGACTGGTGTGTTGGAGGTGCCGACCGTATAGTGACGGTGACTGGTGTGTTGGAGGTGCCGACCGTACAGTGACGGTGACTGGTGTGTTGGAGGTGCCGATTGTACAGTGACGGTGACTGGTGTGTTGGAGGTGCCGACCGTACAGTGACGGTGACTGGTGTGTTGGAGGTGCCGACAGTACAGTGACGGTGACCGGTGTGTTGGAGGTGCCGCCCGTACAGTGACGGTAACCAGTGTGTTGGAGGTGCGGCTGTCGCCTGGCCTGCCACTGCGTGTTTGGCTGACCATGGCTGCGTGTGTGCGCGTGTGGCTGACCCTGGCTGCGTGTGCGCGTGTGGCTGACCCTGGCTGCGTGTGTCCGCGTGTAGCCGACCCTGACTGCGTGTGTGTGCGTGTGGCTGACCCTGGCTGCGTGTGTGCGCGTGTGGCTGACCCTGGCTGCGTGTGTGCGCGTGTGGCTGACCCTGGCTGGTGTGTGTGCGCGTGTGGCTGACCCTGGCTGCGTGTGTGTGCGTGTGGCTGACCATAGCTGCGTGTGTGCGCGTGTGGCTGACCCTGCGTGTGTGCGCGTGTGGCTGACCCTGGCTGTGTGTGTGCGCGTGTGGCTGACCCTGGCTGCGTGTGTGCGCGTGTGGCTGACCCTGGCTGTGTGTGTGCGCGTGTGGCTGACCCTGGCTCGTGTGTGCGCGTGTGGCTGACCCTGGCTGCGTGTGTGTGCGTGTGGCTGACCCTGGCTGCGTGTGTGCGCGTGTGGCTGACCCTGGCTCGTGTGTGCGCGTGTGGCTGACCATAGCTGCGTGTGTGCGCGTGTGGCTGACCCTGGCTGCGTGTGTGTGCGTGTGGCTGACCCTGGCTGCGTGTGTGCGCGTGTGGCTGACCCTGGCTGTGTGTGTGCGCGTGTGGCTGACCCTGGCTGCGTGTGTGCGCGTGTGGCTGACCCTGGCTGCGTGTGTGCGCGTGTGGCTGACCCTGGCTGCGTGTGTGCGCGTGTGGCTGACCCTGGCTGTGTGTGTGCGCGTGTGGCTGACCATGGCTGCGTGTGTGCGCGTGTGGCTGACCCTGGCTGCGTGTGTGCGCGTGTGGCTGACCCTGGCTGCGTGTGTGCGCGTGTGGCTGACCCTGGCTGCGTGTGTGCGCGTGTGGCTGACCCTGGCTGCGTGTGTGCGCGTGTGGCTGACCCTGGCTGCGTGTGTGTGCGTGTGGCTGACCCTGACTGCGTGTGTGTGCGTGTGGCTGACCCTGGCTGCGTGTGTGTGCGTGTGGCTGACCCTGGCTGCGTGTGTGTGCGTGTGGCTGACCCTGGCTGCGTGTGTGCGCGTGTGGCTGACCCTGGCTGCGTGTGTGCGCGTGTGGCTGACCCTGGCTGCGTGTGTGCGCGTGTGGCTGACCCTGGCTGCGTGTGTGCGCGTGTGGCTGACCCTGGCTGCGTGTGTGCGCGACAGGGCAGTCAGCGGCAGCCGGTGGTGCTGACAACAGCCGCCGACACCGTCGGCCAGATGCCGCGCCCCTCGCTCCGGCTCGTGGACGGCCCGACGCCCTGGGAGGGCCGTTTGCAGATCTTCCACCGGTCGCATTGGCGGGCGGTCTGCACGAACTCCAGAAAGTGAGTCGTACCAGTTCGGCGAATAACCAGGTGTATTGGTTGAGTTTGTTCTAGATGCACTTTAGTTGAGTATAATTTAACATGATCGTGGTCCACATTAGCATTGATTGGGAGCTCAAGCCAACACCAATGGCCTAAGCCTGCCCCCAAAACGAGTGCAACGCAGGGGACAAGTATATATATATATCTATATGTATATATATATATATATATATATATATATATATATATATATATATATATATATATATATATATATATATATATATATATATATATATATAAATATACACCACGTTCTTTTCATTCAAGGATGTATTGCATTGCTGGACACTATCAGCTGTATGACCAACGCAGTCAATGCGCCCATAAGCCCAAATAACCTAACACCATGAGTCATATGGACCTGTGAGAGCAACAAGTGAATGGATGCGCATTCTTGACACAATCCGTAATGTTTGCACCGTGAATATTGATGGAAGTCGTTAAGTACAGAATATGTTGCAAGTGCTAGTGTCGCCGCGCATGCAATGTAAAGCAGCAATGCAAATAGCATGCGCTATCATCTTAGTACTTGCAATATATCCCAACTGTAAAGCATTTCCATCGTGATATGGATAAAGGCGTCCATGCCACGTTTTATAACGTTTCGCTAGTACATGTAAGAGTGCTGACAGAAGTCCTGACCTGGTGTTGCCCTCCGTTGTAGCTACGTGCCACTGCGACGGACAAACCTGCAATTACTGTCTCCACATGCTGGTCGGTGTCGCCTTGTTTGCAGCCCCTGACTCTTGCTGACTAACAGGCGTGAAACGAACTTACTGCCTCTGTTTTTGCTGTCCGTACGAGCTGTGGTTCTCTACAAAGTAAATGCGACATGGTTGAAAGCAGATGCAAGGAGCATGAAGAAAGAGGGAGAGAGAGAGAGAGAGAGAGAGAGAGAGAGAGAGAGAGAGAGAGAGAGAGAAGAGAGAGAGAGAGAGAGAGAGAGAGAGGGAGAGGGAGAAAGAGAAGAGAAGAGGGGATAAATGAAACTAAATAGGAGAGTGACGGACTGGTTGCTTTATATTTCCTCATTCCTGTTGATGCGTCTGGTTCGGCTCCCACAAGCGTCTGCTAGTGGTGTCGGTACTGGCGGCGGTACGTACTCTACGGATGGCTGCTCTGGCCAATGCCACACGGCTGTGCGACGAGCCTCCTCGCGTCCGACGTGTCATCGCTCGAACTGGGTCAGATCTGTTTTTGCACAGCGTGATTTGTCAGTGAATAGCTGCACGCAGCCTTTATTGACCTGCTGCAAAACAAGGTCCCGAATCAATGGACGGCGAACAGTATGCTGACGCGTGTCTGAAGCACCACGCAGCTTCTCACGCACGTCACAGTCGTACCGTAACGCAGCTGTCATCAGCTGACAGCTGCTCATGGACGTCACAGTCGCACCGTAACACAGCTGTCATCAACTGATATTTGTGAAGATAAACAATGTAAGTGCATCGCAGTTCACTGATGCCACATTTCATACGACCATTTTCTGATGCAATCACGATTAAATTGCATAAACAGACACGAGGCTGCTGATGCTGCCCAGTACCCTGTGCTTACCCTGCATCAGTACCCGTGCGCAATATTTTACTCGTGATGCTACCTAAACATTCTATAAATATACCTTCAGCATTCGACCAGTACAACATTAAAACCAGCATGCTCTTAGATTGTCACCAATAGCACCCACTACAAGTCCTCCCATGACTTGTCCTGCCTAACCTGGGCTTTGGTTTTCCAACATGGATGTCGAAAGCGTGTGACACTGAAGTGATTCGAAACGCTTGTGGGAATGTCGACCACCGCGTGCGGATTATGCATTCAGATTATGCGCACCAATGCCAGTATATTCTACGTTGGACAACATGTGGCTGTAGAGCCTGCCCAATCCTAGCAAAAGACTCAACAGAGCCCCCTGAGGGTGATGTGACAAGTAACCCGGCCCATGTGTTAACTTGAATAGTTTCTGGCATTGGATGTTGCTTGACTGCGAAAGGGGGCAACAAAGGCTGGCTGAGCTCGAACAGTCGTCACATCTGAATATCTCTTTCTCCTCGCTTTCTCTCTCTCACGCTCTCTCCCTCTCTCCTTCCCTCCCTCTCTCCCTCTCACTTTCTCTCCCTCTCTCTCTCTCTTCATCTCTCTCCCTCTCTGTCTCTGACTCTGTCTCTGTCTGTGTCTCTGTCTGTGTCTCTGCCTCTGTCTGCCTCTGCCTCTGTCTCTGCCTCTGTCTCTGCCTCTGCCTCTGCCTCTGCCTCTGTCTCGGTCTCTGTCTCGGTCTCGGTCTCGGTCTCGGTCTCGGTCTCGGTCTCGGTCTCTGTCTCTGTCCTGTCTCCTGTCCCTGTCCCTGTCCCTGTCCCTGTCCCTGTCCCTGTCCCTGTCCCTGTCCCTGTCCCTGTCCCTGTCCTGTCCCTGTCTCTGTCTCTGTCCCTGTCCCTGTCTCTGTCCCTGTCCTGTCCCTGTCCCTGTCCCTGTCCTGTCCCCTGTCTCCTGTCCCTGTCCCTGTCCCTGTCCCTGTCTCTGTCCTGTCCCTGTCCCTGTCCCTGTCTCTGTCCCTGTCCCTGTCCCTGTCCCTCTGTCCCTGTCCCTGTCTCTGTCCCTGTCCCTGTCCCTGTCCTGTCCCTGTCCCTGTCTCCTGTCCTGTCCCTGTCCTGTCCCTGTCCCTGTCCCTGTCTCTGTCCCTGTCCCTGTCCCTGTCCCTGTCCCTGTCCCTGTCTGTCTGTCCCTGTCCCTGTCCCTGTCCCTGTCTCTGTCTCTCCCTGTCCCTGTCCCTGTCCCTGTCCCTGTCCCTGTCCCTGTCCCTGTCCCTGTCCCTGTCCCTGTCCCTGTCCCTGTCCCTGTCCCTGTCCCTGTCCCTGTCCCTGTCCCTGTCCCTGTCCCTGTCCCTGTCCCTCCCTGTCCCTGTCCCTGTCCCTGTCCCTGTCCCTGTCCCTGTCCTGTCCCTGTCCCTGTCCCTGTCCCTGTCTTTTCTGTCTCTGTCCCTGTCCCTGTCCCTGTCCTGTCCCTGTCCCTGTCCTGTCCCTGTCCCTGTCCCTGTCTCTGTCTCTGTCTCTGTCCCTGTCCTGTCCTGTCCTGTCTCTGTCTCTGTCCTGTCTCTGTCTCTGTCTCTGTCCTGTCTCTGTCTCTGTCTTCTGTCCTGTCTCTGTCCTGTCCCTGTCCTGTCTCTGTCTCTGTCTCTGTCTCTGTCTCTGTCTCTTCCTGTCTCTGTCCCTGTCCCTGTCCTGTCCTGTCTCTGTCCCTGTCCCTGTCTCTGTCCCTGTCCCTGTCCCTGTCCTGTCTCTGTCCCTGTCCTGTCTGTCCCTGTCCTGTCCTGTCTCTGTCCCTGTCCCTGTCCCTGTCTCTGTCCCTGTCCCTGTCTGTCCTGTCTCTGTCTCTGTCTCTGTCTCTGTCCCTGTCTCTGTCTCTGTCTCTGTCTCTGTCTCTGTCTCTGTCTCTGTCCTGTCTCTGTCTCTGTCTCTGTCTCTGTCTCTGTCTCTGTCTCTGTCTCTGTCTCTGTCTCTGTCCCTGTCTCTGTCTCTGTCTCTGTCTCTGTCTCTGTTCCTGTCTCTGTCTCTGTCTCTGTCTCTGTCTCTGTCTCTGTCTGTCTCTGTCTCTGTCTCTGTCTCTGTCTCTGTCTCTGTCTCTGTCTCTGTCTCTGTCTCTGTCTCTGTCTCTGTCTCTGTCTCTGTCTCTGTCTCTGTCTCTGTCTCTGTCTCTGTCTCTGTCTCTGTCTCTGTCTCTGTCTCTGTCTCTGTCTCTGTCTCTGTCTCTGTCTCTGTCTCTGTCTCTGTCTCTGTCTCTGTCTCTGTCTCTGTCTCTGTCTGTGTCTGTGTCTGTGTCTGTGTCTGTGTCTGTGTCTGTGTCTCTGTCTCTGTCTCTGTCTCTGTCTCTGTCTCTGTCTTCTCTCTCTCCTCTCCTATTCTCTCTCTCTGCCTCATGACCGCCACGTGGCACCGCTCCACAGCTGGACGGAGACGGACCGGCACGTGGCATGTCGTCAGCTGGGCTACACGGGCGGCGCCTACGTGGACTGGTACTCGTGGCTGAACGGCACCCGCCGCCTGCTGTACGAGCAGCCGCGCTGTGCCGGCTCGGAGCCGCGGCTGCAGGACTGCCAGTGGCAGGACAGGGCCATGGGCGCCGGTGTGTGCGGTACGTACACCAGCCGGCTGGGGTACTGTTTGCTAGTTCACCCGGCCGTTGCTGCATGAGTCGTCCGTGGAGCTGGAACGGCTGCGTGGCTCTTGTATGATTTTTTTTGTGACCTCTTGGCAGATTCGTTTTTATTTTAATGTGTTGTTCCGTACTCCGAGTACTTTGGATCCGATAATGCGCCAAACCTTTCGCAGACGAACTCTGTGAACAACGATACACCATCTGAGTGTCCGCTGTCATGGTGCTACGGCATATGTGTCGGTGTGATCACTGCTAATTCTGACCCAGCGTGACCCCGACTGACCCTGCTTGACCCGGCAGATGAACACGCCGACATGGCCATGCGTTGTGATCCCGTGTTCGACGAGACACGACCTCTGACACACTGGAGGGGGCTGCGCTTTGAGCACGCTGCTCACACCAAAAGGCTTACCGCCGGCGATATGCTGTATGAGAAGTTCTCCGAGTCGAAGTTGTACCACGTGCAGGTGCTGTACGCCGGCATGGGACGAGACAGACAGGTGAGGAGGTGAACATGTACACATGTCATCAGACACGGCAGCTAGATGGAGTGGAGCCGGTGGGGTTGAGGATAAGTGAAATTTCAGGAGGTAAAATTGCCGGCATTGGTGAAGGAATCCGAGCGGAGGACGGTGGACATGGGAATGATGGTACCAGATATACTCTTGAAGACGCATCTAGGTAGAGATCTCAACAGTGACTCTACGAAAGACTGATCCCACGATGACGTTCTCACCACTCTGACCTGACCTCAGCGTCTACTTCTGATGGTGTCCACTCTGTGATGACGAGTGCGTCGCCGGCCGGTTCTCAGGTGCACGCAGCCATCGAGAGTGTCGGGGTGCCGCCTCGGCTGTACGGGGTCACCGTCAAGGACTCGGCCGCCGGCGGCATCAACATCACCGCCCCGGACTCGCTGGTCAACATGAACAACTGCACCGTCGTCAACAACGCTGGTCAGAGCAGATATGGGCCGCCATCGGGCCTCTATTATTACACATGAAGAATAACAATGTGGCTGTACTAATGCATGGGCAAGATCACCGACTCTGGTGAAACACTGTACAACTGTGTCTCTGTTGCAACAAACAAATGTGTGGTCACATATTTCGCTTGGCGTATCTTCTAACTCTGATAAGCTATTTGGGATATGGAACTCACTCGTGATCGTTCCCCGTTCTGAACAGGGGCGGTCCCAGGCATCGAAATCAGGTGGGGTAGTCACCACTGCACCCTCCCCCCCCCACAAAACAATCGTCGGATTTCGACCACTCTATTTTTCAGGTCCCAAAATTCGGAACTTGTTTGGTACCTATACTTTTGACGCAACAATATCCATGCAATTATGTTTTAGGTTATTTTTGGCCTCTTAGATTTGTACCAATATACTCTTAATAAAAGTGATGAAGCTAGTGTGACCATTAATATCCTCTCCAAATGCTTACTTTTCAGCTGGCAAGCAAAATAACACAAAGAAGGTGGCTTTGAGTTTGGTAACATGGCGTAAAATAAGGTATAAAATATAATGCAATATGCCCATTTCCTAGTCTTGCCCAACATTAATGAAAAAAGAACATAATTCCCCACAAAAAGAAACTTGTTTTGTTTTGTTTTCAAAAGTGACAACATAAAATCCAAATCCGACGGATCACTTTTTAATGGAAAAATTCAAACCTTGCAAATGACCCCTTTGTTTGCTTTGCTTTCTGGAGGTAACAGGACATGTGCAAAACATGTCCTGTGAATACCTTAAAGTACAATAACAAGATGTCTTGCGTGAATTATCATCAGCGTTTCCTAAAATGTGCATGGCTTCATTTGCCCATTCCATAGAACCACAGCACATCGGAGAGAGGAATTTGAGAGTAACCAAATCAATATTTTGCCAGACAAAAACTATACATTTGCTAGATGTGGAAATGCATTAGTTCATACACTAGGGATCCAAGTTTATAATAAGATATAAATTTAGGTTTGTTCCGGGTTTCGGAGCCACTAAAAATGTCATGGAGCATTGCAATTGGGAAAAAAAAGCATCAACAAAATTTGCACATGTGTCAACCACTTATTCAATTTAGTCATAGCTGATCACATTTAGATGTTGCCAACAGCTCCTTGCGCTCACCCTACCAAACTTCCTTGTCACTTACAGGGCTGAAGATCTGTCACAAAGTCAGGGGATCAAAGTTCATATTTTCAAGGCATATTTTCGCAGTGAATATGGAAAATGGCAAAACTAAGATTAGCAGGAACCAAACCAGGGGGTCCGGACCACATACCAACTCCAGGCATGGGCACTTGGTTACCAACTATGAGGAACATGAAATTGAACAATATTATAAGCCTAAAGATCAGACCAAACGTTTGGTCAGACTGAGCCTGGTTTTCAATTGGGAACAGTTCAACATACCAGGATACATTGGATCCATTGGTAGATCCAGAGCTGGTTTTGAGTTGCTTAGCGGTGCCAAGCAACACTAATTCTCAGATTTGTTTTAATATTTTGCAGAAGTTTCGAACCGCTTGAATTTGGCATCAAATGTTTCTAGCTTTGCATACATTGTGTACTATAAGCCAATTTTGCTGCAAAGCAGGCTGTTAGGGGGGATGGCTGAGAAGGACTACATCAAAGCCCAGTCTTAGCCCACCGTTCCTGAACGCTTTTAGTTGAGAAGAATTTCTCACCTCTCCTACCCATCTATGCAGCTAGGAAACTTGTACCAACCCCACATTGTCGCACAATTGCTTAATTTCATGAATCAATGGGAACTTTTGTGTGAAGCATGTTCCGATGTAGCCCGAAAGTCAACTTGCAAACAATTTCCTCAGATGCTCTCCGCAGAAACGTTTTAGTTCGTCTTGCGAAGGCTGTTTTTTTTCTTTTTTTCTTTTATACCCTACCCTTCGTA
Source organism: Imbricaverruca yamaguchii (assembly GCA_034440575.1). Taxonomy (NCBI): domain Eukaryota; kingdom Metazoa; phylum Arthropoda; class Thecostraca; family Neoverrucidae; genus Imbricaverruca; species Imbricaverruca yamaguchii. The sequence continues at coordinate 917,356 of JAOTOL010001570.1, forward strand.
TGAAAAGAAAGCGCATAATATGGCGACATTTGGATTAAGGCTGGCCTCACTCATACGTATATCAGATTAATGATGAGCTGTTCCAAATTGAATATGTAAATCTTAAGTGAAGTTTTCACGATAATTACAAATCACCAATGAATGTATTATGTCAACTTCTTAATTTTGTGATTTCCCAATGGATAAGAGCTTCGCTGTGTACGAAAATAACATCAGAAAGATCTTTCAGTTCTCCTGAGGTGAGGCACCGCCTTAGGTGCCATAGTGCGCGCACCGCCCCTGGTTCTGAAAAGATCAACCCAGGTAGCACCGGAAGGTGGAACATATCGGCTGCAGTTCGTGTGCTCGGCTGAGTTATGGCCGAGCTGAGCGTGTGACGTGCTGCAATCGTCATTTCGCTTGGCCGATGTAACCACACCCAGACAGCACCGTAGTGAAAAGCGGAACAGCTAAGTGCAACGACGAAGACGAGTGTGTGCGACGAACGGACAGAGTGCACACACCTCAGCTTCCACACCATCACCCCACCTCTGTTCAGCTCAGCCTTCACACCATCACCCAACCTCTGTTCAGCTCAGCCTTCACACCATCACCACACCTCTGTTCAGCTCAGCCTGCACACCATCACTCCACCTCTGTTCAGCTCAGCCTTCACACCATCACCACACCTCTGTTCAGCTCAGCCTTCACACCATCACCCCACCTCTGTTCAGCTCAGCCTTCACACCATCACCACACCTCTGTTCAGCTCAGCCTGCACACCATCACTCCACCTCTGTTCAGCTCAGCCTGTACACCATCACCACACGTCCGTTCAGCTGCTCGCCCGGTGCCGAACACAGCCGCGACACACGCCGCTGACCGGAGTCCTTCGGCGCCAGGCATCGGCGTCTACCTCAACACGTCGGCCGGTCTGGTGCACGTGCACAACAGCCGCGTGCGCGCCAACGCCGGCGACGGCCTGCGCTTCGTGCAGCACGACCGGCAGACGGCGCGTCACCAGGTGGGCGGCACCACCGTCACCGACTTCTGCAGCTCGGGCACCAGCCAGCGCCAAGTGTACCCCATCTACACGGTGGCGCAGCAGTTCAGGACCAGCTACCGGCCCATCAGGTGCCGCAAGGTGAGCTCGCGTGCTGCCACACTGGGCCTCCTCCACGTGGTGGACACTCGACGGTGTCGTTAGTTGGAAGCCATGCGTGCGCTCGCCATTTGTCGGCAGACAGAGAGGCGTATCTTATGTTGGAGGGCAACGTAATGTGATGTTCAAGATGCTTGTATTCATGAATGTATAACCGCGGGCTGATTTGGTGCATTATATGCACCTTTGTGGGCGTTTGCACATTGTTGGGCTCGGGTAGCCCATCACAAGATATTAGATACCCTGTTGTATATGATGCCGATGTTCGAGTGACATTAACAACACATGCTTCAATGTTCTGACCACTGATGCTATAATTAGTATTGCATTTACAACTGACTGCTGTTATTGTTTCACAGCGGTTTCACTCAACCCCCGGCTTGGTGATGACTGTAAGCTTCCTGTACGTGATGAACGAAATGGAGGATGACGCCCGCATCACCTTCTTTGACGGCATGAGCACCACATCTCCGTTGCTGGGTTCGTTCCAGGTAAGATGGCTGGGTGTCATATGGTCAACATGGTCGATGTACCATAATACTGAAATAACTGTCTAAGAGTTAGATGGCTGCTGGAAGTTGGAATAGTTTGAATGCTTCGAGGAGCTGTTTTCGTAAAATTCTTGTGTGCATCAGGGATAGCTGTTCAGAGACATGTGCACACATATTCTGTGCGCATGCGTATTTGTATTAATTTAGATACATCAGATCTCCTCCCACTCGTCGCCAGATCATCCCTGGTCCCACCACCAGATCACGTCCCACCCACCACCAGACCACGTCCCTCCCACCACCAGACCACGTCCCTCCCACCACCAGACCACATCCCTCCCACCACCAGACCATGTCCCTCCCACCACCAGACCACGTCCTCCCACCAACAGACCACCTCCTGTCCCACCACCAAACCACGTCCCTCCCACCACCAGACCACATCCCTCCCACCACCAGACCATGTCCCTCCCACCACCAGACCATGTCCCACCCACCAACAGACCACCTCCTGTCCCACCACCAGACCACATCCCTCCCACCACCAGATCACTTCCTGTCCCACCACCAGACCACGTCCCTCCCACCACCAGACCACCTCCTGTCCCACCACCAGACCACATCCCTCCCACCACCAGACCACGTCCCTCCCACCACCAGACCACGTCCCACCCACCACCAGACCACATCCCTCCCACCACCAGATCACTTCCTGTCCCACCACCAGACCACGTCCCTCCCACCACCAGACGATGTCCCACCCACCAACAGACCACCTCCTGTCCCACCACCAGACCACATCCCTCCCACCATGGCTCCTTCACGGAAAAATTGTTCAATGTGGATATTCGCAGCTATATGTGTCTTGTTTTCACGCAATGTCCTTAGACGGAATGTTGCGCTTCACAACATTGAGAGGTATATCCCGCTTAGCCCCAATGATGGCGGATCCTACGTCACCTAGCCCCCGGTCGCCTACCCACCAGCAATAGGGCACATCCCCGCGGCCACCACAGGAGCAAACCCCATTCTTAAGCGACGTAGCCATCAAGTGACCAGCAGCATTTGGTGCATCCGGGGGCCCAGCTGGCCCTCACCGCCACCTCACCACCCGACACCTATGATGTCCTGCTGCCCATCACTATCTCCTTGTCATGCGACACCGTCTGATGCCCTGCTGTCCCTCACCACCACATCGCCACCCGACACCGTATGCTGTCCTGCTGCTCATCACCATATCGTCACCCGACACCGTCTGATGCCCTACTGCTCATCATCACCATCTCGCCATCGGATACCGTCTGATGTCCTGCTGCTCATCACCATATCGTCACCCGACACCATCTGATGCCCTACTGCTCATCATCACCATCTCGCCATCGGATACGTCCACCATTCGTCACCCGACACCTTGATGCCCTACTGCTCATCATCACCATCTCGCCATCGGATACCGTCTGATGTCCTGCTGCTCATCACCATATCGTCACCCGACACCATCTGATGCCCTACTGCTCATCATCACCATCTCGCCATCGGATACCGTCTGATGTCCTGCTGCTCATCACCATATCGTCACCCGACACCGTCTGATTTCCTGCTGTCTATCACAGTCTCCTTGCCACCCGATACTGTCTGATGCTCTGCTGTTCATCATCACCTCCTCCCTACCCGACATCGTCTGATGCCCTGTTGTCTATCACCATATCGTCACCCGATACCGTCTGATGTCCTGCTGTCTATTACAATCACCTCGCCATCCGGCACCGTCTGATGCCCTGCTACTCATCGACACTTCGCCATCCGACACCGTCTGATGCCCTGCTACTCATCGACACTTCGCCATCCGACACCGTCTGATGCCCTGCTACTCATCGACACTTCGCCATCCGACACCGTCTGATGCCCTGCTACTCATCGACACTTCGCGATCCGACACCATGTGATGTCCTGCTGTGCTACCGTCCGGTTTGTTGCTCCAGATTCGAAACAACACCAGGCCTCAAAGTCTGGTCACCACGCGTCACCACCTGCTAGTGACATTCTCGGCGCGGAACCAGACGCAGACGGAGGTACACATGGAGATCACAGCGGGCGTCGGTACGTGTTGGCGTGGCGCCGTACACAGTGGCTCTTAGTTCAGTTGATCCTACCTCGCCTTCGTCCATCCAAGACGTGCGGTTGTCGTTTGATGCCTTCGATTTTGTACCGTCACGATATATGTGTTGTGCAATGTTTCCGATTGGCATGCACTCGTCTGATTACGGTTTGAAAAGACTCATACATATTGCGTTGTATCATTAAGAGTGGATCGAAATACGTGACTATGTAACATAATGCCTCAGTGTCTGCTGGGTCATCGCTTCAGGGAAGATGCACGACCTGAACGTCTCCAGCTCGGACATCAGCAACAACAACGGGCGCGGCATAGCCGTCGAGAACCTGCGCTCGCTGGTGCACGTGCACCGCACGGTGGTGGCCAACAATTCGCACGTGGCCGGCGTGCACGTGCTGGGCGGCGCCGGCGACGTGAACGTGACGTGGTCACGCATCAGCGGCAACCGCGGCGACGGCATCAACGTGACGTACGCCGGCGGCAGCCTGAACGTGTCGTGGTGCGAGGTGCGCGCCAACGCCGGCCGCGGCCTCTCGGTGTGGTACAACGACACACGCGAGCGGATCGCCTTCCGCCGCCAGCTGGTGCTCGCCTACTCCACCGTGTCCGACAACCTGTTCCAGGGCGTGTTCGTGGGCAACGTGTGTCGGCCGGCGTCGGTCAACATCAGCGGCAACGTGTTCAGCGGCGGTGGCGGCGACGCGGTGGACGTGTGGACGTGCCAGAGGGCCGCCGACCGCCCGCTGCGGCTGCAGATCGGCCACAACCGCTTCGTGGCCAACGCCCGGCTGGCCGTCAACATGGCGCCGGTGGCCAACGTGGCGGGCCGCATCGAGCACAACTACTTCGCCGAGCAGCGCACCGCCACGCTGCGCATCTTCAGCGGCGACGCGCCAGAGGTGGAGCTGCTGCCCGTGCGCCTGCTCGTCGCCGATAACTGGTTCGAGCGCAATGGCGGCGTGTATGTGGTCAGCGTGGGCGCGTCACAGTTCGTCCACTCGCCGCGTCAGCGCATTCTCTTCACGCACAACTTCCTGCTGGACAACAGCGTGCGCGAGCCGTTCCCCAGCCTGAACCCGCGCAACCGCGTCTCCGCCGTGGTGGCGGTCAGCTCGGCGTCGGCCGTCGTCTACCGCAACGTGCTGCACAACCCCGGCTCGCGCTACGAGCTGGGCGTCCACTTCGAGGACCAGAGCGCCAGCGCCAACGCGACGCACAACTGGTTCGGCTTCAAGCGGTCGCGCGAGGTGTACGAGCGCATCTTCGACCGCAAGGACCGCTACAACCTGGCCAAGGCCGACTTCGAACCGTTTCTGCTGAGCGAGAACGACCCGGACTCGACTCTGTTGTCGCTCAACGAGCAGTTCGTGCCGAGTTTTGGGCCCGACGAGCACGGCCATGTTGGCGGCGAGATCGACGGTCAGGTGGTTCTGCCTGAGGGTACGCTCACGGTCACCCGGGACATCTTCGTCCGACCAACTGGCCGACTTACCGTGGCATTCGGGGTGCGCCTGTTGTTTCCACACGGTGTCGGTAAGTGTGCGCGCCTATAATGGAACCGGTGAACACAAAGGAACATGAATATCGTTTCATTTATTCATGCCTACTGCAGTCAAGTGCAAATAACTATGCGTGAAGCTTTAGGGTGTAATACGGTAACCGTTGATCACCACCTCAGTATGCCACCACGAGTTAGCTATAGGTTTTGATGGCACAGCGGAGTCATTTCCATTGCAATCCGCAATCTTCCTCAACATTATTGGTATAGCTGTGCGATTATTTCGGTATCGAATCCTCAAAACTGAACATATTCCATGGTCCCAAGCAGATGATATCGGATCATGGACTCGATTCTGTATCTCTCCAACACTGCGATATCAGAGAATTCCATGCTAGCGTTTCTGAATAGTCATAAGAACATGCATTGTTTTAGCGCATGATTATCCTATATGAAGATTCGCGAAGGTATTACAATCTCACGAATCGTTTCGGGATCTATGGTGATGAGCTTACTTCCTCTGAAGGGTTATTTTTGGCTAATCGTTGGCTCAGTTTTGTGGGGCATCATCAGAGAACAAGACCTATGTATGATTTATATTGATTGATGCGCATTGGATCCAGTAGCAAGAGCTGTTTTGTATGGTGCACAACTAATGCATATTTAATTGAAAGTCTGAATATTCGATGTCGCATTCGTCGAAGAACCACGTTGGCATTTATGCTTAGCTTTCGAGCGTGCCATTTCTGAACCTATGTTGTCTAGAAAGTTCATGATTTTATCAAGCCTCCTAAGGATTTCATAAGTGATAGCTCCAACCGCCGTGAAGCCTACATCACACTGTAAGCACCTGTCTCCATCCCATGCAGTATCTCGGTGGAGCAATGACCCAGGCCCGGCCGCAGGCATGATGGTGGCCGGCCACCTGCACGCCGAGGGCTCCTCTCTGGCGCCGGAGAAGAGAGTGACGCTGAGTCTGCTGGACCGCGGTCTGCGCAGCAACGTCAGTCGGGCGCCCGTCAGACTGGTGGGCGGCCGCACCGACCGCGAGGGCAGACTGCAGGTCAGACTGGTGGGCGGCCGCACCGACCGCGAGGGCAGACTGCAGGTCAGACTGGTGGGCGGCCGCACCGACCGCGAGGGCAGACTGCAGGTCAGACTGGTGGGCGGCCGCACCGACCGCGAGGGCAGACTGCAGGTCAGACTGGTGCACCAACACGGGTCAAACCACAGATCAAGCTGGTGCACCAACACGGGTGCAGACCACAGGTCAGACTGGTGCACCAACACGGGTCAGACTTCAGGTCAGATTGGTGCATCAACACGGGTCAGACTACAGGTCAGACTGGTGCATCAACGCGGGTCAGGCCACAGGTCAGACTGGTGCACCAACACGGGCCAGACCGCAGGTCAGTCTGGTGCACCAACACGGGTCAGACCGCAGGTCAGACTGGTGCACCAACACGGGCCAGACCGCAGGTCAGACTGGTGCATCAACGCGGGTCAGGCCACAGGTCAGTCTGGTGCATCAACACGGGTCAGACCGCATGTCAGACTGGTGCACCAACACGGGCCAAACCACAGATCAAGCTGGTGCACCAACACGGGTGCAGACCACAGGTCAGACTGGTGCACCAACACGGGTCAGACTTCAGGTCAGATTGGTGCATCAACACGGGTCAGACTACAGGTCAGATTGGTGCACCAACACGGGTCAAACCACAGATCAAGCTGGTGCATCAACACGGGTCAGACTACAGGTCAGATTGGTGCATCAACACGAATCAGACTGCATGACAGACCGGTACACCACCCTGTCGACTGTGGATCAGACTGACGCACCGACAGGTGGCAAACTGCAGGTCAGACTGGTGCACCAACACGTGTCAGACTGCAGGGCAGACCAATACACCACCCTGCCCTGTCGACTGGGAGTCCGACTGGTGCATCAGCGAGAAGGTAGAACGCAGGTCAAAGGCGGAACTGACAGCGAGAGGAATATGCAGGAGGAACTACAGATCAGAGGCAATTCAAACAGAAATCAATGAGCAGACTACTACCCTGCTAAGCTAAGCTTAATTATACATCACTTAATGCATTGTGTTACATTAGCTCGATATAGTGTTATCCATGGCCGCTACAGCGTGTACCGCGTGCACTGATGGGCGTGCCGTGCCGTATCGTGCCGTGCCGTGCCGTGCCGTGCCGTGCCGTGCCGTGCCGTGCCGTGCCGTGCCGTGCCGTGCCGTGCCGTGCCGTAACGACGCGCCTCCCGACAGGTGCTCGTCAACAACGAGTGGGGCACGGTGTGTGACCACGGCTGGAGCGTACTGCCGGCGGCGCTGGCCTGCCAGCAGCTGGGCTGGGTGTTGAACCCCGCCGACTGGACGGTCGCCAGTCACCGGCTGCCTGCAGACGGTCTGGACTCGTCGGTGGTCATGAGGTACTGGTGTGACGGCTGGGAAGGAGCGAAAGTGGACTGGGTCAGGGAGGAATGGCGAACGGGCACTTCGCAGCTGGGTGTAGTCACAGACAACACAAGGTTCGCTTCATGCTGGGGGCAGACTCAGGTGTTATGCGTTTGCTGGGCTTGAATAGAAAACGAAACTGGTGGATGCATCACTTGTATGAGTATGATACAGTAGACTCAAACTCAGCGATAGTAGACTCAGCGACCACGCAATGACTAGCCCACCTCACCGCACTGCAAGATACGCTGCTGGGCAGACATTGAGCCATCGGCGCGTTGGTGGGTCACGCTACCTCGCCCCACACATAGCACAAAGAAAGGAGGCATATCTTTTAGATCACAGGATCATCCATGCGTTTCGGCTCAAATTACTCATTTGAAGCCGCTTGTGGGCGTGTATGTGACGAAATGCAAGCTCCGCACATATATACGCACACCCTAACTACCCGCCTGCAATTATGTTTGATTGTCAATGACATTTAGCATTAGATGATCTTTCCACACACATATATGACTAACAATGTCAAGGAAGAGTAATATATATATATATATATATATATATATATATATATCCATTATCGACCAGTATTGGTATTGCAGACAGATGTGTGCAGCATATTAATGCATTTCAGTGTACCGATTCAGTAATACCCCGGAAATGACATGCAGTCGCAGGTAAAGTACCTTTTGTTTTGTTTTTGTTTGTGATGTGGGAGGAGTTAAAAAAAAAGGGGATTAAGGGGAAAAAAAAAAAAAAAAAAAAAAAAAAAAAAAAGGAAAAAAAAAAAAAAAAAAAAAAAAAAAAAAAAAAAAAAAAAAAAAAAGTTTACACTGACATGTCACATTTTGTGTGCTTATCTCGATCACGCGGCTTTCTGTAGCGGACTACGCACTGCATCGGACATTTTACATGTCTGCATCGTCGAGGAGTGACCTCGCGCCTCTCTCTGCAGCACGGTCCAGTGCTCTCCGACAGACACCGACCTCACCCGGTGTCAATTCGAGGGCGTCAGCGACCTCGAGAACACCTGCACTCACGACCGTGACGTCACGCTGCGCTGCTATGACGTCACGTGGGCGGGAGTGCGGTTCGGCGTGCCAGCGCAGAAAAGCATCCTGAAGAACGTGGTGGTGGAGCGCGCCGGGCTAGTCGACTATGCGACGCACACATTTGGGCCTGGTGAGCAGCTGTGGACAGAGCATGATGTCAGGCTGGCCACTGGCGTTGGTCAGCTGACAGGCCAGCTGACAGGCCAGCTTTTTCTACCCCTATCTGCACATAGGGGTAGAAAAAGCTAAAGTGCAAATCCGACAAAAACACAATTGTGTGGTCCATTTGTCGGTTAGTTGAGCTTTATAGCGCTTTGACCAAAATGTATGAGCATTTGGCGCCCACGGTGGTTCTTCTCCGGATGCATATGGGACTCGTACCGAATAGATGGGAGGCAAGGTTTTGAAGAGGTGGCGATATCTACTGGTTACTTGTTAATGTGTTATCAGGCTGCATAATGTGCCTGGTGTATTTGTTTCCTGCAGCCCTCCGGTTAGACTTTAACCATCACGTGCTGGAGTCGGTGATCTTGACCAAGAACGACGGCGACGGTCTGGGCATCATGTACTCGGACATCTACAAAATCGACGATGTCAACCACTTCAAGCGGGTGCAGTCCACGCACAATCGTGGCCATGGTGTCTCCATGCGGACACTCTGGCTGGATATGTCGGGTCAGTGCTGTTAGGTCAGACGGCTCAGGTATCTGAGCCAGCCACTGGAGCGATGACACCATTCCAGTCTGCCGCACCACCCAAATAACATGTGAAAACCCGTGGTGCGTGACTGTATTGAGTACAGCTGATTGAGTCGTGCGGAAGTGTTTTACCGAAAATGTTTTATCCGCGTGTACTATAGTATTTTGTCCAGGGGATCAACAAACTCCATATGACTAGATGTATGTCGGTAAACAGGTAGTGAATAAAAAGCACCTTTTTAGCTTAATGTTGAAAACTGCATGCAATGAAAGATGTTGACGTGAGTTACATCGCATTGACCTGGTACCTGGCCTTGCCAGATGCACTGCTGGAGGGCAATGGACAGTCGGGCCTCCACTATGACCCGTCCCTGACCCGACAAGAGCAGCGGGAGCTAGTCCGCTGGGTTGCCATGGCACCCGAGCGGAAGATACTCCTCCCATCTGCTGACAACAAAATTGACCTAGAGCTTCAGAGGCCAACCTACTTGATCACAGAAGGCTCGCAAGAAGCGATAGAGAAAATTTACCACATCCAGGTACGTTGTTCGGCAGTGGGAATTTTAGTTTATTTTCCTACGAGAAGGATAGGTTTGAAAGCAGTTTTCTGCAGTCGTAGGCTATGCTGTTGTGCAGATAAGGGTGCAAGAAGATGACGCTGGTCTTCCCCTATCGCTTGAATACCTGAACGCCAAACAAAGCAAGTGCCACGGAACATCAATATTTTGAAACCTCCTTCCTATTAGCATCCGGAAACAAATGGTAGTGCTCTTCAACTTTTGAGTGATCCTCGAGTAATCGTCGGGAAATCAATCGATCTCATCTACCCAATGCAACACACTGACACATCTACCTAGTCAGTGGCAGGTGGTTTGAGTGCAATCGCGGGAACCCACAATGGAACAAATAAATGTTGCCCCGTCAGTGACCGCGTAGCCATTGTTCCCCACTGCATTGGTCCATTGACTCTGCAATTGCAGCAAAGCCGCACGATCTGCGTAAACTGCAGGAAGTGCGGCACGTTGACGGACAATTGGGATCTTCCACTCGCCTCAGTTTGTTTGTTTGTGCTTGATGCACGCTGAACAAGCATCTATTCAGCTCTCAACCTGAGCCGTTTGTCTGTATTTCACGTACGACGGACAGACGGCCAAGGAGAATGTGATTGGCATCCAACTGCTGAACCCTGGCGCCGAAGACTCCACCGAAGATGTGCTCATCTACGACTTCTACCGGATTCAGTCAGATGTGGAGGTACTGTCCGGCTTCATCCAAGCAAATGTTCAATATGTGCTCGTCAGACTTACAATCGCGTACTGTTTCACACTTCAGATTTGACCTGAACTGTTTTTACCTCCGAAGTAATTATGCAATGTGTGGTGACCATCACAGGCGCGCAACAGGTATTTTCTGACAAAGTATCTGAATTTGTATGTAGGGGGAGACATCATTTGTCGCTAAATAATGCCTATTATGAGAAACCGGGTTCATTCGCTTTCGTCGAGTCGTTAAGGTTTCGGCTCGGGAGTATTAAAACTTGGCACAGACCGAGCCAATGCCACCTCTTGCGCTCGGCCCACTAGTAGGCACCATAATTCCTACCTCAGGTAACCTATGTGCACACCTCGTGGCCTCGGGTGTGGCAGCTGCGCCGAGACAGGCTGGTAGGTCTTCAGTCTCTTACCTCAATTGACCTGTGTGTACACCACGTGACCATAGGTGCGGCAGATGCGCCGAGACAGGCTGGTAGGTCTTCGACCTCTGACGCCAATTGACCTGAGAATACTCTCCGTGACCTCAGGTGTGGCAGCTGCGCCGAGACCAGCTGGTGTTCCCGGTGAGCTCCTCCAGCTATCGGGTGGAGATGACGTACTCAGCTGGCGGCCGGACCCGCGGTGGCGCCGTCTTCCTGCTGACAGCAGTCAGACGTGAGTGTCAGCTCCGCCACAGGCGAGTGTGACCTCTGTCAGAGGTGTGTGTCACACCCCACCAGGAGCGAGTGTAACCTCTATCAGAGGTGTGAGTCACACCCTGTAACAGGTGTGTGTCACACCCCGACAGCGGCGAGTGCAACCTCTGTCAAATGTAAGTGTTACACCCCGACAGGAGCGAGTATGACCTCTGTCAGAGGTGTGTGTTACACCCAGATAGGAGCGAGTGTAACCTCTGTCAGAGGTAAGTGTCACACCCCGACAGAGGCGAGTGCAGCCTCTATCAGAAGTGAGTGCCACAGCTCGTCAGACGTGAGTGCCATACTCCCGTCAGGTAGAGTGTCTCCGAGCTTCCACACGTGAGTGCCACGCCTCGTCAGACGTGAGTGCAGTATCCATGTCAGAGCTGAATGTCACACACCGTCATGAGTGAATGATACACCACTGATAGAGAGAGATCTTCACCTTTTGTCAGATGTTAGTGCTACACCTCAGCAGATGTTAGTGTCGGATCACTGTAGCGTTGCTGGGGCTGACAGGCACTCGTGCTACTCGGTCGAGGTGACGACACTCTCGGTGGGAGTAATCCGTGGCTGCTTCGATTCATCGGTGGTACATCGTCCTTCTATAGCGCCGCCATCTGTATTATGTATATGGCGACGCCTATGGAATACTTGGCTATCGATATACCACTAGGAGAGAGTGAGCTATGTATAAAGAGAGAGAGAGAGGAGGTGATGAAGAGGGAATAGGAGAGGGAAAGGTATAGAGAGAAATGGGGAGAGTGGGAATAAGAGGGATAAGGAATCCTGAGGTCATTCCAAAGTACTCTTCAGTTGGGAGCATGGGAAGCAAAACACGGAAAACCAGGCACTAACAGTGTGTGCGGCTATCTGACAGTATGTCTGCCTGGCAGTGTGTTCCGCTGATTCTGCGACGGTGAACGTGTGCTCGCTGCAGGGTCGGACGTCCGGAACCCCCGCGCCACCAGTCTGCTGAGGAGGATGGCCATCCCTGGCCGGGCGCCCCGCGTCAGGATCTTCAGCTCTCGCATCGTTGGCAACCGTCGCGGTCTCTCCGCTCTGCACTACGACAGGTGTGTGGGCACGGAAAGGAAGGGGGACGGAATGGCTTCAGCCACTCCACTAAGCTGGTGGCAATTAGCTGAGCAGGTAATTGCATGTCGGCTTTTTTTACACCAAGTTGTGATACAATTTTGATCCGTGCTTGCAGACACACAGGGAAGATGCAAGCCATGTCGGGTCATCATACCCTGTGGAATCGTGCCGCCAAGCTGAAATTCGGTGATCACTTGTGCTTGAAAATTTGGTAACCTCAACCGTTATCAATGTGGGCGCTACGTAGTCATATCATTTGCCATCATATGCTGACTTCGAAGTCATCGCTGATGTTCTTTGTAGGATGTGATTGGAATGGGTTTAGCTACGTGGTGTGCATGAGATGATTAACATGGCTGAGTGATTGAGTAGCGAACTTGGGTTTGCTTACAGCTATCGAGGAGATTTACACGAGCTGCGCCTTCGTAAATCTAATGAATCCATCGAGATATACGACAGTGAGATATCCGGCAATGCAGAGGAAGCGGTGCACTTTCTTTCTCCGTTTAAGGAGATTGTCTCACAGAACATCTCCGAGATCACCGTCATCATCAACAGGACAAGCATTCATGACAATGGTGCTGGAGTCAAACAGATCACCAGGTCAGTACATTGCTCGCACAACTAGACTATTCTTGTAATGCCATCGTGCATTGAAACATCGCTTCTTTAAACTGCATTATAACCAAACTGCTATCTTTTTGGGAAGTACAGTAGGCGAATTAATATGTCAAGTGTGCCCCTCATTTCCTTGCTAGTTTAGTCACCTTTGTGCTTTAGCATTGTGTTAATCGTTCTATCGACGGCTCCTAATTGTCCAAGCTCACATGTTGTGCAAGAAGTGGTATGCAACCACCACAGGAGCGATCATTTATCACCTATTTTCATAAATTCAAAACACATTTCAGAGATCTGTGGCTGTCCAACAACCTGTTCCACTGGGTTTTCGACAACAACACGATCGCCTCCAACCGGCGCGGCGGCCTGGAGGTCAGTCTGCCGTACGTCTGGCAGTACGACGAGAACTTCACACACTCGGTCTACATCTCCTCCAACAAGTTCATCAACAACCTGGAGTTTCGCACCGCCGTAGAAGGCCACTTCGCTCGTCTGGTCATCGAGCGCAACTCGTTCACCGACAACGTGGCCGATGGCGGCCTGCTCACCGTCGCCGGCATGGAGAAACAGCTGCTGATCGCCGACAACGTTATCCGGCGCAACCGCGGCGCCGTCATGCTGCAGCTGCTGATGGACGCCCAGACGGCCGTCATCGGCAACGTCAGCGCCGAGGTCACGCGCAATCGGATCCGCTTCAACGAGCCCCCGGCGGCGGCGGCCGACCGCCGCCCCGACGCCACGCACGTGGTGGCCGTGCGCGGCGTCCAGTGCATCAACTTCACCGACAACGTGCTGGGCGGCAACGGCATGACGTACGAGCTGCTGGCCGGCTGTCGCACGTCCGGTCTGGGCCTGGAGCTGCGCGCCCAGCGCAACTGGTGGGGCAGCAGCGAGCCGCCGGAGATCCGACGGCGCATCTTCGACTTCGACGACTGGAACGGGTTCGCGGAAGTGCGGTTTAGCCCGTTCCTGGCGGCCGACTACCTGGGCGGGCCGCAGCGCGACGAGTTCCGGCGCGACGATAAGCTGGACCTGGACCGACTCGGCGGCAGACTTCGGCGCAATCTCACGCTGCGGTGAGGCAGACCTGGGGGTGGAACCTCACCGTCCGGGGAGGCGGGGCCGGGGTGGAGCCTCACCGTCCGCCTGGGGAGCATTGCCACGCTCGGCTCAGACGCCTCTGTCGAGAAGATTCTCACCATTGGTCGAAACGGGATGCGAGAATTGAGGTGCATATATGGGTAGCAAAGCGAAACAGAAGCGTGCATGTAATGATCCGTCCATGATCCACAGTCAATTCTTAGTTATATCATTCAAATGTAGCTTTCATGATCTCCTGGGGTTGTTGGCGGTCAATCAGATAGTCGCAAAGCTTTCTCATGAAATCAGATAAGATCCAAACGGGGATCTCACCGAATGCCACAGCCTCAGTCGCGATAATATGCAACAGGCTTCATCGCACCATTGGAATGACAAACGTGTGTGCTGATCCGCTAGTGGTGGAGTGTCTGTGTGGTGCCGTGCCGTTGGATGTCTTGCGGTCCGATCACCCGGTGTGGACTGGGCCACCAGGTGGCGTCGCGAGCCGTACGTGGTCGTCTCCGACCTGACCGTGCTGCCCAACTCGATCCTGGTGCTGGAGCCCGGCGTGACGCTGGAGTTCGCGCCGTCCGTCGGCCTGCTGGTGCTCGGCACGCTGCTGGCCGTCGGCAGCGAGCAGCGACACATCATCCTGCGGCCGCTCTCGCCACGGACGAGTCTGCGACAACGGGGCCCGCAACTGAGCCCGGGGCGGGGCAACGCCCGGACCGGGCGAGCGGCCGCCGAGTGGACGCCGTCGCTGCCCGTCCGCCTGTGCGCCAACGGCACGTGCGCCAACAGCAGCGGCTTCATCGAGCTGTTCAACACGTCCACGCTGCAGTGGGTGCCCGTGTGCGACGGCCGCTTCTCGGAGCGCGCCGCCGAGGTGGCGTGCCGCCAGCTGGCGCGCTCCGACGTCAGCGTGCACGTGGCGCACGGAGCGCGCGTCGAGTACACGGAGCGCTCGCTCAGCTGGATCACGGCCTGGCCGCGCCCGCTGCGCTGCGCCGGCCACGAGCGCGAGCTGGGCGAGTGTGTGCCTCGCGAGACGGGCCGGCCGCCCGACCACGTGTACCGCTGCGACTGGCGCGACCACTTCGTGTTCGTCGACTGCGGCGGCGGCGCGCGCCGTACGGAGCCGGCGCGCGCCTGGGGCGGCGTGCGGTTCGCGCCGGCGTGCTTCGAGGCTCGGGAGGCGTACGAGCGGTCGGCGGCCGAGCACCGCTCGGTGATGCGGTTCGTCGACGTGCTCGGCGCCGGTCGGCTGCACGGCGAGCGCGCGCCCGCCGTGCTGGCCGTGCAGCGCGCGCCTGACCTGCGGGCTGTCACGGTGGCCGCCAGTCTGGCGGACGGCGTGACGGCCGTCAGCCCGACACACTCGCTGCAGCTGATGCATATCAGGTCAGCCCTGGAGGTCAAGGTCAGGCTGGTTTCACTTTCTCATGGACAGCCGTTGAGTGGTGCGAACCGAGGTCGAGCTAATGTCCCAGTTATGATGCACGTCTGGGCGGTCGCCATGATGTACACCACGTGAATAGTTATGAACTACCCAACTATTGATTAACCGTGACTCCTCTCCATGACTGTGACCATAGTGCACAGCAGGTCGGTGGTTGATTGATGGCATCCGTACCGCATTTTAATAGTCACGAACCGTGATCAGGCATCCTAACTACCGAGATTACGAAGCACACATTTAGAAACATATACATACAGACTATCCGTACTCGCCGCAAGTTCACGGTCAAGACTTGAAGCATGCGAGATAATTTATTTATAATTTCCTGATTCATCATACATGTCCCACAGGGTATTGGACAGCTTGGGGATCGGTGTAAACACGGTGATGCTGACGGGTGAGGCGCGCAGCTCTGCACACAGCTCTTTCCAGCCGCTACACGAGGTGTCGCTCCCCTACAACGTGTTCGGTGAGAGCCGAGCTACAGCTCCACCCAGCTGTCTCAATAGGTCGGCGTACCCCGCAGTACGTTTGTTGACTCTCAGCTGTCAGCATTGAGGGCCTGGCCACGTGCTGGGTTCAGATTATCTGGATTGCGAGCATGTTCCAAAATGTGGGCTGCACTTCCTAGAACCGTCGGAATTTATTTCAATTTTGTTGCATTGAAATTGTCGTTTGGTGCTCCTCTACTATGCCTGGAGAAATTAAAACCGACTTCGCCGATATTGCTCCCACATGTCTCATTATTGTTTTAAATTTAAATTTTGTGGCCTATTTGTCAGTTAGTTAGTTGGTTTGATGGCTCTTCGACAACTTCTTGAGGATCATCGCCCGTGTGATCGCTTCTGCAGGCATGCTGGATATGTGCGACGCCCAGAAGGAGATAGTAGTGAAGGAAAAACTGCTGCTCTACTACAAATACGACGACCGACCTGTAGACTGTGTGAAGATTTTCAAGTCCGCTGGCGAAGTGAAGACCTTGGGATTTCGGTGAGGACAGGAGAGTGCTTGTTCCTTGAAGTTGTGCGGGACAAATGCATAGTTACGATGGTTTGATTTTGGTGAGGACAGGAGAGTGCTTGTTCCTTGAAGTTGTGCGGGACAAATGCATAGTTACGATAGTTTGGAAGTTTTAATGGTATCATTTGAATACAGTAATCGCATCTACCTTGCACTGGAAATGGTCGGTACAGCTGATGCCCGATTGTAACGCACGTCGACACTGCTGACCTCACCGCCGGCCAGCCTGCTGCAGTTCCACATGGTCAACACCACCGACGACCCGGCGCTGACGCCGGACAACATCCGGCTCTACGACGGCGACATCTGGAACGCGACCGGGTCGCGCCTGCTCGCCCAGCTGTCCGTGGGCGGCGGCGACCCCGCCGTCTTCCACGTGACCCGGGAGCCGACGCTGAGTGTGCAGCTGCACTCGGGCGGCGGCAGCAGGAGGCACGGCTTCGTGGCCGAGGTGGTCACCCTGCCCGTGTCGGCCATCGGCTTCAGTGAGTGTGTCGGCCATCTGGTCGGGTCAGTGCCGCCTTGTCGGCCATCTGGTCGGGTCAGTGCCGCCTTGTCGGCCATCTGGTCGGGTCAGTGCCGCCTTGTCGGCCATCTGGTCGGGTCAGTGCCGCCTTGTCGGCCATCTGGTCGGGTCAGTGCCGCCTTGTCGGCCATCTGGTCGGGTCAGTGCCGCTTTGTCGGCCATTTGGTCGGGTCAGTGCCACCTTGTCGGCCATTTGGTCGGGTCAGTGCCGCCTTGTCGGCCATTTGGTCGGGTCAGTGCCACCTTGTCGGCCATCTGGTCCAGTGCCACCTTGTCGGCCATTTGGTCGGGTCAGTGCCGCCTTGTCGGCCATCTGGTCGGGTCAGTGCCGCCTTGTCGGCCATTTGGTCGGGTCAGTGCCGCTTTGTCGGCCATTTGGTCGGGTCAGTGCCACCTTGTCGGCCATTTGGTCGGGTCAGTGCCGCCTTGTCGGCCATCTGGTCGGGTCAGTGCCGCCTTGTCGGCCATCTGGTCGGGTCAGTGCCGCCTTGTCGGCCATCTGGTCGGGTCAGTGCCGCCTTGTCGGCCATCTGGTCGGGTCAGTGCCGCCTTGTCGGCCATCTGGTCGGGTCAGTGCCGCCTTGTCGGCCATCTGGTCGGGTCAGTGCCGCCTTGTCGGCCATTTGCGCCTTGTCGGCCATTTGGTCGGGTCAGTGCCGCCTTGTCGGCCATTTGGTCGGGTCAGTGCCACCTTGTCGGCCATCTGGTCGGGTCAGTGCCGCCTTGTCGGCCATCTGGTCGGGTCAGTGCCGCCTTGTCGGCCATTTGGTCGGGTCAGTGCCGCCTTGTCGGCCATCTGGTCGGGTCAGTGCCGCCTTGTTGTTGCCATTGTTGTCGGCCATTTGGTCGGGTCAGTGCCGCCTTGTCGGCCATTTGGTCGGGTCAGTGCCGCCTTGTCGGCCATCTGGTCGGGTCAGTGCCGCCTTGTCGGCCATCTGGGTCAGTGCCGCCTTGTCGGCCATCTGGTCGGGTCAGTGCCGCCTTGTCGGCCATTTGGTCGGGTCAGTGCCGCCTTGTCGGCCATTTGGTCGGGTCAGTGCCGCCTTGTCGGCCATTTGGTCGGGTCAGTGCCGCCTTGTCGGCCATTTGGTCGGGTCAGTGCCGCCTTGTCGGCCATTTGGTCGGGTCAGTGGCGCTTTGTCGGCCATTTGGTCGGGTCAGTGCCACCTTGTCGGCCATTTGGTCGGGTCAGTGCCACCTTGTCGGCCATCTGGTCCAGTGCCACCTTGTCGGCCATCTGGTCGGGTCAGTGCCGCCTTGTCGGCCATCTGGTCGGGTCAGTGCCGCCTTGTCGGCCATCTGGTCGGGTCCGGCGGGTGGATTGGGTGGATATCGTCCCCTCCGATACACCGTGTGAGAGGGAGCGGTGAAAGCAGGTTCGGTCCTGATAGCTCACCAGAGACGAGCAAGTGAAAATAAGCGCGGTGCATTCAGTGATGAAAATGTATTGCATATTCTAAGTTCACCGACTAATGACAAGGGTGATTCAGTGGGATATATGTTTTATCAATGTATGCTATGTCGATGTATAACGTGACACATCCGAAGTGCTCATGTCATCTAGTGATGACCCTTGACCGCTGAGTGTTGATTATCTTCCTTCACAACAGTGGCCGCGATAGAGTTGGTGCGTATGATTCAATGGGTCGTGAAACGGGCATGATTCAACGGGACCGGGATCGGCCTATCATCCTGTACTCATCGCATCGATAACTATCCCTCTTTGTCTCCAGCGTGACAGATTGGGCGCTGCATGACAAGTTCAGTCGACGCACCCTAAAGCCCTAATAACTAACTCAGCTTGGCATATTGACGGTGCTATGCGAATATTGATGTACCCGTGTTGGTTGCGTCAGTGACCCTCGTACTAGGTCCCACAGTCAGAATAATTAGGCATTGTCATTGAATGTGGTGCCTGCCGCTCATGAAAATATTCGGAAGCCGGATACTATTTACTATTGGATGCACGGATTGTCTGTTACTTTCAACTCAGCCATGGTATTGTTCCTTGTACCTTACTGACGTCTTGCACTTATTTGTGTTAATTGGCTGGTCTAGTCGGTAAGGTAATTAATGCATCGGTATTTGTTCAACCATTACGAATTTCTCATGTATTCCGATTGAAATTGCCCACACCATGTTTTATGTTCTACTTTGATCTAGTTCAAAATATCACACAATCATTCGTGGTGCGCACTCTTGCTTCCATTGGAGCCCTCAAGCCGTTCTTTCTGTGTTCCAATACACTCAGAGGGTGGTTGTGCGGTCCCGACTGGAGCACCTACCATGAACACCACCATTGATTTGAGCTGCTCGTGCACGTTTTGGACTACTAAACATGACCTTCTAATTGTGCAGGTCGAGAAGTGCGCCACAACATCTCCTTCTCGGAGATTTCCGGCAACCAGGACGGCGCCGTCTCCTAC
The DNA here is from genome assembly GCA_034440575.1 of Imbricaverruca yamaguchii. Taxonomy (NCBI): domain Eukaryota; kingdom Metazoa; phylum Arthropoda; class Thecostraca; family Neoverrucidae; genus Imbricaverruca; species Imbricaverruca yamaguchii. The sequence goes on from JAOTOL010001570.1 coordinate 936,998, forward strand.
GTCAGCGCCGGCGAGATCAACCCAGCCCTTACACTTCAGTGGAACAGGATTACCGGCAACGGCAGGCACATGTTCGGGAACTTCAGCACTGTGCGTGCCGCCGTCAACCTGGATGTCCAGAACATGCAGTACTTCTTCTTCACGGTGAGGGCCAGCTATGTGAGACGCTCACTTCGCTGGCCGAACTGGCAACTATGCAGTGGCGTCAGTGTTCATGGAACTGTTCGGGAAACGGAAATTCAATGAAGTTCATGAACAGTGTTCGGTTCATGAAACCGATGAAGGCGGCTGTCCGGCATCGGATGAATGAGTGATATTTACAGCCGACAATGGAATTAGGGTGACACCAAATGTTCAATACAACTAAGTGCACTATCAAAACTACGAATAGCAGCAAATATTTTAGTATCTTTTAATATCCACGAGTAGTTCGGATGTCAATTTTATCGCGACGAAATCGGCTGGTCACACCACTAATCCCGAAGCACGGAATATAGAAGGCCAAAGTGTATGTCTCTGCTCTGACATCGCCACCTCCTCAGAACAACCTGGTGCGCTACAACCAGGGTGGGGTGAGAATCAGAGCCGACTCGAGCGGTCTGGCCACCGCCCTGCGCGCCTACATCTCCTCCAACTTGTTCAGCGACAACGACAACTGGTCGTCGCTGTTGGTGAAGGGCCGGCGAATGTCACCCTACCAGGAGGCGACGGTCTATCGGAACTACTTCACACGTGCCAATTGCACCTACCAGAACGTCATGGAGTTCTCACAGGTGCGGGACTGGATTATCTTTCGGTTTGCAGTCTTATAATCGATTTATTTCTTCTCGGGATTATCTTACCATTGCTATGACAAACGAACATTCCATGATTTATGCCCCTTTTTTCTATTCTTGCAGATAGTAGCCAACTTATCTGACAACCTGGTCCACAACAACCGTGGCTTTCATATCATGAAGGTGACCGGCTTCGAACGGGTGCATCTTCCCATCTACCAGAGCTTCACGCGAAATGGATTCTTTGAGTAAGTTGCAATGCAGTATTGCCCGAATGAGCGTGCTTGACCTGGAAGCACCCAAAGCTGTCGCATTTCGTCAGCATCGTGTTGCGATATGCAGCATGTCATGCAATCCTGGTGATGTTCTCGATAAATGTGATGGGTGCCAATCACATCGGATATGTGGCGCATTGAATCCAAACAAGTTCCGGAGAAACAATGCCAGTGCGGCGAGCGATGTCGATCGGTGCAACAAGCAAAAATAAAACCCACCAGCCGTTTATTTCCCACCTCGCCAGACTGAATTGCGAAGTGATTTGCCACCGAATAATTGAGATCACTACAGTGCTCACATTAAGCGAACAATGCTATGCGTTTGCATCTCCACCTCGAATTCCACTACCGAGAAGAACGTATCAATTGACCCTCTCAGTGCTTCGTGCGACGATGCTGTCACCTGTCGGCGTCGGCAGGAACTACGCTACGGATGACGAGGATCGCACCACGGTGCTTGTGAGCAGCGCGGGCCAGAAGTACCTGGACAACGTGCTGGTCAACCCGGACAACGACTACGAAATGGTCACCGTCAACAGAACCCAGTGAGCACTTGGTCGGCCGACGGCGGAGCGGAACTGACCGGGGTGGAGCTTGTTCTGCGCACGTCGTGTTGGCTGGTGTCTGTGCCGACACCGTGGCCGACACCGTGTAATCTCATATGCCGCTGAGTGCGGCATATGAGATTACACCAGCTTAGCATCACCGCTGGTGCGGTGATGTTAAGCGGAATGTTGAACACCCGGTGTGATCTTATTTGCATGATTTCGTGAACATATGTCGTTGTCGCATTGCCTGTGAGTCATAATTTTTACGTACGCATGTAGATCATTAATGAGGGAAAATGCGATTGATTAAATCGTCTTCAATACGTTCATCTGGGTGTGATTTACAATTCGTACGCTGTGATGCACTGTGCTTTGCAATTGTTCCAGAATGACTGATTTTAGCTCTTGCTGGATGTTAGCGTTTTGCCATTGAATTTATGCACACTACTAAACCACACAATGTCCCTTACAGGGAGAAGCTGAAGATATCCAACTACAGGTGAGTAATCTTGAACTAAGCCTGTTCATGGGACTATCTACCGTCAACAGGAGTTAGTGTGTTGCCCATTAAACCATGTCGCTCTACCCAGTACAATACAATTATAAAAGAGCCACTTATGACCATGGTGCTTCAACGGATGCCTAGCTCCTGACAGGCTGGAACCAAGTAGTCGTCCACACAATACAATGTGACTACTGCTGTAGTGCTGACCGCGCGGCAAAATCACCATTTTCACGGCGCACGACAAGTCACCTATGCACTCTCATGCTGTGACCCGGAATGGCGATGACAGCACACCAGACACCTCGCATCACACCGGCACGGTGACGGCACGCTCTAACCAGCTGACTGCCGGCCGGCCAGGTACGAGATGTGGCGCACCCCTCTGGACGCACGCCGCAACTGGTGGGGCTACAACCAGTCGCTGGCTATCCGGGGCCGCATCCGAGACAAGCTCGACGAGCATGGCCTGCTACGCGTGGATTTCAGGTGAGATTTCTGTGCGATCTGCGCAAGGGACGTCAGGTATTCACCTGCACGTGATCAATCAGCTTAACACGCACCCCGGAAGGAGTCTCACACGATACGAAGCTTAGACGTTGGCGAATTTCATTCCCCTCTAAGATCTCGGAAGCTACTGAGGCTAGAAATACACCATTTTGAGGGAAGATATCAGCTGTAATATACACCATGCTGCCATGTGAACGTAGTGAAATTCCAGCTATATATATATATATATGCATTTATATATATATATATATATATATATATATATATATATGCATATCTATTTCATGGCATACTTCAATTTCTCCAGGGCCAAATACGGTCGACATCCGATAGAGACCGCGCCATCGCGCCAGAAAAGCCTGTGCGACTTTGAACCCACGTGGCCGGGCGGTCGATTTTGCACCCACGACTTTTTATATATATATGTACTGACGGATTTTGGAGCTTCGCGGTGCATGGGATACGCTTTTGAGTTTGAAACACAGTCGCAATGTTTCATTACAGTATTCCGGTCAGTTTATTAGTTATTGTTGAACGCAAGAGGAGCGGGAGGAACCCCTTTCCCTTCAATGTGTGTTTGCTTAGCCGAACACTGTGGGATAAATCCAATTGACATATAAGACATTTCTGGGATATGGCTGGAAAACGAGCAGAACTATTTTTCTGAAATTAAAAATAGCTGAGTTTTCGTCAGTTTGACCCCTAATCTGAGCATGTCTGGTATACCTGGTCTGGTGTACGATGTCTGATATACCAGACTTGTCATCTAACTTGCTACACATGCAGTCCACAAAATGCACATTGTAGTACAATGGTAGTAAGTTGTTTGGAACAATGCGATACACCGGTGGTATTGCAAGGTATCGTCGCCACCTTGGCGATCGAGTAGCATTGGGAAGAGCACAACCCATATTATTCTGGCATGCATCGTGCAAACTTTTTCTGGTCTACCGCATGTGACTTTAAGAGTCAATGCTTAGCTATCACGCCCACCTCTCACGCGCTTGCAACGTTTGTGTTTTGGGCTTAGCTACTCGTGCTTGGCTAGGCTTAGCTACTTTTTGCTTTCAATATAAATTAATTGAATTGCTCGCCCAACTCGCCTGCTGATGTTGCCCTTAGTCAGCGTCATATCAGCCATTGCACCCGTTCGGTTTCAGTGGTTTTCACATGAACAACTTCTCGCTGCTAAGCGACAAGTGCCCTCCCGGCTGGACTCTCGTGGATACGACGTGCTTCCTGTACGTGCCAGCCCCAATGAATTTCTCCGAAGCCAAGCAGTTCTGCAAGGTAGGTGCATGTCAGTGTCTCCGTTGCTATTGGATGTCCGATAGTTTCTTCTTGAACGCTATGAATGCCAGCGTCCCTCAACATGCTATTTTGGTTTAGCTTGGATTGGTTTCATTAGAGTGAGTTGGCCTTGATTTTGTTTTGTTTGGTTATGGATCGGTCGGTTTGATTTGGTTGAGTTGGGCTAGGTTGGATTCAGTTGGATTGACATTTAGCTCTTGTAGTGCAACATAATTGTATGCCCCTGGCAGTGCGTAGGAAGTCCAGTTGAACTCCACAAACTGTGTGCTGGACTAGATAGAGAGGCCGTAAACGGCTGGATGCAGCTCAATCATTACACTACCATAACTCCTTGGAACACTCTTGTCTTCATCATTTAGTTGATCTTCCACGTCATAAAAACAGGTGAACATCGGAGTCTAGTCGGCACTTTTATCTTCACTGTAGTTTCGGGCTCTCCCTTAAGTTGCGACTAACAACCCCCTCCTGTATTTGGGTGTCACCGCTGGCTGCCTTTCCAGCCGTTCGTGTCACTAGATTCTCTAGAAAGGCTGAATTTCACCTTCTTCCATCTACGCCCTACGAGCGAAACTACGCCATTTACTCGCCCAGCAACTAACGAACACTTAAGCTATGCACATCAAGTTTTCGGAGAACACCACCCCCAGCTGATGTCGCAGGTAACAGCACCTCCCTGTCGGTCAGGTCCTCTAGCGGCAATAATTAAGCTCCTCAATTATAGGTGACGCCACTCGTGCATTGCACCCTGCATTGCACTGGAACCACAAACACATATGCCGAAGTCACTGATCAGGTCGTGGGGACTGCTCAGGGTTAAGTAACGTGCGGTTAGGTCGATTTGCAATTAATTCTTCTTCTTTTTTACTTTTCATTCGTTTGCAAAAAACTTGCTACATTGACAGCCCTTCATATTGATTCCTGACAACCTTTTTGTCCACATGACACATGAAGTAAGGCCAGGTCACCATTAATAATCCATGACGTATTGCACGCCTGAGCGTTCAAGTTGTGAAACAAAACCGAACAAAATGCTATGTTTTTCATTTTTTGCACTTTTCTATTTGCACTTTTCTCGCTCTTTAAAAGATAGCAGAAATCATATAAATGTCTCAAATGCACCTTTCAAAGTGCAAATCCCCTAGAAGACGTCCTTCGACTCTAGCTATGCTGATGAACAGATATTGAAGACATTTTTGACACACAAGAGTAATTTTAAGCATTGCCACCAAAGTAAGTATGGGACATACTTCGGGATCTGTGACCAATATTGACCTCTGTGACCTGCGTCTCTCCACTTGCTACTGGCTTCTGACCTGTATGGCCCTGACGACCTCTATGACCCACGCCTCACCACTTGGTACTAGCCTCTGACCCGTGTGACCCTAACGACCTCCATGACTTGCAGGTGGACAACTCGTCGATGCCGTACCTGCAGCGCAACACAGACGAGTTGATCGGCTACATCCGCAGCAGTCAGGAGGCCTACAACTGGCGGCTGGACCGCATCTGGATGCAGCACCTGGACATTGTCCGCCACTGCAGCTACTTCGTTCAGCGCAGCGTGGTGGTCGGCCGCTGCGACCTGCAGCTGCCCTTCCTCTGTGAAATGGGTCAGTTGTGCGACTGCAGATACACCCGTCAGGTCTGACGCTCGTCTCATCCCGTCATGCTCATCTCAGCATGTCAGTCAAATGGGCCATTTGTGAGACTGCAGATACATCCGTCTGGTCTGGCGCTCGTCTCTGGGTGGCACGTACCAGTGAAATAGGGCGGATATTCAGGCGACGCTATGATTTTGTGAGATACCCTTTTGCTATATTTTCGTCCTAGCGGTCGTATCGCAGTGACATGGCGAACTGACGAATGCGTGATGCATGTGTATCATTACTTTAATCAAGGTGTGAGTGAGCGCTTTTTTCAAATGGAAATACCAGCCGGAACAGAGCGTCTCTTTGTGTTAAAACGGACACACCACCCGACGGCGGCTGAGCCCACTTGCTCTCCAATGACTGACATAGCCATACTGGCCCCATTTATCCCTCCTGCCTGTCCTCCCCAGGACCGCACAGCCACCCTCTGAATAGCAGGCAGGGGCGCAGCCATGAATTTCTGAAGAGGGGTCCGACCGAAATAAAATGTCAGGAAGCAGAGACCGCTTTCTGCGCCCGAAGTGCTCATAATTTTTATGGATTTGCGTAGTGGAACCTGGAAATTTCTTGCTTGATCCGGTGCATTCTTGGTTACTAAGGGGGGGGGGGCTGATCGCCAACTTCCCTATTGGCTGCGCCTCTGCAAGTATGTGATTCAGCTGCCTCCAATTCAGCGACCAAACACTCCCCACAGACTCAAAGTATTCCGGAGGAACCACACACCAACTATTGAAACCATAAAAATTGTTGAAAGTTCAGCATACTTTCTACATGTACGTTTCTCATTTTGATAGGAGGGACCGTAGCCCGGTTGGCTCCCGGTTGCCTCTCTTGTCTCCCGTTTTGTATCCGACCAATACATCCCTGCCGAGTCCAAGAAACAACCCGTCGAATTACGTCTGATAGGGACCGCCACGGGACTAGGCTATGACGTCTGATAATCTAATATCGTGGCACACCGTCATGACACCAGCTGACATCGCATGACCTCGTCTGACCTCATATGACCTCGTTTGACCTCGACTGACCTCGTCTGACCAGGCCGTGCGCAAACCCACTGGGATGGGCACGCAATGGCGCCGTCTGTCTCGACGTGACGACATCTGACCTCGTGTGACCTCGTTTGACGTCGTCTGACCTCGTGTGAACTCGTCTGACCAGACCCACGAGTGTACGCCGACCCGCTGGGGTGGACGCGCGACAGCGCCGTCATCGGTGTGCTGTGCGCCGCCGTGGCCGGCCTGCTGCTGCTGGTCACGCTGCTGCTGCTATGGCTGGCCAAGTCGCGCCACCGCCGCTGGGAGAAGCTGCAGCGGCGGTGCAGCGTGCGCGGCAGCTCGCGCAGCACCCGCTCACTGGTTGGCAGCTGCTCGGACGTGGCGACAGGCTACCGGCTTAGGCAGCAGGTGAGCGGACAGGGAAGGGAGGGACGGAAGCAGGGATGGAAGAGATGGGCGGACAAGAGGGAGAGGATGGAGAAATGGAATAGGGATTAGGGAGAAAAGGGCAGGAGATGTATGGAAGGAGGTGGAGATGAGATTGTGAGAGCATGGGAAGGGGGAGTGGGTGAGGGATGTACAGATAAAAGGCGAAAATGGAAAACACACTGGCACGCTGGTAGCGATGGATCATGCATTGGTCGTGCTCAAAAGCTACAAAACAGCATTCAAGGCGAAACCACTTGAACAGCAGCATTCACTCGACAACCAGCATTCACTCGACGTTTGTAATGGGTTGCCGTGCTGACGTGGTACCGTCCGCTCGGTGATCAGGCGAACCAGCCGCCAGACGGCAGCACCAGCGTGGCGTCGCTCGACAAGCCGTCGCTAGACGAGTCCGACTCGACGACGTTCGACGCCCGCTTCACACCGCAGCAGCAGCCCGGCGCCAGCCACATCTACGCCGCGACGGTGCCGGCCGGCGCGCGCGACGGCCACTCGCCGCCGCCGCCGTCCGCACGATCAGACGGCGGGCTGGGGACGCGCCACGCGGCGCCGCCGCCCGCCTACCGACCGCCGAGCGTACCGGCCGACCACGACGTCGACTACACCGAGTACGACCCATACGGCGGCCGCGCCCCCTTCCAAGAGAGCGTGCCGCCGTGGGAGGCGGCCGGCAGCGGCGCCGAGCGCGACTCGGCCAGCGACGCCGACAGCGTGTCGACGGCCGAGCTGCGCGCCGGCCGGCCGCCGCTGCTGCGCGCCGACACCGCGCCAGTGTACCAGAACGTGGCCGACGCGCGCTGGTCCGGCGCGGCCGACACGGCCGCCTGGCGCGTCCAGGCGGCCGTCTCGGCCGACCCGTTCCCGCCGATGCGGAGCGTCGCGTCCGACGACCTGTTCCGCAGCGGTCGCGCGCGGTCGCAGCCTCTCGAGACGGCCATGTAGTGACTGGTGGGCACTGGGGACGGCCGTTCGCAGACGCAGTCTTCTGATGTGATGAGCCCGCTTCTGGGAAAGACAACGCCGCTCCAGTGTGTGGTAGTGCTCAGTGAAGCGTCCGCCGCGACGGCTGAGGTTGTCAACAGTGCGGTGAGGCTGAGGTTGTCAACAGTGCGGTGAGGCTGAGGTTGTCAACAGTGCGGTGAGGCTGAGGTTGCCAACAGTGCGGTGAGGCTGAGGTTGTCAACAGTGCGGTGAGGCTGAGGTTGCCAACAGTGCGGTGAGGCTGAGGTTGTCAACAGTGCGGTGAGGTGGGGTTTTAAACAGTGCGGTGAGGCTGAGGTTGTCAACAGTGCGGTGAGGCTGAGGTTGTCAACAGTGCGGTGAGGCTGAGGTTGTCAACAGTGCGGTGAGGCTGAGGTTGTCAACAGTGCGGTGAGGCTGAGGTTGTCAACAGTGCGGTGAGGCTGAGGTTGCCAATATGAGGTCGCAGATGTTGCTAATAGTGCGGTGTGAATTGTGCACTTCTGTCGGGAAAACCAATCGACGAGGACGATCGGCGAACATTTTCGACAATTTGCCACACTTGCCGACCATTGGCGACTGTTGGGGGCCATTGGCGACAATTGGCGACCATTGGCCGTCGTGTACACGGAGTCGCCTGTACTGAAGGGGTCGTGGCCTCCGGGCGCCGTTGATCAGTGCCAGGTGACAGCTCGTGCTGATGCTGTGTGTGTCCGGAGACACTTTTCACAGACTCCTGTGCATGCTGTGCCTGAACTCGGACCTCTGTGGATCTCCTATGTCGCAGGCAGGCGGAAAGAGGCCGTCAGCCTGGGCCTTGTCCGCTTAGTGATGAACTTTTTTGTAATACAGTGATTCATGTCCACTTAACTAGCTTATGAAATGCAGGTTTATGTTGTATTGATTAAATACTCCACGTAGACATATGATGAGATCCATTTGAACACCATCGTCGATATTTCGCGCTCACACACATCCGTACGGGTGTTGCTGTGAGTCATCAACATGAGACGGCCTAGTAGTGTTCGATATTCTGTAGGTGCCAGGCTGGACACTTTTCCCCCTCTGTCTGTGTCGTCCGGTGCCCGCACCAGCTGCTTGCGCCCACGCTGAGCGACACACTCACGGCTGACTCAGCCACCGTGAACAGCTCAAGGCAACAGCCCATGCGAGTCGTGACGTCTGACATCCGGCCGACAGTCGACACTCGACGGTACGGCGTGTCCGCCAAGGTCGGGCCGCCAACAGCCGACGCCGTCTCGAGCGCGGTACGTCTGAGGTAGTTACGGCCCAGCCGGCGCGCGGTGTCCGGCCGAGGCGGGACGAGGCCGCCGGTCGTGAACATCCGCCCGGTTGGCCGCCTGATGAGGACACGTAATATTTGGAATTAATCTGTCGGCGGTTGAAAAGACTACCATTGGAAAAAGACACCATTGGTGGTGACAAAAAATGTGTGATCTCATGCCAGATCTCTTTTAATTGTCCTCTTGTCACTCGCACCTACGCCAATTATCGTTATCGTATGCGCATGCACTATAGTGTTCAAGCTGACTTTGTAGAAGCTACGGCAAAACTGGCAAAATACATAAAGTTGCGTCTTATCTACCACTTGGGAACATCTGTAGTCCCGCAAGTAAGTCCTACTTTTATAGAACATAATTTCCTGTAACGTGATAAACTTGACATTTTTATATCAGCTATCTTTCCCGAATAGCATGACGGCTACTGACATAAGCATCCGATCAAACCGATCGTATAATCCTAACGCCATTAATACATGACCTGAACGTAGAAGGCTTTCAGGTTTTCTGAAGTGCATTATTTTCGACTAATTGGTTGCCGATGGCATAGCATGTTCAAAGTCCATATAAATTAGGATTAAGTCGCCATTAGACGATTTAGTGTACACACAGATGCACATTATATGTAAGCACCAATTTAAGCACTCGACCGTTTCACAGGGGCGCCTTTTCTACTGGAATATTCACCTTCGATAAAACTGTTCGATGGGTGTCGGGTGGTGCAATTTACTTCCTCACAGGGGCGACTTTTCCACCTGGAGGGGCGCTACACTTCCATCGTGCGCATTTTTTCTGGTTGCTGAGGGGAGGGGCGTTCGCCCCTTTCGAATCCCCCATGCATCCATACCTACCCGGAGGTGACTACCATGCAAGTTCATCCAAATGGCGGGGTCAAGGGAGGGGCAGCCCTCCTGTAGGGTCAGATGTGACCTTGAGGCGCCCGCAAACGCCCCCTAGGCCGCTGTGTATGGCCACTGTGTTGACGAAAGGGGTCCCGGGCCGATTAAAAAGGGTCTCTGGCTGATGAAGAGGGCTCCGAGTCAACGGAGAGTTCCTCAGAGAAGATGTTGAGGGTTCTGGACTAGGCAAACGTAAAAGGCTTCCAGGTCGACGGAGGGCCTCCGTGACGTTGGAGGGTTCTTTGGCTGACGGAAAGGGCCTGAGCCAATGTGAAGGGCCTCTGAGCTGACGGTGGTGCCCAACCCGAAGAAAGTACTCCTGACCTGATGGAGAGAACTCAGAACTCAAGCATATGAAAAGGGACCTCCGACCCACAGGAAATTGACCTTGTTCGTCAAAGAGCTTCCTGAGACGACGGAAGGGGCCCTAGTTGCCAGAAGGATCTCGGGCCGTCAGGAAGTTATCTTCGGCAGACAGATAGAGCCCAAGTTGTACAAGGGCCCCTAGCTTGATGGAAGGGTCCAAGCTGCTGAAAGAGACCCACCGACCGGGGATAGGAGGCTCTGGGTCGCCAAGGAGGATGTCTGTTCCGACTAAGTCAACCCCTAGCCACTGGAGGGCCTTGTGCCGTCGGAGAGCGCCCTAGCCGGTATGAAGGTCCTCTGGGCTGACTGAGAAGGCCTAAGCCGCACAGGAGTCTCTTGCCTGATCGAGAAGGCCCAAACTCTTGACAGAGGGGCCTCCGTCGGTACGGATAGTATCCTGAGCCGTGAAAGAAGGCACCTGAACTGACGAAAGGGCACCAGGTCGGTCCTGCCATGGGATCGGCATGGCTCACGCTGATGGAGGGTGGCTCAGAATTAATAGCCGGCCTCCACCTGATGAAACTGTCTCCGAGCTACGGGGACGGTCCTGACCAAGGCGAGGTTTCCTGGTGCTACATAAAGGGCCCCTAAGCACATAGAGGTGCCTCGGGCTGCTAAAAAGCAGTTGCATAACCTATTGGTGAAGAGGTAAATGAAATATGAGGGTCCCTGAAGAGAGTCCCTGAGGCCAACGATGGTTGTGAGGAATTCTGAGGGCCAGCTTCAAAGCTAGGACATCCTCGATGGCCTAAAAGACTGCTGAGGACTGGGAAGTGCCCCTGACAGTGAAGGGGGACTGGACTATAATGCACCTGAGGCTTCAAAGAAACCCTGATGGTTGAACAGAACCATTTACGAGCTAAGGAGAGTTCCGAGAGCTTGCTATGTTTGCTAGAAATTGTAAGGCCTGTCGAGGAGCTGCAGGATGACTGAAAGGTAGAGAGGATTGTCGAGGACTGGGAAGGTATCAGATAATTTGGAGAGGGCTCCTGACGGATGAATAGGGTCCCTAAGAGTCAGATATTCCTGCAATGGTATGTGCTTGAGCTTTGGGATGGCCCCCTGATGAATCTGAGCCCCTTGAGAGCAACCAGAGTCCCCGAGGACTGACGATGAGCGTGAGGAATGCTGGGAGCCACCCTCAGAGCTAGGGTGTTCTTGAGATACATGCATACTGCCGATAACTGGGAAGGTCTCCTAAAAGCCAGAGATGGCCATGATGGTGATAGAGCCAGAGTGCCAGAGAAGTTTGCCGGTAGGTGGGTAAACTGTAGGAAGGAACGAAGTAGGCGAGGTTCGTCTCAGCGCTCTGGCTGTCATGCATATTTATCCTGAACAAGTGCCGTTAGCTGCTGCGACAATAAAACGTGTTATCGCCTGCTGTGTCTTGAGAACAAACAAACAACGTCACTAGGCGACCTGCCGAACGCCGATGGAGGCAGCCCAAACGACGCCGACTGTCCCAGTGGCCACAGCCGCCATAGCGGCGAGGGCCACTTCAGCAGCGACCACAGCCATCTCGGCGGCTACTGTCGCCCTATTGGTGACGGTCGTCCCAGCGGCCACCACCACCTCAGCGGCGGCGGCAGGCCCTGACCACGGCCGCCCAAGCGACCACAGCTACCCCTGTGGCCACCGCCGCCCCAAAGGCTGCAACCGCTCCAGCGGTGACGATCATTTAAGAGGCCACAGCCGTCCCAGTGGACCATAGACGCAATGAAGAGGGGCGGGGTACCACTCTCTCCTAGCAACGATAAGTAAATTAGTGAAACCAAATATTTTGAGACTCGTCATGCAAAACGCAAAACATTTGGTGCGTGAAGCGCTTCGAAAGCTGCTTTTGTTTCATTGATTTGTTTTGTTGGGCTACCCTCTTAGGAAGTCCTGACTGTGCCACTACAGTGGCCTGACCACAACCACCGCAGCAGCCGCGCTCGCTCCAGCGATGGCGAAAACGACAACTCAGGGATAGCTGTGGTGACTGCCGTGCCAGTTGGTTCATTTGGACCGGTGTAACGCCGACTAAGGAATGAAACCACTAGTTTGTGGGTTGCTGTGTGTTGGGCATTGTCGGTCAGGCCTGTTGTTAGCCCCTTCCCTGCCCCTAGATCTTGTCCTTATTTTCCCTACTAGTATTCATGCCTCATTTCGATTAAGTATGATCGTGTTGAAAAGGCGCACCAACGTGAACCTTGTTGCGCAAGCCGCTTCCTTTATATTGGGTTGACAACATCCATTATCATGAAAATCCTGCCCATTAAACCATTTATGAGCGTAACCGATGACAAAACAATCAATTGTATACATGAAAACTGGCAATCGTACTTTTTACCTAATCGGACAATATGCATGCCTTCATTAGGTACGTGCTAATGCTCCTATACTTTGCGTAATAGGTTTTCCTTTGTTGGATGTCGGCAACTAAACGAGTTGCGCTTGTAGTCATTACTGGACCGTAGGATTTCGTTTCAGGTTTCGCAATAGCCACTCTAGCGCGGTGTGCCTTTTTTGCGACGTCGTATTAAATATTCGTATGCATACACACACACACATACGGACACACACACACACACACACACATATATATATATATATATATATATATATATACATAATAGGGGCTCTTTGAAAACAAAGTGCCAGAAACCCGAGGAGTTTCGATAGCGTGTGTTGGGTCCCAGATAGGTAGAAGGCTCTCTTCAGATATTCGTCGCCAACCCCCCCCCCCACCACACCCCCCACACCCCATGGACGAAATCCTAGCTACGCCATCGATCTATCCATTCAGTTCGGTCCCGAGTAGCGACCAAGTTGCATGCAGTCTGTCACCTCTCCCTTAGCTTGGATCCATCCCTGTCCGGAGGTGACTGGTATGCCAGTCTGTCCTGTCACGAGCAGTGACCAAGGTGAGTGGGGACTACCGCCAGCTGCACGAAGTGCTGAGTTCAGCAGTGGTGCCCGCCGCCCGCTGCACGGAGTGCTGAGTTCAGCAGTGGTGCCCGCCGCCCGCTGCACAGAGTGCTGAGTTCACCAGGCTCTAGCTAAGCGGAGCAGAGACTACTCCAAAATGGCGTGAGGACAGGAGCAATTTTGCAGTCCATGCTGTCCATACAGCATCCTAAAGGCACGGACACGGGAAGGGCGACACCCCACCCCTCCTTAGCAACCAAAAAAAAAACACATGATAGATCAACAGATTTTGATATTTTCACTACGCAAAACTACTTTTTTTGTTATGCGAAGGGCGACAAAAGCGTTCTCCATTGATTGGGGAAGGGGGGGGGGGTCGGCCTTCCCCATTAAGAAAATCATGGCTTCACAACTGCAACATCCAATAGATGAATGCTCATCTCGTCCAAAGTTGTGGATCGTTGACCCTCCCTGCTCCGCTCAGATTCATACGCCCACGCCCGAGGTGCACCGACTAAGCACGCTCGCTGGGTCGACGGCATCAGCTGCTGTCGAGGAGAGAGGGGAATGGACCACAGAGCTATAATTCCAGTCTTAAATGGAAGTTTCAAGACAATATCAGATGCAAGTGAGCGCTTCGGGCTGATAGACGCGTCCCGTGTCCCCTCTGAATGACACTGCGGTATGTATGAGCAAACTTGGACAGCCGCGGCATGGAGGAACAGTGAAACTAAGACGAGTCTGGGAACCCGTTGTCATCCCCAGCTTTCGGTTGTTGCGACGTCATCGGCACCAGGAGGATGGTGTTGCTGCCACGCTGTATATGTGCCACCTGGCCCGCGCTACCTGGCGGGAATTCACCGGCTGCATATGCAACAGGTGTACGAATAATACATGAGGGGCCTGCATGCAGGGTTCCGGCTGGGTGGCGACAGCTGTTTTACTGGCACGCTCGGCAAGGGCTGTGCAGGGGTTCTCAACTTGCATTCCAGAAGTGACGCCATGCTCAATGGCGAGGCGTTCATAAGTCCCGAATCACGCTTCGCCTTGCCGCAACAAGCGGCCACAAAAAAACGTGCAGGAACTACCGACTGCCCACCATCGCCGCCGGCAACGAGTGTCCTTCAAACTAGCAGGCGACCCAAACTGGCAGGCGACGCGTCGCCGCCGCCGCTGGTGCCCTTCAACTGGCCGCGGGAATTTGTGGCGCTCCGACTGCCAGAGCGCCGCCGGCGGGGCGCCTCGCAGTCAGGGACGACGGGGGGCGGCCGGGCGCGCGGGGCTGAGGCGGCCGCCGCCGGCTCGGCAGTCAACAGTAGTGCGCAGCAGTCGGCACTGGCAACAGGCGGCGGCAGCTTCCGCAGCGCAGGCCGCTCGAGGCGACGTGACTCACCCGCACCACCGGCAGAGGCAGTGACGTGCCAGTGTCGCTGTCAGGCGAGGAGAGGCCGTCCCGCCCCGCTCCGATCGGAGCCAGTCGCCGCAGACCGGTGACCGCGTGACTTCTCTGTCTCTCGAGCCTCTGACGCCGACGGCGTGCGCCAGCCATGGGGATGGACGGCTGCGGAAACTGTCTCAAGTACTCCTTCGCCTTCGTCAACCTGGTGATCTTCCTGGGCGGGGGCGTGCTGCTGGGCGTCGGCATCGCCGCACTGGCCGGCGGCAGTGCTCAGCTAAGCAACGTGATCGGCACCAACCTCTTCACGGGCGTGGCCATCATCATCACCATCGCCGGCGGCATCATCGTGCTCATCAGCTTCCTCGGCTGCTGCGGCGCCTTCCAGGTGGGTGAGGGCGCGCTTGTGACGACTCGTGTCTGCGCGCGAGAAAGCCTGCCTCGCCGCTGCCGTGCGTGATCGCCTGTGAAAGTCGCGAGTGATTGTCCGTTAGAACGCGTGTTGGAGCGTCTGTTGGAGCGTCCCTCGGGGTGTCCGTTGGAGCGTCTGTCGGAGTGTTTGTTGGAGTGAGTGTTGGAGCGTCTGTTGGGGTATCTGTTGGAGTGAGTGTTGGAGCGTCTGTTGGGGTGTCTGTTGGAGTGTCTGTTGCTGTTTTTGCTGTATGAGGCGTCGGTTGGCGGTGAATATGCGCAATTATTACCTGGGGAATTTCTTAACCAAGGAAGAAAGCATGCTGTTGCATCCCAAGAATGGGCATGCTTCCCCCGCAGTTTGAGGAGCCCAATTCCGCAACGTGACAGGCCCGCATATGCACAAATATGATAATTCAGTACGTCTGTTCAAATGATGAATTACAGCACATACATAGGTAGGGCGTGAATATCTTCAAGTTTTACGAATAAGTTGTTATACATATGCTATAGTGTCCTTGCACTATACACTGCGGTTTTAACAACCCCAACTGGAAGTGTTCTTTGAGTCGTAGATTCATATGATAATTCATAGCTAACTGTGCCATGTCACCTGACATTTCCTTTCGGACACCATCTGCCTTGTGGTTTATATTAGTGGAATAAGTCATTTTTGCATGATGTATTTTTTCCAAGAAATAATTCCTTGCTAAATAAGCTTCAAGGAATTTGTATTTATACGCGAACCGCTTGGAGGGACGACCAAAGGTGTGAGTACCGGGGGGAGGGAGTACAGGACGCAACGACCCAACAAACTTTGGACGTGCTGAACCCCTATGTGTGCTGCGTCGAAAGAATCGATTGCAAAATGGCTTTAACTTTTGGGACAGCTTCCGTGCCGCTGGGAGCTAAGTATGCATAAATACTTGATTGGGTGTGTCAGGAGTCGAGGCAGTCCAAAATCACACTGGTTAGCATTGCTTCGAATTATTCACATTAGGCGAGCCACTTAATACATACATAGAGGGCGTCGCTAGCTCGGTGGTTAAGCTGAGCGTCTGGCACGTCAGAGGTACGGGATCCAATTTCCCGCGATGCCCACCTTTCCTGCCAGGGTAAGAGGAAGGCGACGCCAGATGGCCTCAGCTGCTAAATGCGTCGTAAAGCCACAGCCAACCAACCTAGTGGATACATGGTGGGTTAGCCAACCCAAACTGAAGTTCTAGAAAGTCCGGGCCGTCGCATGCCTTTGAAAGGTGTATACTTTGCAGTTTGTTGACATCCAGCCTTCAGCTACTCTCCCTGGGCCTGCATTGAACGTCTGCCAGAGGCTACGTTGTCGGAGACTGTACCGGATGACACGTGGCGGATGTTTTCGAACCACATCCCGCGCGCCCCGACACCCCTCCCACCAATACATCACGGATAATGCAGGCGCTGCACAGTTGATGTACATTGTACGGTCTCTGGCAGCCCGACACCTATCACAACAGTCCGAAAATGCATAGATTCACCCCGCGTATCCGACATAGCCACGCCGCTCGGCCACTTAATCACATATAGTGGTGCATCTATGGGGGTCCACGATCTCCCCACCCCAGAGAGGTGGTGGACATCCTTCCCAAGAATCGTACCGTGGCTCGAATAAATATTCGCAGGACCCGGAAAAAGAAAGGCGGCAATTCACACAAAAAAACTAGTGCGATGCCCCAACGATTATGCCGGAGTTATCCAAACTCGCGCTGGGTCCCGAAAATTGTTGTCCGGAACTCATATAATAGCGAAGAACCGAAGACTTGACGTAGCCGAAGAATCACCCGGGGTTCTAGAAATGGCGCTGGGCGCCAATACAAATTGAGGTCAGACGATGGAATTTGAGCGAGTCAGAGGCCCGAGATCAGACCAGGCGTTGTCTGCCCAGTAATGTTCTCCCAGCTACTATCTGCAGTCCGGAATGCTTGCAAGTTTTTGCAGAAGTCGACGTATCGTATTAAAACGATATATTCCCCCGCATCTGCACGATGATACGGCTGCGGTGCCAGATCTTCTGAGAAACATCTGGCACTCATTTTAATTTCCGGTTGGGGTAGTGTTGTAGTTAACTAGTCGACCTGCGCTAATGACGTGCGGAGGGTTTCCGCTGGAAACGATGTGGCGGCACTTTATAGTGGGCGTGCCCTGCACGTTTCTGGGCACGTGTGCCTGTAGTATTCTGGCGTTTATACAAAAACACCAGACGACCACCGATACATGCTAATTTAACCCGCGCTGTATCTCCGGTCAGATCCTCACACCCCCATCTCGGGGGGGGTTGATAGGAGCTCCCCTCTAATACACAAACTAAGCTTCGCACGAAAACGAAATATGTGTCATCGGATAGCGCTCCACGAGTATGGCCCGACACGACCCCCAACAAATTCCCCAAAAGTGACGCCAATAGGGGGCCTAGATTTTCACGACTTACATCATGTTCTTGGCTCTAAGTTCATTTTGGGGATACTGAAGAAGAAAAAAAATATTTAGAATAAAAAAGGACAGCGAAATCGACCAGGACCATACAAAAATGGGCCGCTCAGAAATCCATTTTTTATTTCAAAATTTTGAGTTTCAAAATTTTATTTTATTTTCCTTCTCTGTTGCGTATAGCGGGTCGAAAAACGTTGTTCGAAGTCAACTTTCCCATAATAAAAAATGCTTGCTTTAGCCAAAAGCTTCGATTTGAACTCTAACAGGCAAATATTCAAAATTTATAAGTAGTCAAAAACGGAGAAAAAGATTCCTCTCATACGTTTTGTTGCATCCCTGAAGATAAGCAAACGCTGGAAGTTACATTAAAATATCTGTATCCGTTTAAGCGTGACGACTGGTTTAACTTTTTTGGATGTGACCTCACTTGACCTGGACTAACTCGTTGACCCTGGATCACCTGACTTCGAGAGTTTGACAGAACATGCCAAATTGATGTGGGAAAAGGTATGCCAAATGTCGGCGCGCTGCCGCGTGCCCTTCTTCCATTATCCACGAAAAACCTGAGGGGCGGTTGAAGACCCCGAGACGGCGCAGGTTAAGCTCGCTGTGCAATTCCTGAAAGATTCAGTCAGAACTGTGGAGGCTCTGGATAGTTTCAGTCTCGCATCATGTACCGTGGCAGTCTTTGCTCCAACTGGATGGCCTTTGCGTGGGCGGTGCGAACTTGGGTGATGTTCTGCTCCATGTTTTCCCACTGAGAATGCTCGCCTCCATGCTGCCCTAATGCTCGCCTCCATGCTGCCCTAGTGCCCGCCTTCACCGTCCTACTGCTCGCTTCCACCTTCCTAATGCACGCCTTCACTGTGCTAATGATCACTTACACTGTCCTAATGATCACTTACACTGTCGTAATGCTCGCCTTCACTGTTCTACTGATCGCCTCCGCTGTCCTGTCCACGAATGTATGCCCATGCCATCGCCCCGAGTCGTCGTCACCCTGACCCCAGAGGACAGGGGTGTGGGGGCTCCGACAGACGCTCGCCGTGCCGTCGGCACCCTGACCCCATAGGACAGGGGTGTGGGGACTCCGACAGACGCCCGCCGTGCCGTCGGCACCCTGACCCCAGAGGACAGGGGGTGTGGGGGCTCCGACAGACGCCCGCCGTGCCGTCTGCACCCTGACCCCAGAGGACAGGGGGTGTGGGGGCTCCGACAGACGCCCGCCGTGCCGTCTGCACCCTGACCCCAGAGGACAGGGGGTGTGGGGGCTCCGACAGACGCCCGCCGTGCCGTCTGCACCCTGACCCCAGAGGACAGGGGGTGTGGGGGCTCCGACAGGCGCCCGACGTGCCGTCTGCGCGCCAACTGCCAACGGCCCGGTCCGACCAAAATGTCAGAGGTCGTCGCTGCCTGCAGCAAACTGCCTGCACGGCCGTCGTCAGCACTTGTTTGCTAGCCGGGCGGTGGGGACGGGAGGGTGTTGGGGAGGGGTGCCACGTCTTGCTGAGTCAGGCGGTGGGTGAGCTCGGGGTCAACCGTCCCTGAGCCGAACAGTCGTCACAGGGGACGGAAAATCACCCATTCCAGGGGACCCGTCATCCAGGGCACGAAGCATGTCCATTCCAGCGTAGGAAGCTGTCATCTCGGGCACGGAACATCTATTTCAGGGTACGAAGCAGTCATCTCAATGGGTGGCACAGTGTTCCCAGGGGACGAATCAGCCATCCCCGGAGACTGAACAGTCCGCTGGGTCGGAGGCGGCCGGTCCCGGTGCACGACGCAGGGGAGCGGGCCCGCTGCGTAGTTTCCCGTCACGTGACCACGACGGCGGCTGGGCACACCACTTGGTGACGTCAGCACAGACGTGTTTTTGTTTGCGAGTGGGCGGGCCGCTGCATGACTGGACCGGATGGGCGGCCAATGGCGGACGTCGAGTGGACCGCCAAACTCCGCACTACGTGCGACCCGCTCACACGACAGCAATCCAGTACAACATGCAATGTCCTGAACAGGTGCAGGCGTTCGGGAGTCGGAACGCCAGATTCATCACGGAACTCGCCGGATGTGGCGCTCGTCGCTCTACTTTCGGGACGCAACTGTCCCTCCTATGCTGAATTATCACCTTCCAATGTCAGATTGTCTCCACAAGAAGTTGAGTCGGAGAACGTTCAGAGAGCAATCCGTTCTCAATCCATTCTCATCTGAGCGCTGCTGACCGCCCAACATATTTAGCTCGAGTGGCGCAAGGCAAGAATATCCATCGAATACCTTGATTTGGGTCGGCATGTTTTCAACTGAACGTGATGTCGACAAATCGCCCTCATTCTGCTACATCCCCCACCTAGCGCTGAGGACCGAAATGTACAGCAGCTGCATCCCCGACCTGATGACCGAGATGGCCAAACTGGTAAATGTAAAAGAGGCATAGACTCGGCAGCCGCCTTTACCCGTTGGGTGCGTTCTCTCAACACGTGGCTCGAGATAGCAGGGATAGTTTTTCCCAAAACAGAGTCGGGGTTGGTGCCGCCGAATTCTGAATTCCTCTCGTTCGCCGCGGAACGCTGCTACTTTGTCGAGCAATAAATGTTAGGGATCCGTCACTTACAACCCAGCGTCGTATGTATGGATTCTTCGTGATAACGGTAGATGTATAAACAAACAGCGTGCTTGCTTTTGCTAACAAACAAGCTTTTGTTTTTATGTTAAAACGCGCACGTCCGGGGGGCAGATATCTGCCCCCTGCGGTTTTTCATGATTTTCCGCCACACTAATCAGGTTAGCAAGGCCAAACCTCGCATAGTTGCTCATTGGTCTTTTCCGCATATCCTCATACATTTTTATCCTAGGTCATCTCAGGTCAGGTCACCAGGTCAGGCGAAGTGACCGGACTACCCTGGGGGTTCTAGGTGACATTATTTCCACAATAATTATGCGATTGATTTCAAACTTATAACACGTAATGATCTCATCAGGAACCATAGCATATATATATATCGAGTTTTTTCGTAGCATTGACCTGAGGTCAGGTCGCGGCCATGGTTTCCCCATTATAGGGCTATGGTAAAATATACAAATGTTTCCTCGTTACATATTTGCTCTCGGAATGACATCACAACGGTTGTGGCTTGTAGTTTGAAGCTATGCTCGATGTTATCGCTGACATTTTTGCTCAGTGACTTTACCAAGGTCATCTGAGGTCACCTGAGATCACTAGCACATTTCTGCGCATTATATCGCACTGCATTGGGCTAGAAAGCTGAAACTACCGGCATTATGCGTGTATCGCCAAGACGTGTCGATTGATACATTGCATGCCCTCCCTAGGCTACTTCATGACCTTGACCTGAGGTCATAGTTTCGGTTGACCTGACCTTAAATCACACCGCGTATTGTCGGTAGAAAATTTCGAAAACTGTCGAATAACGTTCGCCGTTTGTTTCTATCTGTTACAGGTCCTGAAATATGTGTCAATATCTGAGTCCCGCCTAATCAGGTCGAATTTGACCTATGATGACCAAGTGAGCTGAATATTGACCTGAGCGAAAAAATGGCCGAAACACTTTCGATAGAGCCTGTCACCAGTTATCCAATACCGTTTTCCGTTTGGCGCTAGCTAGCATTGGTCTAGAGATCTTAGGGGGGAAGACATCTGCCCCCCGCGGACATGCGAAGTTGGTGCGGACCGCCGGACGTGCAGGTGTTAGCGCACTCGTGGGAGATTAAAGCGCCCGGACATCACTCAACTCGTGTTGTTTGTTCGTTAACGTGTTCGTTGTTTAATCACCTGACTAGTTGGTTAGCACCAGCAATGTGCATGAACAGTTATATATTTAGTAATGACATAATAAACACCCGAACGAGCGGATGAGTTTTCCCACCTTTGCTGTTTCTAAATAGCGAGGACCCGCCTGGATATACCGAGTTCAGCACGTTTTTGTGATGAATCCGACTATGTTATGCTTAGGCGAATATCAGCTTGATTTTTCCCGTGTCTGTTGCGCGTCTCGAATACCACAGTCTGTGCTTGCACAGCCCATCGTGTGTGTTCCGTTGTCATGTTATGCTCTGCCGTTGCTTCAACATTTACACCTTCTATGTATTGTGCGAGGTGTGCGATACGCTGTCTTCTTCTCTATCATGTTTCGACCGCTTTTCCCGACATATGCATTTTAGCAATCCTTACATTCCGTTTTATGTCCGTGGCCGCTGGTAGTTCTGTGATCGGAAAACGGTCCTTGGGACGCACACTCAGCCTTGGGATAAAGTTTGACGTACGGACACCGAAACCGGTCGGGGAAATTCCATCAAGCCGGACCTTCCGGGTTTGTCATCGTCGACTTTTGAACATATTTCGTTCACTCTAGTTTTATTCATCATTTGTTCGGAAATTGATGGCACTCATATGAGTTGATCCAAATTCAACCATCATTATTTTTGTTTGTTCATCCAGCTGACTTAATCCGGAAAATAATGAAGTGTCTGGGGACAAGTAATCTCCAGAGTCACAAGCCCCAGAGTCACCAGAGCGCTGTACGTAGTGTGGCTGGCCTGTGCTAACTATGCGTGACCCCAACGTGCGCCACGTGATCACTCCTGTGAATGGTGGATTAGCACTCTGCTGACCTGACAGGCACAATGGACCACATGTGCCAACCGGCTCGCCTTGTTGCAGTTTCAGCGAGAGCTCCTGATTGATTCAAGGAACATGTGCGGTGTGCGGTGGCACGGTGCGCATGCTGCGTTCCAATTTATAAGTCATATGTAGCTGGATGACAATCGTAGCTGGATTTATAAGTCGTATGTAGCTGGATGACAATCAATGCAGTAAGCCCATCTTTTCGGCCACTGGCGAGCGTAGAGTATAGAAGACCAATAGCCACTAAACATGATGACTGAGCATAAACTTGATTGAAGTTTCGTGTAGCTTTCGTGTAGCATTAGATGTTGATGTTGAAGAGAGTCGTGGAAATCGCCGATCGACAACGCCTGTCACCAATGGAATGGAATACTATTAACGATTCCATTAAACTATAAATACAGCTCTATCCAAAACGTCTCGACTTCCAACGCGTCATACAAACGTATTCAAACCGGATTGGTTCTCAACACAGGAGCCAAGCCAGCCTGATACGTTATCATCCTCAACAAAGCATGACGGGCGAGCACCACATAGTAATTTTCAGTATGAGGCAAAAAAACGTGTTGATTTGACGCTGACTATCAAAACCTCGTTATCACGAGATCAAATGTCTGCTGAGCATCTTCTTTTTGACGCTGACTGCCATCCCTGCGTTTTCAGGAGAGCAAATGTCTGCTGGGTATGTTCTTCTGTCTGGTGCTGATCGTACCAATATCGCGTTTTCAGGACAAAACATGTATGATGGGTACCTTCTGGCTGATGCTGACCGTGCCAACGCCCCGTTTTCAGGAGAGCAAGTGTCTGCTGGGCACCTTCTTCTGTTTGGTGCTGATCGTGTTCATTCTGGTGACTGCCGGAGCGATCGCTGGCTTTGTGCTGGGAGGCGATGGCCTTCTCGATGATATCGAACAGGAGATGAGGAAGTCGCTCGGCAACTACCAGAACGAGGCCATCAGAGCGTCGTGGAACTTCATGCAGAGCAGCGTAAGCTTTTGCGCAACCTTCGAAACTACAGCTTCAAAGTTGATTGTAGCGGTTTGTTCCCTCCCAAAATGTGTTTTGATATTCGAATGATTCGAGTTTGGAACGAGTAAATGGCAGCATGGATTAAAAATAGTTCCAATTTGCAGAACTAATGTTATCGGACTGCTGCTGTGATATCATGTTCATGTCCGTGATATCACCAGACACCGCTGTGAAGATGATCGTTAGCTTTTGGCGTTGCGGGCGACAAGGGGCCGATATTACCGATACCGATACCGATATTGTCGCGTTATTACCCGTTTCGCGCCATTCTCGTCTTGTCATTTGTTCAGAATTACATTCGAGGTTTGTCGGTGTAAACCCCGGCAAAGATTAGTTCAGTCTCTCGTCCCTAAGTCTGTAATCATTTCAATAATTCATATTTAATTGTGCAAAGACCACTAAAAGATCATTTGATCTGTATTCGTTTAGTTCTTTCGCCCGTTTTTATTCGACGCCAAGTGAACGTTCAGTTAGTTACTAGTGAGAAACTGATTAGTGAGAAAGCACTAAATAGTGAAAGCGAAACACTTACTTCGGAAAATGAGCATGCACTGATCGTAGTTCGAATGCAATTTCATAACTGCTTATTATAGTGGTTTTTCTGCCGAAGTAATTGTGTCTAAAGCTCAGCTTTGCACCTAACGAGAAAAGTCTCGAAGACGTGCGCGAACCATAACTGACGCTTCAGATATCGCCCCTTACCGAGGGGGAGGGGGAGAGGGGGATCGGGCCATTTGACCACCCGGCCACACACGATGTGACCCATTCTAACATCGCCCCTTCCCGGGGCGGGTCGGGTCATTTCATCACCCGGTCACACACAACGTGATCTCTGTGAATGCCCGTGTTTCTTGTGCGTTAGTCAATTGTTTGGGACGTAAAGCTTGTCTCCTACCATGGCCATTCTGCGCCCATTTGTTGTGCGCTATGAACATCGTGGTGATGTAATGATGTGCAACGGTATTTATTTTATG
The DNA here is from genome assembly GCA_034440575.1 of Imbricaverruca yamaguchii. Taxonomy (NCBI): domain Eukaryota; kingdom Metazoa; phylum Arthropoda; class Thecostraca; family Neoverrucidae; genus Imbricaverruca; species Imbricaverruca yamaguchii. The sequence goes on from JAOTOL010001570.1 coordinate 961,365, forward strand.
ATTAAAGATTGGGAGGAGCCATTGGTCGGAAAAACGACAACAGCGAGTTCTCCCATTTTCTTAACAACCAAGCACCGATGCATATATTATGTCGCACCTTGGTTCTTTAAAAAATAACCATGGATACCCGTGTCTAACCGGCTGCAATTCCTGACTAGGTCTGACCGGATGTAGTCACTGGCCACATGCGGCCTGCAGCTGCGCTCGCTGTCCACCTCTCACCAGATGTAGTTACTGGTCATATCTGACCGGCTGTACTCTGTTTACTGGCCACATCTGACGGGCTGTACTGTGTTCCCTGTCCACATCTGGCGGGCTGTACTGTGTTCCCTGTCCATATCTGGCGGGCTGTACTGTGTTCCCTGTCCACATCTGGTCGGCTGTACTGTGTTTACTGGCCACATCTCGCCGGCTGCACTGTGTTTACTGGCCACATCTGACCGGCTGTACTGTGTTTACCGGCCACATCTGATGGGCTGTAGTGTGTTCCCTGTCCACATCTGGCCGGCTGCACTGTGTTTATTGGCCACATCTCGCCGGCTGCACTGAGTTTACTGGCCACATCTGGCTGGCTGTACTGTGTTTGTTGGCCACATCTGACGAGCTGTAGTGTGTTCCCTGTCCACATCTGGCCGGCTGTACTGTGTTCCTCGTCTACATCTGGCCGGCTGTGCTGTGTTTACTGGCCACATCTGGCCGGATGTACTCACCGGCCACCGCTGACCGGCAGTTCCGCTGCTGCGGCATCGACAGCCGCTCAGACTGGAGCTTCGTGCTCGGCGTCGGCGAGGTGCCCAACGCGTGCTGCAAGACGGATGCCAGCGGCAAAACGCTCAGTTGCAACGCGTTCACCAACTCGTACGAGCGCGGCTGCGGCCAGCAGATGCGCGAGTTCGTCTCCAAGAACAGCTCGCTGTTCGGCGGCATCGCCATCGGCGTGGCGATCCTGCTGCTGGCCGCCATGATCTGCAGCTGTGCCATCATGAAGTCCATCTTCTAGGCGGGCGGGCATCGACGGCGCTCGTTGAGACGCGCCGGTGAGGCTGCACGCAGGCCTTCGCCCGCACAGTGATCACAAAGACAATGACAGGGACAACGGCGTGTATTCCTACCATCTACAATATTGCAGCCTTGTGTCGAGTTTTAAAACAAAGGTCATCAGAAGCTGTCAGGCGCCAATGGAAGCATACAACAATTGATCATACCAGCGGCACTGAAAAAGTCAGCTGGTCCGACCAGAAGCCAGAAAGCATGACCCGAAGTCAGCAAGTACGATAAGAGCAGTCAGTCCAGTATCGCGCTCAAATGCTGCCTCAGGCGGCCACTCAGTACGGAAACTGGCAGTCGCCTCAGGTCGTGCGGCAGCTCGTCATACAGGGCAGGGCTTCGGAAGCAAAAACGGCGCCTGCCCATCTCTGCCGGCGATCTGGTGACGTCAGGTCCTGGTCCTGACAGGTGTAGCGGTCACGGTGGTCGGCTACTGTGACAATGGTATCGGCTAACGAAGGCGGCTCCTGCAGTCGGCGCACCTTGTGAAGCAGGCACAGCGTGAGGCATGAGACCAAGCTTTCCGTACTCCTCCAGTCAAGACGCTCTCGCAGATCCGTGACACGGTCAAATTTAGTTCGTCCGAAAATATTTTTTGCTCTATAGGTAATAATGTTTTGAGTCCAAAACGTGTTCTCTTGGGTGCAATTACCCTTGAATGCCACTGGAACAATACAGAGACAGTGCTCGCTCATCTATTAGCCTAAGTCGCACAAAATGCGTCGTCTAAGATCACAATGTGATGTCAAAATGCGATGATGCGCTTTTTTAATGCTCGGAGGTGTTCCCCCTAATGAAGTCCTCAGTGGCCTAGCATGGATTCGCAAAAAGGTACCAAAAGGCTCCGGAAATATGCTAAATGGTATTGGAATTTCATTCGGCTGGGCAGTTCGGAGTCTGTCCAAGAAAAATGTCATGGTTGATTGCGTCGACCCCATCACTGGCGAGGGTCAATGGGATGGGACGTTCAACACGCGCGCGCAGACGAACATCTCTGGCAGCGTCCATGCGAAATGTGTGACGAACATATTCGGTGTCCAGAGTAGTTGCAAAATTGAAGTGATTAGCGTTGTCTGTGTGTGGACCGGTGTGAGCTGATGTGAGGTCGGCGTCACACGTGTCACCCGGATGTCGTCCAAATATTGTCCGCGCCGTTATTCCAAGTATCTAGCGTCTGCGAAGCACACTTGTTGCGGGAGAAGAGGTGTGCGGATTAATCGGCAGTTGAGAGCGTTGTTTCGGTGTGGAGGACGGCAAGCGTCGGCTGGTCAGTGATGTTCTGCACATCCCTGAATGGGAGGGGCAGAGTTCAGACGAACATATTTGTGCTGCCGTTGTGGAGTGGCGTGACGTGGCGATTGTGCTGTTGAATGTGTGACCCAGGTGCATCCTGCCAATAGTTTACTTGCGTATTAATATCGAGTTCGACAAAAACGGAGACGGTGTGGACGATCACGATGCTTTAGGGGGCAGGGAGAGTGCGCATCTTCCCGAATGGTAGTACTTTCGGTGCATTATGTCCGAATTCGTTCAAGTTAGCCGAACACATACATATTCGGTGACGTTCACGTGGTGGGTGTTTTTATATGATCTGCTTATTTTTTGTGGATGTTTGGCACACCAACCTATCTCGAGTTATCAGTACATGCCTATAGCATGTGCCTTTCCAGGTGACGTGCAGGTGCTTGGTGCATAACATATGTTTGTGTTGCATAGCTTTTAGGATACCTTTGCGTTACAATATGGCTATAAAATTGCATCACAGGGTTATGGTAGCAGTGTGACGGTCACCTCTGAGAGAATACCCTGGTGTGGTTACATGTTCGGTCGAAGTCCATGCTACTGACAATTGTCGGCCACACAGTCCTTTGCTGTTGGAAGCTCAGAATATCGATTTAATTTGCTTCTGAAGTGCCTTTGTGTGGTGTGTGCGTGAGAAGCATGCATATCAAGTTAGAAGGTGTAGTTTTGTGCCTGCACGTTCCCCGTTCGTGTGCTGCTACCATGCTGGCTAGGTATACACAGATCGTGGTGGATCTTGTTCACCGCAATGGTTCCGCACACAATACAGACGACTTGTTCGCATGGGCCAGCCGATTGTGTTATTTCTGACCCAGTTGGTCCGCTGACGTCAGTGCGTCCGAATGATGACGTCACGTCGGCTCCGTGAACGCCAGCTGGGCGTGACGTCACGACCACGAGCCATCGCTGGTGGCCAGCCGAACTCAGCACAGTCCGGCGAAGCGCTGCTCATGCGTCAAGCGGCGGGCCAAAGAGGAGCCCGTCTCCAAGCTGAGAGGTTGTGTGTTCGAGTCTCGCCTGTCGCTACTCTTCTCCAAGCACGATATTAAATGTAGTGCAACATAATTAAGTATACCAAAACGGCCTGTGTTGGTCGCCGCCGCACGGCAACTTCGCGAGCGTGAAATCGCAACAAGCTGAACAAACGAACAACACGAACTGAAGTTCAGCGAGGGTCCGTCTGGAATGTAGAATTACTGGCATAGAAGAGACAGTCCAATACGGAAGTTTTCAATACAACGAAGAATGGCTCTTAGGTGCTCCTGGGTTTTAGACATTGCGTGAGACGAAATGTACGACCCTCAATATACCAGGAGGTGCTGGGTTTACTCAACATCAAAAGTGGCGTTAGGGATCATGCTATATTACTCTGTCGCTACTATTCTCCAAGCACGATATTAAATGTAGTGCAACATAATTAAGTATACCAAAACGGAAGCGATGGATCGTGGTCGTGACGGAAGTTTTCATCAATACTGGGCGCCTTTGCAGGGGCGCCAAACTAGTGAGGCCAGGTGTTAAACGCGCGGGTGAAGTCGAGTCTCCGTGTATACAGCAAGAGCCTGACACAGACCGTCCATGCGTCACAAACGGCGGATGGCAAACGCGGCGCCATCTCTGCGGTGCCAAATCTACAGCAGCTGTTCACGCGCTGCATTGTCTCCGCAAAGCCATCCAATAAGTCTTGGGAGTGAGATAAGAGATAAGTGTGTGCACATTTTCTGAAAAGGTGATCCTTTGGACACAAATGAATCACAAAAACGTTTTATTCACAGAAATATATATCGGTGATATTTGAGCTGTTCTCACGCATTTCCCTGTCTCAACTTTCCCCAGGCATGGAGTAAGTTGACTCTGGTGGTGACGGAAGTTGATCACAAGCCTTATTTATGTGAGCACATGCTGTGAGTAGGCAACACTGGGGAGGGTTTATTTTAGTGTCGCAGGCTGTTCATGGTCAATGCCGAGGATAACGCGAAGGTGGCGTCTGCCATTGACGCGATAATGCCAAGGTGGCGCCTACCACTGCTGTCAGGCACCATAGTACAGCGAGGGGATAACACGATACTCAATCCAACGAACTTTCGGTTCGTCGGAAAACCAGCACTTCGTGCAATGGCGATGATTCTCCAGCTGCTGCCGACGACCAGTGAATCTCTTCCGACGACCAGTGAATAACTACCTGGCGATCAGTGAACCGCTGCCGACGACCAGTGAACCGCTGCGACGACCAGTGAAACATTGCGGGGGATGGGCCGACGGTGTCTGAAGAATATGTGGATGGAAACCGGCGGAAATCCTGTCGGACACACGGTGGATCATATTCAATATAAGCATCGTTCTTACCTAGACAACCTGATTGTGCGAGCGTTTTATCGAGCAGCATGGATGCACAGGTAAAGATATACATATCAACTTTGATCTCATGAAGAGCGTAGTGTTCTGGAGAAACATCCCCCCCTCCACCCCCGGGTGGTACCACTGATTTATTTTAAGAGGGTCGTTCACTGGAGCCTGGAGGGAAACATTTTCTCCTCGGGAGGGCGCCTTTTGCTCACGAAAATCCAAGTGTGCACTGGAACGTCCTGACCCGGTGTCCTTTCAATTCCGATTGAAGGACTGTGGTGATCGCCTTTTACTTTGGTTGATAAATTCAAGGCAAATACTCAATTATCCTGGTGGGCCACCTCATCCCTCAGAGGGCATTTGTCGCTGCCGAAGAGGGTAGACGGTCATCTCCCTTTCCTCTTCTTGGTTCCGTCCTGGTGGAGAGTGCAAACAAGTCTTGAATCAGCACCTCTGTCCTCAAGACAAGGCTACTAGCGAGAGTGCAGTGCACTACTCTCCGCCCGCACGTATGGTATATTCCATCCCGTGTTTCCCAACATGTCGCGTTCGCGCCACATATAGATATCTGCATATGTGTATATATATATATATATATATATATAGATATATATATATATATATATCATATATATATATATATATATATATATATATATATATATATATATATATATATATATATATATATATATATATATATATATATATATATATATATATATATATATATATGTATTATATACACATATATATATATATACTATATATATATATATATATATATATATATATATATATATATATATATATATATATATATATATATATATATATATATATATATATATATATATATATATATATATATGAGTATATGAGACTTTATCTGAACCAGAATTAATTTATATGGGTGTTCCTCAGTGTTCCATTCCGGGACCTTTATTATTCATCATATTTGTCAACGACTTGCCCAAAATTATCAATCAAGTAAATATGTATCTTCTTGCTGATGACATAGCAATTATTGTAAAGGCTAAAAGTATAGATGAATTACAGAATAAAATTAATTGCATTGTTCCAGAGCTAACACAATGGTTTGAAGCAAATAATGTCACTGAATGTAGCGAAGACAAATTACCAAATGTATTCTGGACTCCATTAATTACATAAATATAATGATCAATTATGCTAACACGCGCCCTGGAGGGGGGGAAATCCGCCCACCCATCCGGTTTTTCGTAGATAACTCCAGATTTCACCATCCGATATGCGCCATTGTTTGTGTACCTGCCAATAAATGACCGGCGCGTTGTTTAAAGCAAAAAAGTTAAAATCGACCGTAAATTGTTCGAGTTAGAGGTCGCTAAAGTCCAAAATAATTATCAGCGCCAGATCACAAATATCGTCGCTGATGCGCTTCCCGTATACCTATAAGCAAAAAGGAAGTGTTCTTGGCAAAACTAGCGACTTGTTTGATGTACATTGTCATGCTACATTGTTCCAGAGTCATGTCAAGTCACCGAGGTCAAGTCAGATCAAGTTCATAACAGGGTAACACACGCCCTAGAGGGGATTTGGCGAAATCAACCAATCCTTTCGATTTTTCGTGCATAACTCCATATTATACCGGCCGATATACGCCAAATATTTCGCGTACCTGCTTAGAAATGACCGGCGCATTGTTTAAAGCAAGAAAATTGGAAATCGACCGAGAAGTTTTCAATTAGGGGTCGTTGAATTAAAAACAATTCGCAGCGCCAGACCACACATATCGGCGCTGATGCGCTTCCCGTGTATTGGCAATAGGGAAATGTTCTTGACAACACTAGCGACTCGTTTGATGCATATTGTTATGCTATATAGTTTAAAAGTCATGCTAGGTCGCCAAGGTCAAGTCAGGTCAAGTTCATGATAGGCTAATGGAACCAAACTTGGTCAACTGGAATGTGTCATAAATGCAAATGACTGTCATGCGATTGATGTCACTTTACATGTTACTCCCTATACATCCCGAAATCTACTGTTTGTCATTGTGTGCCTAAGCATTTCCATACTTTATTCATGTATAATTCACTCGTTTATTTGCGAAGCCGATTGTGCCGACCCGCCCAACGGAGCAGTCGGGAGGGGACCCGTTTCCGGAAAATGGAAAAGGAAAAAACTAAAAAAGTTAATAGGCAAATGGCGGATCTGACATCTGTATTGCATCATTAGTAATGTCCAAAACATCATTAATGCCAATTTTGGAGCATTTAAACACAACCACAGCGATCCATAACAATGACAAGCCAAGCCACGCAAAACCAGAAAATTTTGCTATTTTGACCTCATTTAACCTTAAAAAAATTAACCAAAGGGCAAAAACTTTTAAAAAAAAAAAGTTCAATATTCCCCCCCCCCCCCCTTAAAATTTATAAATCTAACCCTTAAAAGAAAAAAAATTTAAGGGGGGGTTACCCCCCCCCCCAACAATTTAAGGTGTTAAAGTGAAAAGAAAACAACGACTCAAGTATATTGGCATAGTGTTGGATGAAAAACTGACTTGGTACGGGCGCATCGATTATATTACAGCCACCATTAGTAGAAACTTTCGTATTATGCGGGGAGGAAAATACTTCATAACAAGCCAAGAACTGAAGTGTTTATGAAACTCTTTAATCCTTCCTTATTTATGTTACTGCGCTGTGATTTGGGGTAATAATTGTCCCACTAGATTAAACCAAGTTATAAAATCCCAGAAACGTGCATTGCGAATTATTGATTACAGATGTTATGCATACCCTACAAATAAGTTATTTATCAAGTACAACATTTTGAAGTGCACCGACATGGTGCAGGAACAAAGCATATTAATTGTGCAGAAATTTGTCCATGGCACATTGCCACATGCTATGGCTGACTTTTTCGATGTACAACACCTACTAGCACAGTAATCATTCAACATTTTTATTTACAATTTACTTATTGACAACATAGGCTGTATGCTATTACTTACTCTCCGTCAAAATCCTGGAACAATGTAAGATGCAAAATATTTACCAGTATTGAGCAGGTTCCAAGGAAAAAATGTGCTAAAGAAATGCATTAGATGTCACTTTATGGAATTATACAAATAAAATGAAAACTGAAGTCAGACTATAGTTCATATAATTCACGAAGGTAGCTTTAACAGTTGTACCTTGTCATACTTGGTATCAGTGTTGATGATATATGAAAATGCACAAATATATGTGTTTGAATGGAAGTTGTTTGTATTCTTTTTTTGTGTTAGAGGATATTGGTAGGCTGGTACACACCTATGTTATTCTGCATGAGTTATCTCCATATGAATCCGTTTTCAACATTTCCGCACTCCCCTAACATTTTCATCTTGTGACCCTGGGAATTATGTGTGCGTTACTAGCTTGCTCCCAGTCCGCTGATTTCCCAGGGTCCAATTTCCTTTCTACTAATTGATGGTAGTCTATCTGCAAAATAAGAAGAAAACAGAAGGGATGCAAATTGTATTTATATCATCACACTTTACTGCATTCTTCTTTGCATCCCGAAGCACCCTTGTGTTGGCTGCTCTGATCTAAGGGCAGCTCGCCAAGGAATGCCCAACATTGAAAGACCCAATGAAGGTGCATGCAGCAAAATGAGATAGGCTGTTGATGCATCTGATATGGGGGACAATAAAACAAATATATATTCACATTGATTGTTACATGTTAAATCCATGTATCAGCGCTATGTCGTGAACACACTCCATACAATACATTAAGCCGTTGCAAAACATGTGTTTTTAATAGTATGACGTTATTTCAGGTAATGCTGGTGCGATTAATGATATTCAACGGGCTAGATGGACCGTATGATTCCCGGCTACATGTTCTGTTCCTTGCTTGCTAATCTGATCAGAAATGCGACAGATGCGACGGCATTTGGGTCCAAACACGTGCAACGTGCATAACAAAGGGCAATCATTTATTTTTCAGATCATATTGTGCCATCATTGTCACAGATAGCATGCACACGATGCAGTTAAAAATAATTGCGGCGTCGATGATTCCTCGATCTGAACTATTTTTTTTTAATGGTTATTTAGGTTGCGATGGCGAAGTGCGGTAACGTCACCAAGGTAGACGCCATTCATACGTATGGACGTGCGACCTGGTTGCCATAGGTGGTGTCGAGATACTCACGGGGCAGGGAGGTCAGTCGGCACTGCAGCGCCGACAGGTGAGGCCTGACGTGTACACAGCTGTCTCTGCTGGTGATTACAGCTGCAGCCAGGTGGTGTTCGCGTTCTGTATCGCCGTCCTGTAAGGGGTGTCTCGCATTGTTAGCATTAGAGGCACATTACTTCTGGAAGGTATTCGATGCTTGCGAGTATATTAGCATGCATTTGTGGTATGGTGGGAATGTTCTCGATGAGGACGAGTGCGACCAATTGTCCCCACAGATGGCAGCATGTCGTACTGATGCTGCCCGCAAATCCGAGATATTCGGAAGGAACAATATAGGAAATGACCACATGCCATTCGGTATGCATAGACTCGAATTTATGACTATTCACCAAACCAAGGATAAACACTCACATCGATGCGTTTTTGTAATGCATATAGAAAGCAAATTTATCGAAGCCAATTCGGAAAAGATAAGGTATTCGAGGTCTGATAACCTTAGGTCACGTTGTCACGATGATTGGTCTGACCTGACCTTGAGTCATCGTGACCTGACCTTAGGTCAGGTCACGATGATTAGGTCAAGATTCTAAAAGGTGAAAATCCAAACGCCCCATTATATTTCTCAGTGTTGTTTCCACTCGGAAATGCATACTTATCGACTGCTTGGAGTGTTTTCCTAGGAAGCCGTGAAACATGACCGCATGTACCGTGATCGGACGAAAATATCGGAAACTATAACTCCGTGGCACGTGATCTGGACGAGCTGAAAGTAGACACGGTGCGAATCATTCGACTACTTGATAGCCCTACAGAGGAATTTACCCACAAACCTGAGAAATGTGGTGCTGTTCTCCGGCCGACTTGTAGTGGAGCATGTGGTTCCGCACCTATCCATGCACAACCACATGACAAGTGGCAGGCTGCCACTTCCATTCGGTGATCTCGGCTGGGAATCACTTGCTGGTACGGACTTCAACGTCTTGGCACTTGCACAAATTGCATTATATATGAGCCATGCATGCGCTACGAAGTGCACCGTTCATCTCATATCACCAGAACAATTTTCAAGATGACCAGCCAATTTGGCGTTGCGGCGATTCAAGGCTAAATTTATTGTTTGTCATGTAGTGATCACACGTGTGGCCATACATGTCATCTGTTTCTCAAATGCAACGTACAATTTAATATGGAGATGGCAGCATGACAGTAACGGTGAATATCGGGATACTAAACTCAGAAGACTAAGACGAGCCATTAACATCAATGAAAAGCTCAGTAGTGAACACATTATGCAATAATACATGAGGAGCTATGCTGAGTGCATCATTCACTTTTACGTTCCCATCGTGACCATCAAGGTGTTTTGAGAGTGCGTTTATTACTTCATCGAACGACCATCGTTACTTTGGTCGATGGCAGGAACACGCCCAGACTCGTGCCAATTACAGCCGTCATGGCGACGACACGACATCGCGGCAGCGTCGTTATCCCACGGCCCGCTGTGACCTGGCCGCCAATGTCGCCGCCGGAGCCCATTCGCTGCGTTGACTCAGCGGTGCCCAGTGTGCCGGAGCCGCGCCGGCCGCCGCCGCCCACTGTGCGGCACAGAAACACGCGCGAGCCGCCGCCGGCCATCTGCCCGCACAGAAACACGCGCGAGCCGCCGCCGCCCACTGTGCGGCACAGAAACACGCGCGAGCCGCCGCCGGCCATCTGCCCGCACAGAAACACGCGCGAGCCGCCGCCGGCCATCTGCCCGCACAGAAACACGCGCGAGCCGCCGCCGCCCACTGTGCGGCACAGAAACACGCGCGAGCCGCCGCCGCCCACTGTGCGGCACAGAAACACGCGCGAGCCGCCGCCGGCCATCTGCCCGCACAGGCGCCCGGCCGGTCCCACGGCACGCCATCTGCCCGCACAGAAACACGGGGGCGCCGCATCTGCCCGCACAGGCGCCCGCTCGATCCCACGCCACCCTCCGGCCCCCGTCAGCTGGTGCCGACTCCCCGCACGGCGAGCTAGTCCAGGAAAGGCGCGCACCAGGCCAGCGGTTATCGGCGCCGGGCACACCGAAGCCGGCCGTGAATCAACGACCGCAACGAGTCGGCTTTGGAGCCGATGCCAGCTTTGGACGGCCGGTTTCCTCGCCCGGTCCGCGCCGGTCGCCAATGGCAGGCTGGCGACCGTCGTCAGGTCGGCTTCCAACGTCAGGTCCTCGTCCTCGTTTAACAACCTGCAGCGTCCTGCTGCGTCCTGCAGCGTACTGCAGCGTCCTACAGGGTCCTGCAGCGCTCTCTGATAGCGCTGCTTCGTCCTTCACACTCCTTATCGTTGGTACCATGATGGCATACATTGCTTCGAAATCATTATAACTGGTAGAATTGTCATTGGATTGTGGATCTTTCCATCCAGCAATCATATGTATCATTAGATGCACGCACTTTCCTTCCAAATCAAGTGTGATTATTGCCGACTGGCAAGGAGGGACACTTGGAGACGAGTTCACATTGGTCACATCCGAGAGCGCGTAGGGGGAGGCAAACAAGTGTCCAGCAAGGGCTTTGGGTTATCGGTGACTATATCGAGCAAAGCTGCTGTTGCAAATTCCGAACTGGTGTTGCCAAAAAACTGGCGCCGCAAGGTGGACGAAACAATACAACGCAAAAGAACGTTGCATGCTGCAGCTGCAGCTATGACAGCTGGCGTTACAGTTCCACCATTTAAATTCTCCATCAAAGCCTGCGATCCAAGACGAGGAAACAGACCAGCACAGGAGACCTCAGCTGATCAGGAAGGACCACTGCACCGCCGTACTACTTCAGGGCTCTTCGCATGTTGTTTATTTGTGAACATGTCGGTAAAGATTGTCATCTGATTGTTGACTAGTATTTAGACATAATGGCATGTTCAAAATTGGTATGGATTAACAGGTCCGAGCTGGTTTGTTTTCTCGTTTTTTTCCCCACTGACATTCCCCCCTAGATAACCTTTGTTGCACACACTTCCCCTTGGTGTGGATTCGATTTTAGTGTTTACTTCTTATTAAAAAAAATATATATATTTTACCTGCATTCCCACCGAGAGCCCTGGTTGCTATCTGCGGAGGGACGGGTCATTCTCCGACACGGAGGCAGAAGCCCTGTTCGGATTCAAGTCTGCCCTGGGTACTCTCCGCGGAGGAACAGGACACTATCCGACTCGAAGACGGAAGCCATTGGTCGGACTCGAGTCTGTCACGTGCCGGTACGGCGGCACATGTCACTGCGCCGGCTGCCGGTGTACACTGCCAGCCGCACCGCAGCGGCTGCCGGTGTACACTGCCAACCGCACCGCAGCGGCTGCTGGTGTACACTGTCAACCGCGCCGCAGTGGTTGCCGGTGTACACTGCCAACCGCGCCGCAGTGGTTGCCGGCGTACACTGCCAACCGCGCCGCAGCGGCTGCCGGTGTACACTGTCAACCGCGCCGCAGCGGCTGCCGGTGTACACTGCCAACCGCGCCGCAGCTGCTGCCGCTCGAATACCTCACCCGTCGGTGGCCGACACAGCTCAGGCCGCCACACCATCACCAGCTGGCGCTTCTGCTTTGCCGCCTGCGAATGGGGCCAGCGGACCGGTTTATTCGACCCTGCCGGTGACTTGGCACCTCCGGCGATGCTGACGGGCTTCCGACTGCGAAATAACGGCACGTGGGACACCGTGACGTGACTGGGAGATACCCACAAGAGAGAAATACGCTGTACATAGCTGATGACGAAATATTATACAGTGGGTTACAACACCATAACTCCTGGCAAGAGGTCGCTGTGGTTGAGTCAAGTCAAACATGCACAACAAGCAGTGATGTAATGCACGGGGCAGGGGTGAAGTTTGCTATGCTTTTGGTGAAGTCTGGACTCGACCATCTTTGGCTTCACCCCAGCAACTTCTTCCTCTCTTCATTGGGACCCTTTGGGATGGACCTCATCAATCGAATTACCAACACTCATTGTCTCCATTCTTTGGGCGTTACCAATAACCTCTAAACTTCTTCATCTGTGGGAAGAGAGCAGGAAGCTATGCAATTACACCGGGGAAAATACACGTGTGACGGGGAAGCCCTCTACGACCCAGGGCGAGACCCATGCAACCGTCCTAATATGCATATGCGGATAAAATCAACGAAAACATACCCGACCCGGTCCAATAAAGTCTTAAACCACAGAAGCATCTCAAAAGCAGCAGTTTATCCCCCGTTGCTGTCACTTGAGCTGGACTGCTCCAGGGGCCAGATGGCGTACCCAGTTGCAGTGCAACAGACACGAGCTATGCCATTGCTTTCAGTTGCAGCAGAGTGTGAGTGTGTTTCGCCGACGTGCGACCAGAACGTCAGTGGTAGTCACCTTAGTCAGCAGTTATCGGTGTTGTTGGAAGGCGTGCACGTGTCCCCGTGCGGCGTGCTTCTGTGTGCTTGGGTATGGGCGTGCCCCCGTGTGGTGCGGGCGTGTCCCGTGTTGTTGTTCCGGTGTTGTTGGAGGGCGTGGGGGTGCCCTTTTCAGTTGGCTTTGTGCGCTGCCACCTGTACACAATGGCACCAGATAGATGCCAAGCTCATCGTCTGACATGTGCAACGCAAGTGGGAGTGAAGAAATCGATCTCCAATTCGTTCGATTGTAGGATTATAGAGTACGATGGCTGGAACCGGTCGTGTGGTTGGCAAATAATCCGACTACAGCTGGTGCTGAAGACGTGAGGACTGTTTGTTTATTGGTTGGTTCACGACACACTTTATGCACATTCACGGCTAATGGCACGGCACGGCACGGCGCCGCCCACACTGTTTCGCCGGTGGGCCGCGGGATTGGGAAATGAAGACGTGAGGACAATCCGTGTAGGAAGCTGCACTATATTTTCACGGAGACTATATTTTCACGGATATTTTCACGAACATTGCCTAGAACAGGCTGAGGAATGTGGATGAGATCCCTCTGGTACCATACGCCATCGTCTGCATCGTTGTGTCCGGGAAGTTGATACTTCATAAATATTTCCTGCACGGCAGGTCTAACTATCATATATCGGCATTCCAGTACCAGGTATCCGAACGCTGAAGCTTTTCCTGGCTATACTGGAATCAATGTTGACCAGAATGCGTCCCCAACGAGGGACTCGTCCCGAATGAGTAACATGTCCCTAATGAGTGACGCTTTCCAAATGAGGGGCATCATTAATGAGTACCGTATCCCGAATGAGTAACGCATCCTTCACTCAATCCGCTCACTCCACTCGGGCACCTCCGACCAGCCGCCTGCCAGCCACTCGTCGACATAAACCACCAACGTAAGGCATCGTCGGCATAAACCACCACGTACGACCACTCGAGATCCCACCAGCGTTACACGATTACAATGTTCGGTCGCTTGGCTCGGGGAGGGGGCAGAGACAGCGCAGCTCGCCTTCGCCCGCCGGCGGCTGTCGCTTCACTTCCTGCTGTGACACGTCACGCGTGCGGTAACGGTCAATGGGAGCGGGCCGATGGAACCGCCGGCGTTCTCCCACGGCCGGACGCTGTCCACATGGCGTGCGGATGCGCAGCGGCTCTTCTCACCTGGTGGCGCGACACTGGGTCAGTGAGAGGCTAACGGTGCTGCCAGTGCCGAGACGCCAGCTTCCGCGCAGCAGTCGACGCCGGTGTTCCGCGACGCTCACATGGGGCCAGTTGGTCCGGACGCGACGCAGGGGTGTTGAACCTTTCCGGGTGTCAGGCGGCAGACCGGCGAGGTGTGGACATTGGTGTGCGAGATCTGGTGACCCGCGAGACGCAAGGGTGTCGGACACTATCGGGGGTCAGGCGGCCGACCGGCGAGGCGCGGACTTCAGCGCGTGAGATCTGGTGACCGGCGCGGACGGCCGAGACATCAGCGACGGACGAGGTCGGACTGGGACAGCACACGACGGCGCGTGGATGTGATGCGTGCGGCGCTAGTTTGCTGACAGCCGGGTCCGATCGCTGGCAGGAATCCGGTGAACGCGGGCTGGTGCTTACTGAGGGAGATCGGTGCCGACATGGCTACGCTGGTGGGGTCGGGTCGTCTGACGCTGGCGGCAGTGTTGGTGACAGCGCTGTGCGGCACGGCCGCGTCGAGCCACCTCTACCCACTGCCGCAGGTACGGCGCTACACCACGGCCGGGCTGCGGCTGTTGTCTCGGCTGCAGCACATGCCGCGCCGCTACCGGCTGGAAGACGCGGCTGTCGACGCGACGGTCGGCTACCACGCCGACTCCAGCATCACCCACATGCGGCCGGCGCGGTCGGGCACGCCAATCCTGTCCACAGACCGATCGGCGCAGCTCGGGCAGCCGTCGCCGCCGCCGGTGACGGCGGTGGCGGCGGTCATGCCACTGGAGAACCTGGAGAGCTTTCCCGGCCACGGGACTACCACTCGGCTGGCGGACTTCTCTGCACAGTCGGCTCGGTCGGCCACGGAGCCTCAGACGACGCCACCAGCGACTGTGAGGCCTCACGAGACCCGACCGGCCGAGGAGACCGGTTCGTCGCGCTCGACTGGCTCCCCGCCGGAGCCGCCACTGCTGAAGACGCCGGCGGGCCGGCCAACCGGTCCGCCTCCTTACGACCTCACGACTCGACAGCCGACCAATTCGCCACCGCTGGACCTCGCCCAGCTGTCAGTGACCGTCCAGGGCACGACGCAGCTGACCTCCACCTCAGCGCAGCCGGGCATCTCCGGCACAACGGTGAGGCCGCCGAATGTGGAAACCCAGCCCACGGGCCTTCACGTTGTCAACGATGAGTTTATCTGGCCGATTGAGAACGTACAGGCGGCACAAGAGCTGGAGGTGGGGCCACGTTGGGCGTCGCCAACAGCAGCAGCAGTCCAGCAGCCGAGCGAACAGCCCTTCCAGTTCGGTCCGCAGGCTTCGCACCAGTTCCCTCCGATGTCGCCCGTGCTGAGCCAGAAGGCAGCATCGCCACGTCCGTACAACCCGTACTACTACCCGCAGTATCAGCAGTACCCGTACCCGTACGGTTCAGCACCGCCTCATTCGTCTGAGTCGAGCGGCGACGGCGGAACGGCCTCTGTGAACGGTGGCTCCACGACATCGGTCGGTGGACCTCCCGCAGACGTCGGCTACAGCCTGCAGATCGATGGAGCTCCCACAGTCGTGGGTTACAGCCTGCAGACTAGTAAACGTCCCGCAGACGTCGATCACAGCCTGCAGATCGGCGCAGAGGCGAGGCCGCGGCCTTCCGTCACGGCCGTCAACAGCACCGACGGCGACTGCAACGGCATCGGCGGACGTTCGTGCCATCACGTGACACTGCCACCCAAGGCATTGTCCACGACGACGCGGCCAGCGCCTGCCTCGACGGCCGCCGCCGTCGCCACCGGCGCGCCCGCTCTGACCCCGTCGACGCCGAGGACGTCGACCGCAGTCGACGCCGACCTGAAGCGGATGCTGTCGGCGCTGCTGCAGTACCTGAACCGAACCGATCTGGCGGCAGCTGCGCCGACGCCGACGACAGCCGCCCACACTGCAGGTTTGTCCTTCGTCCTGCCAGTGCACCGCCACCACGTGGAGGCCGTTCCCATGGTGGCCTACAAATCGCTGACAATAGCGGTAGCATTGTTGCCTGGAAAGCCATGTGGTCATGACCCCTGCTTGATGAGGCTAGAACAGGAGCGCTGGCGGCGCCCCCGCTGGTCGCCTCGCTGGTCTAGCCCTGCTGATGATCTTGTGCGTCATTGAAAAAGCCAATGTCATTATGCAAAGTGGGAGGCATCAATCACGTACCTCCTAGCTATATATAATTAATCCTTAATTTGTACAGAATGATGAACATTTCACAGTTTCATAATACTGTGCGTGCAATAGTATCGCCTTTAGCGCACATTCTCCAGACGTTACGTCAGAAATGATGTCATATATAAATGACCTGACATGATTCGGCATCCTTTTATCAAGGTATGCACATAAAACGGATCAGGTCTAAGGCAAAATTTTATAGCGTTATCTCAAGCGATGTGGTGCTCATAGCTAAAGAAGAACATTTTGAAGGGAGGTGTCCGACCCCTACCCTCCTGGGAATGCGTCGGCTGATATACTATGAGCATAACGTGTCATATCCTCAATATAGGTATGCACAGCTCCAACGACCCATACAGCTCCGAAAACAGGAAACGTAGTAAAAGAAGCATACTACGAAAAAAACAGCATGGCCTTTAACCCGCGCCGTCTTTCCGGTCAAATCCTCACACCCCGTCTCGGGGGGGGGCGGTTGAATACCCCTATCTAAAAATCCAAACTAAGCGTCGAACGAAAACGAAATGTGTCATCGGAAAGCGCTCGACGAGTAGGGTCCGGGTCCACCTTCCAGAAGAATTTTCCACAAAAATGACGTCACCAGGGGGCTAGATTTTCACGACTTACATTATGTTTTTGACTCTGGTGAGCCATTTTGGGGGATATATGGAAAACGAAATGTATTTGGAATGGGAAAACGACAGGGAAATCGATATTTTTATTAGAAAATTTTGAGTTTTCAAGTTCTTTAATTATCTTTTCCGATGGGTAGAGCAGACCGGATCAGGTCTAAGGCAAAATTTTATAGCGTTATCTCAAGCGATGTGGTGCTCATAGCTAAAGAAGAACATTTTGAAGGGAGGTGTCCGACCCCTACCCTCCTGGGAATGCGTCGGCTGATATACTATGAGCATAACGTGTCATATCCTCAATATAGGTATGCACAGCTCCAACGACCCATACAGCTCCGAAAACAGGAAACGTAGTAAAAGAAGCATACTACGAAAAAAACAGCATGGCCTTTAACCCGCGCCGTCTTTCCGGTCAAATCCTCACACCCCGTCTCGGGGGGGGGGGCGGTTGAATACCCCTATCTAAAATCCAAACTAAGCGTCGAACGAAAACGAAAGATGTGTCATCGGAAAGCGCTCGGCGAGTAGGGTCCGGGTCCACCTTCCAAAAGAATTTTCCACAAAAAATGACGTCACCAGATGCAGCACGCAGCTGGCATGACCAATTCTACTGCGCATGTTGTCGGTAAGTTTACACACTTTCAATCCCATGAACGTTGATGGCAAGAGTGCATCATCATAAACCTTGTGCTACTGTGCTGTTTAACTCTGCAATTAAATCAGACTAAACGGGCTGACGGAAATGGTGACACCCGAGAAGGAAACTCGGGCTGGTCCAAGCGTGATGTCGTCAGCCAATTATTGGCATCTCGCATTCCGTCAGTGCAAAGACGCAAACCATCAACGAGCGCTTGCTTCACACTTGCAGCCGCATAGTAGTCACGGCGTCTGGAGATGCGCAGTGGGAGTCACGCAGCACGGCCACCTTGACGCTGACGGTCGGTCACCAGTCGCGGACGCTCGACCTTGACGCTGACGGTCGGTCACCAGTCGCTGACGTCCGACCTTGACGCTGACGGTCGGTCACCAGTCGCTGACGCTCGACCTTGACGCTGACGGTCGGTCACCAGTCGCTGACGCTCGACCTTCACGCTGACGGTCGGTCACCAGTCGCTGACGCTCGACCTTCACGCTGACGGTCGGTCACCAGTCGCTGACGCTCGACCTTGACGCTGACGGTCACCAGTCGCTGACGTCCGACCTTCACGCTGACGGCTACCAGTCGCTGACGCCCGACCATGACGCTGACGGTCGGTCACCAGTCGCTGACGTCCGACCTTCACGCTGACGGTCACCAGTCGCTGACGTCCGACCTTGACGCTGACGGCTACCAGTCGCTGACGTCCGACCTTAACGCTGACGGTCGGTCACCACACAGTCAGTAGTCCTGAAGAGAAGGTCGAAGCGCTTCCACAAGTCCACACTGCTGGAGGCCCACCCATCGCACGCGAACTTCCTCCGCGCCGCCTCGGCTGGACACCTGTTGTATTGACTTTGGTGGCCGGAGCGCAGGTGACCATGCACACTTCATGGGCTCCCGGCTTTCTGCAAGCCAGCCACGGAACTCCTCACTCAATTGTTGATAAGCTGTACTTGTGTGGTTCAGGTCACCGTCTGACGGAATTCGAATTGCTCCGTGCATGCCTTACGGGCTTAGGTTCTGGTCTGAATACCGGCTAGGTCGTGCCTCTACATTTTACACAAATGAACGGGCCTAAGCCGCCGATCTCGGTTACCATTTTCCTTGAATCTGCGTGATATTCATTGAAGTTTGGAATTATTTGGTGTTGCAAATTAAACGAACACATCCCTAATTAAAAAATATGACTAACAACAGCAGATGATCCCCAAAATTATGGCACAACAGTCAACCTGAAAGAAGCACGTCAGAGGATTTCTACAAAAGGTACACATCATGAATGTTTCAATGTGTCTTTCTGGTGCTGTTCACCTAATGATTGACATCATGACTACGAACACCCGATCCATGCGCAAAGTGTGCATTTGGTACCATATGAGCAGACATATTTTAAACAAAACCCCACATTTCTTGGCAGCATCCTCGGCAGAACGTAGTTAGGGGAGGCTAGGTTAAGTGTTATCGCATTCAGCTAGAACAATTCATCGTTAGTAAGCTGTTTGTAACACAGTTTGCATACCTACTTTCGCCCACTACCAATCGCTGTGAGATATTGATGAAGCCATGTAAACCGAAACAGTCGTTGCTTCCTCAAGCCAAAGCGAGAACCATCTCCACCAACAGACAAAAAGGAACAAAGTCATTTGAATGATATGGACTGCTGAGAGTGAATTGTGAGGTAAAACACGCTACGATGACATATGTACCATGTGTGCTAGCAATTAATGTCAACCATGAGTCTACAACGTGATGTTCAATGTGATGTGATTATGGCGTTGACAAAAAGGAACAAAGTCATTGGAATGATATGGCCTGCTGAGAGTGAATTGTGAGGTAAAACACGCTACGATGACATATGTACCATGTGTGCTAGCAATTAATGTCAACCATGAGTCTGCAACGTGATGTTCAATGTGATGTGACTAAGGCGTTGTGTGGAATTCCGACAAAACTCTACACAGGTATCTACCGTACATACATACTAGGCTGAAAATCTAGTTGACGTGTTGAGATATAAATTGCATCATCTCAATCAATGCCACATACACTGAGTAAGCGCAATGTTCTTTGTGGAAGAATCGTTTGGCACGTTCGTGCGTTAAAGGCACGAATGCCTGTAACATGTATGATGTGTTTTCGCGGTCCTACCGGGCTCCATGCTGCGCAATGTTCGCGATAAAATCAGTGGTCGTTCACGGTGTGACAATTTCGTCACAACTTGTGCCATCCAGCGTTTTAACTGGAAGCCGCAATCGTTTGTTTGTTGTTTAGTGGGTGGTTCACGACGCACTTTATGCACATTCACGGCTAATGGCGCCGCCCACACTGCTTCGCCGGTGGGTCGCGGGATTTGGAAATGTCCCGAGCGGCGCTAGCGTCGAACCCAGTACCTTTGGTACCCAGAACCCAACACCTTAGCCACTCGTTCATCCCCACCCCTCCACAATCTTGCCGACGGCTCTGGATGGTGGCACGTTTTATCGTCGATGACCTTCAGGACCGCGGTGTTCGCATTTCCGGAGCCGATGTGTCGGAGGCGTCAGCTGTCGGAGCCGCCGCGCTAATCGCCTCGGTCGCACCAATCACGTCGCGCCGTGCACGCGCCTCACGCGGTCTCGTCACGGCCGTGACGAAGCCGCGCGAGGCCACCGACAGGGCAACAAATTGGGCCAATGTCGGCCAAGTGGGACCACACAGTTTCCGGAACAGCTGGTGTCGCCTGCTTGTACGTGGCGGGCGGAGTTGCTACGCGGGCCAGGGTTCTGTCGAATACTGCCGGTGGTAGCAGGGGCGGGTCAGCCGCGGTCAGCCGCGGTCAGCCGAGGTCAGCCGCTGTCAGCCGCTGTCAGCCACGGTCAGCCGCGGTCAGCTAAGGTCAGCCGCGGTCAGCCGCGGTCAGCCGAAGTCAGCCACGGTCAGCCGCGGTCAGCCACGGTCAGCCGAGGTCAGCCGTGCCCAGCGTGGTCGCGACAGCGGGGCCATGTTTCGATCGTGATTCCGCCAGCCGACGTCTGTGCGCTGGCTCCTGACGAATGTAGCGGTCGGTGTCAGCTGGGCCAGCTTGTGTGCGGGCGTGCGCGAGCCGAAGACCTTGGCGCGCGGGTTTGACGAAACAATGGGCTGGTGCGTGTCAAGCATGTGGACGGCGCGCCGCCGGGTGGACGCGTTTCCTTCCTATCTGCGGCGGAATGAAGCTGGAATTTCACGGAAAGTCCTGAATAGGAGACACACTTAACTGTTGGGCATACCGGCATCAATTGTAATGTCGCGAGAAAAAGAATCGACAAAATCGACGATACGTTGAATGTCACTGTGTTCTGTAGTTGAACATCGCTTTGCAATCTTGCCTCATCATGTGTGAAACGGAGAGCTATGCAATACGAATGGGCGCTGAGACAAATCAAAGAAGCATCAACTTCTGGTGATGAACATCAGGCATATACCAAATGTCATGTTGGTCTTCCTTGATAAAGAAAGAAGAAATGGTACAACTCATTTCTCTCACTGGGCAACATCTATGAAACACAAACATTATCAACCAATTCCATGTACTTAATGTGAGTCGTGTCTTCAAACGAGTAATGACACATTTTGGAATACTGCGCAAAATCCAGCGCAGAAAATCGAATCTCTTTCCCTGTGATTTATCGACGGCAAGTTTTTATCAAATGTTTTATGTCCGGGTACATTTTTGTCCGGTCCAGGATGCATTCGTAATTCGGTGTACGTTTCGCATGGTGTATTAAGTTGTGTAATTATATTTACGATGTATGCTCACTCCTGGTGATGGTTTAGAAGCGAAAACTCGAGTTCCTAATACAGTGTTAGTTTGCTCATTATCTTGTTTCCCTGTCCATGAAGGCCAATTTGATACTTGGTTGGCACCAAGTATTCACCATGAACTCTATCAGGAAAGCAAACACATTTATCAGCCAACTTAACTGTCAACCTAATTCTACTTGGCGTGGCTGCTGCAGTGATGCTGCACACATCTGCACGTACCGAAAGGGCCCTGCCAACGGTGCACTCTTCTATGCTCAGCATGGGCGACATGCCACTGCTACGTAGCAGAACGTGTGCTAACAAAGCGAGTTAACATGGACTGTATGGGGTGGCGGTAGGTGCAGCAGCGTTGCTCGTGCACTTCAGACCCTGCACGGAGCACGCTATCGTTTGTTTCCGGCTCTGAGACACGCTTCAGTACACAAATGTGCCGCCAGCTCACCGCCAGCTCACAGCCAGCGCACCACCGGCTCACAGCCAACTCACCGCCAGCTCACCGCCAGCTCACAGCCAGCTCACAGCCAGCGCACCACCGGCTCACAGCCAACTCACCGCCAGCTCACCGCCAGCTCACAGCCAGCGCACCACCGGCTCACAGCCAACTCACCGCCAGCTCACCGCCGGCTCACTGCCAGCTCACCGTCGGCTCACTCTCAGTCCACCGCCAGCTCACCGCCAGCTCACTGCCAGCTCACTGCCAGCTCACTGTCAGTCTACCGCCAGCTCACCGCCAGCTCACTGCCAGCTCACCACCGACTCACAGCCAACTCACCGCCAGCTCACCGCCAGCTCACTGCCAGCGCACCACCGGCTCACAGCCAAATCACTGCCAGCTCACCGCCGGCTCACTGCCAGCTCACCGCCAGCTCACTGTCAGTCCACCGCCGGCTCACTGCCAGCTCACCGCCAGCTCACTGTCAGTCCACCGCCAGCTCACCGCCAACTCACCGCAAACTCACCGCCGACTCACCGCCGACTCACCGCCGACTCACCGCCAGCTCACCGCCGACTCACCGCCGACTCACCGCCAGCTCACCGCCGGCTCACTGCCAGTCCACCGCCAGCTCACCGTCAACTCACCGCAAACTCACCGCCGACTCACCGCCGACTCACCGCCGACTCACCGCCAGCTCACCGCCAGCTCACCGCCAGCTCACCGTCCGCCATCCGAGCTAGGTGGCGCCAGTCTGCGAGTTCTGCGGATCTCCGCCGGTGAACCCCCGTCGGGATTCACCAAGTCGAGTGCGGGCTCTCATCTCGACAGGCGCGGCCGACATCTGTCGGGGAGGAGCGGTCCGGGCTGCGGCCGACATCTGTCGGGGAGGAGCGGTCAGGGCTGCGGCTGTCATATGTCGATAATTACTGGTCCGGGCTGCGGCCGACATCTGTCGGGGAGCACCGGTCCGGGCTGCGGCTGACATCTGTCGGGGAAAAGCGGTCCGGGCTGCGGCTGACATCTGTCGAGGAGGAGCGGTCCGGGCTGCGGCCGACATCTGTCGGGGAGGAGCGGTCGGGGCTGCGGCCGACATCTGTCGGGGAGGAGGGGTCCGGGCTGCGGCCGACATCTGTCGGGGAGGAGCGGTCGGGGCTGCGGCTGACATCTGTCGAGGAGGAGCGGTCCGGGCTGCGGCCGACATCTGTCGGGGAGGAGCGGTCGGGGCTGCGGCCGACATCTGTCGGGGAGGAGCGGTCCGGGCTGCGGCCGACATCTGTCGGGGAAAAGCGGTCCGGGATGCGGCTGACATCTGTCGAGGAGGAGCGGTCCGGGCTGCGGCCGACATCTGTCGGGGAGGAGGGGTCCGGGATGCGGCTGACATCTGTCGAGGAGGAGCGGTCCGGGCTGCGGCCGACATCTGTCGGGGAGGAGCGGTCGGGGCTGCGGCCGACATCTGTCGGGGAGGAATGGTCCGGGCTGCGGCCGACATCTGTCGGGGAGGAGCGGTCGGGGCTGCGGCCGACATCTGTCGGGGAGGAGCGGTCCGGGCTGCGGCCGACATCTGTCGGGGAGGAGCGGTCCGGGCTGCGGCTGACATCTGTCGGGGAGGAGCGGTCCGGGCTGCGGCTGACATCTGTCGAGGAGGAGCGGTCGGGCTGCGGCCGACATCTGTCGGGGAGGAGCGGCGCGGCTGACATCTGTCGGAGAGCGGTCGGGCTGCGGCCACATGTCGGGGGGGGGTCGGGCTGCGGCCGACATCTGTCGGGGAGGAGCGGTCGGGGCTGCGGCCGACATCTGTCGGGGAGGAGGGGTCCGGGCTGCGGCCGACATCTGTCGGGGAGGAGGGGTCCGGGCTGCGGCCGACATCTGTCGGGGAGGAGGGGTCCGGGCTGCGACAGACCGCCGAGCTGCGTGTGCCACGGTCTACAGGGCAGCCCCAGGGGCATTCTGCGCCATCCACCGTGATCCGGACGGAACAAGATACGGTGAGTCCCATGATCCGGACAGGACACGGTCCGGCGGCTCTTGTGATCCGGACAGAACCAGATACGGTGACTGCCATGCTGATGTTTGGACATGATCCGAACTACCGTGATCCAGACCGGATTTCACAGCTTTCATGATCAGGACAGGATCCGGCCCGCCAGCTTCCATGGTCCCCCGGCTTCCGGTGGTACTGCGTGGGAGCGGCGAGTGTTGGCGCGGAAAAGCGGCGGGAAAACGGCCGGTCAGTTGCCGCCGTGGATCGTGCCGCTGGCGATCGTCGGCCGGACTGACGACGTCCGCCTCCCAGACGGTCGTCGTGCAGGGCATTATGGCGTGAAGGGCATTCGTTGTGTGGAGCCGGCCTGCAGCCGGCCGTGAAGAGGCGGCCCGCCGTCGGCTGGGTGCGTCCGCGGCCAGTCTGAAGCTTCAGGCTGATCACGCAGCCGGCCATTAAGAGGCGGCCTCGGCCCGAGCTGCTGTGGGTGGTGCTGCTGCCCACCCAGCCGCCCACGCTCCACCCCCCCCCCAACCCCCTCCCCCCGGCACAAAAAAAGGGGGGCCGGGGGGGTCTGGGTGTTTCTGTGGGTGCCGCGGCCGACCACGTAGCCGACCGTGCAGGACTCGACCGACGGCCGACTGCCGTTCGGTCACCAGCTATCCGTCCGAGTTTAAAAGAAATAGAGCGAAAACTGTCGGTTTCCCGGTCCAGTCTGGTTGTAGCGCTATGGGAAACTTCCTGGCGTTGTGGCACGTCACGCAATTATAAGCTCGGGCGCAATGGCGACGCCGGTTTGGCAGCCATGCAATCATTTCCTGTTAGACAATGTAATTATTTCCTATTAGACAACGTAACCATTTCCTATTGGGAAACTGTACTTAACTGGAGATTCGTGCTTTGGACATAGTAAATGTATGTATATATATATATATATATATATATATATATATATGTATGCATATATATGTATATATATATATATATATATATATATATATATATATCATATTTGTATATATGTACATATATACTTATATATATATATACATATATATGTGTGTGGGTGTGTGTGTGTGTGTGTGTGTGTGTGTGTGTGTGTGTGTGTGTGTGTGTGTGTGTGTGTGTGTGTGTGTGTGTGTGTGTGTGTGTGTGTGTGGGTGTGTATTTGTACAAATGCTGGCATGCACATATGCATATGCATATGCGGTATTCCGCCTATTATCATCCGCCGAAGACGATTTGTCCCATTCTCTTGCAGCCGACGCTGCGACAAAACCGCTGTAGGAGGACTTAATTGGAAAGGGTAACGCTCGGTAACATAATGATCATTACAAGCAAGTGTCCCAATATTGAACGCCAGCCGAAACACGGACGGCGACCTTATCCAGGGCAGGACATACGCCATGTCGACTTGTACTGCCTTCCAATCAAGCAGCAGATTACACCATCGTGTTAACGAGCCAACGGCGTGCAGACTGATGTGCCGCTCGCAGCTCCACTGGCGTAATGCTCGCCCGCGCAGCGGCACTTTTCCGGACAGCCGTGGATGTCGACACCACCGATAATGCGCACAATGGGAGTGTGACGCATTGCGCTGGGTCCAGGCCAGACGACACGTAGGTGTTCTTTCCCGAGATCCCACGTTTTGTTGGCAGTCGTGCGGGGTGCTTGCAAAATGCCGAGCGAAACGCGCACGAGTTTCCGCGAAGAACCGGTCTCGGATCAGGGCCTGCCTGACACCTTGGGACGGTGATATTTTAGTAACAGTTAGTATCAAGATTAACCCTTGTTGCCAAACTGCAGCGAGCCCTGTGGCAGCCCACTGAAGTGCTGCGGCGAACCACTCTTCTACTCTCCGTCGTCGCAAGAGCCGACAGGCTGCGTGCTTGTAGGAACCGCTACCCCGTCCCACAATCCGAACACAATATTAGTGGCATCGGTAATGTTGAGTGCGGTCAGAATTGTTCTGATTTTCTGCAGTCTGCGCGTGGTTTCACCGATCAGATACCACAGGCGGCGGAGACATGGTGATGGAATAGGCGACGAATTATTTGTTCAATTACTGTATTATTAATTAGAAGAGGTCAGTTTTTCCTAAAATAAGCTCAGCATCACCTTCGGGCCTCGACTGTGCACGCCTTAGGCCACTTCCCATGGATGCTACGAGCCAGCTGGATGTCTTTAGGCATGATTGTCATGGACTTGGCGCGACTGGTACACAGACTCCCTTACTCTAAAAGGCCAACCAGAGTTGCATGCTCTCCAGTTCAGTTGATATGATATCATACCAAAAAGCCATCCGCTACCAGAGGTCGAAATTGACTTGTGAAGCTTTCAGGTGGCAGAAAAGCGGACTTGTGCATCAAATATAATTTTCAATGCACACTATCTACAGCTATATAGTGCAATATACCGCAATGTAGTCCAATCCATTTCGATAACTTGCGCCGCAGAACAGAAAATCGATGTACGTCTTTACTTATAAAATTGTGCCACTAAGATGTATAGTTTTATGGTAAGTATCATTTTTAAGCTATGAAAGGCACGATCATAAAATTCGGTTAAGCGTTTCGGTAATCAACGAAGAATACAACAGAAAATGGGTCAACGTAATGCCTTCGTCAACCAACGTCCAGCCCTTGGTCGAATGGTGGGTTTGTGGTGGGCTGATACTGAGTGCGCGGGAACCCAGAGGTGAGCTGGTAGTAAGCTGCCGCTGAGCTGACGGTGGACTAGCGGTGAGCTGACGGTGGACTAGCAGTAAACTGGGGATGAGCTGACGTTCAACTGTCGGTGAACTAGCGGTGACCTGACGGTGAACTGATAGTGAACTGACGGTGAGCTGACGTTGAGCTAACGGTGAACTGACGGTGGACTAGGGGTGAGCTGACGGTGAGCTGACGGTGGACTAGCGGTGAGCTGGCGGTTAGCTGAGGGCTAAGCAGGTGACTCTCTCTGTCCTTCTTCATCCTCCCTCTCTCTCTTCTCTCTCTCTTTCCCTTTCTGTCTCTACCTTTCTCTCCCTCTCTGTGTCGGTCTTCTTCTACAGCCCTTCCTTTTCGTTATCCTCTAGGTCTCCTGCTGTCCTTTCAGCCAACGTATCGCAGTGTGGATCCACATTCATTTTGTGAATTCCATCAACACTTTGTTATTGTCTGCAGCAAGCATGCCTGACGTTTACCAATCGCACAGTTGAGTTGTACTGCATTGCATCGCATTTGATCACATTCGACTGACTGTACTGATCCTGCATTTGTTACGCATTTATAGCGGGACTAAAACACCCCGCAACCCCCGCCCCCCCCCCGCCCCCCCGGAAAACCCAAGAGGGGGGGCGCCCCCCCCCAACACCCCCCACCAAAAAACACCCCCGGGGGCGGGCCGGCCCGGGTTGGTTTTTTCTTTTTCAACTTTTTAAGGTGAGTTTTTGGGGAGGGGGGGAAGGGGTATAATTTTGGGGGAAAAAAAGTTTTTGGGAAAAAAAAAAAATTTAAAAAAAAAAAAAAGGTAAATAGCCTGCTGAAAAGCAAGGAGCAAGACTAAGCAAAAAAACGACAACAAATGGATTCAGTGAAGTGCATAAAAAGTACACAGCGTTGCTGGTAAGTGGTCTGTTGACAACAAAGCCATGCGCTGGGAGGGCAGGATCCTCGCCGGTTGCGGCCCGGCGCTGCCCGGTATCGGCACCGAAAGCCGCACGCTCGGACTACAGGCCGCATCGCCGCTGACGGCTCGCCTGCCCTGCCATCTGGTGGCAGGTGGCTGCAACTCAGCTCCGGCGCGCAGTTCATCCCCGAATTTCAATGACGTCACGCCCAGCATGCGAAACATGTCGACACCCGGCGTTCACGCGGCGCCTGCGTCACCCTCCGTTGGCGATGGGACCATGATGTCATCGCTCGACCGGACGGCAGGCGCATGACGTCATTGCGGCGCAGCTGACGCGTCACCCTTCAGCTGAGTCATTGGCATTGTTGGTCACGCCGAATGTTTGACGTCATCTCATATTAGTCACCACGACTGCGTGACGTCACCGTATTTAGTCACGCCGGGTGCGCGACTAAATCGTAATGTTGTTATCATGTGTGTAGTGGTCAGGCGAACAACTAAGCGATGGTTAATGAGTTACAGCCAACTTACTCTCCGAACTAAAACGTATCTGTACCCAGCACGGGCTTGCGAAAGCTTATGAGTGAAATGCTTCGCTGTGTTAAAGCTTTTTTATCTATGGTAGCGGGATCTTTTAAGACAGCAGGGAAGTGCACTTTTACGTACTCAGCGCATCTCCTGCTTTTCGGTTATATGGCATGAACCTGGGCTTGCTCGCATCCAGCATATCTGAACTCAACCGTACTCCGGTATGGGTGGGGGCACATATTTCACTCCCCCACCCCCACCCACAACAATAATGTTCCTTCGTCTATTGTTTCCTAGTGGTTTGCCGTATGAGAGTGGAACTCGATTATTTTTCATAGCTTTTTTTACTTAGTGCCAAAGTTTTAGCTTCGTAAGTGTAACAGAGGCGCTCAAGGAGCGAATATTTGGAGATACCTGCGGATTATTGCAGAAACTTATTAATTATACGCACTTTTGGGTATAGTTTCAGCTTGCTGGTGTTCAGATGACTATCATTTGGGAGTCATCTGCTTATACGGCCCCGATAAACGTTGTCTAGGGCGACCCTTTCTGGAGCATTCCATGAGCTTTCGGGGCCGCTAGGTACCCCGAAATCTTATGGATTTTGATCATGGATCATATAATCCATTTAAGATGTCTTTGAAATAATTATTCCAACCCACAGTAATGCTTATGTTGAGCAGTAAGCATGCCAAGGGTGGATGGAAGGCAGTGAAAATTGGCCACGTGTGCTGTTTTCTCACAGCAGTATCAGTTTCGCTGCCATCGGAAAGTTAGAAGGGTGGACTGAATTCGACGCGAACGGTAGTAATAGGTCTCAAGTAATGACCAAGCCGCAATACTCTCCAAAAGGTGAAGCCAGCAGGTAATCAGAGATATGCAGGGAATAATTTATTCAACCACTACCAGTAATTACAATGGCACAAAAACATAACAACGTGGAAGCTAATATTTGAATATAATTTAAATTAAATGGACATGAATGGAGATGCTCAACCAGTTAACAAGAAAAGTTCAAAGCAACAGTTTTCACTCACTTCCCATGGAGAAACGTATGTTCATATACCGGCAACTGGCCTTAATGAACTCACCGTGCCAGGGCATATTTTCAAACCATTACCAAGGATGTAAGTCGGGATTCGTATATTGACCTACTATGACCTCTGGTGGCATCATTGTCTGACAAATCAAAACATAATGTATCACCCGGGATCTATATGACCAGAACGTTCTAACAGTGTTTTGAATTTCATCCCAACTGACTTAGATTGGAAATTAAGTGGCATTCCCCTACTGACCCGGCGAAGGTGCATTCACCCCCTGTACCGACTCGGCGAAGGCGGATTTGCTGTCCTGCCCGGTCAGGGTTAATCTGGATAACCAATGCGTCCTCATGACATACAATGTACATCTGTCGCAATTATTCATGAGGTAATACTGTCAGGAACAATCATTGTCATCAACAGAACATTATGAACCTAGTTCCAAGAAGAAGCCATCGCCAAAAGCAGGTGGCCCATGCATACATACACGGTTTTGGGAACGGTTACGTTCGACCCCACAAATATAATGTTCCGGATGCACTCTAAGTAACGAGGACGTTCGAATATGGCGGTCGTGTTGGCTGGCTGTGTGTTTACATATACGCACAGGCTGTTCGTATTGGTGGTGGCCATAGGTATAGTAGGATGACCATTGAATTTCGCTCAAATAGTACATAGGGCTAATCATACAGCATTAGTCATAGCTGCTGTGACTAGTAGTATGTCATGCTCACTGATAAAGTCACCAGCAGGCAAATGTCGCGGGTGTTTATATCTTGGTCCTAGCTAGTGTTCGCCCGGTTAGCGGTGGGG
Source organism: Imbricaverruca yamaguchii (assembly GCA_034440575.1). Taxonomy (NCBI): domain Eukaryota; kingdom Metazoa; phylum Arthropoda; class Thecostraca; family Neoverrucidae; genus Imbricaverruca; species Imbricaverruca yamaguchii. The sequence continues at coordinate 991,502 of JAOTOL010001570.1, forward strand.
GCACCGTCCAGAACAGCTCGTCACACTGGTGAGCGTGTGGATCGCAAGCTTGCGTCGCAGCTCTAGTTCAATCAGGCTATCCGAGTCACTGACAGCGACAGTCAGCCTCGGCCGGGAGATCTGCTACCAGAGAGCTCCAGCCGATCGTCCGGACCCGATCCGGAGCTATGCCGGCCTCGCACCGAATCCGCTGCCGATTCGCGGCCAGATCCGCCATCGACCTGCGTCCGGATTTGGTTCATTCCATGCTGTGCGGGCTCAATCGGACGATTGAACTGTCAGCACTACTATTTTTAGCAGCGGGAAATCCAACACTTACGCGCTGTGGCGGCGAACATTCCCTCCAGTTTTCCTCTACGCCTATAGCAGCTTGTTGGAAAACTGTACGCACATAACGTGCACGCTCAACTGTGCCAGTTTTGATTGTCACTTTATACTTTACCGATTCATGCTAACCTCTCGTATTTGGTCGGTTGGCTCGCCCGACACTGAACCGTGTCGGTTGACTGGGCTACACCTGACACAACAGTCGTGGTGTGCGTGACCTAGGCTCACAAGTTGATGACGTCGACACGGTCTGTGGAGCAAAGCGTGCCCGGACCGAGACCGAGGTCACCACGCTGAACGTGACGTCTGTCGGCAGGTCTCCTGGAGGCAGCCGAGGCTGCTGACGTGCAGGCCACCGGCAGCGCCTGGCCGCAGAGAACTCTGGCCGCTCGACAGAATGAGCCGACAACGGTGCTGCCACCTGCGACCGATCGGCGCCCGCAGCGCCCTCTTGCGAGCCAGCGGCCATCGGAGGCCGTGCCGGCCGGAGGCGTGGGCAGCTCCAGCTCGCTGATGACGGTGCTGGACCGGCGTCGGGAAGCGCAGCCGGTGTTCAGCCTGCCAGACGCGCCTCCGTCACCGTCCACAGCCGACCCTTGGCCAGCCGACCCTTGGCCAGCCGACCCTTGGCGTCCGTCCGCCGGGCAGGGCGTGTGGCCACCGCTGGCGGTGGCCTACCTCGGCGGCCACGACGACACGAAGTCGCGGTACCGCTTCACAGACACCGAACCGATCGAGTCGTCGCGTCGCGAGCTGCTACAGATCATCAGCGGCGAGACGCCGCCGGGGGTGGTATCCGACGTGCTGCGACTTCCCAGCAAGTCTCCGCGACTCGACGTGGCCAGCCCACGCCGGCAGGCGATGACCTCACCATCTGAGCCCACCACTTCACGACCCGCACCCACGACCGCACGACCGCACACCGCCAGCCGCGAGGAGGCGCCGTCGCTGCTGCTGCGGCTGCCACAGCTTCAGCAGCTGCTGTTCAAGCGGCGTCGGACGGCGACACGGCGTGGGGACGGCGTCACGGCGTCGCCGAGGCCTCTGCGACCTCTGCGGCCTCTACAGCTGCGACGGACCACACAGCCGACAACCACGCCCACAACAACCGCATCCACGACCACCGCGACCACTCGACGACCGACAGCCGCCAACGTGAAGCCGGCGCCGACCACGCGCCGACCCACGCCACTCTTCCTGCTGTACCGACCCAACTCGGGCCGTCCCGTGGCTGAGAACACCACCAGCGAGGTCGAGCTTCTCACCATGGAGCACGTCCTGCAGATGTACAACTTGCTGGCCGCCGACGCGTCGACGTCCGACCACGTCAGCTACGCCAGCTACGACTACGACCAGGAGGCGGTCGACTCGTCCGGCAACGCGACGTCCGTGGTGGCGCCGGCGGCTGTCGAGTCGACGCCCTACCTGGTGCAGATGATCGACGCACTGTTCGGCGACGCCCACCTCCAGCCGCCCATCATCAAGATCACGCGCGACGGCATCGCCGACACGCTGAGCGACCTCAGCGAGCTCAGCGGCGCGTCCGCGCAGTCGGAGCGCATCAGCCCGCTGCTGCTGTCCGTGGCCGGCGCTGCGCCGCTCTTCCTGCTCGGCCTGCTGCTGGTGGGCGCGCCGCTCGGCCTGCTGGCCGCGCTGGCGCTGGTGCTGCCGCTCATCTCGCTCGTGCTGTACGTGACGCCGGCTGCTAAGCAGGCACGCTCGGACGGCGGCGCCTGGGCCGACCTGCTGCGCGATACGACACTTACCGACCTGCTGCGCGACACGACACTGACCGACCAGCTGCGCGACACGACACTGACCACCATGCTGCGCGACACGACACTGACCACCCTGCTGCGCGACATGACGCCGACCGGCCTGCTGCGGGACACGAAGCTGACGGGCCCACATCAGCGCGTGAGCCGGGCGGTGCGGCGTGGAGATCTGCGTGAGAGGTCGGCCGGGGGCTACAGACGAGGTCGGACGAGGAGACGGGCAGAGTGACGCTTCACGGACACGGGTACGCATCTAGGAAAGTGACAGGGTCGTGCGATGGAGAAAACGGGTCAGATTAGTTGGCACACATACCCAGCTAAGACATCGCTATCGTTGTGATCACGTATCACGATCAACGACACACACACATACACAGCTAAGACATACCGTTGTAATCACGCCTTTTGACTGTACGTAGTGTAACTTTGGTGTATTTAGTAGTGTGGTTAGGAGCGTCGCGTGTGGAAAAATGACATAGACTGTACCAAGCCCCATGAAATGACAACGTTGAAAGTTGTTGTAGATAAACGGAATGGAGCGCCATTAAAAGCAGTCACAATAGCAGCACCGGAAGCTCCCAGCACAGCACTCAGCTCACCATTCGCAATCATGGTCACTGTAGGTTTTTCACTCCGCAGCACGAACAAGCATTTGCATCAGAATCGCTACTCACAGAAGCCATTTGCACCGTTTGCACACGAAGAACACTCAAGTGCTCTACCGTGAACGAAATGCATCAAGTTTGGTTGAAATTTCATCGCAGCCATAGCGAACTCGGACCCGATATTGGTGGGCGTAAATTGCGGCTGTTGCGCCAAAGCGGCAGCCGTGGTGTCGCTGCCGGGGCTGGTGGCGGCGGGGCGTGACGGCGGCTCCCAGACAGGCCTGCGGCGGCCGAGCGGTGGGGTGTCGCCGTGACGCCGTGACGCTGTGACGCCGCCGGCCGGTCATTGGCCGGCGTGACCGCGACCGACCCAGATCGCCACTGCCACACCACTAACCGGGCCACGCCGCCGGCCCGTTACGTCGCCGGTCAGACGGTGTCGACGACGGCCGACGCGCCGCGACGGCCGGCAGTCGACGACGGCGCAGCGGCCCGCGCGGACACCCACAGCTGGCCTGCACGCACCTCCAAAGTCGGCCTGGTCGTCAGTCGTGACAGGCATTCGCCGAGACTTTAGCCGAGCCGACCTGGTCTGCCACTGGGACGGTCTTCAGTAGGCTGCGTCTCCTGCTGCGGAAGTCTTCGGCCGGCTCAGTCTTCTGCCGCGAAAGTTTCAATCAGTCCATTTTGTTGTTGTTGCTGGGGGACAGAAGCAGGATCGACTCGTCCTGCTTGGGCCACTGCTGAGACAGTCATCTGTGCGGACTGACTGCGCAACTCGGGATAGCCTCCAGCAGTGGGCTTCCCCTCCCACCGAGCTCAGTCCGACCACCGCCGGAAGGGATCTCCACCGACGCTGGCTCGCACGATGTCGGGCGTACCGTGCCACCGACTGGCGCTGCTTCTGGTGGCGGTGGCGCTGCGAGTCCAGTCGGCCGGCGGCGGCTACTGCGTCGCACAGCACTCGCTGCAGACGGTCGCCGCCGACGCGTACGTGCTGAGTCGCCGCCACATCTGCGGCGTCGGCGACCAGTGGACGCCGGGGCAGCCGGCCTCGGCCGCCTCGACGGTCGGCATCCTATACGGCGAGCACGACGTGGCACCCCCGGGCAACGACACCAGCCTGGCGTCGTGGCTGAAGGCGTCGCTCGGCATCGGCGGCGACGCGGCGGCGGCGCTCGCCACGTCGGCCCAGGTCGGACACCGCGCCCGGCCCCGGCCGGCCGCGCCGCCGCTCGGCAGCAGTGCCGCCGAGCGGCGCTTCCAGCAGAAGATCTCGGCGGCGCTGGTCGAGCCGCTGGTCTCGTTCAGCACGCGGCTGGGCCGGGGCGACCCGTCGGCGGACGTGGCCAGCTTCCTGCGTCGTCTGCTCGCCCAGCACCGACCGGCCGTGCTGGACGCGCTGCGCGAGGTCAACGGCAACCGCACCCTCGGCAGGCTGCTGGGCGGCGCCGGCGGCCTGGCGCGCCCACTGCGTCAGGCGGTCGGCGAGCTGCTGCTGCTGGTCAGCCAGGTCTCCCGCCGCATGGACACGATCGCCGCTTCCGTGTCGCGGCCGCCCAACGCCACCGCCAGCCACACGCCCCGGCCGGCCGGCATCGTCGGCCGCCGTGTCTTCGGCGTCGCCCTGTCGGCGCCGGCCGTGCTGGGCGTCGGCGCCGCCGCGGCCGCCGTGCCCGCCGTCGTGCTGGCGTCGCTCGGCCTGACCGGCGCCCCGGACCCGCTCCTGCTGGCCACCGCGGCCTGTGGCGGCTCTCTGCTGCTGTCCAAGCTGCAGCAGCGGCTCGACGAGGTGGTGCCGCTGCGGGACGACTTCGACGCGGGTCTGGTGCTCGGCGAGACCATGGAGGCGCTGGTCGCCGGCTTCTTCCGCGCCCGCCTGCTGCGCACGGCACTGCTCTTTCTGCTGGAAAGGATGAGCGGCGCGTGAGCGGTGCCAGCTGAACAGGGAGGAGCGGATGGCCCGGCTGGAGTAAGACGGGTGATCACCATAGCCGGAGACGGACGGGTGAACTCTCGTGCCGAGCGGGACTGTCGGACTCTCCTGCCCCTGAGGACGGCTGCCACGCTGCCGTTCTCAGCTGGACTCGAGGTGCCACGCAGTCTCTGGGCATCTGTGGTGCCGTCCTCCTTTAGCAGAGCAGGACGGTACCTCAGTTCTCCGAGGGAGGAAGACAGGGCCCAAGTCCTCGGGTTCGAGCTAACAACTTCAGTTAACTCCGAAGCTGGCAGTTCTCGAAAGCCTCACGAGGTGTCAGCACTGCTGGATGACCAAACACCGTTCCTGGATGCATTCCACAACTCACTGACATTCTACAGCTTTTTTTGGCATGTGATGTCGTTACCTAGTTCGCGGTGGACAGCAGGCGCTGTTCCACGCCAGAAGCGATGTTTGTTCTTGCCGTGGTGCTGTTGCTCATGCGGATGAACCGTTTGCGGTGGCAATGCTACCTCGCATTAAGTTGACTTGCTCTACTGGTGATGTTTGTGAGGTAATCAAGGAATGGTGGTAAGGCGATTGATATAGACAGGGCATTGCGTATTATCGCCAATGTAGCTTGACTTTGTGGCATTATGTGGTGACTCTCAACATTTTGTGGATGCATTATTGTAAATGTTTTGTTTGAGTTGGTTATAATACATTTGTATATAATATGACCAAGCGCGAGACGCACATCAGTGCTGGAGCTCTAGAAACAAACATTTATCTGCGCTGATTGAGGGAGGAAAGCAGGTTAGATCGGGAACATGATAGCCTGGTGGTAAATGACTTGCACTTTGCTTTTGTTTTCACGAGGTGTTTTTCTATCGGGTATATTTCGCGACATAATACTAAGTGAGGTGGTACACATAGGAACTACTTCAGAGGAAGCAGGTGGCGAACTCGCCCTGTTACGGTTTGGCATCAGGGAGCACACCCAATATATAGGTGGCCATTACAAAGGGAAAGTAACGGATATAACATAGAACTCTTGGTATTATCGAAAATCCTACCTGTCCGGATCTGCCACAGTCCATTGACGAAGCATGTAAAACTCCATGTTTTGTAGCCTAGTTCTTATAAGAAATACTCTTTGCCCTACCTTTGCCGGTTTCTGCACGTGATATACTGACAATGCCAGTATATGGAAAACATTTCGAATGTTGAACTTGGCAAATGCCATAATTTTGTAAATGGATCAAGCTGTGCTGAACATTCAAGACAGCAACTAATTCGGGTTCGAATATTCAACGAGGAGCTGTTCCTGGACAATCCTTTCAATCTCAATCGTGATTTGCATAGAGTGGTGGCACCGGCATCTAGACCGGCATCTGCCACTGGCTTAACACCGTCGGCTAGCGGTCCAGATAACATTTCACCTGGTAAATGACACGCCGTTTTTGAGCTTACGTGCACCAAGAGTGCATGAGTGGATGTAGGAAGTGCTCAATTTACATTGCATGTACATGAAGTTCAATGTGCTCTGTTAGAAATACACTGTATATACTGTACATGTTATATATATATATATATATATATATATATATATATATATATATATATATATATATATATATATATATATATATATACTACAATATTATGTTCTATGCAATCCAAATTATTATATTAAAGCCTGTTTCAACACCCATGATGTAGCTCCGGACGTCTCCGCTGGAGATGCGTCGGTCGCTATGTAATATTCTGTTCCATATTTGGGACTGATATCCCTATCCCTTCTAATTTTAATCCATATTCGGGGCTGAGGCACTCCTACGGTTTTCACCTGTCGTTTATGTACCTCTGGGGCAGGTCTTTTGGATGCTATAACTTTTTTTACATGTTTATCCACATATTGTGTGGAAGTTCCATATTTTGATCAGGTGTGCATTTAGGTCAGGCAGGTAAGAGGCACCTCAAATAGATGCTGTACCACCTTAGATGTGTGCGCTTAGGCACCCTGGTCAGGTTTCAGCTGTGGCGCACTTTACGACGGTATTTAGGCTGTATATGTGTGAAGGATATTTTGCTAAATGTCTACAGTTGTTCATTCATTGCAAGTAGCACATACTGAACACCCGGCATACTCTTTTTTAACATAGCAATATGTTCCAAAATCGGACAAACACGATTCATTGAAACTGACAGGAATTGATCAAGTATTCGACTTTTGACAATAAAACAATCGATAAGCAACTCCCTCTTGATTCATCTGAATGTGTTCGCGTTTTTACTGATATGCTGATCTGATATTGATGTTGCCTCTAGTTCCGACGATTTTTACATTGATCAAAGAGCCTACGCAGGCGCATACCTTGTATAAATGAGTGACAGGGGCCAACAGGCAACTATGAGCCACCCACGCCCACCTGTGAATAGCTGCACCGACTCGGAGGCACTAAGCACCGCCTGCATTGTGCGGTGATGACGTCAGTCGGTCAACATTATCGCGAGTGCGGACGTTCCCTGGAGAAACGAGGCGGCCAACCGACAAATGCAGTTCATCAGTGGTTTTCGCCGATGTCCGAGGAGCGCACGTGGTCGGGCAACTCCCACGGAAGGTGCGAATCGTGACGAGTGGTGTGCGGCCAACGGCTGGTCGAGCTCGCTGCAGCTGAGCGCAAGCATCGCCTCCGACGGTCGCCCACCACCGGCGGACTTCCGTGGGTCAGCAACAGCCACAGCAAACGGACGCAGCAGCAAACACCGCTTATGGCTAATTTCGTGCCGTGTGGTATACATTTATGCAGCCGTGCACGCATCTGTGACTTGTTCTTCAGTATCTTACACCGGCTGACCTACAAAGTGCACCAAAGATCGTGAAGTTAGCCAGAGCCACCGCAGACGTCTCCAGTAGATGGTCTGGGCCATCTACTGGAGGAGCTTGCCGTGGCTGTCGCTAACTCCATGTCTTTTCAGAGACTTCAGATCCACCAATTGGAGTGAAGGAAAACAAACAGATTCATGCATAACATCAACGTAGCCAATATCGCTGCTTGCTGCTGCAGGCGTCTGCTGGAGTCGGCAGTGCTGGAGTCGGTTGCTGTAGATGTTGCTACCGCCAGTGATGGGACTTGTCTGTTTTGTATAAGACTGGGGTATGTGCTACACCCTGCATGTGCTGCCTGACGCCGCCCCTGAGTGTGACCGGTCGGGCCTGCCCTCGGGCGGGACTCGGCGGCCCGGTCGGGGTAGACAGCGTCCCGAATACACAGTCCGGATCGAGCCCCGAGTGTGTCGTCACATGGTGATGACGGTCCGGGTGCAGCGCGCTGCTGAGTGACCAGTGGAGCGCAGTGTGTGTCAAGAGACAATGGCGGCCGTGGTCAAGGGCCCTGAACTTAACACAGCAGCGGAACCGACATTTGGGCCGTACAGTCGGCTATTAGAGCAGCATTTACTGGGTCACTCGATTGCGGACGACAGGAAGCGCCAGGGCGAGCCTTCCAGAGGGTCGTCCGACACGTACCAGAGGAAGAGGAGTGCCGGGAAGTGACTGCGACGGGTACGTCTGGAGGACCTCTGCAGGAACTGGCGGATGCCTGAGAGGGACAGCACAAATGGTGAGTACGATTACTTCTTGTTCCGAGCCCAGTCGGATAGTGGTAATAAGATTCCCCTGGTGGCGAATGCGCTGTTGAATGCTGTCAGAGTACCAAAGGAGCTTGGCACCGGTGCCACTTTGTCGGCGGTCTCTGAGCAGAAGCTGTGTCACATCTGGCCAGGGGAAGATATACCGATGTGAGTAGCGTATAGCGCACAGTGGGGAGATGTCAGCTGCGTGTGGTCAGGTCGCTGGCCCGTGGTAGATGAGCATCAGGGGTGTGCTCAGCTGCCGTTGGTCGTTGTGAAATGGAAAGGTCGCAACTGACTGAGGTGGGCAGAGTCGAACTGGCCATCCATGTGTGACATATTGGGGCTGATCCAAAGGTAATACTAATCTTGCACGAATATTCTGAGGTATTCGGTGAGGTCACAAGGTCAGTGCGAAGGGCCTGAAGACCACGGAGGACAAGGTGGTAGCCATTGTGAGTGCCCAGAGCCGCAGAACATTTCTGAGCTGAGGTGCTGGCTCGCACTCATTGATTATTACGGCAGGTTTGTGAGCGGTTTGGCCCCGGCCCGTTCGACTCGGTATGCGCTGTTACGTCGGGGTCGACCATGGCGCTGGCCGTGGGCCAGCAGTAGGGCGTACATGGATACGAAGGGTCCCCTCAATAATTCCCCGAGGCTGACCCATTTTGACCCATAGTTGCCTGTGATGCCAGTCCAGTCTGGGTCGGGTGTGTTCTCAGTCAGCAGACCAGGGAGTGTGAGCGGCTCGTGGCATTCTATTCTCGCTCACTGAATGAGAAGAGCGTGTGTATAGTCAGTAGGGATATAGAGGGTCTCTCCGTGATAGCTGGTGTGAAGCGGTTCCACCATTATCTCACTGGTCGGACGTTCATGTACGCACTGATCATAAGCGGCAGTTGGGTCACATCGGAGAACAAACCTGCCCAAATCTGGTATCAAGCAATAGCCTGTGGTGAACCATCCTGCAACATTTCAAATCGGTACATGTCAAAGGTTCTAAAACTTATAAAACTTCAAAAATTATAGGTCAAAGGTTAGCTTGATTTATTAGATGGCGAAATTGAAGTGATATCGGCCGAACGCGAGATTCGGTTGCATTCGCCTCATTTTCCGTCAAATGAGCGTCATTCGATGTAGCTTGCTATGCAGTATCAGAAAGCTAAGCAATCAATTTTTTCAAGAACAAAGGCCAAGGTGATCCTTCAATCGCCTATTTTTCGTTTTTTCTTTCTTCTCAAACCTATCCAAATCTGGTATCAAGCAATAATCAGTGATGAACACTCCACTAACTTTCCAAACCGGGACAGGTCAAGGTCAAAGGTTTGACTGAGTTCTTCGATGTCCTCGGGTTTCGTCGTTATTGCTTCAATTTGCGGAAAATGGATGTCATTCGTGTTGTGTCATTTGCGTTGTCTTGTAAAGTATCAGAAAGTTGAAAATTAGAAATAATATTGACGAATCAAAATTCAAGCTAATTTCTTTGGTCGCCTCACCCTTTTTGTGGTTTTCGCCCAAGCCTACCCGGATCCACTATCAAGCGACAGGCCATGGTGAACCCTCGAATAACATTTTTAAACCGGGATATGTCAAGGTCAAACCTGAAGGTCAAAGGCTAGTTTTAATTTTTCGAAGTCCTCGCGATTCGTCGCTACGGGTTCAATTTGCACCAAGCGGGTGCCACTCGACGTGGCTTGTGTCGTATTATAATGCTACCACGTATAACTAGTTTCTAAAGTCAAAGGTCAAACCAATTTCTTTGGTCACCTATTTTTTCTTCGCCCTAACCTACCAACATCTAGTACCAAGCAATAGCCCGTGGTGCACCTCAAGTAACATTTCAGACCGGGACATGTCAATGTCAAACCACAACACCGAAGGTTAGCTTAAATTGTTCGAAGTCCTCCGTTTTGTCGTCATGTCTTCAATTTTCATCAAGTGGAGTTATTCGACGTACCGTGTCGTACTCTATCAAACTGCTCAGAAATTACATTAATTTTCAAAGTCGAACTCACTTCTTCGGTCGCTTCACGTTTCTTCGTTTTCTCTCAAAGCTACCCATGTTTGGCATCAATAGATAGCCCGTGGGGAACTCTGGAGTACCATTTCAACCCGGGACATGTCAGATCAAGCCTCAAGGTCAAAGATTAGTTTAATTATCAGAGTCCTCGCGTTTCGTAGGTATGGCTTCAATTTGCACTATGTTGGTGTCATTCGACGTGGCTTGCCGTACTGCTTCAGAATGTTGAGATATCGAAATAATTTCGAAGGTGTCGAAGGTCCGGCGTGATTACAATGATTGAGTGCGATAGGAATATGAGGGTCAGATCTATTTTTGTTTGCAGCCTTTGTACTAGCAAGCACTCTGAACCTATATGACTAGGGGTTCCCCCAAAAATCCGTCATAACCTGTTCGGGCGGTGCTCTCATCGCCGGTTTTTAATTTACGCTGCCACATTGCTGTTCCGGACATATACAATGTTGTAATCAGGGGTGGATCCAGTAATTGTCATGTGGGCACATGTCCGGAGGGGTGCCATTTCTTTGGAGCGGCACCACTGTGAAGGCACCACTGTGAGGCTTCCCTAGAGAACGTCCGACCAGCGAGCTAATGGCCTCTGGCTGCAAAATTCGAGGGGGCGGGTTGCACTTGACCCTTTCCCAATGGGCGCCTTTCCTTCCAAGGGGATGTCCTTTTGTTTCATAGAGGCGCCTCAGGCTGAAAAATGCTAGCGGGTACACTGGAATCTTTTCAGACGGACGCATTTCCCCGGCCTGGAGGACGCCACATTCCACGTGGGTGGTGCATACCTTCAGTTCCAGACCCTTTTCCCTTCCTGGCTATCATTGCATCGAAATGTATCCCTGTAAAACAGGAAAGCAATGGAAAAGAAATTTCATATTCATATTTGCTACCATAAAACCATTGCCCAATATGTTTGTCCTGCTACAAGAGGGCACCGTTTGACATACTTACAGCATTGCTACATGGTGATCGTGAAACCGGTCCAGCACGTACGAAATAAAACTAGACGTTCATAGGTAGCGTTATGTAGTGAAACTTGCCAATTTTTGTGAAACATTTATTCCCCGAGATGTCATTTTTAACAATGGTAAGTCTGAAAAATCGAAATACGTCATTGAATTGAAGTGTCTAAAAATGGCATTGATAAAGAAGTGGCTGAAATCGAATGATTTTTATGGGGAGGGGTGGGAAGGCCGGTCTAGGTCCTCTATCCTGTTCAAACTTACCGCGTCTCGGGTTTGTACCCCCCTCCCCAATTTCGAATCCATGGCTACATCCATCGTTATCTCCGGAGTTTCGCCCATGTATGACCCGCCAGTATGAGCCGAATGTTCAGGATGGGTGTCGGGTGTGGGGTTGCTGGTGACTATTCCGCTTCTCGGAAGACTGCGTATACTCACACTACTACGTGACGGCCACTGCGGTGAATCCCGAACAAAGTCATTCGCGCTTGTGCATGCATGGTGGTCGAATGACGAAGAGATCACGGCTACGTCTCAGAAATGTGACGTGTGTCAGGTGCAAAATGAGTTCGCCAGAAACATCCATGAAAATAGCCGATGAAAAGCTTCCATGGGGCGCATGTACAATATTCGGCTCCTGTGGACAGTCGGATGTTTTTCGTCATCACCAACGCTTGTTCCAAGTGGACGGACATACATCGTTCAAGGACTGGCACGCCGCAGGCCGTAGATAAACATTTCCGCACTTCGTTTGCATGCTGGAAACCGCCGAATGTAGCATAGTCTGATAATGCACTGCGTATCAGGTCGGATAATTTCAGGCTCCCTTTCGCAGTAATGGCGTGGTTTATTTGACAGCCCCTGTTCTGTCATCGAAGTCAAACGGTCTAGCTGAGCGCAGCGCTCAGTCCTTCAAAATGTCCCTGGAAAAGCAGACAGGAGGCACGGTGCAAGCAAAAAGTTTACAGTTTCTTGTTTTGGTGTCGAACCACTTCGCACAGCTCGACACGTGTCTCGCCGGTAGAACATAGCACGGTACGCGCCTTATCGGCGAGCACAGCACGATACGTGTCTGAGCGGCAGAACACAGCACGACACGTGTCTCGCCGGCAGAACACAGCACGACACGTGTCTCGCCGGCAGAGCACAGCACGACACGTTCCTCACCGGCAGAACACAGCACGACACGTGTCTCGCCGGCAGAGCACAGCACGACACGTGTCTCGCCGGCAGAGCACAGCACGACACGTGTCTCGCCGGCAGAGCACAGCACGACACGTGTCTCGCCGGCAGAGCACAGCACGACACGTGCCTCACCGGCAGAACACAGCACGACACGTGTCTCGCCGGCAGAGCACAGCACGACACGTGTCTCGCCGGCAGAGCACAGCACGACACGTGTCTCGCCGGCAGAGCACAGCACGACACGTGTCTCGCCGGCAGAGCACAGCACGACACGTGTCTCGCCGGCAGAACACAGCACGACACGTTCCTCACCGGCAGAACACAGCACGACACGTGTCTCGCCGGCAGAACTGTTTTAGGCAGGTTGAGAAGGACACCATAGACACCGTAAATCAGACATTATGGAGAGGGTCCGTAGATCACAGCACACACAAAGAGAGCATGTGAACAGGGGTGCCAAGCGGTGGCATCTGTGCGCTGACGATCCGGCGTGTGTCGGCGTTGGACCGTTCACAGGTTGTGAACTGGGGTAAATGTAATCCTGGAACAGTGGCCGGTAAGTGTGAATTTAAAGTGACCGTGCGTCTGCTGGATGGTAGATTCATCCAGCGACAACTGGATAAGGTGAGCCATAGCAGTGTGGTATCTAGCAACTCGTGTGGCGTGCCACCTCTGGCGCTCACTCCCAGACTTGTGCCGTTTGCATAGTTTGAATATGCGCTTGCATGATAAAATGCTACGATCAGACGCCAATTGCACTAACATTACAAGATGTGAATTCACACCTAATTTTGTGTTAACACGCGCCCTGGAGGGGGGGGGGGGGTCGAAATCCGCCCACCCCTCCGGTTTTTCATAGATAACTCCAGATTTTACCGGCTGATATACGCCATTGTTTGTGTACCTGCCAATAAATGTCCGGCGCGTTGTTTGAAGTAAGAAAAATTAAAATCGACCGAACATTTTCGAGTTAAGGGTCGCTAAAGTCAAAACAATGTCCCAGCGCCAGATCACAAATATCGTCGCTGATGCGCTTCCGGTATACTAGCAAAAAGGAAGTGTTCTTGGGAAAACTAGCGACTTGTTTGATGTACATTGTCATGCTACATTGTTCCAGAGTCATGTCAAATCACCGAGGTCAAGTCAGGTCAAGTTCATAACAGGTTACCACACGCTCTAGAGGGGGTATGGCGAAATCTGCCAATACTTCAGATTTTTCGTACATAACTTCATATTGTGCCGGCCGATATACGCCAAATTTATCGCGTACCAGCTTAGAAATGACCGGCGCATTGTTTAAAGCAAGAAAAGTGGAAATCGGCCGAGAAGTATTCAAGTTAGGGGCGTTAAAGTAAAAACAATTCACAGCGCCAGACCACAAAAATCAGCGCTGATGCGCTTCCCGTATATTGGCAATAGGGAAGTGTTCTTGACAACACTAGCGACTTGTTTGATTCATATTGTTATGCTATATAATTTAAAAGTCATGTTAGGTCGCCGAGGTCAAGTCAGGTCAAGTTCATGACAGGCTAATGGAGGCAAACTTGGTCAACTGGAATGTGTCATGAATGCAAATGACTGTCATGCGATTGATGTCACTTTACATGTTACTCCCTATACATCCCGAAATCTACTGTTTGTTATTGTGTGCCTAAGCATTTCCATCCTTTATTCATGTATTTCACTCCTTTATTTGCGAAGCCGATTGTGCCGAGCCGCCCAACGGAGCAGTCGGGATGGGAGCCCGATTCCCGTAACTGGAGCAGGTAATGACCTAATAAAGTGCTCCTATATAGGTGACCTGAGGTCAAATGGCGGATCTGACATCTGTATTGCATCATTAGTAATGTCCAAAACATCATTAATGCCAATTTTGGAGCATTTTTAAACACAACCACAGTGATCCATAACAATGACAAGCCAAGCCATGCAAAACCAGAAAATATTGCTATTTTGACCTCATTTGACCTTGAAGATAATGACCTAAGGTCATGCATTTTGCACATAATAGAGTCCACTATCGTGCCCATCCACCCTGTGAATTTCGTTGCTCTAGCCTTCATAGGAGCTGAGATCTTAGGGGTGGCGGAATCCGCCCCCCTCTCCAGGGCGCGTTATTTTCAGAGGCCCTCCAGGGCGCGTGTTAACCCGTCCCGTCTCGGGGGATCTTCAACCGCACCCGTCAGGTTTTTCGCGGATAACGGACGAACGGCGTGCGACAGCGCACCCAAATTTGGCATACCTTTTTCCACATCAATTTGACGTGCTGATTAAAATTTTTTAGGTCAGGACATTTAGGATCAACGAGTTAGTCAAGGTCAAGTGAGGTCACCTCCCGAAAAGTTCAACCAGTCGTCACGCTTTAATGGAAGCAGATATTTTAATGAAACTTTCAGCGTTTGCTTATCTTTACGGATGCAACAAAACGTACGAGTTGAAGTTTTCATTTTTTTTCGTTTTTGACTACATATCAATTTTGCGTATTTGCCATATTGCAGTTCAAATAAAGACATAAAGACATAAAGACATAAAATATTAGTGCAACTATGAGCCACAAGGGCCCTTCTTGGTTGCACTCTGTACACTGAACCAGTTGCCCACCAAATATGTCAATCAGCCCTCCCTGTAATATTGAAAAGCAAGCCCTCTATTCTTCTAATGATTGTCTATGCTGTTTTTAAAGATGTTCAATTTGCTGCTACTGACAATGTTTTCTGGCAGCTGATTCCAGTGTTCTACTACCCTGTTGGTGAAGAAAGTTTGCCTTAGCCTTGTTCTGCTGTGGTTACAGGATTCTGGCTAAAGTAAGCATTTTTTATTGGGGAAAGTTGACTTCCAACAACGTTTCTCGGTCTGCTCTACCCATTGGAAAAGGAAAATTAACACGCGCCCTGGAGGGCCTCTGAAAATAACGCGCACTGGAGGGGAGAGGGCGGACTCCGCCCCCTAAGATCTGAGCTCCTATGAAGGCTAGAGCAACGAAATTCACAGGGTGGATGGGCACGATAGTGATCTCTATTGTGTGCAAAGTTCATGACCTTAGGTCAATATCTTGAAGATCAATTGAGGTCAAAATAGCAAAATTATCTGGTTTTGCGTGGCTTGGCTTGTCATTGTTATGGATCGCTGTGCTTGTGTTTAAATGCTCCAAAATTGGCATTAATGATGTTTTGGACATTACTAATGATGCAATACAGATGTCAGATCCGCCATTTGACCTCAGGTCACCTATATATGAGCACTTTATTTGGTCATTACCTGCTCCAGTTACCGGAACCGGGCTCCCATCCCGACTGCTCCGTTGGGCGACTCGGCACAATCGGCTTTGCAAAGAAAGGAGTGAAATACATGAATAAAGTATGGAAACGCTTAGGCACACAATGACAAACAGTAGATTTCGGGATGTATAGGGAGTAACATGCAAAGTGACATCAATCGCATGAGAGTCATTTGCATTTATGACACGTTCCAGTTGACCAAGTTTGGTTCCATTAGTCTATCATGAACTTGACCTGACTTGACCTCGGCGACCTAACATGACTTTTAAACTATATAGCATAACAATATGCATCAAACAAGTCGCTAGTGCTGTCAAGAACACTTCTCTATTGTCAATATACGGGAAGTGCATCAGAGCCGATTTTTGTGGTCTGGCGCTGCGAATTGTTTATACTTTAACGGCCCCTAACTTGAAAACTTCTCGGCCGATTTCCATTTTTCTTACTTTGAACAATTCGCCGGGCATTTCCAAGCAGGTACGCGAAAATTTTGCGTATATTGGCCGGTACAATATGGAGTTATGTACGAAAAATCGGAAGGATTAGCGGATTTCACCATACCTCGTTTAGGACCTGTGTTGACCTGTTATGACCTTGACCTGACTTGACCTCGGTGACTTGACATGGCTCTGGAACAATTTAGCATGACAATGTACATGAAACAAGTCGCTAGTTTTGGCAAGAACACTTCCTTTTTGCTAATATACGGGAAGCGCATCAACGCCGATATTTGTGATATGGTGCTGATAATTTTTTTTACTTTAGCGACCCCTAACTCGAAAAATTTTCGGTCGATTTTCATTTGTCTTCCTTCAAACAACGCGTCGGTCATTTATTGGCAGGTACACAAACAATGGCGTATATCGGTCGTTAAAATCTGGTGTTATCTACGAAAAACGGGGGGGTTCGCCCCCCTCCGTGCGTGTTAAAAAATTTTCGCAATAATTTTTTTCCGTCAAAAGATTATAGCGCTGTCGATTTCGCTGTCATTTTCTCATTCCAAATACTTTTTTTTTCATATATCCCCCAAAATGAACTTTCCAGAGTAAAAAAAAACAATGTAAGTCGTGAAAAGTCGGGAAAATATAGTCCCCTGGTGACGTCGCATTTAGGGAAAACAAATTTCGGGGTGGACCCGGACCCTAGTCGTCGAGCGCTTTCCGATGACACCTCTTTCGTTTTCGTGCGATGCTTAGTTTGGATTTTAGAGGGGGTCTTCAAACGCCCTCCGAAACGGGGGTGTGAGGATTTGACCGGAAAGGGTTAATATACCCATATGTAATTTTATCCAATTCTATTTCATCAAATAATTCTTCTTCAAGTCATTATACTCAATTTTATTCGATATTTAAGTAACCACCAGCTGACTGGCAGTCAGCTGACGGTGACTTCCATACCTTGCTGATACAAAGGAAGTGTGAGTGGTAATACCTGAAGGTTGCCTAAAGGTATTCACAGCTTATGATGTTAGTGAACTTGGCACCAGGTGGTGGGTGGGTACTACTTCCTACCCTTGCTCAACGATATCATCATGTCTGCGTCCAGCATTACTTGAAATTAGCGAACATAACTTTCCTGTGAAGTCACCTCGCTGGATGTATTGCATACCCCATCTGGCACGAAAAAAAACTTTGAATGCGCAAACGGTGACACGTTTCCTGCCCATGCGTGAATGACGTCACCCCAGGGCCGACGGAGGCCGCCGGGCGGGAACCGCACCTGCGGGGAGCCGACGGCAGTCTGAACCGCACCTGCGGGGAGCCGACGGCAGTCTGAACCGCACCTGCGGGGAGCCGACGGCAGTCTGAGCCGCACCTGCGGGGAGCCGACGGCAGTCTGAGCCGCACCTGCGGGGAGCCGACGGCAGTCTGAACCGCACCTGCGGGCCCGGCGGGGAGCCGACGGCAGTCTGAACCGCACCTGCGGGGAGCCGACGGCAGTCTGAACCGCACCTGCGGGGAGCCGACGGCAGTCTGAACCGCACCTGCGGGGAGCCGACGGCAGTCTGAACCGCACCTGCGGGGAGCCGACGGCAGTCTGAACCGCACCTGCGGGGAGCCGACGGCAGTCTGAGCCGCACCTGCGGGGAGCCGACGGCAGTCTGAACCGCACCTGCGGGGAGCCGACGGCAGTCTGAACCGCACCTGCGGGGAGCCGACGGCAGTCTGAACCGCACCTGCGGGGAGCCGACGGCAGTCTGAACCGCACCTGCGGGAGCCGACGGCAGTCTGAACCGCACCTGCGGGGAGCCGACGGCAGTCTGAACCGCAGACCTGCGGGGAGCCGACGGCAGTCTGAACCGCACCTGCGGGGAGCCGACGGCAGTCTGAACCGCACCTGCGGGGAGCCGACGGCAGTCTGAACCGCACCTGCAGGGCCGACGGCAGTCTGAACCGCACCTGCGGGGAGCCGACGGCAGTCTGAACCGCACCTGCGGGGAGCCGACGGCAGTCTGAACCGCACCTGCGGGGAGCCGACGGCAGTCTGAACCGCACCTGCGGGGAGCCGACGGCAGTCTGAACCGCACCTGCGGGGAGCCGACGGCAGTCTGAACCGCACCTGCGGGGAGCCGACGGCAGTCTGAACCGCACCTGCGGGGAGCCGACGGCAGTCTGAGCCGCACCTGCGGGGAGCCGACGGCAGTCTGAACCGCACCTGCGGGGAGCCGACGGCAGTCTGAACCGTACCTGCGGGGAGCCGACGGCAGTCTGCTGGATAGTGTGCGATCCGGCGGACGGAACCGACTTTTCCGGTTCGGTGGCGACGTGAACCAGCCCTAGCCCTCCGTCTCTCCGGTCAGATCCTGGCAGCCCATCTCGAGGGATGTTGTTGTTGTTGTTGTTGTTGCTAAATACTTCCCTTCTGACTTGCAAACTATGCGCAGAGGTACACAAGCCTGTGAACTCGCCTACCAGCGTAGGTGGCAGATATCGGTTGAAATTGTGCCGTAACAGATAATCATTATTCGAAGAGGGAAAAGTATTCGCCATATAAAGAAGAGGACCACTTCAGGAAGGACAACTTAATACAAAAAATAATTCATGTATGGTATATATATATATATATATATATATATATATATATATATATATATATATATATATATATATATATATATATATATATATATATATGGTTATTTCACAAACAATTCGCCTATTTCTGTAAGTTATCACTGTGATTTCGAAACAGGACATTTGACAGCGCTAACTCTTTTGGGACAGAACCCGGTGCACGATATCGGCTGCACTCAGCCAGCTCCATTAGGCTGAACCATAGCGCAGCGGGCTGTCACATATACGCCGTGACAGTTGCGGTTTTAAAATGCAACAGATTTATGGGTTTCAATGCTTGTAGATGACATTCTTGACGTTTTGTGCACCTCTGACTATGCGGTCTGTGGTTGCGAACGGGGTGTCATTAGAACGACCTCTGCAAGTTCGGCTCGACCATCGCCTTATTTTACATGCTAAGACACTGTTGTTTTAGACACAAAATGGCAGTTTTCAGAAACAATTTACATTTAACATTTTACATCTCCATTTCTGGTAAAGTCACCTAGTCAAAACGCACGCATTATGAGAGCTAATTACGCAGTGAATGCTACAGAAATAGTCACATTGGTTCATCAAGAACCACAATTGTCAGGCGCCTTAAGTCACTGACATGACCTGAAACACAAATCGAAGACATATGTTTTTAAGCACCGTCAAATTGTAATCATATGGTAAGCTTCATTTGAATATATTTGCACTTGTATGAACCTAAAATTGGACACAATATAAGACAAGGACATACGATTACCTTGATCATGACTATGTTCATAGTTCTGACACCATTGTGTCACTTGGGTGTACAATGGAAGTTTAATACTATTTCGGCCATGACGACGACAGCAGGCGTGCGAAACCGGCTTTACCCACATCGGGACCTTTATTTTGACCTGGCTTCGGGTCACTCGATGGAGGTCAATCAAATTGGAAAATACATTTTCCTCAGATGACTGCATGTACACCAAGGGAAAATATGATTATAAAAACACGAATATTACAAAAATAGGAAGATTGTTCCAAAATTGGCAGATAGATCAAGTCACTGACCTGACATCGAACAGAAATCCTAGGTATACGTTTTATAGGCAGTGCCTAGTTCTAATGGAGTATCAAGTTTCATTTCAATGTCTTTTAATCTTGCTGAGTTATCGATCCAAAAGCATTTTTGGAGGTGGTTCTCTTTGACCTGAACTAAGTCCATGACGTTACTAGAGGAAGAAGATATTTGTCTTATTTCGTGTCGTTGCGCGACTCCTATTTCTCGATCGTGGTAAAAAATTGGGGGGGGGGCGGCGGAAAAAGACTCCCCAATACAGGGCGTGTTCACTGGCCATTAGCTAGAGTGTAGCCACCTCCAAAAATCGCAAACCCAGACCGGGTCCGGGTGGCCGACCGGCGCAGCTCACGGTGGATTACAAGCCACTGTGCGTTGCTGGCTGATGACGCTGTCAGCCGACGAAACATTAATAGCGCGTGGCGCATCGCGATGAGGCGATTACGCTTTGTTTCCGCAATTTCAGGTACCGTTTGTTGCCTGAGATCGGCATGCGAGATGTATGTCACAATGGAGCGACGTCTTGCCGTGTTCCTTGCACCGTCATGCTGTCTCTGTATCTGTGCTGGTGGGGTGACGGTCGTCAGCGCAGGGTGGGACTGGTCGTTCAGACTGTTACGGCTCTTAGTGACGCTACAAACACATCGGTGCTGAAAAACAAACATGCAGCCGGCCGTAAACGGGGTCTGATTACCACTCCGGGTGCGAATGCGTGTGGCATGAGCTGAGTGCGAATGTCGTTGGACGGACAGGGTCGCAACGCTCTCCGCAACCGTGTCTAATAGTCCGGCAATTCGTCGTGGCGCATGCAGTTGTCTGATGCGCGTGCGCCATATTCAGTTGAGGAACCCGTCTAGTCGGAAGGGCGAGCAATCGGTTGAAGCGCGTTTGTTTCCCATGAGATTATGAATGATTGGTCATGGCTAAATCGGCTCCGAATACGGCGCACATGCACAAGATGAAGGTCGAAAGAGTGAAAACCACCAGCAGTGATCGGAATATACTAATTGTGGTTTAAAAACGTAATTCGCAAACATAGCATCCGAGTTAAGCTCAGCGAACAGCTGCTCTTGGTATATATTCGAATGATTTGTTAAGATTCTGGGCCCAGAGCGTATGTTGACCGGTTGAAAATGCGCATCTTGGCGATCGAGGATGTCCACAAACGTTAAGAAATAATCGAATATCATTAAGGCCTTTTTTGCCAATGGCCACGTGGCATTCAGGATAAGAGTCTCAGGCTCTTATCGTCAATATACTTATCGAATAAGTTTTTTTTCCGCGCCAAGCAGAAAAAGCAGGCTAAGCAGACTCCATTCAGCTGCACTGAGCAGATTTAATTAACCCGCGCCGTCTTTCCCGTCAGATCCTTCCACCCCGTCTCGGTGGGGGGAGGGGGTGTTTGGCGGTTGAAGACCCCCTCTAAAATCCCAACTAAGCGTCGCAAGAAACCGAAAGAGGCGTCATCGGAAAGCGCTCGACGAGTAGGGTCCGGATCCATCCTCTGAAACATTTTACCCCCCAAAAGTGACGTCACCAGGGGCTAGATTTTCACGACTTTTCACGGCTTGCATTATGTTTTTGAATCTGAGGAGTTTATTTTGGGGGATATATGAAAAACAAAATTTATTTGGAATGAGAAAAGGACAGCCAAATCGACCAGGGCTATAATTTTGTTTTGGCCCCACAAAAATAACATTTTTATTTTTTTGAAATTTGAAAATTTTTAGTTTTCAATGTTCTTTAATCTTCCTTCTCTAATGGGTAGAGCAGATCGAGAAACGTTGTTGGGAGTCAACTTGCATTAATAAAAAATGCTTACATTAGCCAGAATCCTGTATTTGAACTGCAATTTATGAAATACGCAAGTTATATGTAGTCAAAAACGAAAAAAAAATGAAAAATTATACTCGTACGTTTTGTTGCATCCGTAAAGATAAGCAAACGCTGAAAGTTTCATTAAAATATCTGTATCCGTTAAAGCGTGACGACTGGTTGAACTTTTTTGGAGGTTACCTCACTTGACCTTGACTAACTCGTTGACCCTAAATGACCTGACCTAAAAAGTTTGAATCAGCATGTCAAATTGATGTGGAATGAGGCATGCCAAAATTGGGTGCGCTGCCTCGCGCCGTTCGTCCGCTATCCGCGAAAAACCTGAGAGGGGGCGGTTGAAGATGCCCCCCCCCCCGAGACGGGACGGGTTAACAGTTAAGCGAACACTGCACTGCAAAGCGAATGGTAACGGTCGTTGATTGCCATCCGTGTTACTAGTCATTTGTTAGTTTTGTGCCGACTGTGCAATGGAGATGTTGTCGAAGAAGCACACTGGATCCACCGATCGGATGCGTGGCTATGCGGAGGAGCTTCCTACGATCCCATCCCTGTCTGCCAGTTCAGCAAATTATCCTGCGGGATTCACCACTTCACTTATATTTCGTAGAGTCATGCGATATATTTAAAAAGTGTTAGTTTATCGAAAAGGCTTCAGCCAACTATGAGCTCAGCATCGAACTAGGCATCCATATATTGGTTGTGGACAGTAGAACAAGGTAGATCTGCTTTTTTCGACGTATTGATCACATTAGGTCGTTGAAATATTGATTGCACATTTTTTACAAAATAAAGCGCTGGTATTAAAAAGAGCACTATCTAAATTGCTACAATGCGTGATCGGAGGTGCTTGAGGGCTACAACACAAATGTGTATGCACACGCAAAACATACCGACAAGGACCAAGGGTGCGGCTTATCAGAAGCATGTTGAAAAGTGCCCGACGCGCTAGGTCATCGATACGCAGGTTGCTATGCATGTAGAATCGTGTTGAAGCTCTTGGAAGTTCCGGATCTCTTCCTGGAAGTTCGTGGGTGACGCTCCCGAGACATAACATGACACTACTCTTCACCTTTGCACGTGCGGGTTGCTGCGTTCAAACGAATGAACGCAAGGAACTGCTCACAAGGTGGCAGCACCAAACTGCGGCGACAATTACAGATGTCGCTACCCACGTTCCCTGTCTGGCTGCTGCCCAGCTTACCAATCAGCTGACGTTGACATACAGAGCCAAGAACTGGAAACAGGATATCCGCATCGTTAGGATTATTAGCGCATTGAATCCAACTGTCTTTACCAGGATCAACTATGTACGGCTTTGATGATTATATAGTAAACACATGATTATCAGGCTCAGAGTTGTGTTAAGTTGAGCAGTAGTTCAGTTGGCGGGTGGATCGCCAACGGCCCAACGGCGACATCCACACATATTTGCCTGGTGCTGTCACCTGCTTTTCCTTGGCAAGTACCTGTGATTCATACGGTATCACGGACCATTGCACTGATTGGTTACGCGTCACGTGCCTGCTCCACAGATGACGGTTCAGCTGTATGCTTTGCAGCTTACTCAACGTCCGTCCGTATGGTGAACAGCACATAGGAGCTACGCATCAGCTGAGGAGGCCACTGATTCCGCTCAACACGAAGGCTCTGACCCTCACCGAGGAAGTACCAGATATTTCCCTGCGATACGTAACGCGCACAGTTACGTATCGTATATTACGTTTTATTTGATTTTTAACGGGTACATGAGCTGTGAAAGGAATGCCGTGGACATGCCCTTCACAGCCGTTTCCACCAGCCAGTACATATACTGTATGCCCCGGTAAGATATGAATGACCAGGAATGACCATTGCCACGAATGCATACTGGTCCCTCCCTCTCCAGTCACATCAGTCGATATATCGTGCGAAAATTGCCTTCTCAAGGTACATTTTAGGGACATTTAAACATGGCCAAACACGAATTGAATGAACTGTATTGGTCGATTCAAAAATATGCATCACAACTGAAGAAAAAAATAATAGCGCCCACTTGCGTTGTATGCGACTAGATATACATCACGTAATGAAGCACTGTGGTAGCGGTATTGCTTTTCATGATCGAACATGCAAACAATAATATCCAACACTAAATACAAGCATTCGGATGGCGTCACCCAAGCACTGATTTAAGTACGTCACAATTCAGTCATCGGGCATCACAGCATTGGAAGAAACTTAGTGCAAACGCGAGCTACTAACACACACTTCATTTCTAATGTCTCGCTTGTACCTCTAGTCCAATCACTGCAGCGACTGAAGAACACCAGAAACAACACAATACTGGACGGCGTCAAAGAGGCAACACCGGGACCAGCCCGCACCAATCAAACGATGTCCCGACCGCACGCACGTCCTGTCGCCTTCCGCGAATCACGCCGCATCCGGACTCTGAGTCCGGCTCCACTGAACTCCACTGACCACAAGCCCGGACAGGGCTGATGGCCAGTGGAGGTCAGTGGAGTTGGTGGTCAGTCACTCGCACGCACGCACAGTAGCGGAGTTTGCCCGCCGGCAGCCGGTGGCCACCGCTAGCTGGTGCCCCAGTTGACTGGCACCACCTCCGCCGTGCCCTTCGCGTGCACCACCCGGCGGTACTTGTCGGTGCCGACGCACGTCCGCGCCACGGCGCGCTCGGCTGGCCGGCGCGGACACGCGGCCGCCCAGCAAGCGCGCGCCTGTCGCAGGAAGTCACCCAGCAGCGTCAGGTCGCCGCCGGCCGGGCCGACCATGTAGTCGCAGAGGAGCGCCGCGTCACGCGCGCAGCACTCGAGGTGCACCGCGTGCGGCGTGTAGTAGGCGTTGAGGCTCTGCTGGCGCACGCCGGCGTCGGCCGCCAGCGTGCCGGTCACGTGCACGTCGTCGATCCAGAAAGGCGGCCGGCGGGTAGCGGCCGCCAACAGGAGCGCCACCACGTCCTGTGACGCCACGTACGCCCAGCCGGACAGGAACGGCCGGTAGAACTTGCCGGCGTACTCAGACTCAGACACGTACCACTTGCTGGCCGGCTCGCGCACCGGCCTCATGTCGTAGTGGATGAGGCCGAGCAGCAGCCGGCGCGGCCGGTAGCGCGCCGCCAGCTTCGCACTCAGCTGGTACAAGTCGACGGCGATGTCGTCGTCCATCTTGAGCACATAGCGCGCCTGCGGGCAGTAGGCGGCCGCCCACTGTAGGCCCATCAGGTGCTTGAGCGTCAGGTTGCGGTAGCTCTCGCCGAAGCTGCCCTGCACGATATCGCCGTGGCGCGCCGCCTCCGCCTCGACCAGCGACTCGTCGACGCTCGTGTAGCCCGCCTGTCGGGACGGCCGGCCGAGCAGGAACACGCGGCGCGCGCCCAGCCGCGCCAGGTCGGCGGTCGTCAGCAGGCGGCGCCAGGCGGCGCGCGCCTCCTGGTTGCCCTCGTGCGACGTTACCACCACCACCAGGCCGACCACGTCGCGCGCGCAAACGTCACTGTTGATGACGTAGTGGAAGCTGGCGAGGCCGGGCAGCGAGGCGTTGCGCGGGTAGAGCCGGCTGAAGCCGGCCGGCAGCGGCAGTGGCAGCTGGCGAGGCGCCGTCTGCAGAACGGCCGTGGCCAGCAGCGACACAACAGCCAGCAGACAGAGCAGCGGCACGCACACCACTGTCGCCGGCACGCGCGGCTGACGTGGAACTGCCGGAGACTGTACCAGCTTCAGCGTCATCGCAGTCTCTCAGCGACCGGCCGCCGGCGGTAGAGGCATGGACATGCTGGCGGT
Organism: Imbricaverruca yamaguchii; assembly: GCA_034440575.1. Taxonomy (NCBI): domain Eukaryota; kingdom Metazoa; phylum Arthropoda; class Thecostraca; family Neoverrucidae; genus Imbricaverruca; species Imbricaverruca yamaguchii. Next base: position 1,016,936 of record JAOTOL010001570.1, read on the forward strand.
GGACAGACACCTGCCGGACAACACACGGTCACCATCACACGGCGCCGACACGGCACGGACCGCACAACCACACTCAGCTCCGATTGCCCATGAATGCGTTATCAGCGAGACGGACGTAAAGTTAAAAAAAAAAAATTAATTAATTTGGGCGTATATACGCCTGAACTGCTATTGTTTTTCTAGCGCCCATAACTGTTTTATTCCCCAGAACATGATATGGGATTCGGCACGACTATCATTGAAAGGAATAAATAACGTGAAATTGAGTAGCAGCTACGTCACGGTATGTTTTCCCTGTGCCAACGGTCTCCGAGCTGCTCCGAGCTGTCTCCTAAAACATCAGTGTACGACATTGCATGATAGTTTGGACCAAACCAACACATTCGTTCCTCCTGTAAGTTGCGGCATGAAAGCAGTATGTGGTGGACTGTCATATTGTGAGTCACATCGAAAACAGGGTGGTTTTTCCTCCTTGATCAGAAGGTGTCCATGTGTAGCGTAAATATGCCATATTCGCAATCGTGTTAAAATTTCCTCTTCCCTTCTACGCTTCTTCAGTGACGACGGCCATGGCACCAGAATTTGTTTTATGGATCGGAGCTTGTTTGAAACCTGATAATTCCAATTTGTTTGCCACTTTTCTTGGAGAAAAGCAGAAGCAGCAGCAGAGAAAAGAAGAAATCCATAGCGGGGAGAGGCAAGGCTCGAGTCCAACAAGCCAGCCCGGCAGCGCATTGTAGCAGCATCGTCTAGCTCGTTACCAGTGATACCGGTATGACTAGGCTCACAGCAGAAGGGAATCCTCTTACCAGCTCTGCTTGATGTCTTGCGAGGTAATATCTCCTGAAGAAGTTGTTTGGATGGGTAAACAAATTGTAGGGCCATAAGGCTACTCAACGAGTCTGTTGCGATGACATTGAAATCCTCGTCTTCAACCTCAATAAAATACAAAGCTTTAGTGATCGCCACCAATTCCGCAGTATACACAGATGGGTGGGGTGGCAATGCAAAAGACCTAGTCACCGTTCCACATACGATTGCGCAGCCAGCTCCAGTCATTTAGTTAGTTATTTGAGCTTTAGGGCGCTTCGACCAGAGTTGATCATTCGCGCCCATGGCGTTTATATTAGTGCTTTACGGTAGATTAAAAGTATTACCTTGGTGCGTACGTAGTTTGGAACCCAATCGCTGTTAAGTAGCGGAATAAGTTTCCAGAATGTACAAGTTTTGAGGAATAACCAACCAACCACCATTTTCCTGAGCAAATGTTTGTGGTGTATAGCTCCCCACGCGAAACCGAAAAACGCGATCAGACAGGAAGTTTTTTAAGTGTGTTCCCATTCCACCACGTATCCCGTGATTCCACAGTTTCCTGAGTATTCCTGGTCGCCATACCGTCTCATAGGCAGCCTCTACGTCAAAGAACACTGCACCCACGTGTTGATTCTGTATACAATTATGTCATACTAGTGTCTAAAAGTAATATGTGATACAGAGTGCAACGATTTTTCCTGAAGCCGCACTGTGAGTTTCCAAAAAAGTGTCTGCCTTCGAGGACCCAGCTAGACGGACATCTATCATTCGCTCCATCAACTTGCAGAGGCATGATGTCAAAGAAATGGGACGGACGTGTAGAGGGTCCCGACCACTCTTGCCCGGCTTCACTATTGGTATCACAATGGCTTACCGTCATGAAGATGGAAATGTGCCACTTTGCCACAGTGCGTTGAGGGAGACAAGAACATCCAAAGCACACGGTGGATGATGCTTGAACATAACGTTGTTGATTCCGTCAGGCCCTTCTGATACATTTCGCACATTCCTAGCGGCTGAAGTTAGTTCTGCAATGGTGACGGGACGATTGTATGCGTGGTGCGCCGAAGTAGTGAAGTCCACAGGCGTGGGCCTACATCCAGACTTATGTCTTACAAACTCGGGATCAGCACCGCTGTCGAAACTTCGTTGCGATATCGGCTGACCAATCGCGTATGCAACACCTGCGAGGTGGGCGATACCTTGGTCGGTCATGTGCAGCACAGGGAGAGGGGCTGAGCGGAATCATTTTGACGCGAGACCACACTTGTGATGACGAGGTGCAACGGTTCAGGTTACTCACATATTTCTTCCATGATATACTCTTGGCATCGGCGATGATTCGTCGTAATAGCGTTCTCGCCTTTCGAAAGGCAATTAGGTTGGGTGTAGTACTATTGCGACTAAATTACTTGTATGCACGGCGTCGTGCTCGGATGGCGTCTCGACACTCCTCTGTTCACAACGGGACAGGGGTTCTACGGGGAGTACCGGATTTTTTCCGGATACACCCTGATGTAGCTTCTATGACAGCTGAGGGGCTTTCTATAGAGTGGTTGCCGTCCTGATAGAGCGCCAAAACTGTCTTTGGGTTACCTTTCATATGCTTCCCAATCAGCCTTAACCCGCGCACGTCCGGGGGCAGATATCTGCCCCCCTCCAGTTTTTCCTCATTTGCCGCCAAACTAATCGGGTTAGCAAGGCCAAACCTCGCATAGCTGTTCATTGTTCTTTTTCGCATATTCCCATGCATGTTTAACCCTGGATCATCCAAGGTCAGGTCACCACGTCAGGCGAAGTGACCCAACTGCACCCGGAGTTCTAGGTGGCATAACTTCCACAAGAAGTTGGCGATTGATTTAAACTTATAACATGTCATGATCTCATCAGGGACCATAATATGTACATCGTTCTTTTTTCGTAGCATTGACCTGATGTCAGGCCGCGGCCATGGCTTCCCCATTATAGGGCTAGGGTAAAATATACAAATGTTTCCTGGTTACACATTTGCGCTCGGAATGATCTCACAACGGTTGTGGCATGTAGATGGAAGCTATGCTTAATGCTACCGCTGACATTTTTGCTCTGTGGCCTCACCAAGGTCTCTGAGGTCACCTGAGATCACTACACATTTCTGCGCATTATATCGCATTGCATTGAGCTAGAAGGCTGAAATTACCGTCATTGTGCTTGTATCGCCAAGACGTGTCGATTGATGCATTACATGACCTCCCTAGGCGACTTCATGACCCTGACCTGAGGTCATGACTTCATGGCCTTGACCCGAGTTTCTGTTGACCTGACCTTAAATTACACCGCCTATTGTCGGTAATCCATTTCAAGGACTGTCGAATAGCGTTCGCCGTTTGTTTCTATCTGTTCCATGTCCTGAGATAAGTGTCAATATCTGAGTCCTACCTAATCTGGTCGAATTTGACCTATGATGACCCAGTGACCTGAAGGTTGACCTGAGCGAAAAAATGACCGGAACACTTTCGATAGAGCCCGTCACCAGCTATCCAACGCCGCTTTCCGTTTCTCGCTAGCTAGCATAGTTCTAGAGATCTTATGGGGGAGACAAGATTGCGAAGTTGGCCCCCGAATGTGCGAAGTTGGCGCGGACCACCGGACGTGCGTTATTGTGATACGTGTGCTATTTAAATTCCGTCGTCGTGGTCTAGCACTTGGAAGAAACTTGTGTTGAAATCTTAGCCATCCTGAAAGCGATCACTTCCCATAAGGTCTTCCGACACAGTCTAATCGAAATCCTGTGCAAGCTCGGGGCTGCACAGACTCAAGTCAAGTACCGATGTGCTTCCTGATGGCATTGTGAAGTGAGTTCGAATGCCAGTGTTTGAAACACACAGCTTCCAGGATACAAGATCGTAAAACTTGACCACGGCTGTTCACATTGTTGCATCCTCACACAGTGTGATGTGAAATGAAATATCCTAAAACTAAAAAAGGTTTTGGTAGTTCAGAAACTAGCCGGCTGAGCTCACCCGTGTAAACCCAGCCCCAGGAGGCAGGAAAATGGAGCAAACTGTTACAGAGTTGCGGTCCAAGTCGATCCGAGCGGCCACTGCTTGGAGATCAGTGCTTAGGTCCACCTCCATTGCTCCTACACTATGGTGGACAGCTACCATGACACCGCCGTGAGCAACCGTGTCGGACGCCAGATCCTTCCGGAAAATTGAGTATCGCTGTATGTCACATAGTTAATTTGGTCAGTGTTTCGTCTCTTGCAGAAACATAGCGACAGGGCAATGTTGATTTAAAACCACCTGTATTTCCTGGGCACTGTTCCCAAAACCTCTGCAGTTCCATTGTAAAAGCTTGCATGGGAGCTTGTTAAGGTTACCTAAGGATGTACGGTGAGGGGATCGCTTTGGAGCGATGCACTCCTAGATGTAATGAACTAAAACTGATTAGCGTGGGGTGACTAGGAGCAGCTAAAATAAAATAAAATGCTAGTGTTAAATCTCTGGTTCCGTCCTCCTTCAAATAGTGGTCGCCGCTGTTCACTCCAAAGAGTTGTCTATATTTGGTCCCAGGGACTTGGTTTTGAGGTGGGAGCGTGAACCCTCACCCGGTGGAGAGCTAGTTTGTGGAAGGCCTCTTTTTGCGGCCCCAGCCGGGACGGAGGCGGCGGAGGGCCTATCTCGATGCTGACGGAGCCGGCCCCTCCACTTGCCGTCGTGGCGATAGGGTGGCAAGCCATGCGGGTGGAGCCTTGTCTCCTTGGTGGCCCCTCGTCCGGGCCCTCCCCATCTGAGCTAACCTGGTTCGCTTGGCTTCCCGGGCAAGCCTTTCGACTTCCTGGTAATGAATGCATACATTGGATATCTGGACTGATCGGTTGGGCGGCGAGGGAGGCGCGGAAGTGGGTGTTGAGGGTGGGGGCGAGGCGTGATTCGCGGATACTGGATAGCTTTCAGGAAGGGATGATGTGGATGTGAAATATTTCAAGGTGGTAATGGTGTGGGTGTGTGGGGGAGGCAATGAGAGGCTGGAGGACGGGCCGGAAGTAGGGGCAGGGGTTTCGACATAGGTAACGTTGTCGTTTGGGACGAGCCGGACTTGGGTGGGGAGGTCCGATCAGGCCTCTTGGACCGGTTGGCCTGAGTCCATTCCTCGCCTGCTGATGCTGCTTGGGAAATCAATGAGTGGTTGTCAGGGCATTCATGAGTGGTGAGTGGGATCTCGGTCGCTTCTGCATCGCTTCGGGTTTGCTGCTCTCTCCTCGTATGCGATGTGAAGGGCACTCTGAACGCTCGGAGAAGAGAGGTCAATTGTGCGATGAATTCGGATGCTGCGTTTGGCTGTACATGTTGCGGCGTTGTTGAACTATTCTTGGTTTTTGCGGAGCAAGATATTCTAGGGTGCGATTTGTATAGAGGTCCCTGGATTCTCGAAACGATATCTTGTTGGTATGCTTTATTGAGATGATCTTTTTTTTCGATGACATAACTTGGGCACGTATGGTCGTACGAGGTGTGGGGGTCCTGCCCTTCACCGCAGTTAACCCACCCGGTCTATCCGGCCAGGTCTCTGGTGGGGGGATAGTAAGCCCCTCTAAAATACAAACTACGCGTCGCACGAAAACGAAAGAGATGTCATCGGAAAGCGTTCGACGAGTAGGGCCCGGGTCCTCTCCCAAAACAATTTTACCCAGAAGTGACGTCACTGGGGGACTAGATTTTGATGGCTTTTCACGACCTACATTATGTTTTTGGCTCTGGGGAAGTCATTTTGGGGGTCATTTGAAGAAACAAAAACTATTTGGAAAAACAGAAAAGGACAGTGAAATCGACCAGGGCCAGAACGTTTTTGTTCCCCCCCAACTTTTTTTTAAAGTTCAATTTTTTAAAATACTTTTCACGTTTTCTTTGATTTTCCTTTTCTAATGGGTAGAGCAGACCGATAAACGTTGTTGGAAGTCAACTTGCACCAATAAAAAATGCTTACCCGGAATCTTCTATCTTACCCAGATAGATACGTTTATCTTACCCAGATCTCTAATAGGTAAATATGAATTAAATATGAATTAAATATTAAATAGTAAATATGACTACTTATGAATTTCGTCATAAGTAGTAAAAAACGAGAAAAAAAAACTCCTCTCGTACGTTTTGTTGCATCCCTAAAGATAAGCAAACGCTAAAAGTTTCATTAAAACATCTATATCCGTTAAAGCGTGACGACTGGTTGAACTTTCTTAGGTAACCTCACTTGATCTAGAACTCGTTGACCCTCGATAACCTGACTTCAAAAGTTTGACATAAGATGCCAAATCGATGTGGGAAAAAGTATGCCAAATTTCGGCGAGCTGCCGCGCGCCGTTCGTTCACTATCTGCGAAAAACCTGAGGGGGAGGGGGCGGTTGAAGACCCCCATACGGCGCGGGTTAACACTGAAAGGGTTCGGAGGACTACGTCTCAGCAGTGTTGGTGTGAGGCACACTTACTGCACGCTGGGCGGTTGCGGCAGTACTGTGTGGTGTCCGAATTTTTGGCACTTATGACAACGCAGAGAACTTGTGATAAAGTATCGGACCTTAACACGCACATAGACTACTCGTATTTCTGGAGGTATATCGGTTTTGTTAAACGTCTAGATAACGTTTGTCTGAATCAGATCTGAACCATTATTTACTTGTATTTGTCTTGCGTCGATCACTTCGAACTTTGAAAGCCATTCTACAATTTCATCCTCAGACACGTCTGTCAGATCGAAGAAGTTGATGATCCCTCGCGATGTGTTCTTTGTCCTATGCGGCTCCACAGTAATTTCAATTGTTTTGTTTTCCTTTTTGCTGTTCTTCCGCACACAGTATACAAACTCAGACGATGCTATGCAAGCCTGTTCTGAATCCGCGAATTCCCCTTCCAGAGTGCCATCCTTAAGTTTTTGACACCTCAGAATTTCGCAAAATCTGCCACAACCGTCCTTCCTGTAGAAAGGGGACAGCGACGCGAGGCTTTTACTCTTACCTCTGAACACGAGAACACGATGGCCGGGAGTAGATCCCATAGAATCTCCGCGTGGGTGAAATTTGTTCTGGCCCCGCGGAGAGGGACAAGGAGTGTTTTTGTTTGATGTGTGTGCCATACTGTCAGTGCTTGTTTCCGCTCCACGAGGCGCCCCACCACATATCGTGTTCAGCAGCGGCGACATCGCATGAACCGGGTCACGGATCAACAGCGTTTCCGCGACAGGCTCCCTTCTTCTTTCGTCATTCCGTCTCGCCTCACCATCGGCCAGACTCAGCATACGCTGCGTGCTGCCACCTGCCCTGAGCCGGTGCGCACCCTGGCGATTGGACATGCTAACGTCCAGTCATTAGTGCCGAAAATGAACTGTGTTCTTCGCACTCTGCAAGAACACAAACTAGACCTTATGTGCTTATCCGAAACTTGGCTCTCTTCCGCCGTGTCCGACAGAATCCTAGTATTTCCAGGCTATAAACTAGTGCGTCGTGACCGTCCGGCCCAGTCGGGCCGCGGCCGTCCAGCTGCTGCAGCCCGAGGCGGTGGCGTCGCCATCCTATGTAAGGAAAAGTTCAATATGAAGCTGCTGCCTATATCAAGTACTGGTTCGTCCTGCGAGACGCTGTGGGTGTCTGTGAGTGGCGGGGGACGCCGTGCTGTCACTTTGGGGGTGGTTTACCGCCCGCCATCGGAGCCCGTATCTGACGGTCTGGACGAGCTACAAGACCAGCTGCGTGCCGCCATCAGTCTCGGCAAGCCAACCTTTTGCCTGGGCGATGTGAACATCAACCTTCTTCGTTCCGACTGCCCCGGTGTTCGTCGCTACGGACAGGTGCTGCAGGATCTCGGCCTCTCTCAGCTTGTCCGGCAGCCGACCCATCAGTGGCCGACGGCAACACTGCTGGACCATATCATCACCAATGTCCCGGATATTGAGTCGGCCATTCAGCTGCCGCTCGTACCGATTGCTGACCATCTGACAATAATTGTGCGCGTGCCCTACCGCGGGCTGCGGTGTCGCCGGGCGTCCTTCACCTATCGCCCCTGGCGGAAGATTAACTGGGACGCCTTGTGCCTTCATTTCTTGCAGGCGGACTGGAGCAGTATGTACCGGGCAGCGGGGGTGGACGCGAAACTAAAGGAGTTCATGCACTTGTGGCATGTGGCGGTGAACGTGTATTGTCCACTCAAGACCGTCCACCCCCGCCGGGCATGTTGCCCGTGGGTAGGTGGCAGTCCGTACCTGCTGCAGCTCATGCGTGACCGTGACCAGGCTTTTCAGTCTTGGCGGAGCTATCGCACGGATTATTACTTGGTCGCTTATCGGAGGCTGCGAAACCGTGTGAAATGTGCGTTTGCAAAAGCCAGGCGTGACTTTGTGTGTGCGCAAATGCTGACAGACCGTGCCAATTTCTGGCGCCACATCCGGGACTTTGCGCTCCGACCGGCCGGGGGGGGAGGGGGCCGTGAGGGGCCTGGCAGCGACGGTGGCGGACGAATTTAATCGTCACTTTGCTTCCGTTGGCCCACGCATTGCCGCTGATCTCGTTGCTGGCAACCGCGGCGTTCCACTCATCCCTCCGCGACCACCTTGTGTGACTACCACCGGCCTCCGGCTACACCCGGTGACCCTGCCCGAACTATTCAGAGCCATATGTGAGATGTCTTCGTCGAAAGCGGTTGGCGTCGATGGCGTACCACTGCACGCTCTCCGCAACTGTTTTCCGGTTCTCGGGCCTCACCTACTTCACATCATTAACACTTCTGTCGTCTCCTGCGTGTTCCCTACCTCGTGGAAAACGGTTGTTCCACTTCACAAATCTGGGCCTCGCGATATCGCCAGTAACTTTCGTCCTATCTCTATTTTGCCAGTCTTATCCAAGTTATGTGAAAAAGTAGTATGTATCCAGCTGTCCTCTTATCTAGTCACTAATCACATTCTTTCCTCCTCCCAGTATGCATACAGGCCATGCCATTCGACGGAGGACGCCCTGGTCGACGCTGTCGAGTGGATCACACGTCGTGTCGACACTGGTCACATCGCTTCGGTCATCTCAATCGACCTAAGCAAAGCATTCGACAGCGTCGACCATGATATCCTCCTGCGAAAGCTGCAGTGGTACGGCGTCGACCCGAGGTGGTTTGACAGCTACCTTACTGACCGGCGACAGGTGGTGAGGGGCGGCTCTCTATCCCTTCCGCTATCCCATGGTGTTCCTCAGGGATCCCTGGTTGGTCCCTTGCTGTTCAGCATCTTCATGAATGACCTGCCAGCATACCTTCCATACGGACGCCTGGTATCATATGCCGACGACACCCAGCTGCTAGACTCTGCACATCCTGATGAATTACCCGTTCTTAAATCCCGGCAGGAGAGCACCATCCTTGCTATTCAGTCTTACTTCACATCCAACTCCTTGAAGATGAACCCCACTAAAACTACCCTACTGCTTGTCGGCACGTACCAATCCCTAAAAAAAGCCACATCCTACCAACTCAACATTGGCAGTGACGTCCCAACCCCCTCGCCATTCGTGAAGATGCTGGGAGTCATCATTGACCGCACCCTATCCTGGGAGGAGCACATATCCCACGTTGTCAAAAAGTGCAACTCCACCTTGTTCTGTCTCCACAATATCCGTCACCATCTCACGCCCGAAGCACGCAAACTCCTAATTCAGTCTCACGTCTTTCCATACATCATATACTGCCTCACTGTATGGGGCGGGGCTGCCCAATGTCACCTTGGACGAGTGCAGAAGGCGATCAATTTCGAGGCTAGGATCGTCCTAGAGGCTCGTCGTCGTGATCATATCTCGCCGACAGTGGCAACGCTGGGCTGGCGCAGTGTCCGTCACCTCATCACCCACCGCGACAACATCGCCGTGTTCAGAGCCCTGAATGATCCGCGAGCCCCCCAGGCGATCCGTTCTCTGTTCCGCCGGCGGTCGGATGTCTCCCGGCGCTCCACTCGTGCGACGGTGGCTGGGGCACTGGAGCCACCGCCTTTCCGCCTCAGCATGTCACGTAGAACCTTCTCATTCCGGGCAGCCTCGGCCTGGAACCTACTGCCGCCGGCCACTTCCGCTTCTCGGACACGGGGCGAGTTCGTCGCGATGCTGAACAACGTCTGACAAATTGACTTCACGTGTTCGGTTTTCACCTGTATACTGTTGTCTTGCCGCTTTCATTTTTTGTTCATGTTTGTGAAATGTATCTGACTGTATTCTGACACAAACCAAATATTAATCCATTTTATGGAATCGGTTTGTTAAATCTCGCAAATACAAAAATACATAGGGGCCAGCAGGGAGGGACGCCTGGGCCCCGCGGACGGGAGGTCGCCAGGCGCCCCAGCTATACGGAGCAGGCGACGCCATCACCCGGCCGGGAGAGAGATACTCACCACCCCGACCGGGACACAGCGACGCCCGCGTGATATTTTTTCCCAATACGCGGAAGCTACAGGGCGCATTTGATTGGTTGATGGGCCTGCGGCGTGACGTCATCCATCGGAACGCAGCGATATAGAGGTGCCAATTTTTAGCAATCATCACGGTACACATGTAGAGATGCAAATATACAGGTGGCCCACAATAACGGGCGTTATCCAGACAATAACGTCCTTGTATAGTACTCTCTCGGCATAACCCTCGCCCTACGACATTTTCGAGTCACACGACCTACGAGGGGATCGGTGTAACCCCTGGCCCCTAATTGTGCTAGAGTTGCGAAACAAAATCAAGCGCGTCGAGCGTGACAAGAGGAAACCAAAGATTCCCGTTGTGATGGCAGCAGGTCTATAGGCGACCTCCCAGGTCAGGTCAATGATCTCCGGCCAGTAAAATTTTTTTCACCTTTTCCGCCAGTAGCATGCAGCCTGCGCTCCAGACTGCGACAAAAAGGTACCTAAAATGTTCCTCTGGAAATTCTGCATGGATTGGTGCCAGTTGCATGACCGTAGCTGCTGTCTTAGGTCACGATATATAAAGGTCATCTTACTCCATATCAGGTAAAAAAGAGGTCAAAGTTCACACCATACTATGGCCAGCCACCCCAGAGGTCAGGGGCGGATTTAGGGCTGCCATTTTAGATCGGTTTGGGTTGTAGGCATGGTTAGGTTTGGTTTGGTTATGATACATAAGGGAAATGTTCTGTAAAGATTAGTATCCTTTTCAAAGGATGAAATACCCGAGGCTTGCTAACCGACGGCTTACAAGTGCTGGTGAAGCAGATATGAACAAAAAGCATACCTTTCTCGCATAGAATGGAATGTTTCAATCCAGGACTTCAGCGAAGTTTGATTTTAGCACCTCGGATTTTGAACAATTACACTGGCTTCTTCCAAGTCTCCTCTCACAATTCAGTCCCTTACAACTTCAAAGGAACTCAGACCATACGCATCCGTTGCTAAACGAGACGAATTCAAATTTTCGCCGACGCAACGAATGGAGCTAACAGATGACGCATTCTGGGTACCAGAGATGATGACGTCACGCCGCAGGCCCACCAACCAATCAAATGCCATCAAATCAAATCAAACCAATCAAATTTGAGCACGCTAGCTTCCGCGTATTGGGGAAAAATACCACGCGCGCCGCCCACCCGTTGACCCCGGCCGGCCGGGCCAGCGGGCATTGGAAAGAGTCCCAAGCCCCCGGCCGAGACGGACGTGAAGGCAACCGTCGCGCTTCACACCGCGCCACGACACCATCAAGCTAGGAACACGTCACGTGCCGTTCGTGTTCCTAGCTTATCACTGTCGTTCTAGGTACCATCGGCGACATGACATATTAACCGAGGCCACGGTTATGCATAGGCTTCACAACCATCTATGACAGTTTTTCTTTTTATGTTTCATGCTCGCTCTCACTTGCAAAGGTATTAAACATCCCCGTGCTGTTTTTTATATTGAGCTTGTGGGGACAAAATCCAACCCGTGCCGCGCTAGGAAAAATCCTGCTTTTTGGGAATCTAGGGTGAACGACCTTTGAAAAAGAAACATGTTCTTGCTTCGTAATATTGGGATGTACGCTCTGAGAATATGAGAACATGCAATATGCCGTTCAGTGTCTCCTCGCTCAGTGGACATACACATCAACAATCCCGCCTGAGATCTCAAAATACTCGTCTGAAGAAACCCTTCGTTCTTGGTGGATAATTTTCGAATGCGCAGACACATATATGCAATGGCCGATAACATTGTCCACTCCAAGTGCTGTTGAATACAGCCTGCCCTTCTGTCGTGTAGCCAAGATGGCTGCCGCCAAGTTCACAGTGCATAGCTTTATGATGCACAGATGCCGGCTGCAGATGCATTGGTCGCTTCGATTCGTATCGTCGGATACATCGCGATAACCATTCAAATAGCAACAAGGTTGTACTCTTGCGCATACACATGCCACGTATTCGAATGTATGGGAAGGGGCAACTGTGGCAGTTCTTTAGTTGAAAGCACACAACCACAACATTGCCATGCAGCCGATAAAGGCAGGCAAGACCAAACACTTTCACCCATTGCAATCGCCCACACCAACCGGAAAATTCGCCGACCATTGCCAACAACCCGGAACACACAAGTCTCGGCTGGGTGTCACAGACAGACGCACTCGCCCAATAGCTATTGCCGCTGGGCTGCAATAAGCGGCGGGAGGATGGACCTCAAAAAGAGCACACAAACATCCCAATATTGTCGCCGCGGATTCGCAGCTGTAGCGTCTGTGGCCTTTCCGAGCCGGCACCAGCGTCCGGAAGATGACCAAAACCACGCCAATCCACTATCCAGATAATTACAAGGCAAAACAAGAGGCTGCACACTACGAGTTCGTAGCCTTCACGTCCCCACGAGACCTACTACGCTACCATATCGACGGTCGCTAGCATTGCAAGAAAACGTTTCGCAGCAAAGCAAGCCACATTTGCCCCACCATTTCAACCGTCCGTAGGAGTTGGAGGAGCTAGCGGGTAGTTGGCGCGACACATGTGACAATCTTTGGAATGCCACACAAATGTCCTTATGACCAGAAGCCACCAGACCACGTTTGCCGAATGTACATATACTGTTGATATTTGTAGAAAGCGGGCGCAAATACACAGGTGAAATATTTAATTGTGAAGGCGTAACCAGCTCCGGGAAAAGTTATGTGACAGGTGGGAGGCACATTTCCTATGTATGTGCCGGACCAACAACATTTTACTCGCAAGATCGGCGGCGCTCGGCTTATCGCTTGCGCTGGCGAGACGACCGGCACGGTGGCGACCCCGCCGGTGTCCACCGGCACCACAACGGAGATGGTGCACGGTGCCGGAGGGATGTGTGCGCTGCCGCCGGACGTGTACACGGCCGCAACACCAGCCGTCGCAACGGCGCTACCGCTCACGTGCTGCTGCGAGAAGCACGGGTGGTCACCGGGATACAAGGCCAATGCCAGATGCGACACATCGGGTTTGGTCGGACCACCTCACGGCCGCCAGTGTCCGCCTATGTCAACACACACCGAGTATGGCGGTGACGCCGAGTGCAGCGTGACGCGCTCCCGTACATCACGCCGTCCCGGACTGTGCTGGGCCGACACCTGCTCCGGCGCGGTCACGTGATGCACAGCCTGGCCGACACGACGGCGGTGCGCCGCTGGTCGCACGCGGCGCGCCACCGCAGCTGCCGCCGGCCCCCAACACACGCGGCGGTAATCACGCGCCGACGGCGACACACGGCGTGCCCACAGAGCCGCCTCCCACGCCGGATCCGTCGCCGAGCCGCCTCCCACGCCCCGTCTAGCGGCACGCGACGGCCAGCCGTCACCGAGTAGACCCCGTGCCGGCCAACAGCGCGCACCAACACCGTCACAGCGGCGCAGTACATGGGAGGCGGCCGTCAGCTGGCAGCGCGACTTGTTCCCGCCAAAATACCGGCGGGAACATGAGCCGTCAATCACAGGATAATCGCCGTCCAGACCAGCAGCGCGTCCCAACACCGCACGGTGGTCCAATACATCGGAGGCGGCGGTCAGCTGGCAGCGCCATTTTCTTTACACATACAGTTGCTAGAATGTGCATTACTCAAACGGCTTCGAGCAAATTGAACACACCTGAATGTTTGCTACAGTGACTTCGCAGGACCACAGACCACTCCAGGGACCTTCTGGAGTTAAACGCAGCCTATGAGTAATGTGCTCCTCTTCCAATTGAAAGGTTGTGGGTTCGAGTCCCGCCTAACGCTGCCTTCGCCCGCGATTAAAATGCGGACAGAAATCTGTTCGCAAAAGCACCGCGCTTGACCGGAGCGCCGCTTTCATCGGCGACCGGTCGGCGATCACTGCACATAGTAACTGGGAAAACATCTACCTACTAGCGACGATTTAGTCGCCGCCGGCGACCACCATTTGTTTTTTTTTACTTTTGTCGTGTGCATATCGTTGTGAAATATTTTCCCAACCATATACACACACGACACAACCATCAAAACATGCGTGAGGTTCTCCAACGCAACGTGCGTAACTCGAAACTCCGGACGACGACGACGACATCTGAAAGTTCCGACCGCGTCTCGAAAAGCGCCCACACAGTGACCGAGAAGTGGGTGTGTTACCACCAGCACTGCTGACGAGATCAGCCGAGGGTGTGGTAACGCCACCACTGCTGACGAGATCAGCGGCTCAACAACATGCGAGCAAGCAGCAAGAACACATTTTCTGACAGACAGGAGCCGGAGCATCGCTCGATCATTGGCCGGTCGATGGATGACCGGCCAACTATGCTCTTCCGTGCCACAGCGGAGCAGAACGCTACAGGAAATGACGGCTCGGACGAATGGCGACCGGACGATGGGACGATAGGAAGGACGGGACGGGCGGGACATGTTAGGATGGGAAGGACATATATTGCAGAGCGTTCGGGGTAGACCGAAACGGGGCGGAGGAGAGCATGACGAATAGGGGAGATATGATAGAGGGGAAGGGCGAGGAAGGGTGGGGAAGGGCGCGACAGCGTGGATCGGGACGGGACAGGACGGGCAGAGACTGGGTGGAGCAGGGGAAGACGGGACGGAATAAGGCTGCGAATGGAAGGAATAGAGAGAGTTCGGGAGATAATGTGGGTCACGCCAGATGAGATGCACGAGTATGGTCAACCAAACCCTCAACTCAACCCAACCTTGCTCAAACTTAACCTCACGCTTTAAGTGGCGCATGGAAAGAAGCAATAAGAACCACGTCGTCCACTTATTCGAAATGCATGGGGACGCGCTTGGGAAGAGACGAAACGGGACATGCGGGTGAGAAAAACGAGTCCTATCAACATCTTGATAGTGTTCAGACATAACTTAA
The DNA here is from genome assembly GCA_034440575.1 of Imbricaverruca yamaguchii. Lineage (NCBI taxonomy): Eukaryota > Metazoa > Arthropoda > Thecostraca > Neoverrucidae > Imbricaverruca > Imbricaverruca yamaguchii. The sequence goes on from JAOTOL010001570.1 coordinate 1,032,063, forward strand.
TTGCCAGTCGAACAACATAAATTCCCAATTCGAATGCAAAGTGCACTCATCATCACTGCGCCATCAGCGAACGTCGCAATTCATGGCGACCAACTCAAGCGTTATTATTGCTTTGTCAGTCGACTAGATATCAAAGCATGGAAACGATATATTCCCTGACACTCCTTTTACGACGACATCGGCTGTCAAGTCAATTCAATGGTGGCGAAAATCAGTCGTCCCACTTCGGGCAGCGGGCACAGGACCGGCGGGCACAGGACTGGCGGACACAGGGTCGGCGGGCACAGGACCGGCGGACACAGGACTGGCGGGCACAGGGTCGGCGGGCACAGGACCGGCGGACACAGGGTCGGCGGGCACAGGGCCGGCGGGCACAAGGCTGGCGGACACAGGACCGGCGGACACAGGGTCGGCGGACACAGGGTCGGCGGGCACAGGACCGGCGGGCACAGGACCGGCGGACACAGGACTGGCGGACACAGGGCCGGCGGACACAGGGCCGTCCCGCTGTCGGCCGGGACGGACGTACAGCGCTGCTGTGGCGGCGACACAGTGGGTCAAACTGTCACACTGTCGCTGCCAACCGACATGGCACTTCCGTCCAGCGGCCGTTATCTGCCGCCGCCGCCGGTCTCGCGGGCCGCTCCACTGTTAGTGGCCAGTGTCCGGGCCATGGCACGGTCGCGTCAGACGCGACTGGTGGCCGCCGCCGGCACACATGGACAGCGCCCAATCAGGCCAGCCAGCCGCGCAGGCGACCGACTTTTTCTGCCGGTAAATTGCCTTCAATTGGCCACTGGCCGTACAAGATGAACAGCCGGGTCTGGCAGTGGGTCAACGCCCTCAGCGGGCCGGTGCCGTGGAGGACGGACGGACGGACGGACGGACGGACGGCGGTACACAGGCAGAGCTAATGACATACCTACGGTGGAAAGGTAGAGCTAACAACGGACCGACTGTGGACAGGTAGAGCTAATGACATACGTACGGTGGACAGGTAGAGGTAATAACATACCTATGGTGGACAGACATAACTAATGACGGACCGACGGTTGACAGGCAGAGCTAATGACATACGAACAGACGATATTGAACGAGCAGAGCTAATGTTGGACAGCCGGTGGACAGGCAGATCTAATGACATACCTACGGTGGACAGGTAGAGCTAATGACATACCTACGGTGGACAGGTAGAGCTAGTGACATACCTACGGTGGACAGGTAGAGCTAATGACATACCTACGGTGGACAGGTAGTGCTAATGACATACGTACGGTTGACAGGTAGAGGTAATGACATACCTATGGTGGACAGACATAACTAATGACATACCTACGGTGGACAGGTAGAGCTAATGACATACCTACGGTGGACAGGTAGTGCTAATGACATACGTACGGTTGACAGGTAGAGGTAATGACATACCTATGGTGGACAGACATAACTAATGACATACCTACGGTGGACAGGTAGAGCTAATGACATACCTATGGTGGACAGACATAACTAATGACGGACCGACGGTTGACAGGCAGAGCTAATGACATACGAACAGACGATATTGAACGAGCAGAGCTAATGTTGGACAGCCGGTGGACAGGCAGAGCTAATGACATACCTACGGTGGACAGGTAGAGCTAATGACATACCTACGGTGGACAGGTAGAGCTAATGACATACGTACGGTTGACAGGCAGAGCTAATGACATACGTACGGTTAACAGGTAGAGCTAATGACATACCTATGGTGGACAGACATAACTAATGACATACCTACGGTGGACAGGTAGAGCTAATGACATACCTATGGTGGACAGACATAACTAATGACGGGCCGACGGTTGACAGGCAGAGCTAATGACATACGAACAGACGATATTGAACGAGCAGAGCTAATGTTGGACAGCCGGTGGACAGGCAGAGCTAAAGACGGACTGACGGCGGCTGGCCATGGCTGGGCTTGTGCCACTGCCGCCGGACTTGGGACCGCTCGACAAGCGTGCTCGAAGCACGACTGAGTACCGCCGCCGGCAGTTCCCGGCTAGCCGGCCGGCTGACGGCGGGGCGGGCCGCGCGATATTTATGGCACGCTCCCATCGTCGTGTCGGCGGCGCCGCCGGAACTTTGAGGGCGCACGTTGCCACCCGGCCTTTGTCCGCGACTGAAGCCCTGATAAACTCCACCTATCTGGGTGCAACTGGCGCAGTTGGAGACAACCTGGCCGGAAAACGTGGCTAGGTCCTGCCGATTGGCGTATGGTCTCAACACAGCTGACCAGAACGTATTGGCTAACCTCCGACAAACGATATGTTTCTTGCCTGCGCTTCATCAGTACGTCTTTGACCACATATTTCGACCACTGGAATGTACAATTCCCGGCTGCCAATCGTTCAGCGAAGCATGCGCGTCTCAGCAATCCAGGTGAGATCAGGGGTATCTGCAGCTCGTCTGCAGCATCTGCATGTAACCACAGACACTGTCCTGGGCGTCTGTACGTGACCGTAACGAGTCCAGTCCAGACGCTCTGCCCGGGCCAACGCACACCCACACCCACATCAGGCACACACCGTGACGTGTGTGGACCCCCCGACTGGGCCCAGACCGCGGCCTCTTCATCTCCGAACGGCTGACCACATACACCGCCGGAGACGCCAGCTCGTGATCGGGCGCGGACGGGCGGGCCGCCGGCGGGACGCGTCACGGCTACACTTTTCCCACGACAGGTGCCGTACAGTCACTTTTTGTGCGCGCGGACACGTCCGGATGACGGCGCAGTAGGGTGCCCACAGCTTTTTTGACAGCGGGCGTACCTCCCTCACGAGAGGAACGACGCAGTCGTCTCGCTCCTCGCACTTCCCCTACCCGCTACACCCAGCGGGGAGGCGAGCTGAAGCAACCAGCGCGAGCCCACACGCATGGTTCACACCGGCGCGGCGGTACGGGTCGTGGCGTGCGGCGGCGGCGGCGTGTAGGCATGCTCCGCCACACGCCTGGGTCACAGGCCGTGACCCGTCGGCCGTCCAGGTCCAGGTGCGGCACGGCCACCATGGCCCGACACAGGGCGTGGCGACCACAACACCACCGCTCTGCGTCAATCGTACTCGGCAGACGACACGCACACCATCCCAGACGGCCGATGGCCACGCGCTGTCGCCTGCACGGCCGACCCGCTCCGCCAGGCCGTCGCTCCGATGCGACTCGGACACCGAATGGCCGCCACCATGGTGCACCAGCTGTCAGCTGGCCGACACACCGACGGCGCTGGCGTGTCACGTGCGTGCACCGATACGACCGGCCACCCGCCCACTTTCGCTGGTTTCATGACACGCGCGGCGAGCACGCGCCGCCCTAAGTGCCTGCCGCCCCGCTCTGCACCCACAACGCTTCGTGGATGGCTAGCGTCCGTCAGCCTGTGGCAGTCTACCCGACCACACACCGATGCTCCTCTCCGTCCCACCCGCTGGCGTCCATCAGCCTGTCACAGTCTGCCCGGCCACACACCCATGCCCCGACCCCCGCCCGGTTGACGAAAGGCTCCACCCCATGACAAGAGAGCTTGTCTCTGTGTTCGCGTTGCTTATTTGGTTTGAGAACTTGGTCTTGGTTTTCCAGTGAGTGAGCTCAGGAGAACGTTAACGATGTGAACATCTCGGGAGTCAATTTGGCGCATGACGACTGAGGCTCCATGCCTGGTTTGTTATATAGCTGTAACGAGTCGTAATATACGGTTGTAATGTATGGCTGGCGAGGCATAATATATGGCCGTGACGAGCCACAGTTGCGCTATAGCGCAATTGTCGCTTAGCGCTAGGTCTGGCGCTATGAGTAACGCTGAGTAATTCAGATGGCAGCTGTCGTAATTATATCACAGATGTCGTTCATGAGATCACAGATGCAGTGTGACAGGAATGCCAGGTAATTTGTGACAGAGATAACAGTCGCTCTGTGACTGAGATGACAGCTGATGCCACTGCGAAGACAGCTCCTGTGCAACTGAGATGACGGCTACTGAGTGACAGAGACAACAGTCGCGCTGTGACTGATGTGACAGCTGATGTGACTGCGACAACAACCGCTCTGTAACACGTGAAACTGAGGATGCTGCCAATAAAATGGCAACTGCTGTGTGACAGAGATGACTGTCGCCTGTCTCCCCGTCCTGGTGACATCGGTTGGAATGAATCGAGTGCAGAACACGTCGAGAGCGGTGACGTATTTCGCTTGCCCAAACCATATCTCGTATCCAACCCCAATCCTGTCGTTTATGCGCGAATTATGATCTGTCCCAAACGTACATAACCATGACGCGACTGGAAAGTATCTACGCTGCAACGACAACCGAATCCATTACTTCCCCTGAGCATCAACACCGCCGACCTGGAATGTTCCTGCGATCGGGCACCTACTAGAGGAAAACGCCGCTATTCGTGGAAAGCATACGACTCATCCCTCTTGGTGGTCTCATATCAGCAACGCCTTCCATTGCTCCGCTGCCATCGTTCCGCTACAGCGGCGGCGGCACAAGTCATGTAACATTTCACCAGTCATAACGCGTTGAAAATGGGTAGATGGAAGCATTTGTCAAGCCGAGTGTCGTGCTCCGTTCGTTTCGCCAGTATACTCGTTGTTTGTCAGCGTTCATGCTCGTCTGGCCAATCTCTCTCGTCGCTTTCTCCGTTCTTTTCATGCTTACGGCTGTCGCACGTATGGCTGGCCCCACCTAGCGCTTTGTTTACGTCATTGTGAGCTACAGGACCTCCGCACCACACCTCCATTGTTCACCGTGCGCGTGTCACCATGTCACGTAGCTCTCACAGCCGATTGTCACTCAGCAAACTGTGCCCTTGCGGCACAAATGCATACTTTGAATCAAGGATTGATGCCGATTCGAAGATCGTTGCGCCGAGGCTGACGAACCGACGTGGTCAGCCGATTTGCCGACTTGACGCTGATACGACGAGCCAGTGGGGACGAGATGGGAGCCAACTGGTGTTCATACAAGCGGCATGCATCTGCTCCCACGCTTACTCGACGGGCGTACGCCGAACCTCAGACGGGCAAATCACCGGGAAGGATAACCGATTGTTCCGTATGTTCGTCGCCATTGGTTGATGGCGCTCTTCCAATCGCCAAACCTGTTCCATATTCAACAGCGGTCCGACGGCGATTGTCTCCGGTCAGAAGAGCCTGGGCCATGCCCAGGACCGCCATGACCTCCCCATACGAATGACGGCATTCGTAGTCCCGGACTGGGAGTCCGGCGGCTCCCAGTCCCGCCTGCCGCCCAACGGGGTCGCCGGACCGGGCGGCCCGGTACTACGTCACACCTGTCCGGGCACGGGCCGGTCTGTAGGTGAGTGGGCGCTCCGGAGGCAGCGGGCCGCACCTGCGCGGGACGGGTGCTACGTCACATCCGCCCGGGCACGGGCCGGTCGGTAGGTGAGAGGGCGCTCCGGGGGCAGTGGGCCGCATCGGCGCACGGCCGTTTTCACTTTCGACAGCGCCGGCTCGAGACGGCTAGGCACGGCGGGGCTGTGTGGAGCGGCGTGCGGCGGAGACACGCCCACCCAGAGCTGACGCCCGCGGCGACACGGCGCCGGCGGTACCAGCCAGCACCGTCGGCCGACCGGCCACGGCTGCGTGGAAAAACGGCCTCCTCTGACCTCGACCTCCACCGACGCTACGGCTCTGCAAAGCGATGATTATTGGGGGGGGAGGGGAGGGGAGTATGGTGCGTCAACCCATGTGGATTATATTGCTCTCTGGAACGCGACCGACCAGCCATAGCTGCGTGCAAAAGCTGTCTCCTCCGACCTTGATATCCACCCACGACCGAATGAATGGCTTCCCAAATGACCGAGCACCTCTCAGCTGCGGTCGGACACACGTGATGAGACGAGAGATGACGAGAGATGACACGACACAGCTGTGTGATTCAGCCAATGTGCTCCCATGTGTCCGTGTCTGTTCAGGGGTGGATGCCTTCAGTCCCATGTCTCGCCTTCGGAGAAGCGGGGCGGGTGTGCTGATCTCACCGTGGTGAACGACACACCGTCAGCCAGAATCCGCTAGCCCGCCAGCATTCACAATCCAGCAGTAGCGGGCGGTTCCCTTCCTGCCGCCGATTCTTACGAAAGCAGTAGTGACTGTCTACGTCAAGTACAAACAAGCCTGACGCGGTCGGCATGCTTCGTCAATTCGGCGGCTCTGGGAGCTCTAAACTCCGGATGCTTTTGTCAGAGGCCGCCATGCCGTCCAAGCAATGACACCAGAACCGTGCCGCGCCAGCTGGTGCTAGTTATGCACGTCATGTCAGCTGCCGTGTGCTAGGCAGGTCACGCCAGCTGCTGCGAGTTGGTCAGGTCACGTTAGCTGGCGGAAAGGCGGACCTGCACGAGCTCGAGTCAACAACAGACGGAGGTGCCATGAAGGCCGAATGAGGTTGACTTCACCGAGCCGACAGCTGTCGTACCATGTGGCGTCGTATGTCGCCACCTGCTGGAGCCGCCGCCCGTCTTCACACCCCGTCACGCCTCAGAACACCAGGAGAACAGGAGGCACATCTGACTACCGCGACTTCTCACCATACATCAGACCATCGGAAGAACAGGGAGCACGTCTGACTACCGTAGCTGCTCACCACACATCAGGCCTCGGGAGAGCCGAGTAGCACGTCTAAGTACCGCAACTGCTCGTCACACCTCAGAACATTGCATTGGGAGAGCTGAGTAGTACGTCTGACCATTGGGAGGGCTGAGTGGTACGTCTGACCATTGCAACCACCCCTCGCGCCTCACCACCGCAGCTAACATTCACCTCGGACCATCCCCGGAGAGTAGAGCGATACCGGTGGCCGCCGCAACCGCTCCCCACCGCAGCACCGGAGAACCTACACACCGACAACATCCGTCACCAGCACAACAGCGTATTCCCCCGACCCTTCTCACCACTAGTCCGCAGCTTTCTCCCATGATGCGGGCGCTGAATGACCGATGTAGTCGATGCGCCCCTAAGTCCCAACAACTAGCTAACTCGCCTCCGATGACGTTACGCTGGTGGGCATTTCACGAGCCGCCAACTCAGAGGTCACCCTCACCAGGGCCGGCCGGGGCCAACGGCCACACGGGACAGAGGCACTGGCGACCAGTCAGTGCCGCCAGGTCACCTCGGCCGTCAGCCAGTGGTATGGGCGAGCACGTGGGCGGCGCGACTGCCACTGTGGGCGCACCGGACGGAGGCGGGGCGGCCGGGCGGCCGGGCGGCCTTCGTCGTTTTGCTGCCGGCCAGCGGCGGCTCTGTCCCGCGCCAAGGACGACCCGACCGCACCGGTCCGGCTCGCTCGGCCCCGCTGCCCACGTTTGTACAAGTGCAGCGTGCTGTCTGGCGCGCTGGAACACTGCGTCGGCCGCGAGACGTGTGGCCCCGCTGCGGCCCATGCCACATTTGCTGAGCAGCACAAGGAGCTTGGGAGAGCGGTAAAATGCCGTGCAGGCCGACAAACCCTCACGAGCCTGACGTCAATCAGACAAACTGAACCCAGGAGAGCATGTAAATTGCATGGTACAGCGATGGAAGAGAGTGCATGGGTGCAGACTGCCAACTGGAGAGCAGGTATAAAATACAGTATGTCCTGCTACCTGGAGAGACAGTGATACAGTATATGCTGCCATGTGTAGCGGGAGTATGCAGTATATCCAGTTACTTGGAGGAAGCATACAGTATACCCGGTCAACTGAAGAGGAAGTATACAACGGATGAAGGGTGTATACAAGGGGGTATACAGTACATCCGATCACTTGGAGAGGAAGCATACAGTATATTCGGTTGCCTGGAGAGGGAGCATATAGTATGTCTGATCACCCGATGAAGCATGCAGTATACTTATCACTTGGAGAGCGCGCATACAGTATAACCGGTCACCTGCAGTGAGAGGACACATAATAATCTGTCACCTGAAGAGGGAATCTGAACCATATCGCGAGTGATCTAGAGCAGAATGACGGGTAACACCCGTACAGCCAAGTCCACTCGGCGTGCCACCGAGTGACATTAGCCGTCATCACCACGTAACACCCGCTCTCATCTCGCCCTGAGGCGAGATGGGAGCGGGGCACACACCGCAAGTGTGTGCCCAGTGTCGACGGTACTACTCAGTGTCCACGGTAGCTGACGGCGGTCCGGGCACACAGTCCAGGCCGGCCGCCACTCACCAGAAAAGCCGCGCCACTACTGGCCGGTGTCCACGGTATGTACCATAGGTGACCATTGCCCGGGTGGACAGCCGCGGCCGCCCGCCACCCGCCACGAATACCGTGCCAATACGAGTGACGTCACCGACAAGCGTGCCAACGCAACGCGACGTCTCTGCAAACCAAACAAGCCGTCCACCTCTAAACGAACGTGAGACAGACGATGCTTCGTCAACGCAAAAAATGGAAACGAAGTTGTCACGTGAGTTAAATATATTGCATGGCACCGGCAAATCAAATACGCAACAAGCTCGCTGAGTGCATTAGGCAGCAGTTCAATGGTCCTGGCATCCAGTACGGGCCGACTCATCAGACCAGACTGGCCTCACCAAGTCGGTAAGTTCACCATACTATAATTCTGAACAGGTAACCGACGTTAAGTTTTTGTAGGAACTACTTTTTTTATACAACTGTGTCTCACACCATTGAGCGAAAGTTTGAGTGTACTGAGCCAACGTGATATGCGTGGGAGCTAGGTAGCTCACATTACAAGCATGCAGTGTTCGTTGCCGATGGTTACTCAGCCTTTGTCCTCCTACCTGCCAGCCACAGTGCTGGCGAATGTGTGTGCATGTGTGTGGCCGGCATGGGAAAGGTCGCCAGAGGTCCGCTGAGGCCAAATCGAACCGAGTCAGTTGACCAGGCGCCGGCAGTTACTACCAGCCGAGAGCACATCAGGTGCCGACGTGCTCGTCATTACCGCCGGCCGAGACGGTGTCACGTGACCGGCCTGGCCGCAATTCCCGCCATTGGTGTTGGCTTCCGAAGTGACCGCAAGTGTCGGCGGCAGGCCCGTCCAAACACAGCCGGAGCTGACCGTCTCCGGTCGGTCAGACCGGCCACGACTTGAACAGACCAGCAGACCACCGTCAGACCACCATTAGACCGCCGTCAGACCACCATCAGACCACCATCAGACAGCCGTCAGACCGTCGCAGACCATCGTCAGACTATCGTCAGACCATCATCAGATCACCATCAGACCGTCGTCAGGCCTCTATCCCACCGTCAGACACCGTCAGACCACCGTCAGACCACACACAGACCACCATCAGACCGCCATCAGACCACCATCATACCACCGCCAGGCCTCCATCCCACCGTCAGACCACCGGCATAGCACCGTCAGACCACTGTCAGACCACCGTCAGACCACTATCAGACCACCGTCAACCCGGCCACCCAGCCGCCACCAGCCTCACTAGCTCTTCCATCTAGCTGGGTACACACTTCCTCTGCGCTCGCACAATTATCAGCGCGGTGCCCTGGACAACGCCCACCACCCAGCCGATGGCGGTCTAACCACCACTATACTTGGCGTCCACACCATTCCTAGCCGAGGGCGGGGTTGGTGTGTGTGCCGGAGGCGATGAGAGGGGAGGGGAGGGGAGGGGAGGGGAGGGTGGCGGGTACCGCCCTCAAGTCCGGTTCACACTTGGCAATTCGGAGCGTCAATCATTCGTAAAACGAACGGATATCGAACGTCGAACAGAACATAAACGTCACAAAACGAGCGTAAATACACCGGGAATAGCACGCTGTTTCCCTGAACGAAAACGTTCCATCCACGCTTTCCTGCGAATCAATTATGACGTCAACGAGACCATTCTGACGCGACTGCTACCGATTCAAGTTGTGTAGAAATTCTGAATACTTATACCGATGGAAGCTGAGACATATCGCGGGTTACATTGAGACATTTTTGCTTTTAGGTTATCGACCCCTGATTTTCCTGTCAGAGAATAATGAAAGATGAAGATTGCCTCATGCTTCTGCTCACGGGATCTAGCCCTGACCCACCGTGTTATATTTTCTTTCTTTTTTAATTAAATATATTTCAACATTACAATATATTTAAGTGTTTTAGCCAATCATATGGTGAGCTCAGCAAACAATGTGCAAGTCCTTGTTTGCACTGGTGAAGAAGTTTGTGAAATGTATGCAAACCAGCTAATGTACAATGCATGACAGAAGCTTGAGTCAAATCATCAATCTCTCACTGGAAAATCATACATTCTTTGTGATCCATTTATATTGCAGCATTCTTTAACAAACAATGTTGAATGAGGTGAGTGACTTGACTGCAAGCTTACTCCAAAGACTAAGAACAAAAATTAGCATGTGAACATTTCAATATGCATATCATGCACACATCAGAAACGAGAGCATCTGTAGTTGGCACTGGGCATGCACAACCAATGCTTTTGGCTTGGAAAATCCCAATGAATTGGGATTTACAACAATGGAAATTATGAATATGTTTTTCATCATCATGCATAACTTGGCAGTGCCAAATTGTGTTTGGATTATCATGAATTGTAAGTGATTTTTCATTGCTTACAACAAGCACCTATAATTCACTGGGCCAATGATATCCTACATAGCTATGTTCTTCAGACATACTTGCAAGATTTTGTCAGGACTGCATGCACAGCCCAACAATATTGTTGCCCACCCTTGCATCTTGGGTGAACAATCATGCTTTTTCAGTTTCAATGAAACATTTGAATGTGCCATTGCTTGCCAAATAAACAAATAATGTTGAATGCTGTGATGGACTTGACTGCAAGTCTGCTCAGCTGAACTGGATAGCAAAAACTGCAGAATATTACATGTTTCACATTTTATCTTGTCATAAGGATTCTCAACAAAAAATAGCGGGATACGCATGTGAATTGGGCAAAAGGTTGCAAATTAAATGCACTACATTTCATCAAATCATACTAATCAAAGTTGAGCTTTGATTAGTGCAAGATCATGTGTGGAGGTAGACAGCATACCAGGGATGTATACTTGATGGGTGACCACCTACAAGTTGTGACTTAATAAAAGAAGAATCTGGGTGTTGTTGCGGAATATGCCTGACATAAAAATACAAAGAAGTGCTACATTGAGCCACAGGGACTCTTCCTGGTTGCATTTTGTGGACACCATCAGCTGTTTGACCATGCTGAACCACGAGTCCCAACATGCTGAATCATGAGTTTGCAGATAAAACAGATAGGTTAACTTTGCAGCCTCGCTTGGGGCATAAACTTACGTGTACCTTGAGAGCGTGAGGACCAAAATTAGCATGTACATATTTAAATGCGCATATCATGCACGCCTCAGAAAAGAGAGCATCTGTAGTTGGCACTGGGTATGCTCAACCAATCCTTTTGACTCTGGAAATTCCAATGAATTAGCATTCCAGAGGCGAAAAAGTAAGTGACACGCTGACGCACGTTGGTGACAGCTAAAAGGACACGGAAGACTAATGGGACAGCCAGAGGCTGACATGTATTTGTATTTCCAGGCTTGGCAAACTTTTTTAGAATGAATCGTATGGGTCCATTTCTTGGATAGTTTACATTATAATATGGCATATTTTATACAGTGGTAGCGCCCTTTTGAGTCAGCTGCTGGCTGAAAAAATGCGGCCCGGGTGTCGGCCTGTGCTATATTCTCATAGGCGTCGGCGGTTTGTCGGTGAGACAGCAGTTAGCTGTCTCATGCGGAACATTTGTGGCGCGTTGAATATTACCCGATGACCTTGCTGAACGAAGGAGAACCGGGTCTTGGAAAATTACGTCATGGAAGTTAAGGTCATGTGCTTGCTTTTAATTAGCGCAATAATTCGCTAAAGGAAACAAAAAACAATCCACACGAAGACAACTTTTTTCACGTAAATCCCATCAAACACCCAAAACATTACCCCTTTCTTTCATGGATCCACGGGTACGTATATAGTTTTATGTGATGTCATTTTGAGAGAAAAATTCCTGATGGCTTGAATGGTTTCCAATGATTCTTGTTCCCCGGTTTGTTCGTTCATCAAGGCTTGGGTGCGAATACAGGCAGTTCTGTGCTTTAAATTGTTCAGTTTTTTATGTACACTAGTTCTGTTTTTGTTTTGGTCTTGAGAGGAGCTGGAGCGATGGGGAGGTTGACGTCTTTTGCACCATGAAGGAAGAAGGTGACTTGTAGCTATGAAAACTAATTATGAAGAATAAATGTGCAACATGAAGAAGCACAAGTTGAGGAACCGATGGTCAGCCGTCGCGAGTAAAGAATATCTCCTTCGCTGTTGGAGGAAAGTGGGAACGATGGTGCAGACCGGTGCCGAATGACGATGTCAACGCATCATCAGGAGCAGGTAGTTATTTTTTGCGGTGATTCACTGGATGACACCAGGATACTCCACAATAGCATTTTTTTTTTAATTACTCTTGTCCTGAACCATGTTTGTTGAGCACCACCACAACTAGTCCAGGAATCATTGTCATCCAGGCAATGGTCAGCATATTTTTGATAAATGTTATGCTGAGCATTTTGTAGCTAACTGCCGGTATGGAGCAAAACAATGTATGCAATAATACAACAAAATACTAATCTTGCTTTGAGAATGGTACAATGTTGGAGTGATTTTGTTGCGCCATGAAAAAAGCTGATGCCAATGAATGTAAATTGGAGCTGATTTGAACTCAATTTTGTTTGCATCAAGCAAGTACCATAATGTCAGTGCTGACATTTTCGTTACACGTTTATAGCTAATTCAGGCTCTACCATTCCTTCACAGACGAAGGAAACCGTGGCTTTCTGCCGTAGCTTGGCCAGGCAATTAGGCACGGGCGAGGTGGTTTGAATGTGATCGGCTCAAGAATGGGAACAGACAACCGGAGCCTGATGGACGCCATGCTCGACATCAGGGAGGTGGCCTATGTGGAGCGCATCAGGGCCGCCAGTGACGCCAGTGCCGGTACCATCCAGCGTGCTGCCAGTCACCTGGTGGCCCGCCGCGTCGTTTCGCTTGTCCGTCGTATCCGCGACCGCAGGATATAATGTGTTGCACGAGCCGCGCTCGCGAATGGGTGCAACCAGCAGCTGCTCAGGGTACTGTGAGAGAACTGCAACAGAACACCCAGTCTTGGCCCATACGTGGACCTGGTAACCAGACTGTGGCTCATTTTCCCCACTAAGTGTCGTGGAAGGCATGGGGAATGCAGTGCGGGAAGTGTCCCGCATGCACCGTAAGCTCGACCACGTCAACGCGGCGAAAGAGCTGGTAGTGCGCTGGAACAGCCCGGTTCCGTGCCAGTCCGACGATATGATCCGGGCCGTTCAGTGCAAAGCCAGGTTCAACTTTACACGGCACTCGACAAACCTGCGCTAGTCGCTGGTTGGCACCGTCATCACACGCCATAAAAGCGCGGCATCTGGTAAGTGCGCAATGTATGCGTATAAGGAGTAGCACGCGCGTGTTCAGTACAAGCAAAGTAGGACGCCAGGGCGTCGGTAGCTCAGTGGCAAACTGGGTGTCTGGGAAACAAGAGGCGTGGCGTTCGATTCTCGGCGGTGCCCTCCCTTCCTACTAAGTTGAGAGGCAGGCGACGCAATGTGGCCTCAAATGATTAGCCACAAATAACACAAAGTAAGATTTCGTGACCCGGTCTAGCTCAGGTCTTTGCCCTTATATGTTTTGTTATATAGCAGCGTTTACGTGAGTGTACGGGAAAATCGAAGTTATACAACACCATCTTGAGAACGTTGAGAACGGCCGCACGAGCTCGCTCCCCACCGACCGTTTTCTGTCGTCTTCCCATTTGCTGTATAACCAGCTCAACCTGGACGATAACGTTAAGATAACGTTGAAGTTTCTTGGCATGTCGTGTCAGAATGGCCTTCTTATTAGGTTAGCTCTCTACTGTGCTAAACGGGCAGCCTTATGACATAGCTATGAGTGAGAACTCCAATGATGGAACTAGTAACCGTGGTCCAGATATCTTAGTCCTGCCGCTTCAATTGGGATTCCCAAACATATTTCGTGGATTTAAGGGTGGCAAAACTCACGATTCGAAACTTAAAGTGCTACTCTCCAATTTCTAGCTGAAATGCGTATCAAGTGCAACGAGGATCGGACGTGCTATTTCACCGCGGCGAAGCAAGTGTGTGAGGCACTTGTATTAACCATATATTCAAAGAATTTGAGACAGCTCATAGGTTCATCGGTGACAGCTTCGGCATTTTTTCACCCCTGTAGCATTCACAGCAATTTGAATAATGAAGACGCTTTTCACCATCATGCATAGCTTGGCAGTGCCAAGTTGTGTTTGGGGTATCAGAAATTGTCAGTGGTTTTTTATTGCTTACAATAGGCACTTATAACTCCCTGGGACAATGTTTTCTTACATGGCTATGTTCTTCAGAAATACTTGCAAGATTTTGTCAAGGCTGCATGCATGTACAGCCCCCAAATATTATTTCCCACCTTTGCATCTTTGGTGAACAAGCATGCTTTTTCGGTACCAGTAAAACACAAATACAACACAACGTTGCATACAATTCTGGTTGTGACTATTTTCCAGAACAACCTCTCTACCACGTGACCAAAAGAGGTGTGCTAGAAAATATCATATTCTAACCACAGGCAAAACAATGCTTCCAAGCAGGTTATAGATGGCCAACAAAACTTCAAATATCTCGCGACTCCTGAATCACACCAACAAAACGTTAAATGCCGAATCTGCGTTGAAAAGTTAAACTAAATCTATCTTTTTGACGCCAGATAGACGTTCATTACCCGGTCGCGACATACCCCGGTGCACACTGTGCGACGCTCCGATCGCATTAAACTTTCGTAAAACGCAGTTTTGACGTGCGTCTGAAATACGTTCGATTGCCGTTTGTTTCACGAAACGGCCCAAAAACGATGAATAAACGCTCGGAAAGCGTCAAAAGGCCAGTGTGAACGGGTTTGCGAGTTTGCGGCGATCGCCGGAAAAGCGACATGTGACATGTAGTGTGCAGTTGGTTGGTTGGTTATTTGGGCTTTCGGGCGCATCGACTGCGTTGGTCATACAGCGCCCAAGTGTGCAGTTGTGTAGCACAGTAAGCTTTCAGGGCGTAACCTGTCGGACAGCATGGATACAACATATACATGTTAAAGTGGAGGTATATATATTTTATATATATATATATATATATATATATATATATATATATATATATATATATATATATATATGTATCTATTTATATATAGAGATAGATAGATATATAGATAGATAAATGTTGAATATTATCTTGGTGCACCGATTCAATGCAGACTGAAGGTACCGTTTCCGAGACTTGGTCCATTTGCCGATTATGGCGGACTCATACCCAAATTGAATGCATCATGTGCCCCTACACAATTAAGAACAGTTACCGCATTTTCTCCGGGCTGCCAAGACAACAACAGAGTTGTGGCAGGTCTATACGTGCCCACACCACACAGGTATCATTTCGGATCCCGCGCACGCGGCAGGGGAGCTCCAAAGCTCTCCTTTTTCACCGTTCGTGCCGCGCCCCTGGTGGTAATGTATCTAGATCCAATTCAGCGCCAGCTGCGCAGCAGCACGATGCTTGTCATCACTTCACTTGTGTTGTTAGTTCGACGATCGACCAGGCACGGCGAGCAGCACACGATGGTCCACCGATCGGAAACGGTCGATGACCTACCGGACATGCCTAGCGACATACCTTGCGACGGGGGGCGGGCGGCTACACCCCGCCCGCGAGGTTCGTGGCGGGCACGCCGCACTGAGACCACCGGCCGCGCACCGCGCCGCACACGGACCCCGCCGCCAAAACGCTCACCCGGCACGGCGCGACTGACGCCGGCAAACACGGCGCCAGCCAGCGACGCGACCACAGCGCCCCTGGCGGCCGGCTGTCGAACCACAGCGGGCGGAGACGCAAAGGTGTGCGGCGCCCACTCGTGCAGTCGGCTCCTCGCACGTCGGCTCAATAGGACAACAGTAACACAGTACTCCCAGATGGTCTCACTCGGCGAGCTGGACAGCACACGGCCGCCAACCAATGCGGCCCGTGTGCGCGGTGGGCAATCAATTAATGATGCATTCCGTAGTTTCCATTGTATGGCTTTTCAGAATGTGTGGCAATATTAGGCTTACAGATGCACATATAGCCAAAAAGTTCAGGGACAAAATAAAAGTGCACACCCAGACAACGTAATCCATAAACACCAATGCTGACCCGGACACACTAGCCATCAGCGTGCCCGCTTACGACAGCCGCAGGTACTAACTGACTCTTCTATGGGAACACCACCAGCTTTTGTGGCAGCAGTCTTCAATATTTGTTGTGACGGCCTTGGGATTCCATGGAGTACTCGCCATAGTTGAATACCATACCGTGTCTTGTATGCCCTTAAATGTACTCTGCCTTAAATGTACTCTGTACTTTGCCGTGACTGGCGTAACTCATAGTGGCAATCAGGATGCGCCCATGTACCAGAATGAACATCTACGGAGGACACACCAAAGGATACCAAGAAGTGAGCCTCCACAGAAGCCACATTCTTCTTACACATAAAATGTTCCCCCGACAACGAAGCGGTATGCGACAGTCATCACACATCGAACGAGACATTGCAAATTGCTTGCATTGCCTGGGACACATTGCTCTTGTTATTGAGAACCGCTGCGTGCTCATTAACACTAACCTACATTGGTGGGTTTGCACCAGTGGCAATGTTGACGATGCCGTAGTGGTCGAAGCCCGACGAACCGCAGGCTGGGTTCTGTCAAGCGTTGATACACCGCACCACCAGAACCAGCTGCTGGAGTTTGTGTGCTGCCATAACGGTGGCCCCCATCTTATCCTGCCACATGCCAATGTTTACGCCATGACTACGGAGGACGATAAGGAACCCAGGCGGGCGACAGACATAGCGACCGACGCGTCTCCAGCCGAGACGACTGGGGATACAGGATGGGTGTGTCGAAACGCCTGAATACCAACATAGTACGAATACTAACTCGACGTGCACAGAATATTGACGGTTTCCGTGCGCATTCCCTGAGCATTATGTGAAACATTCTCCGAAACACAACTGACTTCTCTGAAACCGTGTTCATTCTAGCATGTCTTGCATCTGCTAATGCACATTCGGCGCACCTGGGCTAAAAATTACGTGTCATTTTCGAGGTGAAACCTCACCAGCACCGCTAGCCGCCAGCATGACGCTACTGGCGCAAGTCTCCATGCGCGTGCAGCGTGCAGCATGCTATGCAAATAATGATAGTGATAACACACACCGCCCACGAACAGGGCCGGGTTGAGTGTGTATCAAAGCCGTGTCCGTTCATAGATGTCGAAGGTTTTCATTTCATATATGAAATCGGAAAAATTGTCTTGTTTTCAAGCGCTGGAATTGCCAGCCTATCAGCTTTAAGAAATCAGCAAGGATGCAGCAATGGGAGTTTCTGTGCAGAAACCAAGCTACGCAACATGGAGCGTTTGCACGTTCCGGTGACTCCGATATCCAGTGACGGAACCAGAGGGGGTGAGGGAAGGCATGGGTGGCGCCCCATGTTTGTTGACGAGGGGACGAGCCACCTAGGGGCAAATAGTAACAACACCTACGAACAAGGAGTCATGCCTCTTGCAGAGGCGGTAGAACGGGGGCGGGGGGCACCGTGTCACGGTGCTACCAAATGAGGGCTTCGACAAAACGGAGACGTAACGGTGAATGCATATACTCGCTACGTTGACAACAAGTGGATAAGTGCATTCATTCAGTGTCTCTCGCTAAACTTCATTTAGCTAAGTCACTGCACGATCATTGAAATAGGCCTGCACATGCAAGGCTCGTTTAATGACGCACATAGACAGTGTTTGCGCGATGCTAATCACAATTACACTCACTAGTTTGGGCGCTAAATGATCACAATTTTTGGTCCAGGCACCCTAAAGCTCAACTAACGAAGTCACTACGGTAACTACCTAACACAAATAACTAACTGTCCTCAGGCGACCGGACTGTGCTTCACACTGCATCATCGGGAGCTTCTTCTGAACTTATCTCTGGTTTCGTTCCCGAGTGATCGATATGGGCCATTCACTCATGGAACAGGCCATTGGCGATATCTCCCGATGATCAGGACACAAATGGCTTTCAATGGTGCAATATGTGGCGACACGTACATTCCATAGCGACATTTCCACTCATACTAGGATCATGATCGCTTCCCCATCCCCACCCCACCCCCCAAAATAGCGTGTTCACGCTAATCGTTTCGCGTCATTTGGAGCGCCAACGGTACAGATGGTACGCTCCGTATATTTTTATACTAGATCTGACCAAGTACAGGAAAGGAACAGCTTTCCTGTACTTAATCCTGGAAAAAAACCGCCAGTTGTTTCCATCCGAACATAAATCGTACGATGTAGCTCCTTGCTCCTATATCGAGGAGCAACCGGTATTAACTGGACAACTTGCTCACAAACATGAATCGCTAGCAATCTTCCCTGTCACGTACCACACGAAACATCCGTAACAACAGCATGTTGTCACATATGCTTCGGATGCCCAGAGCCGTAACAGTGGCGCGCCTGCCGACTGCACATCCCTTGCGCGGTGCGCTGTCATAACACGGCGACGGCAACCTTAGTAATCACGTCGTACGATGCCGACGATATATCTGGATCGACAGCAGCTGCCAGCAGTGCTGCGTAAATTGCGGTCGCAATGGCTGGTACCGCAATAGGTCCGTTGCGTGAATAATATTGGTGATGTGTGATAGAGTATATGAAGCCCGCATATGGCGCCGCAGTGGTCGGCACATCAGCACCAGGACGTGTGTCATGAGGCCAACATCAACCCCAGCAGCAGGGAGCATACCGCCAGTGACGTGCCTACATCGCATTCATGAAGTCTTGATTTACATGCATGGCCCGCGCGCTCGGTCGTGTTGGCAGCTGGCTGACAGCTGAATCGCATATCGGTCGGGACACTGCTCCACAGCGCTGACCACACGCGGACGCGGCACCACCGCAACGTCCGGACAAACTACCTCGTCGGCGGAGACCGGGCCGGGGCCGGGCACGGCAGCTACACTGGCGTATGCGGTGGGAGGTGACAGACACATCACGCTCAGACCTGGTGACGGAATATCTGGCACCAGCAGACCACCACCAGGAACAGAGGTCTGTAGGTATTTCCACGCGCGTTCGACCCTCACCCCGAATACTCCAATCAACCAGATTGCCCCGACAGTGTTATCATGATTTGTGTCCAGTAAATACCACAAAACCTGACCGAGAACCGGCTAAAAGCGGAGATCCGATGAAAATGAAACTGGGAGAAGTTAATTTCAATACGAAAAGCGCCCGGATTTTCAACTTAAACATGTCATTTGCAAAAAGAAAACAGGATAATGCTCCGAAAAGCATTTGCTGCTGCTGATTGGCCACATAGCATTGTCACTGGACGATACGGCTACCTGGTCGCGTTGTCGGCGGCGCCGTAGGTCCAGCGTACTTGACTACGCAGCATCCAGTCTGCCGGCGCTGTCCAGTTGGTCAGACTGTGCGGGGCTCTGTCGGCCCGACTGGTCGAGTCCACTCGACTGGAGGCGGCCGTCACGGTCTGGCGTCTGGGTCAGCCGCGTGCGCGGTGCAGATCCGACCTCTCGCGGGGTGCTGGAAGCCGATATGGCGGCGGTATCTCGGGGCGTGCTGCGACACATCACGGCCAAGATCGGGTCAGGTGCATGCGCTGGGGATACTCCACGTTGTTCGACACTATCACAGCAGCATATTACCTCTGTATTGCTACATATATCTGATGAAGGTGATTCGCCATGATTACCACCACTGTACGCATTCGCATTGTCCACACTCACCACGCTATACGTCATGCACCTCCAAGCGGAACTTGCACCCGCAACGCATTACAACAACCCAACAACAAAGTAATTACCTGCAATAACCTAATACCGAACCTCCCCGACATCCATGTTCGAGTATGCGCTACATCAACACCAGTCACGTGCTTAATTTTCTGCAGATTTAAAGTTGTAGACCATTTGCCGAAATCACGAGCGCAACACGAGCACGCACAGCCCTGGTATACGATCTCGCCACTTAACCCTTTACAATGGGCGACTTGAGCAGCGGCAGATTATGATGTCTCGTACCGGGATGCTAGTTAGCACACCTACCCAACCTACGCTCATTTTCAAGTAGCATAGGCTGGAGAAAGAACTCCGAGAAATGATTTTATCTCCTGATCCTTCACCATTCGATTGTGAAAATAAAATAATCGACCTTCGTTTAACAGAAAACATCGATATACACACTGCCCAAAATATTCGACGTTTCGCCCGGTCGTCCAGATCACGAACTTACACACATTGACACAAATCACACTTTTACCAGCATAAAAATGTACGGCATGCGAAAAATAATTATGTCACTTCTTACAACAAAGGCTGTACGTTGTACAACCGAGAAAGCACTAACAATTCATGGTGGAACTGACTGCAAGGGAGGAAGGTGCACGTCATGAGATGCGAAATACACATGCTAACTGTACAAACTGAACTGGTTAGTCGGTGTCAACTCAGTCTGCTGCATGGCACAGGTGAGCTTAGACCGGTGCGACGTGAGCAAACGATGCACTCGCATCGTCGACATGCACTCTCATGGGTGGTTATACGTCTGGTTACCTCTTACTCGCAACTCACGTGGACGCGTACACGTCTGGCTACCTCTGCCTGCCATTCACATGGGCGAGTACACGTCTGGCTACCTCTGCCCGCCACTCACATGGGTGAGCACACGTCTGATCTACCTCTCCCCGCCACTTACATGGGCGAGTCGGATTCGCCGAAGAAGGCAGTGACGGCGGCGATGCTGTATCGGCAGGGAGGCGAGACGCAGGACGGGCCGGCGTCGGGCCGCGTCGGTGCCTGGCCGCCGGCGTCGATGGGCGACAGGTCGGCCGATAGCGGCGCACGGCCCGGGCCCGCACAACCGGGCGGCGGAGTCCCGCACGGGTCGCCGAGAGCCGAGTCGAACGACGAACCGGCCGACTCGTCACCGTCGGCCGACTCCATGCCGTCCGAGTCGGCGGCGTCGGCCGCGCTCGTCCAGGCCGACGAGTCGCTGGTGCCCGCCCCGCAGTCACCGCGGCCCGCCCCCGACACGCGGCTGAACTCCGAGCTGCGGCGGCCGACCGCAGCCGGCACGGCGGCCGGCTCGACCAGCTGGGAGGTGGCCGTCGCGCTGTCCTCGCCGCCGGGGCTGCGCAGGTACGCCCAGTTGAGGAGGTCACTTTGGCCGGTGAGAGCGAGTGCGGGGTCGCCACGCGAGGTCACAGAGAAGCCGTCCTGAACGGAGGCATCACGTTCACCGTCAGACGGAGGCGGCAGTTCGGGGTCGACTTTGTGACCGTCCTTGGTGGAGTTATCGCAGTGGCCGCCGGCCACGGGCGAGTACGGATCCACCGGGAAACTATCTTTGTCTGCGGCCAAGCGGGCGTAATCACCGCTGGTTAAGTATGGCTTGAGATCTTCGGCAGAAGCATACTTATCAGATTTTAATGCGTTTATATCAAGAAATGATAAGTCACTTGATTGGTCATCTCGACTAGGGTCTGTTGAGCTTGTCGACATAGTTTGAGCGCCTCCGCCAGCTTGGGTCTGGTTGAATTTCTCTGTGAAATCTTGCTTGCATTCCGAGAGTATTTCCAGCATCTCCAGACTCGCCACCACCTGTTCAAGCGTGACATGCCTTTTACTCTCAGGTAGAACGTTCTGATAAGTCTGTGGTGAGTTGTTGTCCAACGCTGGTGAGCCATCTTCCAAGTATTCCGGAGCAGACACCGGCGGCTCGACTGTGGCGGCTTCTTGCTCAGCAGCAGAATAACCCAGTTGCACGCCTGGCGGGCTCCCATCGGTGGCCGCCGTGGAGACCAGCGAGCTGTCGGCGATGTCATCCGCCTCGACCACCAGCAGCGCCTCGCTGCCGACCGGGACCGGCCTGCCGGACAGGTCCCCCCTGCCGCTGGTCAGCGACAGGCGCGGGCCGGAGACATCTTCGCGGCCGCTGAAGAGCGGATCCCCTGCTCCGGAGCCGCTCATGCCGGCGTCCGCCACGCAGATGGACTCGCCGGAGGCCAGCGAAGGATTCAGACTGTCACCCCACACGCACGTGGTGGACGCGGCATCTTCTTCCGCGCCGTCAGACGATTGGAACGCGACCTCCTCTTTGGACACCGAAAGGCGGACGACACGGTCGGCAGCGCTGCTTCCAATCGAGTTCCCAACATCACCGTCGACGCCGAATAGATGAATCCTCATCTGTGAGAGCGTGGGGTCGGACAGAGAGATCTTAGCGTCTTGCATGCTTCCAGACATACCCTCGGCGATTTGACGCCTGATAGTGGTCGCTGAGAGTGGCGTCAAGTCGGCATCGGAACTATCATCATGCGCATTGCTGCCATTAGAGTAGTCTTCTTCAGATACCTTTGCACTACCCAGGACCTTTTCAATGGATTCATTGAGAAGTACGACATGTTTGTCCATACTTAATTCTGCAGCGCGCATTAGATCAGTCGTACCGCGGCATGATGTCAGGCGTGGTGAACATCTCCTTGTCGTTTCTAAAGAGCGCTCAGGGTGCTCTAGATCATGACTTTGATCCTGAATCGGTGATTGTTTCATGCCTATTGATTCTTTAGAAAGCTCAGACGTCTTAGCCTTTGTGTGACTGACCATGGGTCTCTCTAGTGATTGAGTGTATAATTCCGCAAGGGCATGATTCCGTGCTCCGCTCCCCACTTCAGCTAGACCTCCAGTATCGATATTAATATCGATATCATCTTCATCGATGTCATCTTCATCGTCATCGTATTCGTCGGACTCGGAAGAACCTTCTACTTCTTCCACGCTTCTACATTTCGAAGCTTCTCGCATCTCGGTAGTCGTGGAAAGCACATCTAGTGCATTAGTGCACTTCCCTTCAGTTCCCTCGGTCGGCTTGTCCAGCTGCCCAGTGACGTCACATGCTAATGGTATATTACTCGGCTGATTTCGGAGAGCGGGATAAGCTGCTGGGCCGAGATGGTCTGGCCTTTTCGCTTCCAGGCGAGCTGGGTCGGAGGGTATCGAGTTGATGGCGGTTTGCTTGTCAACAATTCCGTCATCGGGTGTATCTGTTTCAGGAGCTGTTGAAACAGCATCGACACCTTCCTCGGGAGGAGTTATGATGATCTGAGGGCACGACGGGCGCGCACACGAGACAGGATCCTCACAATACCTCAATAAGCTCGTCTGGAAATCAGCGTAGTCCTTAGCTCCAGCTGTATCTTCAGCCAATTGTCGTTCCACATCACTGGTTTTCGTGAGGGCAGCTGACGTTCCCTCCTGACATGCACTGTATATTTTCGTTCCATTGGTGGATACTTTTACAAGCTCTCCAGTGACGCCTAATTCATCACTTAAAAATATATTTGCAGTGTGACCATCGGCTTTTTCTTCGTCGTCACTTTCCAGGACGTGCGTAATGTGCTGTTGGTTGTTTTCTTGCACGCCCTGCGCATATTCAGTGCTGATTTCCCGAATTAATGGTTCCTCCGCCTCTCTGCTGACCTCGTGCACGGCGCTTATATCAAGCATACTTGATTCCGAACCCTCCAATGTTGATGCTTCCCCAAGGAAACTGTTCCATTTCCTTCTACCGCCAGGACAGGAAGAGAACATGGACTGTTGTTCGTGACCTGCTGAAGTGGATACCATCTGCTCGGATTCGGCCGATGGTAGTCCGGCTTTCAAATATGTCAGATCAATCACTTCGTCCACAACCGGAGTCTCTTCGGGACCCGCCTGGGAGCGATTCTGTGATACATTCAGTTCTGAGGCTGTCGATGTGTCATTGACACTTGTATTCCTCATGACTCGACACTCTTGACACTCTTCGTCATCCGATTCCAACGCCGGCACAAATGCAAAGGGATTGTCCTCATAATTTGCGTCAGAATCATCCAACAGTTTCCCACATATGCCTTTCTGATATTCTCCACTGCTCTCTACCTCCGTATTCTGCTTGACATCCGTCTTGAACCTATGGTAAGTGTCATCGAAAAGCCTTATGCGGGTCCTAAGCGATGCAATCGAGTTCACACTGTCCTCTAAACGTTTTCGCTCCCTCTCATTCCATCGCGTCAGCTCAGCGCGCTCCTCTTCTGGGCCTCCTCGAGCCCATGCTTCTGCGCAAGCACGGTCCCTGTCGAAAACTGGGCGCTCATCCAAATACGACAGCTTTGGCATGCCAACTATTATCCTCCTGCGGTAGTCCTTGATGATTCTCAGAGCAGGGTTGCCCATCAGATAAATCACGCGCAACTCCGGAATCTGCGTGAACACTTCAAGAATGTCCTCTTCGAAGAGCTGGTTATGCGATAGGTCGATGACACGAAGTGAATGACAACCAACGATGTGACGGATGTTGTCTGTCGTTGTCAAGTGATTGTGTGAAATTTGCAGGTTCGTCAACTTCGGGAGGCAGCTGAGACCACTGATGTGGGTGATGGAGTTATGACTCAGGTTGAGGGTATCAAGCTGCGTCAGTGTGTCCAAGTTTTCAATCTTCTTAATTAGATTGTGGTGCAAGAAGAGCGATCGCAGATCTACGTTGTGTTCAAGATTTTCAATGCGGCTGATGCCATTGTTTTCCAACCACAAACATCGGAGTCCCACATACTCTTCAAGGTTTTCTATTTTAACGAAGCCTTTGAAATGTAAGTAAAGCACGTCATTTAAATATGGCGTGGTGTACAGCTTCATGTCCCTGCATAGCTTCTTTAAGTAGGATTTGGTCATCCTGGGCCATCTGTCCTTGTTCTGACACGAAATGGTACTGGCTTCGACGTCACTCTGATTGGAACTTTTACAGTCATCGGTTTGCTCCTTGTCATAGTCGCCGGCTTCTGTTGACGCCAGCGAGTCGGCTTTTTCCTTGTCTTCGGGCACCGACGGCTCCTGGCACGTAGAAGATAGATCCTGACACAACGGCGCTGGCATGTCTCTAGATCTTCCTTGGCATGAAACGCTCGACTATCTCATACCTGTCAACCAGATGCATATATTAGGTAGTATAAATTAGCACCAAGAACAGTTGGTAGTAAAAATGATTAAAGGGCAAAATAACTGAACAATTATTGTCAGTGCATCCACTGATTTTATCTGGGCTTCAGTTGACAAAAAAAAATCAATTTCGTTTTGTGGTGTTGGATTGGAGTTTAGGGGCGCGTCGTCCCATTTTTGTTCTGCACATATTCACTAAAACGTTAGATTACTCACATACAGCACGCCCGAACACACCCCGCCTCTCCCGCTGAACTTATTTTTAGCAGAAGGTGCCCCTCCAGGTATTTACGCAGTGGCGCCACCCCAGACAAGTACCCCATGGCCATGGATAAAAAATATCACGTCCTGGCGTTAGCATCGGCGACCAGGTGCAGACGCACCAGGTCGCAGGGACGACCAAATCTATAATTTTGTTTTAACACGTCCGTCAACAATTGAACCATACATAACAGAATTAGTCGATTTGTCAGATATTGTCATTCAGCAGCAACCATGTTTATACTAAAACCTCCCGTTGGCACAGGACGGCGTTCTTCTGACAACCACAATGCTAAACCAATGGTGCACACATGGTCGCCCAAGAGCCGACGAACGCCGACCCGCCGACCAATGTGGCCGTCGCCTAGGAATATAGTTGTAAATGAGGAAATTGATATCAGGAAACTTTTTGTGGCTTAAGTGGTCGTTCGAAAATGTGTTGTTTACGGTACTTGTACCTAGTCGTAATGGCGAAATAATGTCGCGTTTTCGTCAAATGATTGCTTCACTGCCTTGATTCATATTGACATTGCCGAGGAATGTACCTAGTTAGATATTCGTGGACTCCATTAAAAAATTCAAGGTACAGGGGGAAAGTTTGCTCCTGGAGGTTAAACTGGATCAGGATAATACAGAAAAATATGTTATGTTCCTACCTACATAGGCACCTACCTTCTTAGGTACAATGATACGATCGTGGCTAGCAGTGTCTAAAGTGTAAGCATTGGTAAGCTTCTTTTTTATTTTGGATATGGCATTTTAAGATTCAAATATTATTGAACTTGTTTCATGTGATTAAGATGATGTAGCATGTTGCCTACCTACAATTTACATATTACCAGCACAAGCACATACATACTTTTCAGTTGGTAACAAAAATAATACGAACATATTGACATTTAGTTGGGGCAATATATACTGAAGAATAAGAAGTAATGTCAAAAGCCTAATCTAGCACAGGTAGCTAGGCGATTTTATGCTTGATCCCATGCATTATTTCAGGGATTTCATTATAACTTAGTTTCATCTTTTCCTTTCTTGATAGAAATATATCTGATTCGAATATTCTATTTAAAAATGGAAACACCGAACATTTTCTGCAAAAAAAAAGAAAGCAAGAAAATTATTTAATTATATGTTGAACAGAAATGAATGGTCCCATTGTCTTAATCATGTTCAGAAATATGATATCTGTACATGTGCTGTAGGTTTGGTGCTGTGTCAAATTTTTGATGAAAATCTTCAATTTCAAAACAAGGAGGATTCGAAATGGTTGAATTTGTTACTTAATGTTGCATTTCGAGAGCAAAATGTTTAGCATTTCATTCCAAAATTGTAATTTTGTCTTTCTCAACCATAAACTCCTTTCTGAATTTTCCAGTTGGCTTGGGCATGTCAATCAAACAGGAAGAAGTTTGCAGTCATATGCAAACATCTCAAATATTTTGTGGAAAAGGTGTCATATATTATAATCCCCTATATGCTTCATGGAGGATAGTCTTCTGGACAACAAACATAAAGTACAGAAACATTTTTTTCAACCCTGGTTGGACAGAGCACATGTTAACAGTCAGCAGGGTGGATTTGTGCTTTGCAATTCTAGATGTGGATGATTTTTTTTGGCCTAATTGAATATGGAGAGGATATCTTTATTCCAGCTTATGACATCAGAATCCCGGTTTGCACTTCCCAGTAAATCTTGAGCACATCACAGAGCAGTTCATTGTCAAGAACTATTATTAACCTACAAGTGGGAAAATTGAGGAAAATTTCCTCAAGAGGATGGTGCTCTGGATGCACCAAATCCAGGATTATACATTTTTCAACCCCGGCAGTCACTCACTTCATTGTAT
This sequence comes from Imbricaverruca yamaguchii, assembly GCA_034440575.1. NCBI lineage: Eukaryota > Metazoa > Arthropoda > Thecostraca > Neoverrucidae > Imbricaverruca > Imbricaverruca yamaguchii. The sequence goes on from JAOTOL010001570.1 coordinate 1,059,339, forward strand.
ATGCACTCCCCCCCCCCATTCTGATTACTATCGATCGCATATTCGTTTATGTTCAACTGAGTGTGATGATGCCAGGGTGCAAGATATGGCTTGCGGGTGCAATATATTGATATGTTATGGCGAGCCTTAATTAAAATTAAACATCTTAATTCAAATTAACATTATTTGCGTTGACTCTAGTTAACCCCACTATCACCTATTATTATGTTCCATGCATGCATTGCGTTTTGTGTGAACCCTTTTCTCTGTTATCAAGGTAAGCGGGATATCGACCTTAGTGCGTCGGTCCTGGCTCCGCCCTGCAAGAGCCGAACTAAAAGCATGGATTCGCGAGGCTGATTCAAGGACAGGAACAACAAGAAGTTGACGTGCAAGATGGACAACTTTCGCATAGGCAGTGACCTGGGCGCTATCCAGGCTTCGCCGACTGAGTGTCGTCGGCGCTGTACTGGCGGCTGCATCTCGCCTGCATATTAGCGGGTTGATTTACAACACCGTGCCACCAGAGTCCGTCTGCGCCGCTTACCACATCCTGCAGAAACTGTCATGCTCGCAATGCAAGTCCGGCAGCGGTGGTGCATCTATGACTTATCTACATCTGTTTAGCGCACATCGCGTGCGGATCACCAAAACGTCTCACATCAGTTGGTCGTTCGGCGGAACGCCCCTGACGCGGCACGCAGACTGTATCACAGTCTGCGAGCCGCGACAATTGCTTGCTTGAGCCACTGCTTGAACAATTGAACAACTATATTCTTGCAAGCGTTTGGGAAGGGAGGAGGGGGGGGGGGGGGCGATGGAATGAAGTTATTTCCCGCTACAAGTCGTCGAGACACCTTTAAAATTTAACATATCTTACTGAAGAGATGTGACAAAGTGGTAGCAACTAGGTACTTGTGATATTTATGATGACTATTTGAGGCGTCCGCTGTCGCACCTGTGAGACGATTACTGCCACGGTTGTGAGGCGGCCACTGCTACCGCTGTGAAACAGCCGTTATCATGGTTGTGAGGCGAACACCGCCACGGCTGTGAGGCGGTCACTTACCACACCTGTGAGAGGGTCACTGCCATGTCTGTGAGGCAGTCACTGCCGCACCTGTGAGGCGGCTGTTGTCATGACTGTGAGTCGGCCACTGCGACACCTGTGAGCAGGCTGCTGTCATGACTGCGAGGCGTCCACTTACGCACCTGTGAGGCGGCCGCTGTCATGACTGTGAGGCGGCCACTGTCATGACTATGGCGGCCGCTGCTCTGGCTGTGAGGTGGACGTTGCCAGGGCTGTGAGAAAGCCGCTACCGCAACCGTGAAGCGGCCATTGTCAGGGCTGTGAGGCGACCGCTGCCGCATCCATCAGGTGATCACTAATGGTCGCGAGGATGTCGATGTCGCGGCTGTGAGACCACCACTGCCGCGGGTAAAACTGATCGGCAATGGTGTGAAATACTTTCTTAGTCCTGCCAAATTTTGCATTGTACGTTATTTACAAGTGTTATTTATAAGTGCATCACTGGAATTCATATAGACCAGGATTCCATCCATATAAGCGTATTTTCATGTTTCTTCGACAAAATATATCCCGCTGAAAAATGTGTTTCAGAAGACCTTAAAGGAAGGGGCTAATGCCTGCTAGTTCTGCTACTACCGTCCAAGTGTAGAAGTGCTGTACCTATCAGTAATTAACAATTTTTCGTTATTTTGTATGTGATGCAAGATGACAGCTAATGGGGAAGATAAATATCCATCCGGACTATAAATTTAATATATTTTAACACTGTGGAAAATTGCCAGCAATTGATGTCCGACTGCCGAAGATCGCTTGGAATTTTTGTACTAGTATGTGCCGAACTCCGAATTGTTATTCTTCGCTATCTTCGAGGAAATTTTGTTCATCCTACACTGTCTTAGAGCGACTTTATTCTCCGAGCGACATTCAGGAGTTCCTATGGGAAGGGCGACACTCTTTTTGGTGAGACAAAATTTACTCAGGGCGTCAAGCGACACCTATTTCTGTGGAAACAATCCAAGGATCTAAAAAATCTGGAAAAAGTCGGTCTGGAAAAGTCATCAGTTCTGGAAAACGTCGGTAATCATGAAAAATTCATGTTTCGCAAATTTTATATTATCCAATCCCCAGGGATAATCGCTCCTTTCACCACCGAACCCCCCTCCCCATTGGATCCGTACCTGATTGGCGACCAATTTCCCAGAGTAGTATCTGGCCGGCAACCACCGAAAGGGTTTTTTGGCCCTGCCCGTGGAAATTCATGGATATGCGTCTGGTACATAACCCTATGTGGGCAAGTTTTTTATCGGGTTTGCCGCGTTCCTGGCACAAGTTTTGGCGTAAAAACGGGCACCACATAGACCAGCTTCAACATTTGACCTAAAAATACCGCGTGCCACACCATGACCTCGATCTTATATATACTCGTGCACACTGTGGGATCCAAGGTGGGACCATTCCGGCCATGGCCCCCGAAACGTCTTAGAGGGGGGTCATCATGATTTTTGCCCCTCCCCAAAACCAACAGAAGTAAACTAAATAAAAAAATACGGTAACTTTGAAAATAGCGCTCCGGGTGAAATAAACTCAAATTTTAAAGGTATTTTCATAAATGTTTGGAAGCCCAATACGGTAGCATAGTAGATTCTGACGCACGTCGAGGGTTCTATGCTGTTTAAGTTCTGCTTACAGCAAGAGCTGACAAAATCCGCAGTTTCATTATTCCTTAGTCAGATGGCTTCATGAATTTAGTTTAGCCAGTAACGGGCAAGCAAATCCAGTGAGCCGGAATTGGAAAGCGAAATTTGAACAGGATGTTTGTGCGTATGTCCAATTAAGCCCAGCTGAGCAGCATGCTTCGTATGTTAATGTTGTGGGTCGCTAAGATGAAGAGACAGGCTACGTTGGCTGAATTTGTATATTTAAAAAAATAGAAAGAGAAGGTATGTAGGTATTTAGATCCTGAATAAGAGATAACTGGTGGGTTCGTAGGTAGGGGAGATTCGTGTGGTAAGACCGGGCTATCAAACTTAAGGGTTTTATTGCAGTTTAAGGCAGTGATAAATTATTCGTGAAATAGGGTGGAACGTACCACCTATTGAACAATGAGAAGACATCCTTCCCAAACAATTATCGACATCTTGCTTCTTGATGTGTTTGTGAAGTCTTCATGTGTCGTTTCTAACCGTGGTTTGTGTGTAAGTATCATGTTTATGCTTACCATTATAGACTGTGGTGTATATTGTACCGAACGCGATTTCAAGTAGCGATTACTCATGATATGGTCTACTGTTCAAGAGAATTTGCTGATAGTATGCCATTCTTATCATTGCCATTGATATAAGTATCAATATAATAGGTGTCTCCCAAAATATATGAAACAGATGCACATAAACAGGCTATTGGCTCAACATTCAGCTTGAAGGACTTTGGCGCTCCGGTGGCTCAGTTGGTCAGAGCGCTGTCCTGCGCTGGTCTCTCCCGTACTGGCAACACAGGGTTCGAGTCGGTTCGCGCGCTCGCATTTAGCCCCCGACCGGGAGTGTTAGTTGGCAGCTGGCCCGATAAGGCCGGGGACGAGCTACCGGGCGGCCGTGTCGATGCATTGGCGGCACCTTAAACTTTCTGTCTAAATTCTGCCGTTGAACTGGAGTTCATTGATCGGGTGGTGGGGCCAGGGTTCACGCAACAAGCTCTGCTTAGCAATAGAACCCTGGTTCCTCAAGCCACCAAACAACAACGCGGATTAATTTTTTTAAACCATATTGTAAACGACATCACTTCCATGGGCAAAATCAACATCTTCGTGGACTCCCTTAGACATCTCACACCTAACGAAAAAAGCAATATTTTAAGGCTGGCTTAATGTAGGCACCTATGAGACAAGCTTTGCACATACTACCTCATGAAGCAAACAAATAGGTTAGGTTTGCTTAGGCTAGGTCTCTGTTTTAAGTGATAACAATTATGATTAAAAAAAAAAAAAATTTTGCCTCAAATTTTTTACAAGAAATTGATCCTTCAAAAATGGGCCAGGCTAGGTTAGGTCCGGTTAAGTTTTTTAAGTTTAATATTTTTCCGCAAGAAGTTGTTTGAAAATTTTCCATTTTTAAAACAATTTGTTTTCTCACACGGAAGGTTAGGCTAGGTTAGGCTATGTTAGGCTAAATTTTGTGTTACTTTGAACATCACTTTTAATGCTATCTTACCCAAATACAAGCGCCTTTTTTGGTGTTACTTTGCCTCCCAACCGAAAAAGTATGCACTTCCGGAGGAAATGAGTGGTTGCATCTTATTGACAATATATATTGCATCAGAAAGGAAATTCCAAGAACTCAAAAACTACATTCCACTGAAGTTTAGCACTATAGTGATACCACTGTACACTTGGATGATGATTTGGATGGCCATACTCAACAAGGAAATACTCTGATAATAGGTTAGTCTTTTCTTTTAAGTCTTTTGGATGAAAAATGCATTTGCCTATGGTAAGATTCATCACCTTTTGTTCTGCAGTTTCAAATCTGATAACACCAGACAAGCTTTGCCTATTACTTAGTACATACCTAGGTCGGTACGTAGGTACCTTCGTAGAATATTGTGATTATTGCCTTATGCTTTGGGTATTATTGCACTATAACACGCGCCCTGGAGGGGTGGGGTGGGGGGAAATCCGCCCACCACTCCGGTTTTTCGTGCATAACTCCAGATCTTATCAGCCGATAGACGTCATTGTTTGCATACCTCCTTAAACATGACCAGAGCGTTCTATTAAGCACGAAAAACGAAAATCAGCTGATTTTTTGTCCAGTTAGAAGCCGTTCAAGTAAAAAAAAGAGTAAAATCAACGCCAGAATACAAAAATCGGCTCCGAAGTGCCTTCCGTATATTTGCAAAACGGTAGTGTTCATGGCAACACTAGCGACTTGCTTGATATATATGGTTATGCTATATAGTTTCAAAGTCATGTTAGGTAACCTAGGTCATCAGGTCAGGTTAATGGAACCAAACTTAGTCAACTGGAATGTTGTCATCAATGCAAATGACTGTCATGTGATTGATGTCACTTTGCATGTTACACCCTACACATCCTGAACTACTGTTTGTCATTGTGTACCGATTCCGTACTTTATTCGTGTACTTCACTCCTTTTTGTGCGAAGCCGATTGCGCGAAGCCGCCCAACGGAGCAGTGGGGCGGGCGGCCTGGTTCCAGTAACTGGAGCAGGTAATGGCCTAATAAATAAAGTGCTGCTATATAGGTGACCTGAGGTTAAATGCCGGGTTTAGCATCGGTACTGCATCATTAGTAGTGTCCAAAACATCGTTGATGCCGATTTCTGAGCATTCAAAGACAATCACAGCGATCCAGAATGATGACAAGCCAAGCCACGCAAAACCAGACAATTTGAAATGTTGACCTCATTTGACCTTGAATATATTGATCTAGGGTCATGCAATTTGTACACAATAAAGATCACTGCTGTACCCATCCACCCTGGGAATTTCGTTGCTCTAGCTTCAAGAGGAGCCGAGATCTTAGGAGGACGGAGGCGAAATCCTCCACCGTCCAGTACACGTAATCTTCAGAGTTCCTCCAGAGTGCGTGTTAAGGTATCCACAAAACAAGTTTTGCACATTTTACCTCCATGAAGCAAACATATAGGGTTATGCTTGGTTCAGCTTGGTTAGATTAGGTTAGGTTAGACTTTTCTTTTTAGATGACAAAAAAAATACCCCAAAAACTTTTAAAATACATTTTTCAAATAAACTCACTTTCTACAAGAACATATTAGGTTTGGCTAGGATTTGTCCATTTTCATTTGCTTTTGAGGTTAAAACAAAAAGAAATTCTTTCAACAAATTCTGACATGGAAGGCTAGGTAGTAAATTCATGGTTGAAGGTGTTTTATGAATACTTGGAATATACCTTTCCAATGCAATGTGTATGAATGTGACCGACACCAATTAGGACCACTCATATTCTGTGCAATTCTTTACTTTTCAGTTTGTGAGCAAAGTAACACCAAAAGGAGGCTTTGAGTTTGATAAAAACCAATGTTTCTGAAACATAAAATAAAAATACAACAGAACCTAACACGCGCCCTGAAGGGCCTCTGAAAAATACGCTCACTGGAGGTAGCGGATTCCGCCCCAACCCACTCCCACCCCCTAAGATCTCAGCTCCTATTAAAGTTGGAGTAACGAAATTCGCAGGGTGATTGGGTACGGTAGTGGACTTTATTGTGTGCAAATTGCATGACCTTGGGACAATACTTTCAAGGTCAAATGAGGTCAAAATGTCAAAATTATATGGTTTTGCGTGGATTGGTTTGTCATTGTTATGGCTCGAGGTGATTGTGTTTAAATGCTATAAAATGGGCATCAATGATGTTTTGGACATTACTAATGATGCGATACAGATGCCAGACCATTGCATGCCAGAGATATTTAACCTCGTCACCTATATAGCAGCACTTTATCGGGTCATTACTTGCACCAGTTATCGGAACCGGGCTGCTCCGTTGGGCGGCTCGGCACAATCGGCTTCCCAAAGAAAGGAATGAAGTACCTACATGAATACAGTATTGAAACGCTTAGGTACACAATGACAAGCAGTAGTTTTCAAGATGTGTAGGGAGTAACATGCAAAGTGACAAAGATGTCCCGGAATAAAATGTTGTGAACTCAAAGGCGCATATTGAAGTACATGTCTGTCTTTATTTTCAGTCTGGATTCTCCATCTCAACCTTCCCGTGAGGGGGTAGTTTCTCCCTCCAACCTCTCCTGTCTCGATCTTCCGCCTGCACCAGAAGTCGGCCCCAGCCCAGCCTCTGCCTCCTGAGATACAGAGTTGCACCACCCTAATGAGACTGAGATCAGCTTGCTTGCTGTTACTTCAAGGAGGAAGTTCACATTAACAATTTTCTCAATAATGAGTATCTTGGAGACAGCTGCTAACATGGTCATGTAAACACCAGGTCAGGGTTTTTGCACTGTGGGAAGAGCGGGAATACAACAAATATACAACCGGATTAATGGTTCTAGCTTACCATGCAAAAGATTGACGACATTTAGATGTTTTTTTTTTCAACTCTTTCCTTGAGCAAAGGTGAGCCTGTTATTGATGCCAAAATGATTTGGCATAAACCAAAATAACGTTGGCAATACAGTGCATTTGCCAGCATTGCCATCAAACCAAAAATAATGACAAGATGGGCACCCTCCAAATCCATCCCAACCTTCATGCAAATCCTAGGCACGCCATTGGCGGGGGAGGGGAGGAGGCTGACGACAAAATCCGAAAGTTGCCCCCCCCCCCCAAACCGGTGGACTAGATCCGTCAGTGCTCGTGGATGCCTGTTTCGGTTATCTTAGTATGTGAGGCGCACACTGGCACTACAATTCGGTCTGGGCGCTGCTTAATTTGGCGATGCTTGACTACAATCGAAACTTGGCCCAGTAGGTCGCCTTCTATTTAACATATAGACTGATCTGTCACATTACATTTAACGATTATGACACCACAATGTACTTAGCTACAGAATTGGATTAGTGCTTTATAATCATGCATATAGAGAACAAATATCCAGTGACGAGTAGTCTAGGGGCAAGTTACCCATCTCACAATCGAAAGATTGTGGGTTTTCGAGTGTCGCCTGTCGCAACTCTTCGCCCGCGGCCAATCGGCGTGAGAGATAGGCGACGCTACATGGCTCAACGGTCGACGTGTCGTGAAACCAACAACCACCACCACCACCAGAGCGAAAAATCCTGGTAAAGCGAATATGGAAGACATCTGTCTAGAAACATGTGACATCAGCGTCCCAGTCCAATTTCCAGTAAATATTGAAGACTTGATCACATAGCATTTCATTGTCAAACGGCGCCATTCAACACCCAAATGAGAAAAACTAGGTGAAATCTCCTGGAAAGGACAGTGTTCTAAATGTCAAAAATCGATATATTTTTCTCAAATATTGCTTAGGCGCCTGAGTCTTGAGGCGCCTAGGCGCCATAGCATTGAGCGCTGTCGTTTACCACAAAAAAGCAACGAAATCAGCCAGCAACTTTTCAAGTTAACACGCGCCCTGGAGGAGGGGGGGGGGGGGTGAATCTGTCTACCCCTCTGGTTTTTCGTAGACAACTCTAGATGTAACCGGCCGATATACATCATTGTTTGTGTACCGGCTTAAAAATGACCGGCGCGTTGCTTAAAGCAAGAAAAATGGAAACCTACCGAACATTTTTCGAGTTAGGGGTCGCTAAAGTCAAAACGTTTATCAGCGCAGACTACAAATATAGGTGCTGATGTGCTTCCCGTATATTGGCAAAAAGGAAGTGTTCTTGTCAAAACTAGCGACTTGTTTGATGTATATTGTTACGCTATGTTGTTCCAAAGTCATGTCTGGTCACCGAGGTCAAGTCAGGTCAAGTTCATGACAGGTTAGCACACGCCCTGGAGGAGGGCGGCGAAATTCGACCACCCATCCGATTTTTCGTGCATAACTCCATATTGTACCGGCCGATATACGCCATGATTTTGCGTACCTGCTTAGAAATGACCGACACATTGTGTAAAAGAAGAAAAATGAAAATCTGCCGAAAAGTTTTCAAGTTAGGAGCCGTTAAAGTAAAAAAAATCGCAACGCCAGACCAATGAAATCGGCGCTGATGCGCTTACCGTATATTGGCAAAAGGGAAGTGTTCTTGACAACACTAGCGACTTGCTTGATGCATATTGTTATGCTATATAATTTTAGTCATGTTAGGTCGCCGAGGTCAAGTCAGGTCAAGTTCATGACAGGCTAATGGAATCAAACTTGGTCAGCTGGAATGTTTTCATAAATGCAGATGACTGTCATACGATTGATGTAACTTTGCATGTTACTCCTTGCACATCCAGAAATCTACTCTGTGTTATTGTGTGCCTAAACGTTTCCATACTTTGTTCATGTATTTCACTTCTTTCTTTGCGAAGCCGATTGTGCCGAGCCGCCCAACGGAGCAGTTGGGTGGGCAGCTCGGTTCCGGTAACTGGAGCAGGTAATGACCCGATAAAGTGCCCCTGAATAGGTGACCTGATTACAAATGGCGGATCTTGCATCTGCATTGCATTATTAGTGATGTCCATAACATGATTAATACCAATTTCGGAGCATTTAAACTCAATCACAACGATCCATAACAATGACAAGCCAACCCAAGGAAAAATATGAAATTTTTTAACCTTCGACCTCATTTGACCTTGCAAATATTGACCTAAAGTCATGAACTTTGCACACAACAGAATTCACTATCGTGCCCATCCACCCTGCAAATTTCGTTGCTCTATCCTTAGTAGGAGCCGAGATCTTAGGAGGGCGGAATCCGCCCCCTCCAGTGCGCGTAATTTTCAGAGGCCCTCCAGGGCGCGTGTTAATCAGGGGGAAATCTTCCCCCGTAGCAAGTTCGGTTCCCGACTCAATTGGTGTGCAGGTTAACCAACGGGTGGACTAAATCAAACAACTTTTTAGGATTATACAAACTTGAGTTCATGCTTACCTAGCACAAGTGGATTTGTGCATAACCAAAACCATCTGAACATGTGACAAATGAACTTCAGATGACGCTTGTTTTTTGGGCAATGTTTCTGTGTGTCGCGGCGAGCGCAAGCCTAATTTTCTGAAACAGGTACATACCGATATGCAGACAGTACCTAGGTGTGTGCTGCTGAAGCAACTTAATTACAGAACACACTTCCATCGTGCTCACATCACGGGATTTTCGAACAAGTAAGCACGGTTGGAGATCCCGGCAGTATGCATAAACCCCTGGTTTGGTGTTGGTTTAGAATTTGTTGTCATTATCCCCACTAAATCTGAAAACCTGAAAATAAAATTCGGACCCCTGGCTTCCAGAGATCTCCAGTTTCTCCAGCCTACCCAAGTCCAAATTGTGTACCTATGTGGTGATCAGAAACCTTCCGTTGACACAACTTCCTTCACAGCACTTCAGCACGCGCTTTAATGCGATTCACAGGCTTACCTGGGTTACTTACGGATGCAAACTCAAAATACACCACATAGTATCACGGTGATATAAACAGGTGCGTCTCAAGGCTACAAAGCGTAACCATGGTGACTGTTGGCTGCCTTGACTGTAGGTGCATTCCATTTATTCACTTGATAATACACTATATTTTATATTTACTTAACTTATTAATTGTTTAATTAAATCAATATTAAACGAAATTTGTATGCATTTGCTGCATACAAAAATTTTGTCCCAGTAAAAGAATGCACCATTTTAAAATAGTATATTATCGCTGTCCTTCTTGATGTTTTAGCAGACAAGCGCGGCGCGTATTAAGCAAACCATGGCTCCATGTCGTCAATAAATGATGCTATTCCTCAGCCACTGTTTGGAGAATGCATGGCCTTCGCGGTGGTCCAGTTTGTGTAACCACTTGAAAAGCTCATGGCATAGGTATTTCTGGTACCTGGTGAATATAGTATTGAGAGTGCTTAAATCATAAAATAGCCTGCCATTGCAGCTGATAAACATACAGAAGCTGTTCTTAACGGTCAAGTCATACACACATCCTGTTTCCCAGTCACCTAGGTGGGAACATACCTATCTTCTGGAGGCAAGTCAGTGATGCAAATTCTGTAATGCCCACTATGGTGAATCTGTGCTTTAAAGTTCCACACACAAATGAGTAATATGTCAACTAGTGTAGGAAGCTATCAGCATAAACTAGCACAGTATTACAATAATGGTTTTTCATCATGTGTGAGATGTTGAAGTGAGTACTGCAAGACGTATAATTTCGCCATGGAAATATTGTCATTTAAGAACCTTCACATCCTTGAAATCTAATTTTGATGCAATATCATATGTATGACTACACATTTCTACTTTGTTTTCAGAGATACATAATGTACAGGTGCATATATCAACAACAACAATACAATATACCTATGCTATGCCTATGCTATACATTGGTACTGTACAGCAGAACACATCATAGGTAATCCCTCAACCTATAATTACACTACAAGATGTTTGTGTATCACTACCCAATGTAATGAGCATACAAACAATAATGATATGTGAGGTACTGTTAGGCATGAGGAATGAAGACATCACATGAATGTGTGAAGAACCATATGTTGGAACTTCTTTGAGACAGGTGTTGATTCAGTGCCCAGAAAGTGGTTTATTCCACCCAATTTCCATGAATGGTCAATTCTGGTTGGAACAGCCTAAAGCCCCTGCCACATAATTTCATGAATAATTTCACTGAATTAGCATAGCATAGAACTGAATTCACTGAATAAGCATGAATGGAAGGATGTTCATAGTGGAGTCCAACAGAGCTCTGTTCTATGTCCACTTCTATTTATAACCTTTGTGAACAGCATTGATGTAGCTGAGGAATCAGATCAGCAAATTTGGTGAAGTCTCTAGTTGGTAGTAGTGGCTAGCAATAGTGATCAGTCTAGCAATATTCAACTTGACATTGAGGATCTAAACAGCATGTGATCAATGGCAGATATCTCAACTATTAAAAGTGTGAAGGCATCCATCTGGGGTCAGGAGGTGAGATGTTTTGAATATGGAATGGGAGGTATAGAACTGGTGTCTAAGATGGAGATGCAGGTTTGTTGGTAGCAAATGGCCTTAAAGCATAAAAACAATGTACCTCAGCTGGGAAAAAAATCAATTAGAATGCTGGGAATCAGTAGGGTATGTTTGAGGTATAAGAGACAGACTGAAAAGTATGGAAAATGGCTGCTGGCTGCCTGCCTCACACCAAAGAACTTTCAACAAAAGTGTCATGCTTCACAGTGGTTGGTATAAGAGGAAGGAAATGAAAAAAATATGTAGCCTAAGTGCAACTCCAAGTAGAATATTCTGTACAGACATGGAACCCTGACTTAGTAATAGATATAAATATGCTTGGAGTGCAGCACAAAGCCAATAGACTTGTCAGTGGATTGGGTGACCTAGCAAATGGTAAAGTTGGATGGATTATATATGTACCAACTCAGGCATAGGAAGTTAGTGAGCAATATGATTAGAATATATGACATCATTAGATGGTTATGCAATGCCAATTTGAATGATACACTTTTTTAAATACATATTACATATTGGTCATGAATCCATGTCAGACAAATCAAGATCATCATAAAGTGTTCAGACTTAATAAGAGCCACACAGGCCCATCCATTTAAGTCTGTGAATGGAAGATACCATGAGCCTGGTAAAAATTTCCACCCCAACCATCACCACATCCTAAAGAAACCATCTAACATTCCACACACCCATCAATGCTTATCTACCATAGCTATCCAGCCCTATTCCCTTGACCACTTTTAACACATGTGGATTGAATGCCTTACCAATAATTTTAAGACTGCATCCATGCCTGCTTGAAGGGTTCTGTACCATTCTCACTTACCAAGCATAAATATCGCCCCATCCATCACTAATTTGAATTTCAAGAACATCATTGAAATTAACCTGATCTGCCCCTTTAACATTTGTGCACATTTCAAGCATGTTCCCCATTTATCTGCTGTACTTTAGTGAGTATATATCTAATGCCTTAAGCCTTTCTCTATATTCCAATTTACTGATTCGACTGATGAGCCTAGTGGCTTTGTGCTGCATTCTTTCTAGCATGCCTATATCTTTTTCTGAGTGCATGCTCCATGCTTGTACATAATATTGGATGGTCAAATTACAGCATATTGAATAGGCAGAATATTAAAATATGGAATATGCAGGACATCCAAACATGGACATGTTTTCAGTCAGCATCTTCATGCTTGTGCTGAGTCCCTTGTTGACTGTATTAAAAGTATGTTTTTTAACTTTGTGGAATATTGCTTAAATATTGAGCTTAAATTAGTAGTGCTGGCAGGAGATTAATAGTGATATGTGCACACAGTGTGGGCCCTTTTGCACAGGCATGGTTTGAGTTTGAATGTTATTGAATGGGCACTCAATCATTGTGCATGTTTCACAGGATTGAGTGGATAATGGAAAATAAGTGTTCAGATAGGCATTGGTAGGTGTCTACATTGGTGGAGAGTTCTTTTGTTATTTAAGATGTGTTGTTGGTTCAGGTGTTGAGTATTTCTTTGTCCAGGCTTATATTGTCTTCCTTTTGCAAGTATACACAGATGGGAGCCTCTAGTTCTTAAGTCTGAACACTTTATGACTTTAGTGTTTTATGAATGTTTGAACATTTGCTTCCCAATGCAATGCATATGAAAGTGACATAGATGATGGGGCCACTCATGTCCTGAGGTAGTGCTTACTTTTCAGTTGTTGATTAAATAACACAAATAATTGGCTTTAAATTAGGTAATATGTCATAAAATGGTAATGCTAAAAGAAGGAATTTACACTATGCTGACCTATCATAACCACTAGCTATTGCACTCAAACAAAAATACATACTGGAAAACTCATACCATTTTTCTCAATTTTTTTTCAACTTAAAGCTAAAGCCAACCCAATCTGTTTTTGAAGAAAATATCACTTAAGAGGTCCCCAAAACTGAAAATATTTCAAAACAAAACACCTCATCTAGCCAAAACTAACAACATTGCTTGCTTCTAGGTGGTCAAATGTGTGTAAAACACTAGTGGTTTCCAGTAGTGTAAACTACTAGTGGATCACTCAAAGCTCAGCTGAACTATTGGTACTGGAATGCATAGTCTCAGAGTGTACAACTATGATATATTATGAAGGTGTGTTTTGATTATTAATAAACTGTGTGTATATATATATATATATATATATATATATATATATATATATATATATATATATATATATATATATATATATATATATATATATATATATAGGTATACATATGATATACCATGAATGTATAGAAAATTTATTAAAGAATCCCTAAGCTAGCTCTTGCTCTGACACATTTGTTCTGGTGCTTTATAATATAATTTGAATACATTTGGTTTATTTTCTTGTAAATAAGAACTTTTTCAGGGCAGAAGCAATTCAAGTTGAAGTACCTATACCTCAATGAGTGATCAATTTAACAAGAAAAATATCAAATTCATTGAAATAGCATTCAAAAACACCTGAAAGAAAAACTCCACAATGCAGGTGCATGCATTCCCTCTCTCCAAAACAAGCAATGGGAAATAGAATCATGGAGTTTGGCTGGGATAATTACAGTCCTAAGTAATGCGATTTGTAACAGTGAATATCTTGTATACATGTGATGAGTTTCAAGCCTAGGATTTGCATTGTGGTGGGAGGGCAAATTGATTTGGAGGAGCTAATATGCCCTCCATTAAAAACGTCCTAATGTCGACCACTATTTTTAAAGGGGCCCGCCCATTTATATTTATAAAATAAAATAATTAGTAGCTAACTTCATTTTCCTGTGGAGGGTGCCAAATCTGCTACATTATTTCTGAGTCACCGGATTTCAACCCTAACCCCTTCCCCCACCTGTTCCAACGTTTTTATTTTGGTGTCTTGATTGGGCACTACACACTGCTGAAACTACACCTGTACGAATCACTTGAAGGTGTACAATTTTCCAATGCCAGCCATTCCAGACAACAACGCCCGGCCGCCAAAACACCAACATTCATCGGCGAGTACGCCCGGTTGGTTATAGGGGTTTAGGGGCGCATCGACTGCGTTGGTCATGCAGCGCCCGGCGAGTACACCCGCTTTGCGCATTCGGCGCATTCGTTACACTACATCCGACCCTGCAGTTTCTGCCAGGCCTCTTACCACGGTTCTTCTAGATACTGTTATTCTTGACACGGTTCGTCTATGCTTCCTACGTTTCGCTAATTGCTGCCTCCTTATATTTGTGTGCCATATTTGACGTGTGCATTGCTTTGAGGGACTCGGTGGTGTTTTTAAGAGCTCCCGGTGTATTTGTTTATAGCTCCAGCGCATGTCTTAAATACCTGTCGCCTTTCGCGACCCTCTGTACTCTTTGGATGGCGGTTACATTTTCGGTCTACCGATGTGCTCTTTGGGTCCTATTGTGTTTATTTCGGGCCCTGGTGAATATTTCTGGGACCCCAGTACGATTGGGGGCTCCGGTATAATTTACAGGGTATTTATTTTTTGGTAGCGCCAAATTCTTTTAAAGACCGAATATCTCTGGCCACTGCGTTATATATTTTTTGTTGTGTTCCGTTGCTTTTTTTCGAGCTCCAGTACATTTTTTTTCGGAAGTCGCACTAGACCTTTTAAGGCACTCTAATGCTATGTTTGAGCACAGGTGTCGATTTCTGAAAATTTTTGGGAGGCAAAGAAAGGCAAGGGGAATAGATGAAGGCAATGGGCCGTCTCAAATGGATTGGGGGCACACCCATTAGTTAGTGTTTCATGTTTAAAGTTGAATTATTATTGATGGTGGAGGTGGAGGCGTAACGAACGTTGAGGCCTTCTCTAATGTGTATAAAACAACATCTTTGTGTTTAGATCTCCCAAAGGACATGTATCCTTCTGAATTTCATCGACATTGAACAGGCCATCGACATTATTTTTTTTGAGCCTCGGGGAGGATTTTAAGGGCCCCGCTCCCACTCTGTAGCCCCTAGCGTCATTTGCATGGGCCCAACTCGACTTTTGTGGGGCCCCGGTGCCATTTCGCCCTCCCCCAGCGTCATTTTCAGAAGCCTCTGTGCGGTTTTACAGACGCCCCTGTGTGGTTTTTCAGGACCACAATGTGATTTTTGGTGACTGCGTTATATGACTGACTGCGTTATTTTTGGTGACTGCGACTGGAGCCTGACGATTCTTCCCGAACCCCAGCGCGACTCTTCGAGGACGCACATCCTCTAGGGGCCACTGCCTACAATGCATCCCCTTCGGTACGCCGCTGGATGCGGTTTCCCCAAAAATTGCGGAATAGAAGTTGCTGGCTAAGCCGCAACGAGTTCAGTCCATGCATTGTATCCAGCCGTGACTCATATATGCAAAATGTATTTACCATGTCATTTTTTATTTTCTCATTTTCCCAGTGCAATAAATTATCCTATAGCCACTCAAAAGAGCCTAGTTATGATTGCTGACTTCGAATTAAGTGTCCATTGCTGCCATATAAAAGTGAAAGTGTAATAATCATAATACAAATCTAAGATCTCAGACAGTCAACGTCAACCAATAACCTCAGGTGCAATGTTTACTCATATTCTGTGTAGTTTATAGGCATATAGACACATAAGTGCACTCGCACACTTTGGAAGCACAAGAAAAGCATGCCTGTAAAACGTACATGCACTTGAGCTGGCGAGGCCCTGAATCAGGTCATGCATGGATTAGATTGACTTGGCACACTCAAATGCATGATGACCATATTTAAATGTTTTAGGTTTATGAGTGCCTTTATTTTAGCCTTCTAATGATCAACCCATTAATAAAAAAATGAACACATATATATGGCTTGATGGCATCATATTGACCGGACTGTATGAGCACGGATTAATTCGTTTCGACTGTAGCCCATTGTTCATTTAGGGGTATCGAAACTGCAAGCTCGCCAAAGGCCTTCGTTTCGGCGCTATGGAAGATATGCCAGGAGTGCACATGGTTCCTAAGCCAGGCCATCGAATTCCACATGTGCTGCTGCCTGGATGATTGGATCAGAACGTCTGTGCTCAGGCGTCCCTCAGTAAGAAGGGCGTTTGCTATTGTTCACAGCTTTTGCGCTCTCGACTGAGTCTAGTCCACACTGTGCACCTATCTGATACCACGTGTCGTCACGGCGCGGCGCTTTATTGTGTTACGTCGCATTGTATGCACTGTTATAGTTCATGTGCGTTGCATGCAGGTGGCGCAGCCAGGCGGCTCTCGTGGTATAAAGGTGGCGCCACAAGCACCAAACGTGTGTGTGTGTGTGTGCCTGTATATATATATATATATATATATATATATGTATGTTTGTATGTACGTGTTTAGGTGTTTAACCATTGACCTCTATATATATAACTAGACAGACAACTTGCCGCCCGCCGCACGCTCCGCGTCCTACTTCGGCCGGTCCCGTCTGTAGCAGCGGTATATGAGCAAAAGTTCGAACGCCCCGCCCGCTCCCATGTATTTTGCCCCTGGAATGAAATGTTGTAAATTGAAAAGTTGTGGATAAATTTTGATAAAAAGTAGTGCAATATGAAGCCGAGTTCATGATGAGTAGATGGAAACGACGAAGCATCGGATAAAATATTATAATTGTGCTTTTGAGGTCTAAATTATATCATCGTTTTGGAAACTTTGTGCGGTATTCGGCATGTGCACCCCGTGGAGTTGAAGACCCCGGATACTCGATTAATGCTAGCGAAGTAACGCTGGAAATGTTTGTAGTTGACAACATATGTGTTCTGCGTGTGCATTATAGATCCTGAGCAGGGTCGGATCCAGGAATTGTCATGGGTCAGTGGTATTTGCCTGGCGGCGCCATTTCTTAGGAGGTGCAACCTGCGAAAATACCTGGATGAGCGCATTCGGCGGGAAAATCCGTTTCGCAAGGGAGGGGGCGTTTACTTGAGCACACTGCAGGGGTGATTCTGGCTGAAAAATATGAAGCGGAGCACTCGAGCCTTCCCGGAGGGGCGCAGGTTCAAAATTTCATGCGGACATGGCCCCGAATCCACCGACCATCCCTGAATCCGCAGGGACATTTTGCAGGGCACGGATTGACGCTCAAACAGGGGTGTTGCTTTATATAATTTCCAGAGGACATGTTCCACATCAAGGTTGGCTTTGTCCCCGGTATTAATTTCAAGCTTTGACATAGGACCTTATGGGATGTGTTCCCCAATCAATTTTGGCCTGCCATTGCCTTCATATGTTTTCCCCTTCCTTCCCCCTCCTTCCCGAATAGTTTTCAAAAATTGGCATCCGTGCGTTCAGGACTTTCACTTTAATTGTAGTTATTTCTATCACCCTGGGACGTCTTCCAAGTGCGTAGCCAAGCGTGCAGGCCTGGCTCCAGGCTATTTCATGGAAGGAGGGCATCTGAAACCACTGGATGACACCTCAGGCTCACCTCCATTATAAAATTTCGAAAGGGGCGCATTCAAAGGTCTTGGAAGGGAGACTTCGGCTGAAAGTTAAAAGGGAGGGGGTGCACTCAATGATTATGAGGGACATGTTTTCATCTCGAGGGTCGCCTTTAGCCGAAAAACTATTAAAGGTTCCACACGAGCCTGACTGGTGGACCATTTTTCCTCGTAAGATGGCCGTCACCTTGGCATGAGTGAACACATGTCCGATGTGCCCTCTGCATCTCTCTCCCTCTGCAGGGGGATGAACGGCAGGGATGCGGCAGGTCGGAGTACAGGCTTAATGGAAAAATATATGATGTGGTTTTTGCATGATAATGAATATACATACATACACACACACGCACACGCACACGCACACGCACACATACATACATACATACATACATACATACATACACATACATACACATATATATATATATATATATGTATATATGTCGAGCACACACATTATATATATATATATATATATATATTATATATATATATAATTGTCGAGCTTTTCCCTCATGTATGAATATATCACTTGAAAATGATAGTCATTTTTCACTTCCAGCATCGCCGCTTTACGTCTACAACACATTGCGCAGCGCCTACCAGCGCCGCCGTTTTGCCCATATATGCTGCGCCGCCCACGGGACCGTTTCGAAAAGTCGAGTTCTCTGTCTAGTTATACATAGAGGTTAATGCGTTTAACATGATCTCAGTGAACGCGAGGCCCTTGTGCAGTGTCATGAAATTGATATCGTGTGGAGTGGAGGTGGGAGTGGGTGATGTATATATGCTAGATGATGTCAGAATAAGTGCAAATGTATATGAATAAAGCCAATGAACGCTCTGACCTGCTATGGGCATCTCGGACAGCATGGGCATGGTCATTTTGTTGCACTGAATAAATAAATGTGAAATTATAATTATGTGGGGTTTAAATCATGCTGATTTATCGAGTTGATAAAAAGTGAAATGCTTACAAACTAATTCAGCGTGATAATTTATTTTTATATATTCACCCATTATATGTAATTTATGTCAGCCCAGTTTTCTGGCAGCTAGTTTAAAACCGTTCCACCTACCGGCATATACTAACTTTGGCCAGCTGCTACCTACCCCAAAACTGTGCTGATTATCACATTCACATGTGTGGTTAAGATCAATATTTAAGCTCAATGTGACTTCTGCAATGTGGAAGGTAACCACTCGTCATTTTTTGTGTCATTATGGAGATAGCTGCTGATTGTCCTGCTACACATATTCGCAGTGTGAATTTTTTTTTCTCAAGAAAATTGGTGGAAAATACCACCTAATGAAAGTTCAATCGACCTCCGTGTCTATGGCTTTTGTGACATCCTTGTTTTTTATAGTTGCTGATTATGAAAGCAACATGAACTCAACTGAAGACATCCTGATGCCCTTCAACAATTCAAATATGCCATAGTTGGGGTGCACCAATGACCTCTGATCAGGAAATTTTCTGAAACCGTATCACAGAGCCGCTTCTGATTCAGATAGTCTACCCAGTATCCTGAAACCCGGTATCATCCAGCACTCCCTTAAGTTCTTATTCAGCAAGCATGAAGCCCTGCACTGAATACAATATGCAGGGTTATCAAAGTTGCTCAGTGATAAATTATTCCACTTTCTGAATATACCACTTTCTGAACATTCAATGGACATCCTTCTCCAAGAAGTATCAGCATCCTGCTCTTTGATATGAAGTAATGTCTCCTTTGTAACAGTATCTTGTTTATAAATAGCATGTGCATGCCCTCAATATGGAATGGTATTACACGAACATTTTGCAATGCAAGTTCGGGTAAAGGGATCACCTATGTGATATGGGATACAATACCAGTTCATCATTGTTATTATCCTCCTTATCCCGATTTACATCTTTTCTTAAATTATGAATCTTAAAACAAATGATAAAGGTCCAGTCATAATCACCTACACCATCAACTCAAATTTTAGTCTGAAAGACATGAAAATATTTAAAATTGCACTAATTCCATGTCAAATTTCGGCATCCTACTATGCTCATTTTGACATCTCACACCTAATGAAAAACCAATATTTTAACCCTGTATTCGCATGTGATTCATTGTACGGTATTCGCTCCACACATGGAAAATATCCAGCCAGCATAGTTTAATTATAGGAGGTATAATTCAATAAACCAGCGCATACTCCACAAATTGTATATTGAATTACATTTGTAATATTTTATATTAACCTTATTAATTGCGTTTTGGTATGTCATTGCGTCACTTTGTTTTACTATACTTATTATAATACTCACCTTGTACACCATCCATGAGTTCATGGACTTGACCACATATGGCTCATGTCCACGTCCATAACCCTCTACGTCGATCTTTGCTCAACATCTTCATGCTATTCCAAATAAGAGAGCCACAGGCCGGCAACGCACGTTTTCTTCCGTAGCTAAAACGTGTCATGCCTCGATCCCTTGGTCTCGGTATTGGTAACTTGTGCTCCAAAATTTTGTGTATTCCTGTCAACTGCAAATGGCAAAATTGTATTTTGTACATATTAGGTTCAATTAAATTAAAAATTGCCATGTGCATTAAATTTCGGGTTATGATTGCTGCCATGGAGAGAAGTTTGTCGTACCGTCAGATATAGTGGACACAGTACATTTCGCCGCCGTGATGGGTCAGAAATTTACATGTCCGGCAGTGGTGCCGGTGCCACCACCACCAATTATTGCTAACGTTATCGGTAGCTGGGCGTACCGCACCGTCAGCGAACGCATGGTGAACATATTGCGCAACGTCCTTGCTACCTTCGCCGCTGACGAGGCAGAACTCATCGATCAGATCGGTGTCGATGGCTTTGAGACGGTGGAGGTGATACAGAGTGAGCTGGAGAAACTGTTGGACAGCCTGATGAATAACAGGTCGTTGGGGCTTTTGACTGGACTTGCTGAAGATGTCAACACCTGGAACTTGGTGCGAGATAAAGAATCCGTCGAGGGGATGCCGCCACAGTGGCACGACTCGCGCTGGCTGTACGTAGAGTGTTTCATGTACCGCAAGATTTACGACATTCTTGACACGTGTGCTGTGCTGGGAGATTACGATTATTTCCGTGCACAGAAGTCGGAGAGCTTTAACGATTCCATTAGCGCTGCGAACGAACTCGGCATGTCACTGCTTGAGAACGTATCGATCGCTTCGCAGCTGTCACCTGCCCAGATCAAAGTCAACTTCATGGAGTTCCTAATGATCTCGTTGTGGGGCAACAAGTGTGATATGTCACTTTCAAGCGGCATGAAGGTATCGATGAACGAGTCGCCAATGAAGAAGCTGCAGGAGCTCGCCAAATTCGTCGTCATCAACCACACCAACCGCATCTTCGCGCATCTCAACCATCGGAAGCGTTTCCAGCAGAGTATACGTATCGACTTCATTCTGGACAACGCCGGCTTCGAGTTGTTCGCCGACTTTTGCCTGGCGGACCTGCTGATGGCCTTGGGCCTGGCGCATCGCATCACGTTCCACGTGAAACCGATTCCGTGGTTCGTCTCGGACGCCACTGTGGCCGACGTCACCTGGCTGATGGACCGGCTGAAGGAACACACAGACGAGTCGTGTCTGCCGGAGGTGGCCGATCGCTGGCAGCGGATGTTCGGCTCCGGCGTCTGGGAGGTGGCCACCTCGACGTTCTGGACGTCGCCCTTCCCGTTCGCGCAGATGGCCCGCCGCTGTCCGCACTTGTACTGGCGGCTGCAGGGCGCCGACCTGCTGCTTGTCAAGGGCGACCTCAACTACCGGAAGCTGGTCGGCGACCGACAGTGGCCGCCGGCCGTCGGCTTCTGCCGCGCGCTAGACGGCTTCCACCCAGCGCCGCTGGCGGCGCTGCGCATCCTCAAGGCCGACGTGTTGGTGGGCGTGCCGCACGGCCGGGCGGCGCGCGCCGCCAAAGTCGATCGCGACTGGATGACGGCCGGCAGGTTCGCGCTCATTCAGTTGTGCCGCCACGCCACGCCGCTGGACATGTTGTGACGTGACGATGGGGGGAGGCGTCGAGGTGCTCTGTCCGGTCGGCTGGGGCTTGGTGGCGCAGCCGGACGCGTGCGAGGTGTGCGTGTCTGTGGTGGCAAGCTGGCGCGTCTTGTGTTGTGTGTTGGCCCCGTGCACTGATTCAAAACGGGATGTCCATGTTATATGCATGTATCGCTTTCGGTCATAGCACGGTATCCGTGGTCAGACTATTTGTACACTGTAACGTTTCATTCACCACAAATTCGGAGTGAGACCTGCGAATTTTCTGTTAGCTAGGTTCATATGTGTCCTAAGAGGACTTTTGCGTTCGCCTTCAAAATAATTTATTATGAGGTAATCTGAATAGGTTGATGTCCTCCTATCGTGTGGGAGTTCAATTTATTTGAACTGTGCGTGCATCAATATGGGATATTACTGATGATTACTGAACCAAGTTTCGTCTAGAGCTAAGTTTTATGGTGAACCTAACAATGAACCTCTAATGTGGCAGGTAATTTGCCTAATAGCGTATTTGTTCTGGCCGCTTTCGAACATAATTTAAACCAGAACAACTTTAGAAACGTGCAGCTCCGCATTCAATAAGCGGATGAACTTTGTATGAATAGCTGGTCCTGGCAGCTGACAAGAAGTTGTAAATCATAAGTGGAATATTGCCAACAAACAAACTGCCTACACAGCAACGCCGTTTATGCAGATTGTTGTATGACTGGTGTTTCTTAGTTTTCAAGATTATCGATAGGTCGAAGAGTTTTGGTCTTGCCACCACCAGTTAGCATCGCAGCTGCAATACCGGCAGTAATATAGTTTCGATCCATAGTTCAATTTGATGAAATTCCTCAGACCTGAAATGCAGCATGCACATGTATGGTATGAGTGGCAATTATCACAACTGGCGCTTTTGTTCGCGCTGAAAGACAGCCATGTAACAAATGTACATTATGGACTGGCAAAGGCATGCAAGGCATGATGCGGCCGGGTGTGAGTACGCGTCGCAAGTTATGTGGGTCAGATTGTTCGCTTTCAACATCTGGAGGTTGGAGAGACGCTGTTCTTCCAGCGGCAGTGTCGCTAGGCACCGCTAGGTACCGCTAGGCCGATAGGCACTTCCGCCAGTTGGAGTTCAGCGGCTGAGGTTGATCAAATGTGGTTGGCGGCGGTCACACATACATAGCTTTTTGTCTTACTTATTTTGCTTACTTATTTTTGAACGGAGAAAAACGCGTGTGTTCACGTGTTGCGGGAAACCCTACCAGGATGGGTCATATTTGGTTTGCGACGATATCCAGAAAAAAAAATGTCTGGGGAAGCTATGATGAACACATTTGCGCAATGATGGACGTGCCCCAGCAGGTCAGTTGCACGTACTCGGTTGGTGGGAACGTGCCAGGGTTGTTCATATCTATTGTGTATGTGGTAATCACACACCCCGGACTTCGCCTTCCTCGCTTATTTGTATTAATTGAATGGTGTTTTCAGTAGACTGCCCGTCAGGGTGGGAATTAAGGCACTTCTTAAGGGATTTCATCTCTTAAAACATTTTTACACTCCGGATTCATACTGGATAGAATGGGCTCCCCATGTACTCCGACACAAACATGCAGAAGGAACAAAAATACCACTAAAATATAATACAAGTTTGAAGAAAATATCCACCAAACATGTTATTCCACTTACGGTTACCAAATAACTATACACTTTTCGTACCATCAAGCACACAGACAACAACCCAACACACACCACACGGAACCACAACCAGCGGAAATGCAGACGACAACGTGCCAAACTTCGCGCATGCGCACTGAATATAGTGGCCTCCTGTCGCTACGAATTCGGCCGGTGCGTCTCCAGAAACCTGCTTTCGAGTCACCCTATAGTGGGAAAAACTGACCGTTTTAAGAGACGCTTCGGGAGTGCCTGAGGCCGCCGATCGGAATTTGCTGCGTTGGCATTTTCTGTTACGAAAACTGTTTTTCAACCAATCAATGCCAGGTATTTTTTTAAATGACGTCATAACCATTAGCAACTTCGAACACATGTTTTGAACATTTAACAGTGCCATGCTGCAAACACAAGACCTTGACTGATCCTTTGCGCACCGCCGTCGCTTCCGACTGCCTGTGAGGTAGTGGTGTTGGGTCCGTATCGCGCAGGGAATTGGCTGCGTATGTAGGTAGGTGTGCGCTCTGAGCTGAGGGTGAAGCGTGAATTATTTGTGTTTTTCATTTTGCCTAGCATTGTGCTGAGACCAACAGTGAAAGGAAGGCGCATTGCTCCTGTGAGCTATGAGAGACAAAGCTGAGCTGATCACAACTCCCTGTCTTGCGGTGTCATCCATTGCTCACTTCTTTGTTTATATGCTTTGATGTGACCAATAATGATGATGTGTATTACTTATGCATATTACGTAGACACTGACTGGGTACATATGCTTTTCTCGTCAGTTACCGGCAAATAGATTCCATGCATGAAAATGTACTCCGGAAGAAATATGTTTGCACTCCGAATCCAAACCCGGAAAGCAAGTTTCCCACCCTGCTGCCCGTGGCGCAGGGGGGTGCCTTACAATATGACATCGCCAGTAGTGGCTCCCCGGCCCATGGTCCATTTCTGACGGCAAACGCTGTTTCCATCTGGCTTTGTCCTTTACCTTGAATCTGGATTGGTTCATGCATTTCAGTGCCGGCTGTTTTGTTACGGTATTGTATTGGTAGGTGCGTTTGTACTGTGTGAAGTATGCAGAACGAGGTATTCATACTGTTTTGCGCTGCTTTATTGGTAGTTTGCGCCACTTATATTATTATTATTCTTATTATTATTATTATTATTATTATTCTTATTATTATTATTATTATTATTATTATTATTATTATTATTATTAGTATTATTTTAAGATGTGACCACATATTTTGCAATACTATCAAATACTGGACAAAACACCATGCACATGTACTACTTTTCACTCATATGTGTCTCATGACACCCCAAAATTTCACACCTACAATTGTTGTACAAGGATTAGTTGGGTACACGAGATGAACAAAGTCACCATATCTTATCAGGATTTGGAAGATGTTATGCTATGGGAAAGTGGTGCAACTATGCGGCCAGGCGAAAATCTATCTGTGTGCCGGGCTGAGGCGAGCACAAAAGCCGCGTTGCCACGCGTGATTGCTGTAGAAATGGGTCACCGCGCCACCCCGTTTCATGACGCTTGCCGGTGCGGGTCGTTATGTGGCGCGCCGTCTCAGTGATATTAGCCGCCGGTCGTCTCAACGGCCGAGGGCTCGAACCTGTACCGTGAGCAAAGGTCGGCCTAGTGGCGGCGTTTGCGAGCTTCTGCCGCACGAGCCGCGGACCCAGGCTCTAGCACCGATTGAACCAGTACGGGATCGGCGAAGGTATCTACACATGTAGCGTCCCACGTCAGACACCTGCCTCCACTGTATGGGAACAGCGTACCCCCATCTGGCCGCTTGCCGTCGTCCCGGTCGAGACCCACCGGCTCCAGGATGGCGGGGATGCCCGCACTTGAGAGGCCGCGTTTCACTACGTTATTCAGTTGTGTGTGATGTGGGAAACGGCGAACGCTCTTTAGGCATGCTAGTCCATGGTGGCAAAGTCGGTCAGCCGGTCAGTTGCATTGTTGATAGCAGTGTGGTTCGCACACTCCATCCCCAAGGCGATGAGTTTAAATTAATCCGTAGGAGTTTGCAATCAGTGAGTGTCTTAGAACCGCCTTTCAAGTTGATTATTCCCATCCAATCCTAATAGAGCAATGTCAGACCTCGACGTGCTGCTCCCTGGCTCCCTGACGGCCTGATCAGACAGTCCTCTGGTCCGCCTTCTCCCGGGCCTCGATGGGTCACGTCTGGACCGCCGCCGCCCCTAGTGGCCTGGGGATGAGCAGCCTAGGGGTAAGTTGCTCGTCTCACAATCGAGAGGATGTGGGTTCGAGTCTCACCTGTCGCTACTCTTCGCCCGCGACCAATCGGCGTGAGAGATTGGCGACGCTACATGACTCAATGGTCGATGTGTCGTGAAACCAATAACCAACCAACCAACCCTAGTGGCCTGATCTAGACACGTCAGCCCTGTCTGGTCAGCCTTCTCCCGGACCTCGATAGGTCACGTCTGGACCGCCGCCGCCGCTAGTGGCCTGATCTAGACACGTCAGTCCTGTCTGGTCGGCCTTCTCCCGGACCTCGATAGGTCTCGTCTGGACCCCCCCCCCCTAGTGGCCTGATCTAGTCACGTCAGCCCCGTCTGGTCGGCCTTCTCCCGGACCTCGGAAGGACACGCTGGTCCCCCGTCAGGGGTTGTTCAGATTCGGTGCGAGTATTGCCGTAGCATCCACATTGGTGGCGTTTCATGTTCGCAGGTCATCTGTATATACAAGGGATGCAAATACTGCACTTCGCCATGCATCACGCAAGTCGTTCACACCCTCGTCCAATGTTTGTTTAGTGAAACTTGCATTACACGTTTTCCAACGTCAGTCCCAGCACCTGCCAGAAAATCATGACTGCGTTCGCCGTACTTCCGCACCCCGCTGTAAACGAGCTATCGCCTGCACATTCCGATTCGTGATCCTGGCGGTCGTGACTCGTGCACTTTGTCTGTGTGCTGGCCGTATTCGATTCTCAGCAGTCCGTCTGTGATTGATGCAAGTTGTTCGGATTGAATTGAGCGACAAACTAAGCATATGCGATGATACATATCCGCCTGATGCGACTTCTGCCCGGCATCAGCAGGTCGCGCCCTTGCCCCGGTATCCCTCATGATGACATCTAGACACGTCTACCCTCCGTGATCCGCACTATCCGCCTCGGTATTCTAGGTATCGGAGAGGGGACGGGGGTGAGCATAGGGGCGCCGTCCAACTCCAGGACAAGAGAGCTGGCGTTGGTTTCTGTGGTCGGTGATCGCTGGTGTTTCAGGGTGAGGTTTAGGGGGACTTGTTCGCCGGCCTCGCGAGCGTTCGATGAAGACCAGGTGGGAGTACACTTTGTGATGGACTGCATTGCCTTACACTGGTCGTACCACTCAGAGCACTGAGCAGGACGAGCTGGATTGCCAGCTGGCACGGCATCCGTGTTCTCTTGGGTGGGCCATTGGCTGATGTCGTCAGCGTGTACGGAGACTTGGATATCGGGCTGGGGGTTTGGAACCACAATGAGCCTCGTGCTGCTGCAGATCCAATGCCCGACCTGCTCGGAACTCGGGCCGGCCTGTGGCTGATCATTCCCTGACCTGAGCGTTTCCTGACCTGACCATTCCCTGATCAGACCATTCCTTAGCATCAGTCATCACCTGTCTGAACTGGTCACCGGAGGCCGAGGTGTACGCGTTTAGCCTTTGCCTAGGCAAACAGTTTCAAACAGCCTTATGTTCAGTCACGTTAATTGCGTACTGCCGGTGCATTTGTCAACATGGTCACCGAGATAGAAAACGTGGATGTCCGAGTGCCCTGTGTCGGGCCCATTCCGGCGGTCACGGCCCATTACGTTGCCAGTAGGGCATGGTGTGCAGAAGCAAGTGTATCGCCTGACCATTTTACCTTCTTCATACGACCTTCGTTGTACCTAATCGAGGACATCAAAGGCCTCAATGAATATTTTGTATATCTCAGAAATTGTGAACTTGAGTGCATTATATGATAGCCTAAAAAATGTGTTCCTTTTGTCTTGAATTGGAAAAGGTATGACACCGAAACGCCGGACATAGTAGTACATCTTTTCATCTTAATGCGAGAAAACTACTGATCATCCTACGATAATTACGATAATTGGTAACCGGACAAATGTACGTAAACCAATGTACGTATGGCAGATGTACGTACGCAATTGCACGTAAGCAAATGTATGTAAGCGCAGATGCATGTATGGAAGTTGTACATAAGCGCAGATGTACGTATGGCTAATGTATGTAGGCGCTGTACGTATGACAACTCTACATATGCGCAAATACACGTATACGTAAAAGTACGTAAGCGCAAATGTACGTAATCGCGAAAGTACGTATGGGGAAATGTAAGTAAGCGCAAATGTACGTATGCGCAAATGTACATAAGTTGGTTGATGCGTCCTAAAGCCAAAATAACTAACAAAATGTACGTGACCGCAAACGTATGCACGCGCAAATGTACCTACGTGCAAATGCACGTACGTGCAAATGTGCGTAAGCGTAAAGGTACATATGCGCAAAAGTACCTAATCGCAAATGTACATAAGCGCAAATATACGTGTGCGTAAACGTATGTAATTGCAAATGTGTGAAAGCGCACAAGTATGTCAGCGCTAATGCACGTATGCAGATATGAACTTATTATGACAGATATACTTAAGCTCAGACATATGAAAGCACGATAGTACGTATGACAAATGTACTAATGGCAGATATACGTAAGAGCAAATGTGCACATGGAAAAGGTACATACGCGAATGTAGGTAAGCGCAAATTTACGTATGGCATGTTTACCTAACCAAATATACGTAAACGCAAAGGTACGAATGCATAAACGTACATACATTTGCGCATACGTACAATTTCACATACGTACATTTGCGCATACGTTGTTTTGCGCTTACGTACATTCGCGCTTACGTACTTTTTCGCCTACGTACATTTGCGCATACGTACTTTTGCGCCTACGTACATTTGCGCATACGTTCTTTTACGATTACGTACATTTGTGCTTACGAACGTTTGCGCGTACGTACACTTGCCATACGTACATTTACGCTTACGTACAATTGCTTACGTACAGCTGTCATGCGTACATTTGTCCATTTGCCCTGATGTACTATGATCTGACAATCATGTTTTTGTGCAAAGCAATTATACCCAGTCCATCCGCCGCTGGTTAAGTTGACTCGTTTATCCACAGTTGCTGCCATCTTCCGACATGATATTGCGCGCGCTGCGTCCCGTTAGTTTGGCAGTCAGTCACCGCGCGGCGCCACTGAGCACGTCGGCCACCCTCTGCGAGATTCGCAAGCTGGCGCGCCTGCGCGTGGTGGACAACAGTGCCATAGGGAAGGCGGCGATGGCCGAGGGACGGCCGCCACGTGTCATCCACGTGTACAACAAAAAACACGTCGCCACAGTCGGTGAGTTATGCAGCGGGGAAGGCCCGGCAGATCGCCACCGTCTCGGCGAGTGATGCGCGGTGTAAAGTTGGGCAGATTGTCACCTTCTCGGTGAATGATGCGGCGGTGTAAAGTCGGGCAGATCGCCACCATCTCGGTGAGTGATGCGGCGGTGTGAAGGTGAGCAGAGCTTGTGAAGGGCATCATTGGTGTGTGGGTGTTTTCACCTGCTGCAAGGTGTGTATTATGAGGGGTCTGTGGGCATTTGTAGCGGTGTTTTGAGCTGCTCACAGCATGAATGTGTTATTGTGTCTTATTTGGTAAGCATGCAGTTTTAACCTCGAAAAGAACGCATTGTTAACAGCACGAATGTATTGCAGTGGATAATGGGAGTCATCGGCTTCATAGGTGGGAGATGGTGTGTATACATGCGGTCCAAATTTTCTGACATTTAAACACTAAAGCCTTTGAGAGTTGCACTGAGAAATAATGTGCCAGAGCCCCCCCACCCCCCCACACCACACACACACCCACACACACACACACACACACACACACACACACACACACACACACACACACACACACACACACACACACACACACACACACACACACACACACACACACACACACACACACACACACACACACACACACACACACACACACACACACACACACACACACACACACACACACACACACACACACACACACACACACACACACACACACACACACACACACACCGTTACGTTGCATTTTTCGTCGTCCCCTTAGTAAAATCCTGGCTGTGTCACTGGAGTCATCTGCTGCCCGCTAGCTTTGCCATGTCGATTCTCTCAGACCGAATTGCTTTCTCAAATTCTTCCCTCATCGTGCCAGTCCACGGGTCTTGTTTGCATACGTCTCTGCCAATTGTTGTGCCATTTAGCTGTATCCAACGCATCTATTGTATTTTCCGTACCGTCGTGCTGCCATTGTGGGCCGCTCATTGCCGCCGCGTGACGCGTGACGCCCACCGTGACGCGTGACGCCCACCGTGACGCGTGACGCCCACCGTGACGCGTGACGCCCACCGTGACGCGTGACGCCCACCGTGACGCGTGACGCCCACCGTGACGCGTGACGCCCACCGTGACGCGTGACACCCACCGTGACGCGTGACACCCACCGTGACGCGTGACGCCCACCATCACGCGTAACACCCACCGTCACGCGTGACGCCCACCGTGACGCGTGACACCCACCGTGACGCGTGACACCCACCGTGACGCGTGACGCCCACCATCACGCGTAACACCCACCGTCACGCGTGACGCCCACCGTGACGCGTGACACCCACCGTCACGCGTGACACCCACCGTCACGCGTGACGCCCACCGTCACGCGTAACGCCAACCGTCACGCGTGGCGTAAACCGTGACCACCACCGTGACACCAACCGTGACACCCACCTTGACGCGTGACGTCCACAGTGGCGCGTGACGCCCACCGTGATGCGTGGACTGCTGATGCGTGACGCCCATAGTGACGCGTGACGTCCACCGTGATGCGTGACGCCCACCGTGACGCGTGACGCCCACCGTGCCCGGCCGCCGCAGGTGACAAGGTGCTGCTCGCCATTAAGGGCGAGAAGCGCAAGGGCCTGCTGGTGGGGTGCGTCAAGACGCCGCACCCACAGAAGCTGGTGCCGCGCTTCGATACCAACAATGTGGTGCTGATCGACGACAACGGCACGCCGCTGGGCACGCGCATCCACGTCCCCATTCCGAACGTGATACGCGCCCGGCTGCAGAGCATGTCGCACAAGAAGTCTGGCGACTTCACAAAGATCCTGTCTCTGGCTACGCGATTCGTCTGAGGCTGGGCTCGGGCCGGATGGTGTGCACGCGCCGAGTCCTTGGCGTATAGTGTCGTGAGGGTGTCTTTGGAAGTGAGTGGACGCAAGTGTGCGGTGGTGAGTGTTGAAATGTGTAATACATGAACTGCGAGTGGATTTTGTGCGGGTGGTGTTCTTCACGGCAGGAGAAAGTTTTTGTCGTACACACTTTTTCACGGGACACAAATCAGGAACACGATACATGCTTTCCATCTTAAAACTCCTGTCACCGTTTTGTGAATGGTGAAGTACTTGCGAAAGATGCATAACCACCGAAGTTGATGAACTGTGAACCAGGCATTACTAACCAATCAGAAAATGCATGTCATTGAATTAGATGCGATGGAAATTAGTTTAAATCGAAAAGTCGTTGGCCGTTTTTTTGGCCTGGCGTGACTACCTTGAGGAATTCGAGATAAGTCGCAAGCCAACACGAGCTCTCCTCAACATTACACACGATCGCCAATAAAAAGCCACAGCAAAACATTTCGATCGTCCTCTCCACTGTATGTATTGTCATGTTCGGACATGAATGTGTTGCATTCATTAACATTGAGTGCCATATCGGCAAGCATAGCCAGCGATAACGCATATGTGTGCCCACAGATCAGAACAATGTCATACTATCCCAAAGCACCTCAGTCTCTGAGAACGTCAAGTATCAGCGCCACGCTCAGGTCCTGTCACACTAACACGCCTCACTTCACACATCACTGATGCCAGTAGGCGGCCAGCTGCACGCCGCCAGTTACGGAGGGTCTAGTTTTCTAGTACGAGCACGCGCATTCTGTCATTACCTTTCACCTGTTTGTTTTGCAAGTGAGTTGCATTCGTTGGCAAATTCAGAACGGTTAGCCACAAAAAAAGGTTTTTTGTTTGTTTTTTGTTGGTTTGGCACACCCTAATTTAAATCCATTCCCCAAAGGGCCCCCCCCCCCCTTTTTCCCCGGGGGGGGGGGGGGGGGGGAAAATGTCTCAGGGGGGCCAAAGTGGAACCCGGGCCTAGGGTCCCAAAGGCCCACACAAACAGAACGGTATGAATCCCGTAAGCAAGAAACCATAGAGCTGTGGACACGTTTGCTAGGTTCGACTATAACACGTCGTCCCGTATTCAGTACCACGTCAATGTCAATAGTACGGTACAGCATGCATGCGTCGCAGTCCAGATCAATGTGCTGTGTTGCATAGTGCCGCGGCCGTTTTCGGACGAAATTGTTTCCCTCTTCAACTCTGATTCAGCAATCGTTCTCCCCCTGTAATGTGCGCTGTGAACAAACTGCTAATTCATCGAGAAGTCGCCCGACAATGTGCGTGCCACACCCTGCCTGGAACGACACATCTCAGGGCGCCACCTCGCGGTCAGACAAATCCCCACGATCTGTAGGACTGCCTGACCTCTGGCAGTGACCCGTGTGACTGTCTGACCTCTGGCGGTGACCTGTGGTATTGCCCGACCTCTGGCGGTGACCCGTGTGACTGTCTGACCTCTGGCGGTGGCCCGTGGTACTGCCTGATCTCTGGCGGTGACTCATTGCACTGCCTGACCTCTTACGGTGACCCGTGGGACTGCCTGACCTCTGGCGGTGACGCGTGGGACTGTCTGACACCTGGCGTTGACGCGTGGGATTGTCTGACATCTGGCGGTGACCCGTGGGACTGCCTGACCTCTGGCGGTGACCCGTGGCACTGCCTGACCTCTGGCGGTGACCCGTGGTGCTGCCTGGCATCTGGCGATGACGCGTGGGACTGTCTGACATCTTGCGGTGACGCGTGGGACTGTCTGACACCTGGCGGTGACGCGTGGGACTGTCTGACACCTGACGGTGACCCGTGGGACTGTCTGACATCTGACGGTGACGCGTGGGACTGTCTGACACCTGGCGGTGACGCGTGGGACTGTCTGACACCTGGCGGTGACGCGTGGGACTGTCTGACACCTGGCGGTGACGCGTGGGACTGTCTGACACCTGTCGTTGACGCGTGGGACCATCTGATTCGGTCGGAGTATGCTGATGCTGACGGAGATCGACGGTCGTGTGACTCGAAGCCTGTGAAGTAAGATGTATGGGCATTAGCAGCAGTGGGGATTTACTACTATAAGTTATTGTCTGAAATGATGCCTCATTTTTGGCTTGTGCTGTATTTACTTGAGTATATTAATGAACACATTCCGATGTATTTTCGCCGTTGACACGCCCTTGCGTTACGTCCTATGTGTGGCTATGCTTCAAATAGCAGATGGTTGATAAATCAACCATTTGCCGTGATCGGTTCGATGAACCATCCTTGGTGGTATGTGTAGTGTCTGTTTGATGAACCATCAGTGGTGGTATGTGCTATAGCGTTTGGTGAACCATCCGTGGCGATATGTGTATCAGCGGTTTGAAAATGTATCAAAGTGGCGCGGGTAACACCAGATGGAATCGAGCCGTGCGTGTATTAACTACAGGTTCATCAGCACTGAGTGAACTCGTGTCAGGGGATGTCATGATTGGTATGAGAGACATTGCATGTTGCATCTGATATGGAAGGACATCACAAGCGGCAGCACTGCGAAGTGGATCAGCACGGGCGTGCGAAATCATTCGAAAATAAATCATCAGCATGCGAAATCAATCATCGCATAAGTCGTGCGAAATCATTCGACACGAACCGTGAGCGACCCGCTTCGCTCCATCGGCCGACCTGGTCCTCGACCTGTTCGGCCCAGCCGAGGTGGTAGTGAGCGGCCTCGCCTCAGAACCTCTGCCGGGTCAGATCAGCTCAGGTCAGGACCGTTCGTCGGCGGCGGGGCCGGTTGGATGCCGGGCACTCTCGTGGGTCACAACAGTACACGCCGGTCGACACCGCAATCGGGATCGAGTGAACACGGATGATATAGGGGTAGATCATGGGGGGGTATGAAAATATGACTTCATTGTGTTCGTCATGGTTATGCAACTATGCTATCTTGTGCACCTTTAAATCCAAGGAATTTTAGCGTGAATGAGCAGCATACACTATTTTAGATTGTACAGCATCAAATAGATAAGTGACACCGCATTCCCGCCTTGTTATCACAAACATGGCAGCAGTGCTGGAAGCCGAAACGTCTGCGATGTGCAATGCGTCGAGACCTACCCGCGTAAATCGGCGACGGTCGAGCGCACGCGCCGTCTGGCCTTGGTGGCAGTTGGCCAGGAGAGTTGCGCCGTGAGGTGGTGCTGCTGCTGGACGAGCAGTGACATCTGACGTGCACGGAGACAATCACTAGTGTGATGACTGCCAGCAGGGCAGAGATAGCGCCACCGAGGACCCAGTAACTCACTGTGAATGGGCGCTCTGAAGCAGAGAAGGGTGTCACAATAAGCAGGGTAATATAAAATATCCATGCGATGTAACCATGAGCCGTGGCATGAGCACCAGTCTGCGACCGCCATCGATCTATGACAAGGACATTCTGATATTCTTGTCATCAATGTGGTAACAAAAGGCAAGGTTCATCACCTATGAAGATGATCGGTGTTTAACTGAAGGCGTTTCGTTAGGCGTCAGACGCTATGTTAATGCGAACATCAGGGGATCTCCAGGCAATAAGGAAAACAGGTAGATTCCTGATACCGTTCAAGAACTTTGAAAAATGCGCCCGCGACAAGCGCTCCTGGATGTTCACTAGTGTGTGCGCGAATAATATAGTTACAATTTATGAGACGCTGTCGCCAGAAAATATCGTGCGAAGTGCGTTTATTGAAGTTAGCTTGCCTCCAGACGTCAATTTCATTGCAATTTACAGTGATATATTCCGCATATTGTTACTTTGCGCATTGCATTTCCCAACTATTTTCAACCACAGACGGCCGGAAGTCGGCGGCTCACGGACCGTCCCCGGCCGTACGCCGCCATTCCCAATACGGTGAGGTACGGACCATTCCCTGAATTGTAATGCGTCCCAACGCCAAAGCTAAAGGAATATTTTCATATTTTAAACGATAGGCGATGTACCTGGCGTGAGCTACGCCACAATTGCAGTTGAGGCCGACAGGTTTTCTCGATATTGATTAAGAACATCACGGTTATGGGTGTTAAATGGAAAGAATACATCTACAATCGTGAATTTCTCCTATACCATTTTGACGTGACAGAGCCCATGTTGCTTAGTATTGTTGAAGGGTAGAACTTTACTTTACTTTTCGTCATGCCAACCCTCGGTGGCCCTCCGGATCCTCTGGGCAGCAAAAATCGTCGCTTGACGCGCATCGAACAATGCCAGAACCTCAATAATGCCGGACAGCTTTATGTCAAAGGGTAAAATTGACAGTGTTAGATATCCATAAAAGTAGTCGAGTATGACATCAGAAAGCATGTGATTTTATGGTGGTTGATTCGAGACCGTTGGCAATTGATTCGCTAATGTAAAACACCTGATATACAAATAAAAGTAATTCATTGTGATAATTTACGATAAAAATCCTGAAGTTGAGAGGAAGAATAACGGGATTAGATATATATAAAAGTAGTCGATTATGGCATCAGAATGTAGCTGATTTTATGTTATTTAATTTGCGGTCATTGAAAATGAAGTCGCTAATGTAGAACATCCGATATTCAATTTGAATGAATATAATGTGATAATTCGAGGCACAAATTTTGGAAATGAGTGAAAAATGTCGGTGTTAGATTTTTATAAAAGTAGCTAAGCATGGAATCAAAAGGCAGCTGATTGTATGCTGGTTTATTTGAGATCATTGGAAATTAAATAATGTAGAACACCTGAAATAGAAGTTGAAGTAGTACATTGTGATAATTTGGATCACGAATACTGGAATTGATTGCAAAAGTGAAAGGTTGAAACCTTCTTGGAAGTTATTCAAGATGATGTTAAAACGTAGCACGCTCGATTTTCGTTTAATAAGAACATTGTAAATTGTCAGCACATCACACAGAAGTTGTATGACGCGCTTTTATCACAAGACGTTATATGGCCAATTTCTCCCATTTCACTTTAATGGCAAAGTGAAATGGTGAAATTGTTCGACAATATAGCGAACTACACATCATACGAGAGCTTGTTTCAATGTTGTACAAATTGGGCCATTGCAAACCACTTGCCCCTTCTCTAGAAACCAGTATAGCATTAATCAGAGCAAACCCACCCTGGTGGTGTTCCTTCACAAACCCACCACCAGAGCGGCGCCACCGGTATTACGTCCGCTCATGACGCCTAACGTTATCTCATCTGAGCATTGTTCGCATTCAAGTACCATTTTGTGCAATATAACACCAGGGTAAGCCCGGTACTTCGTGCTCTTTGCCAGAGAGGCACCAATAATTTCTTTCGGGGAGGACGAGGGGGTAACGGTTCTCCATGGTAGCCTCTTCAGGCCTGGGGTCTCCCGAAGTGCCCGAGTCCATTTTTCCTTGTATGCTCGACTGTATTTTCTCCTCCCCTTGTATTTGAAAGTTCCTCTCCAAAGACTCTCGAAGTTACCACCCATTTAGCATTTCCTCAGTCAGTGGCTCATGTGTGGCCGATTGCCTCCACCCCGTCGACAATCCTGGATCCGCCTCTGTGGGTACCTACCATGCATGTATCGGCCAGCGTTGGGCCGGGGCCAGAAATGGAGCACCGCCGCCGGGCCGACACCAGCAGCACTCCGGGCGAATACCTCTGCTCGGTGCTGCTCGTCCAACAGACTCTGCATGGGAACTCTGCAACACGTGCATATTGCGATTGCAAAAGATTGCTTGACAGGTGTGCTGTACGCGATGACCTCGGCATTGACTCGACACAAGAATGATGTTGACTCGGGGGACAGTGCACTGTTCCTCGTCGACCTTGCAGTTGCAGGTCAGGCACAAGTGGGTGCATGGAGACTGTATCTTTGCATGGCTGTACGTGGCATCACGTACCGTGGTAGGTGGAGCCAGGGGTTGCGGGTCCATGGCTCCGAATATCACCTCGTGCTAGGAGAAAACGGTAGTTTTCTTCTCAAAAAAGCAATATTTTTGTGCAAACTTACTGACGTAGCATTAATGCAATCTCATATTTATTACTATATCCTTTGAAATCGTAAACTTGTATTTGGGATCCGTGCGAATTTTACGTACACGTACGCACTTTTGTCCCACGACCACCACATTCCATTTTCCAGCCCAAGATGCCCACTGGATCCTTTGACTTTCGCAATAAAGCCTGCTGGTAGGGGCCTGGTGTTTTCAAATTCACGTGCAGTGTTTGTTTTGTGCTTGCACTAGTACGCCGTTAATAGTCACCGCAGGGTTTCGTGTACATGGATATGTTTTGTAAAAATTTGGCATCTCACCTCCGCAATCATACATCTTTCTCATCATCGACGACATGCATAAAGTTTCCACCGCAGTGAAAACTCACTCGAAGTACGGAAGATCCAAAGTCCAGTTCCCCAGGGCTTGCTCTCTGGAAGGTCGGTATAGCAGGAGGCTGTACTTCGGTGGTAAACCACCTGTGTCTCCCGGAGTGCAGCTGATGACAGCCTCTGACACAGACACTGTGCAGTTCTGCGGCTTCTCTGGGGCGACTGAAATGGAATGCGCCAACTTGCTAGATGGAGATCCTAATGGCATCCAACATTAATTGTAGGCTAGCTGTCGGTGAAGCTCTCGAGTTTTAGCATATGGTTTCGTCGATTGAACCGCCGTGGGCTACCAACACATTCACGTTAGTAATGTATGCGCCACGTATTGCGCATTGAGGCATACATTTCTTGTCGGAAGATAGAACCAATGTTGACAGGGAAAAAAGTGACCCCGAGTGCCATTCTATCTGGGTTGGCTGCCTTCTGAGTGCAGTGTGTCATCCAATGTATCAAGTGGATTCAGAGGTCAACCTTGGATGAGAGTACCGTATTCCCCTAAACCTACTCCTTGATATAAAGTAATGGATCACACTCAACTTTTGAAAAGCACGCCATTTTTGACATTTACCTAAACTTTGCACTTTCACGTGCGGAACTTTTAGGATTGGGTCCAGCGAGCCACGAAGACAGTGATTATCGTAGTCCTGATCGGTTATTGTTTGTGCGACACATCGACTGTTCTGCACATGCAGCGACGCGGCAACTCTTACATCGCTTGGTCGAGAGCGCAACGTGGCGAAAGGCAAGACACGGACCCACAATCTTTCGAATTAGACATTCAAGTCATTTGTCATATTCCTAACATTTTTCAAATTTACCATATTAGTTTATATATTTCGACCAAGTCATGAGTACATGCGGAAATCGCCATCCATTAGAGAGATAAAAAAACGACAGTATCGTATTATGCACGTGTTGCTCAATGTTTGAAATTGCTGCCAAAAAAGCAGTTCGGATATGATTAGCTATCACAGTTATCTCACTGGCACACATTTACCTCAAAGGCGTGCTATGATTATCTCTATGGGCCCACCCTCGACGCAGCTTGTTGTACTTTGACTCACATCAATACCGC
This sequence comes from Imbricaverruca yamaguchii, assembly GCA_034440575.1. Lineage (NCBI taxonomy): Eukaryota > Metazoa > Arthropoda > Thecostraca > Neoverrucidae > Imbricaverruca > Imbricaverruca yamaguchii. Next base: position 1,097,857 of record JAOTOL010001570.1, read on the forward strand.
ATTCCGGGTGCAAAGTCCTGATCCGCCGGAAAATCTCATCCCCGAGGTGAGTGTCAGTTCGCGGTCTCGCCCAGCTACCGGCGGGCCCTCGTTCCCACTCGGCTGCCCCTCACGAGTGTGGGCCAGCAAGGCGTGGCCAACGGACGCGTCGCGCCTGTCGGGTAGCCGGAAAACCAGACTGCCCGGCAAAGTAACGGGTTTGATTCGGTAGTGTCCGGGCAGATTAGCGCTACCATTGTCCTGCCGCGTACAGTCGCTGCCAGTCGGGTGAGTCGCTAACGAACATGATGACGAACGTGATAATCTGTTCATGCTGATGGTCCTGATGGTGAGTCGCTGATGAACAAGATGACGACCGTGATAGCCTGATTGTGTTGATGGTGGTGCAGCAATGATAACGATGCCAACTGATCAAGCGCACACTAGGATTGTTTAGGGTTGACAGATTATACATTTTTGCTATGGGCGCTGTATAATCAATGCAGCTAACAAAAAAAAACTTACAACTAACCAACTAACTGATCAAGATGGCTACTGTGAAAACCTGATTGTGCAGATGGTTGCTCAGCAATGATAGCGATGCTACTGCGGCTTCCACTGTAGACACAGATGTCATGTTGACGACCGTAGCTGGTGCCGCAAGACGGCAGCTGAGGCGGTGGTGTCACCTGGTGGCAGGATGGCGAATTCGCAGGGCCGCCGCTGCTGGCCCAGGGCGTTGGTGGCAGAGCAGAGGAGCCGTCCGTAGTCAGCTGTTGTCAGTGCCGTCCACCGCACCACGCTGCTCTGACCTGCGGCACACAGCGTCACACGGTGGCATACAGTGACACACAGCGTCACACGGTGGCATACAGTGACACACAGCGTCACACGGTGGGAGGCAGTGTCATGCAGCGTCACATTCTGGTATACAGTGGCAGACAGCGTCACGTTGTGGTATACAGTGACGCACAGCGTCACGCGGTGGTATACAGTGCCACACAGCGTCACACGGTGGTATACAGTGACACACAGCGTCACACGGTGGTATAGAGTGACACACAGCGCCACACGGTGGTATAGAGTGACACACAGCGCCACACGGTGGTATACAGTGACACACAGCGTCACATTGTGGTATACAGTGGTGCTGTATGCCATATAGTGGCACACAGCGGTACATCCCAGCACACAGTGACACGCAAAAATACGTAGTTCAACACAATAGAGCACAGCGGTACCTTGTAACACCAGTAGCACACCTGGGACGTTGTATCTTGCGTCGACTCTCGCGTGTTCTATGTGATATCCCGTTCTTACGCAGTGCTGTAAGCACCGTCTTTTGAATATTCAATGTCCGTATGAATCTTACCGGAATTACATAATTTTCCATCGGTCATACACGATTATTCCCACGTGAGCTGTGTTCGTGTCGCTCTGACCGGGGTCTTCCCTCGGTCATGCACGACCCTCCCCACGTGAGCTGTGTTCGTGTCGCTCTGACCGGGGTATTCCCTCGGTCATACACGACCCTCCCCACGTGAGCTGTGTTAGTATCGCATCGGCGAGTTGTGATCATGGATGGACCGCCGCGGGGTTGGTCGTTACGCGAGTCATCAATGCAGGAGACAGGCTATTTAAGGAAATGAAATGAAAATGAAAAGAAATGAAAAGGATTGAATGAGTTCATCAATATGATTATGAATATAAGTCAATCCTCCAACCCGAGCACAAGTGTTGGCCACCACACAAAACGTGAGGCAGGATGACGTTTATACAAAAGGACGGTCCATCAGCCGCCATGAAATACATGAGTAGACTGTTCAATCTGGAATGACAGGAAGTCCGTACACAAATATCATACTTTCAAAGTTTACGATTACGTCAAAATCTCTGTCTCCGAGTCGGCTCAAAACACCGCCAAATGAGCAGCACGGTGTCCTGCGATGCAAAGCACAGGCTCCAGACATCCGACAGTCTGCCACAATAATGACGTGGGAATTATGACGGGTGTCAGAATGCTTATCAGTCATGTGCTGGTGGGATACTCGTGGTGAATAAGACAATCAGCAGATAAACGTGCTGTCATGCTTCTGATAAATTGACAGTTAAGTATAGTCGCCCTATGATCATACTCACGGTGTATTTGGCCTGATAATCAGCCACCGCCTTCCCTGAAGTTTGGAGAAGTATATGTGGTAATTCGATGTTTTGTGGTGTGCTGAGTAGCCTGTGTCGATAATTTTCAAAGTGATTTTATGAAAAACGGTTACTGTTTTATTTTGCCTTGATATGTGCCTAACAATTCGGCATAAAATTAAATCGCTGAGCAATCGGCATTTATCTCAAAATGCGTTTGAAAGGACTCTGCTTTCGGCATTCAGCACCATATTGGCAGTGAAAACCAATCCAGATAAGTGGGTCAAATAAGATTTCTTTTTGATCGCCTCGACGAGTTGAGTAGATTGAAATAAAGCAGTATTGCCGAAAATGGATAGTTAAGAGAATATCGGTTATCTTGTGTCTTCTAATACAACAGCAAATGTCCATTTCGGGGCATGCAAGGAACTTTGAGGTTTGAACAAGTAAAAACCATGATAGAGCCACGATTTCTGAACTTAACTCCTTTGAAGATTTCAGCATCACTCACTGGGCATAGAAGTACAGACATAATTATTGCCACAACTTATAATTACAGTACAGCTTCATAATTATTCGCTGTTTGAACTACATAGTGGCATGATTGAGGGAGGCTGCTTTGTACGCATGTGCATCAAATACCAAATACAAGGCTATCTGGAAGGACTATCTGAATGTCTCAACATGCAACGAATAGGTAGCTATTCGTTGCATGTTGAGACATTCAGATGGGATTTCCACATCACGTTCAGACGAATATCATATGTGTTGTAATGATTACAATTCGCAGTGATAATTGAAATTCCCCGTGATCACCATAGGACCATCGATGCCTTGTTTTCCCAAAGGGACACATGTCAGACATCAATCAATGAACACTGATATATCGAAGGCAAACATCGCCCAAAGGTGCGGAGCACAACTGACTGGACGGCATAGAGCACTCTAGTTCAATCTTTCATGAAACTCACTGTCATTTTAGTATATTCTACAAATCCCTCTTAGTTGTTAGCACGGACAAAACCTGCCGGTGCATGTACGTACACCGTACGTGTCAGATCATGGCCCGGGAAACACTGCATGCAAAACATCAGGCGTATCGTTGAATTCATTGTGGGGGCTTACTATCCGATGTGATTTTACTGGCGAGATGGGCCGCGGCATGTGTTTCGCCAGCTGTAGTTCACTCGGCTGCAGCATGGGGAAGTGGTGAGCATCGTGATGCCGTACCTCCATTCCAGTGCCTGTTATGCCCACAGCGAAATGGTACTCCAGACACTTCTCTATAGCGATGACAGAGCAGAGCGCCAGTTCGCTGTTGAACGTATCAGGTGCACCAGCGGCAAATATGATAGTGGAGACCACAGCGTCCGTCCCAGGAAAATTCCGAAACTAAATGAGACCGCGGAGAGTCTCCAGGAGTTGATATCCTGGGACGGCGGCTTCGAACCGGCCCTCACATGTCACACGCCAGGCTCCGAACTTGAAGGCTTTGTGAACATGCCAATGTCAGTTCCACATTTTCACATTCACGGTCAGTCAGTTGAACGATGCGCGAAACAGGTGTCGCTAGCTGCAAGGAAAGTGTACGGGAAGGAGAGGAGGGACAGCTACATCCGGGCTGGCTACATGCACCAGCAGCTTTTGCCCGTGCTAGCAACTAAGAGGGACGTGGAGAATATGCTAAGATGACTGTGAGTTCCATAAAAGATAGAATTGGGGTGCTCTATGCCGTCAAGTCAGTTGTGCTCCGCACCTTCGCGCGATGTTTGCCTTCGATATACCAGTGTTCATTCATTGATGTCTGACATGTGTCCCTTTGGGAAAGAAATAGGCATTGATGTTTCAGGCGAATTTCAATAATCACGGTGGACTTCAATCACTTATCACCAACGTACCTGATTTTAGTCTGAATGTGATGTGGAAAGGCTATCTGAATGCAACGAATAGTTAGGTATTTGGTATGTGATGTACATGCGTAGAAAGCAGCCTCTCTCAATCATGTTGCTATGTCGTTCAAACAGCGAATAATTATGAAGCTTTGTCTGTATTTCTATCCCCAGTGAGTGATGCTGCTTCAAATGAGTTAAGTGCAGAAGTCGCGGCTATATCATGGTTTTTACTTGTTCAAACCTCAGAGTTCCTTGCATGCCCCGAAATGGACATTTGCTGTTGTATTAGAAGACATAAGATAGCCGATATCCTCTTAACTATCCATTTTTCGTGAATACTGCGTTATTTCAATCGACTCAGCTCGTTGAGATGATCAAAAAGAGATGCTGTTGGATCCACTTATCTGGATTGTTTTTCACAGCCTATATGGCGTTGAATGCCGAAAACAGTCTTTTTCAGACGCATTTTCAGAAAAAATGCCGATTGCCAAGCGATATAGTGTTTATGTCAAATTTGTGGGTACATATCAAGGAAAAATGAAAACAGTAGACGTTTTTGATTACACCACTTTGAGAATTCACGACACAGGCTAGTGCTGAGGCGACTTATCCTGTATGCACAACGTTCCCAAATATATTTCCGAACTAGCTCGCTCTCGTGTTGTTGCTTCGAGCTGGATGGTGCTTTATGGTAGGCAAAGGTTGCAGAAAGTTTGTATCACGAGGAGGAATCAAAGCGACACATTGAATCAATCAGGTTCATTCCTTACCACAGGACAAGCTTTCATATCTCAAACATATACGGTGGTGTTTGCATCACTAACTTACCGGTTCGAGCATTTACCGCTGGGAGTGGTGAAAGCACGACGTACTGAATCAAGCTGTACTTGCCTATCACCTGTAGCGAACACACAAGGTACTAAGCTGTTGGTAATACCGGTTCGAATGTAGGAGTATTTGGCATGAAGAGGTTATGTTGCGTCGAATACCTACCAACCCAAACCATAGGTACCGATCCCAACTTGTGACTACATTGATAATATCAGAAGACGAATCTGTCGTGCCAGAAACGAACATGGCGGTGGGTGATGCACCACTTCAGTCAGGCATATTCATTAGTTCCTTTAGGGATATGTTGCTTCAGGTCTAGTAGCAAAGGATCCTCGAACCACAATGTTCCACGAAGACCTCAGTGAGTGCAGGTTGCCCAATACTTAGCTTAACGCAATGCCTGATAATTTTGACAGCACGTCGCACACGAAAACACGTCGCTTGCGCTACCACCATGTACACTAATATCACCTAGACAGCATGCTCTGCAGTATTCGTTGCAGGCAGGCCTGAGTACGAGGTGTCCGTGTGCCCGGCCACCTCCGTCCTGTGATGCTGGGCGGTCGGCCAGCTCGTTCGGACCGCAGCTGTCTCCCGCCGGCCTTGTGTCGCACTCGGGTCAGTTCGCCACAGCTGCGCAGTGACGTCGGCGTGCTCGGCACGGTCAAATCGCCGGCGATCGTCAATATCGGCGAATTTACCCACCATTGGCGTGAAGCGCATGTACAGCATTTACATTACCGTCGGACCGAGACTAATTCTGACAGAACACTGAGCGAGGCCGGGCACTTGTGTTTCTGTTGGCTGTTGTGGCTGCGGCCGACCTGCGTCCGAGTGGGAAGACGGGTCCAGGTCTCGACTGGCGCCAGAGGCCGGCTGGAAGGTCCACTGGAAGGTGGCGTGGCGCGGACGGGCCCACACCCGGCACGTGACGAACAGTGGACTGTGCAGTGCGGCGTGGTGTCTGGACGCAGTCTGGGAGCGGCACACCGGCCGGTCTGGAACGTCACCACACCGGAGACAAGGTGGGGGCGAGGGAGAGTGGGAGCGGCACACCGACAGACAGACGATCAGACAGACAAACAGACAGGCAGACAGACAGACAGACAGACAGACAGACAGACAGACAGCCAGACAGACAGACAGACAGACAGATAGACAGACAGACAGACGGTCAGGTATACTGCCGAAATGGGAGATACGTTTCCTAATTTTATCTCCCTACTGAGAATGGAGCGCGAATATCCCCAACCCTTACTTCGCCTTATTCCGGGTGCATAAATTGGTTGCTCACGGTGGGTGAAAAATAAAATCACGACCATGGCCCAACGGACCAAAGGACAGGTAGACGGTCGCGGAAACCTTTGTCCCGCCTGGCCGTGTGTATTGTGACAGACGGAATATAACCTGCCTGTGATATAACCGTCCTCCCTGGCATACAACGGTCTCTCTGAACCATGCCTGAGCATTACGTTGTTACTGGCGGTGATAGGGTGAAGTCGATCTCGCGTTGTCCGGCTTGCTTGATGGCCCAAGCGCAAAAAAATGCATCAATTCGAAGTTTTAGAAGATGTCGGTTTAGGTTCGAAGTTTTCAAGGACTGAAACCTCACTGTTTGTACATGCATCGCAATGTGGCACCCGTTATTGGTAGCTGGTGTCCAACCCAGCGGTAGTACGTACATTTCAACCGCAGTTTAAGCGTTTCGCTGCTAACGCCACCAAGTGAGTTGTTGGCGAAGCACGAGTACCGGCCGGCGCCAGCAGGTGTCAAGTGGCGAACGATGAGCAGACGAGGCCCGGCCACCACATCTGCACTGGACTGTAGTACCCGGCCCTGGGACAGGCGGACTGGCGTGTGACACGGGCTGGCGTGAGACACGGGCTGGCGTGAGACACGGGCTGGCGTGAGACACGGGCTGGCGTGAGACACTGGCTCACGTAGCAGGCGAACTAGGCACTGCGCTATTTTCTCCATGATCTTAGGCTGAGAAGCTGGTCAGTGACGAGTCGATAGCTGTTTCGAATGGTCAATTCAAGTTACGGCACGAAATGGACCGAAGAGACCCAAGTGCATAACCTAGCCAAACTCAAACTCAAGTCAAGTATTCAGTCAAGTTGGCTTTAGTTGTTGCGGTGTAGTCAAGTTGGCTAGTTGTATGATTACTCAAGTGCCGCAATGCCGACTTCTCCGCAAGTTAGAATTCAGCCAAATGCCTCTACATGCAATCCAAACACAAAGCAGCAAACAAAGCACAAAGCAAAATGAATGCAATATGTTCCGATACCACTGTTTTCGCTGTTCGACAAGTATCTTTAATGGTTTCCCGTGAATTGCCCGTGAATTGCCCGTGAAATATGATGAAATGTGCCACTTCCTAAACACCTGATCGACATCCTGAAGAAGCATCGACATGATGCTGCTTCTTGATGTGCGTTTATGAAATTCGCATGCCTCATGTCTAACAATGTCTTATTCACGAGTACCATGCCTGCGCTCACCATCAGGGATTGTGAAACACGTACATTTCGCAACGCAACTCCAATTACAATCCATGATGTGGTCTGCTAGTCAAAGTCAGTCTATACTATTTGTATTTTGAGTATTGTCGTGCACAAAGGAGACTATACAGAAATTAGGTATGTGTGGAACAAACCAAAACATACCCTTATGGGTACATTATGGGCTCAAATTTCATTGTGGCGGACATAAAGAATAGTACTCGATTCGACTTTTCATGCCTTACGAAAAACCATTATTTAACACTGATCTTGATTTTGGCATGGTCTTGACATTTATACAAAAGAGAAGCTCGAAGAATGTCTACAGCGCGAGGTGTAGACCCCACCCGCAACCTACAAAGAATGTCTACAGCGCGAGGTGTAGACCCACTCGGCACCTACGAAGAATATCTACAGCGCGAGGTGTAGAACCACTCGGCACCTACGAAGAATGTCTACAGCGCGAGGTGTAGACCCACCCGGCACCTACGTTGTGTAGCCAGACGGTGGCGCGAGCGGGCGGACTGGCCTGGACAGAGCAGGCGAAGTGCGCCGCGTCGCCCTCTGTCAGCACCCTGGACGGTCCAGAGATCACCACCACCGGCTGATCTGCGGCAGCGGCAGCGGCCCCGTATGTCGGTCACAATGGACACATTGACAACACTGCCTAGCTCCAAAACATTGCAGGTATTGTGCTGTAGTATTTTGCAGGATACTATAAAGTCATGGCACATTGGGATAGCCCTTAACACGCGTCCTGGAGGGGGGGGGGGGCGAAATCCGCCCACCCCTCCGTTTTTCGTAGATAACTCCAGATTTTACCGGCCGATATATGCCATTGTTTGTGTACCTGCCAATAAATGACCGGCGCGTTGTTTGAAGTAAGAAAAATTAAAATCTACCGAAAATATTTTCGAGTTAAGGGTCGCTAAAGTAAAAAAAATCACAAATATCGTCGCTGATGCGCTTCCGGTATACTAGCAAAAAGGAAGTGTTCTTGGCAAAACTAGCGACTTGTTTGATGTACATTGTCATGCTACATTGTTCCAGAGTCATGTCAAGTCATTGAGGTCAAGTCAGGTCAAGTTCATAACAGGTTAACACACGCTCTAGAGATGGCATGGCGAAATCCGCCAGTCCTTCCGATTTCGTACATAACTCCATATTGTACCGGTCGATTTACGCCAAATTTATCGCGTACCAGCTTAGAAATGACCGGCGCATTGTTTAAAGCAAGACAAGTGGAAATCGGCCGAGTAGTTTTCAAGTTAGGGGCCGTTAAAGTAAAAACAATTCACAGCGCCAGACCACAAAATCGGCGCTGATGCGCTTCCCGTATATTGGCAATGGGGAAGTGTTCTTGACAACACTAGCGACTTGTTTGATGCATATTGTTATGCTGCATAATTTAAAAGTCATGTTATGGCGCCGAAGTCAAGTCAGGTCAAGTTCATGACAGGCTAATGGAGGCAAACTTGGTCAACTGGAATGTGTCATAAATGCAAATCACTGTCATGCGATTGATGTCACTTTACATGTTACTCCCAATACATCCCGAAATCTACTGTTTGTCATTGTGTGCCTAAGCATTTCCATCCTTTATTCATGTATTTCACTCCTTTATTTGCGAAGCCGATTGTGCCGAGCCGCCGAACGGAGCAGTCGGGATGGGAGGCCGATTCCGGTAACTGGAGCAGGTAATGACCTAATAAAGTGCTCCTATATAGGTGACCTGAGGTCAAATGGCGGATCTGACATCTGTGTTGCATCATTAGTAATGTCCAAAACATCATTAATGCCAATTTTGGAGCATTTAAACACAACCACAGTGATCCATAACAATGACAAGCCAAGCCACGCAAAACCAGAAAAGTTTGCTATTTTGACCTCATTTGACCGTAAAGATATTGACCTAAGGTCATGCACTTTGCACACAATAGAGATCACTATCGTGCCCATCCACCCTGTAAATTTCGTTGCTCTAGCCTTCATAGGAGCTGAGATCTTATGGGGGCGGAATCCGCCCCCCCCCCCTCTCCAGGGCGCGTTATTTTCAGAGGCCCTCCAGGGCGCGTGTTAAGATTGCCACAAAACGTCATAAGACGAAATATTCGTTACGACCGAAGGTTGACATTTCAGGATAATGGAACCATTACCTTTGGCAAGTGCGAGCATCATCGACAGGTAGGCGTAAAAGTATTGGGCAATCATTATGTCAATTTATACATGACGTTTATCTACGAAATCTACGGAATAATCTACGGAATAATATATGGAACGGCCGGAGATGACGTGAGTGTTGTCGCGGATCATGTGTTGTGTTTCATCATGCAAATTATATACTTCGTTCGCCAATACACAGCTCTGATCAAATTCAATCATGAGCCTCATATATTGGAATTTGTGACGAAGGTGCCATGGGGTGGAATGACTATGGAAGTCCGTTGCTAGAACACATGGTGAAAGCTGAACCATGCATTCTTACCTGATGAGGGTGGATGTAACTAGTCCTATATGGACGGGGAAAGGGCAAGTGAATCTGCTTGAGGGTTGGCACCAACGTTTTGGGGAAAACGTTGCTGTTTTCAAACAAATTTCTAGAACAAACAACAACACAATAACAAAGTTTCCAACAAGTGTATTAACTTCCGAGAACCATGGTTTAGAATAATGCACGAATAGGTAGGAATGTCAACCAATACTGTCAGAAAATATAAAAATATATCCATATATATGATGAAAATCATGGAATTGTGTTTTGTTCCCACACAATTATGTGGAAAATATTGTGATCATAAAACTTCTTTGTAAATTGCATAGCTTCTGACCTAGTCACCTGACCTCAGGTCACGCTGAGATAACGCATATATTGATAAAACGATTTCTTCAACCTTTGTCTAGGTGTACCCTGATCGAAAAGCGATTCTAAGGAAAGACCAAATCAGATCAATTAGACCAGATCACACGAGGTCAGGTCATCTCGAGTCATTCGGTGGCCCTACCCAATGTCATGTCGCACGGCCCAGGAAGCGCTGAAACCAAATTAAATATCACTAGGTGGGGAGAAGCAACATTGGGTACAATGTGTCATTGTGCAGATTGTTCATCCAAGATACATTACCTGACCTGATGTCATTGACCTTCGACCAACAACCGAACATATAACATTTAGTATATGGGCTTGATCATTTCATCCGATAACAAACTTACGCTCACATTGAATTTTAGCCACAAAATTTCGTGAAACACTGAAATTGACGTGACCTCATCCAGCAACCTTGACATTAGTAACAACTTCCAGCCAGGTGGTTGTTCACCATGATGCATGAACATTATGCTTTATGTTTGATGCTTGTCTGTTCCACTACTCCGAATTGCGGCAATTCGGAAATTTTGGAACATCACTCATTTTGACTCGTGCCAGATCAGTGACCTATCATGGTCTGGACCTGAATTGTTACACAATGCTCCAAGCAGATGCATAGAAAACCATACAATGGTGTCTCTGTGTGCAATGATTGGGCTGCTATCACACAACAATATAAGGGGCTCTTGGGAGCACCCCTCCCTCTGTAGAGGATTAATAGCGACTTTCTGATCTGGTCACCTTTGCATTGCTTACGACAGTCTATCATAAGGCGGAATATTTGCGTTGACACCATTGTCCACCACTGGATGTCACATACGATTGACTCATCTTCTAAAGCGACGACAGAGCCGCCATGACTGACGGGGAGACGGAAAACTCAAGTCTGTTCTGTTGCAAAATTGTGCACGGTTAGTCGGTGACAAACAAAAGCAATACCTGTAACACCACATTCAAGTAAAAAAATAGTATTTATGTACTGTTTACTGTTCAACAACTCTCTCTCTCTCTCTCTCTCTCTCTCTCTCTCTCTCTCTCTCTCTTCTTCTCTCTCTCTTCTCTCTTTTTTCTTTTTTTTTTTTCTTTTTTTTTCTCTCTTTCTCTCTCTCTCTTTCTTTCTCTCTCTCTCTCTCTCTCTCTCTCTCTCTCTCGACTCAGTTACAAGCATGAGCGGGGAAGTGAACATGGGAAAGGGCTCACAGAGCACGTGCAGAGTGGTGTTGGCCTGTCTTTGGTGACCGCTGTTGGTGTTCTGGACCATGCACGTCACCAGCCGGCCGTCGTCTCGTCGTGATGACGTCATCGTCAAGCTGCGGCGATCAGCATCGACATGGGCGTCCTTCCCCGGTCCGTGCTGCAGGGTAACACGCAAATGGACTCGATCGGCAGGAGAACGGATTGGTGCAAAACCCTGGCCGACTCGGTCAACAACACAGTCGGCTTAGGTTCAACGAAACGTAGCCTTATTTCTGACACCATCTAATTGCAATGACAAGAAATGGCAAGGATGCGGGGTGGCGTTGTGCTTCATCATCCAAACAGCTTTACCAACCTAAGTGGCGACGTGTTTGCACGGAACAATGCGTCTTGACCTACAATGCGCCCTCAGGTCACCAGTGGTCAGCCGGCGCCATATTCAATCGCCGACCTGGCGCCATATTTCCGCTCGGTCCAGAAATACACCTCCGAAAATAGTATCCGGAGCGGAGATTACTCGCCGCCGGACCATGATTGCTTCGTCTTCATCGTCACGCGGCGGTTATGAGCCTAGTTATAGCGAGTCTGGCGACAGAGCCTACCTTGTGGCCGTTGACGGAGGTCGAGGCCGACAGCCACGTGAATTTGTACTCGGGTCGCGCGGGTCGCGTCAGGCACGTGCACGCGACTGTGCCGCCTTCGGTGGCAGGGTCCGGCTCACATGAGACCTTCACCGAGTCCGGCCCGTCTGTGGCGGCAAACGGCGGTCAGTCACACCACAGCCGCAGTCTGGGTGTCAGACGATCAGTGGCCGGCACCACAGCTGCCACACTGGTCAGTCGCAGCACCAGAGCTGCCACACTGGTCAGTCTCACCACCACAGCTGCCACTGGTCAGTCGCAGCACCACAGCTGCCACACTGGTCAGTCGCAGCACCAGAGCTGCCACACTGGTCAGTCTCACCACCAGAGCTGCTACTGGTCAGTCTCACCACCAGAGCTGCCACTGGTCAGTCTCACCACCAGAGCTGCCACTGGTCAGTCGCACCACCAGAGCTGCTACTGGTCAGTCGCAGCACCAGAGCTCCCACTGGGTCAGTCGCAGCACCAGAGCTGCCACACTGGTCAGTCTCACCACCAGAGCTGCCACACTGGTCAGTCTCACCACCAGAGCTGCCACTGGTCAGTCGCAGCACCAGAGCTGCCACACTGGTCAGTCTCACCACCAGAGCTGCCACTGGTCAGTCGCAGCACCAGAGCTGCCACTGGTCAGTCGCAGCACCAGAGCTGCCACTGGTCAGTCTCATCACCAGAGCTGCCACACTGGTCAGTCTCACCACCAGAGCTGCCACACTGGTCAGTCTCATCACCAGAGCTGCTACTGGTCAGTCTCACCACCAGAGCTGCCACACTGGTCAGTCTCACCATCAGAGCTGCCACTGGTCAGTCTCACCACCACAGCTGCCACACTGGTCAGTCACAGCACCAGAGCTGCCACTGGTCAGTCGCAGCACCAGAGCTGCCACACTGGTCAGTCTCACCACCAGAGCTGCCACACTGGTCAGTCTCACCACCAGAGCTGCCACTGGTCAGTCGCAGCACCAGAGCTGCCACACTGGTCAGTCTCACCACCAGAGCTGCCACACTGGTCAGTCTCACCACCAGAGCTGCCACTGGTCAGTCGCAGCACCAGAGCTGCCACTGGTCAGTCGCAGCACCAGAGCTGCCACTGGTCAGTCTCACCACCAGAGCTGCCACTGGTCAGTCGCAGCACCAGAGCTCCCACTGGGTCAGTCGCAGCACCAGAGCTGCCACACTGGTCAGTCTCACCACCAGAGCTGCCACTGGTCAGTCGCAGCACCAGAGCTGCCACTGTTCAGTCTCATCACCAGAGCTGCCACTGGTCAGTCTCAGCACCAGAGCTGCCACACTGGTCAGTCTCATCACCAGAGCTGCCACTGGTCAGTCGCAGCACCAGAGCTCCCACTGGGTCAGTCGCAGCACCAGAGCTGCCACACTGGTCAGTCTCACCACCAGAGCTGCCACACTGGTCAGTCTCACCACCAGAGCTGCCACTGGTCAGTCGCAGCACCAGAGCTGCTACACTGGTCAGTCTCACCACCAGAGCTGCCACTGGTCAGTCGCAGCACCAGAGCTGCCACTGGTCAGTCGCAGCACCAGAGCTGCCACTGGTCAGTCTCATCACCAGAGCTGCCACTGGTCAGTCGCAGCACCAGAGCTCCCACTGGGTCAGTCGCAGCACCAGAGCTGCCACACTGGTCAGTCTCACCACCAGAGCTGCCACACTGGTCAGTCTCACCACCAGAGCTGCCACTGGTCAGTCGCAGCACCAGAGCTGCCACTGTTCAGTCTCATCACCAGAGCTGCCACTGGTCAGTCTCAGCACCAGAGCTGCCACTGGTCAGTCTCACCACCAGAGCTGCTACTGGTCAGTCTCACCACCACAGCTGCCACACTGGTCAGTCGCAGCACCAGAGCTGCCACACTGGTCAGTCTCACCACCAGAGCTGCCACACTGGTCAGTCTCACCACCAGAGCTGCCACTGGTCAGTCTCACCACCAGAGCTGCCACACTGGTCAGTCTCACCACCATAGCTGCCACTGGTCAGTCTCAGCACCAGATCTGCCACTGGTCAGTCTCACCACCAGAGCTGCCACTGGTCAGTCTCACCACCACAGCTGCCACACTGGTCAGTCGCAACACCAGAGCTGCCACTGGTCAGTCTGGGACACAAAATGATTGTAGCCATCCATGCAGTATACACCTGACGAGGATAGCTGGGCGAATTTACTGTTGGCGAGGGTACCCCGACCCACTTTTGTCCACCGAAACCAAGAAGGAGCCGTGGCGCTTATTATCTCGACGTCTGCCAAAAAGGCCAATCAAGTCCAAGTTTTCCGAAGTGTGATGCCTTTTCCAGGGTTTCTGCGCTTTCCCAGCCGCGTCCGGGTCACGGAAATCGCGCAATGAACACCTTCCTCTCCCTCTCCACCGAAATTACTATGTTTCTGTGGGCAGCACATTTGATTCATTGGATAGATAGGATGATTATGATTCAGATCAGCATGACTATGGCCCAGGAACAATGCACTAGTGTTATTCCGTACTCTAGGATAACTACATTGTATGCACTGCGATCCGCGGGTACATCATAGGACTCAGATGCACGACTCGCGGGAGATATTGCTTACCCACTGTGACGTCATTGCTCTTGTTTTAACTCGAAGATCTTCGACTGGTTTGATCATCTGAATATGATGGGATGAATGAGATAGGGGAAACCAGTGCAGAAAGAAAGGTCATCAGGATGAGGTGCACGGTGAAGGAGAAGTAGATGCGATTAACATAATGACAAACCTGCCACCCAATACTGGGTCAATAGGCCATTTCAACAAAAGGTACACCGGACCACTTCAAGGTACACAGGTGCACAGGTCACTTCAACAGAAGGTACACCGGTATGAGCCACTATACGACTGAGAACATGTGCTTGAAACGTGGGTGAAGTCAAATATTCGTGCATGTAAATCATCATTGCCTTGAGTGTTAATGCAGCCTTGCGCCTTGTGCGGAACTGAATTGCGTTTCATATTCAACGTATTCACCCAATTGTATTCCTAAAAGCACACATAAAACTGTCGTCCTTCCCTGGCCATGACCTCCAGATTCCAGAGCAAGAGGAACGACCATAATTTTCCTGTGAAGGGGCCGACCTCCGATAACGGAAAGAATAGAAAAGTTGCCGGCGCGCGAAGGGCGTCAATAATTGAGATATTCTGTGGAGGACATTACAAAATCTCTCGTTTGATGTAGTGTATTTTTGTGTGTCAAGGGAGGGGTCGGACCCCTGGCTCCCATTGGCTGCGCCACTGCCTAGAGCACAAACTACATACGCTACCAATTTGCTATCGCCGTCTGATGCCGGCTGTGGTTGCGATATCCATGGTTAGCTGCCCCCGGCTGTGGTTGCGAGATCCATGGTTAGCTGCCCCCGGCTGTGGTTGCGAGATCCATGGTTAGCTGCCCCCGGCTGTGGTTGCGAGATTCATGGTTAGCTGCCCCCGGCTGTGGTTCCGAGATCCATGGTTAGCTGCCCCCGGCTGTGGTTGCGAGATCCATGGTTAGCTTCCCCCGGCTGTGGTTGCGAGATCCATGGTTAGCTGCCCCCGGCTGTGGTTGGGAGATCCATGGTTAGCTGCCCCCGACTGTGGTTGCGAGATCCATTGTTAGCTGCCCCGGCACTGAAGTCCCACTGTAAGCCACTATCTTTCGACAAATATTGGGAGCACTTCAGGAGAAACATTATGATGAAGAAATATCAACGTGAAACGCGCAGACCAGGTTCTGAGTGAGAAAATTAGAACTTGAAAAGTTGTATGGCACCATGACTACTTTTGAGAGGCTTCCTGTCAACGGGACTGCTGAGCACTTCGTGAATAAAAATATATTAAACATCTGGAAAAATCACATTTCAAACACACAGCTCACTCTCAACGAAGCGGCTGGAATATGAAACGGGGCAACAACAAAAAAAAGCTCCTAAACTCACACGCAACTCGGAGCGTGATTGACGCGCTGTGGCCCGTGCGGCCCGCGGCGATCGAGGCGCACAGCAGGGCGGCGCCGTCGTCGGCCCTGGTGACGTCATAGCGCATGGTCCGCCGCCAGGCGTCGCCACCGGCCAGGTGGATCGGCCGCGGCGGCGAGCCGGGCCGCCTGACCGACCAGGAGACCCTCCACTTGTCGTCCGGGCAGCAGTGGGACGCTGCCGGCGACAGGCACGGCACGGGTTAACCGCCACGTGTTGGCGGTGTTGTCGAACGACTGATGGCGAGCTGGTGTCGTCGCACACCAAACATTTAGCTCTTTTATGACGCGTTCAAATACTAGGTCACGTGGAGTCGACGACCTCTCACGCCGGTTGTCGTGGGTGGACTGGGTAATTCCGTCTGTTGTGGAACTCGAACCCACGATCTTGCGGCCAAGAGTCCAACGCTCTACCGGCTGAGCTGCCGGGACCCAATGTCGCGGTCTCACTAGCTGAGGTCACCACCCGCTAACTCACGGAACATTGCGAGACCCCAGCAAAGCTGGCCAGGCCGCCAGCAATGTATGCGGCACTCAGATGTCCACGGCTATAACTGCATGCATGCATTGAATATGGCCGCTGCGTCTCTGCTGTATGATCGTTGTATGAACGTACCCAGTTATAGCTGACAGCGAAGATGCAGAGCCAAACCCTTGACAGTTGCACGGACTTGCCCAGTTCTAGCTGACACGGAAGATGAAGAGCCAGGCCCTCGACAGTTGCACGGACTTACCCAGTTCCAGCTGACACAGGAGATGAAGAGTCAGGCCCTCGGCAATCGGGCCGACCGTCTTGGCCATGCGTTTCCCATGCTGGTCGTAAATATTTGGCCGCGGGAGCTCGGGAGCCTCTGGAGCGCAGTTACAGCGGAGCCCACGGGGTCATGAGTCATGTACAGACGTCGCCTTCGCCGGGAACGAGCAGCACTTTACTCATTTATTTATAATTTTCATAAGATCCTTTTGGACATCTCTTGAGTCTTGTTTGGAGGTGTGCTATGCAGATAGTGGCACGATGAACGCCAAACTATGAATATATTGAACGAAATATGATTGCCTCAGATCGAAATTCAAAAATGCTTCCCGACTTATTACTGTCATATTAACTTCATCAGGAAAACAAAATATAAGTAGATCAGGGATCTATATGTTTTTTCTCAATGAAGACAATATGGTGGACAAACTCTGGAAATATATCTGACTTTCTATCGGTAGTTATTATTTTTTACTTAATTAATGTAAACATTCGTGTTCATCATACCACTATTTTCGTGAAACTGTTATCCGATAGTTCGAGGTGTGTTGTATTGATGATTGTCGTGGCTGCGAATATTTGTAATGCATTTGTGTGCATGCAATTGGCAGCAATGCGTCCAATCACATCAATTCATGTTTGAATGGATCCACCTGTTGACATCTGATGAGGCAGACTTGTGTATTTATAGGTAAGCAAGTCTTAAAGCTGGTGGCGACCTGTCCTTCAGCGATATGGCGTTATTTCTCCCCGTATGGCGGTACCTCAGTTCGTGTTGGTCGGCTCAGCATAAGTGCCACGTCTTCGGTTCAGGCTGTACCTATTGTCACATCTTGCATTTCTAGCCAAGCGACATTCGACTAGTCAATAAATGACGAAAAGTGTTATCAAAAGCACCAGACGACACCAAATCAACTCATCCAGATGACCACACGACTCCACCGATATATCTGAAGCAGCTCTCGGAGGACGGCCGAGCCACCAGCCCGCTATACACAGGGCAGCGGCACATCTACCCGAGCAGTGGCTCAAACAGGGTCATCTCACAAGGAAATATCATCTGATGTCAAGAGCGTCCGTCTAGGCGTACAATATACTCACGTGTAGCTTAATTAGCGTCTACTGTAGGCATTGCCGGATGAGGGGATTTGAGTTCAATCTGTTTTGTACTTTCAAGAAAGCTGAAGTTCGAGGAAAGGAAGGAAAATATACCATAACAGACACGTATATTTAGTCCTTTTGTCCTAACATGTTATGGCTGCAATTGATCAAGTCGGCATATTAATGACGGATGCTTGGCCGCCTTAAAAAGCTATCATGGTTACATGGTAGCTAGCCACATGCTGCGACTGGGATGCAGTTTCAGCACCAGAGCAGCCACTATGCCGAGTGGGGAGGGGGAGTGTAGGACCCACTCCTGCTCCCGCAACACGTCGTCATCTGGTCAGCCAGACGGGACGATTTAAACAGCAGCGTATGGTGCCGCTTCAGCTATGGCGCCGCTTCAGCTTGCCAGCCGAGGGCGTCTCATGCAGTGACCTGCACCGAATACATTCGCTGGGCCTGATTCAGCAGGACATAAATTACTTCCTTTCTGGACCTGTAAGGTAACGGTTTGAGATCGGCCAGGAAAACAGTGTTCCGGCCGGCGTAGCTTTAAAAAATAAACGACCGGCGCTTGGCCAAAGCCACACAAGTAAAGGTAGCTGCAGTAGGAGAGATGCAGCTCCTCGGCAGTGTTACTGCAGCGACGAGGAAATGCGCCTGGCGTGACGGTCGCTCTGGCCGCACGGCACCTCACGACAACCGAAGTTCGTCGCACGATATCAATGCCGTGAAGTGGACGTGATAATGGACCGGTATTGCGATCTGTTAGCTATATCAGATCACGAAGTGGACCTTCAAAACTTATTACAGCTCTCTTTTAAACATAGGCCATCAGCGGGCACTAGACCAAGCCTCGAGCAACGTTCGCACGTTGTTGTGAAGAAGTGGTTAGATAACACCACAATGGCGGTGTTGACGTCAGTGGCTGTCAGGCGACGTCACACGACACGTTTTATCATCTGTTTTTTCCTTCTGGTGGTTCACGATGCGCTTTATGCACATTCACGGCTAATGGTGCCGCCCACACTGTTTCGCCGGTGGGCCGCGGGATTGGAAAATGTCCTGAGCGGCGCTAGTGTAGAACCCGGTACCTTTGGTACCCAGAGCCCGACACCTTAACCACCCGGCTATCCCCGCCCCGACGGTAGTTTCGTCAGTAGCTCTTCCACGTACAACCATGCGTGATATTCAACAGTTCAGAATAGTATAATAATTTCACATGATTGAACAATGGTTGTATGATCTATGGGGCGCGATTTGTAAACATGGATTGTGATTAGTAAACATCGGAAGTGACCTGGATTGCAATTGACTTCCAATGTGGCCTAGGTAACCCCGGTTATCGTTGATACCTTGTACGGCCCAGGTGGGGCGGGGATGGCCGAGTGGTTAAGGTGTCGGGCTATGGGTACCAAAGGTCCCGGGTTCGACTCTAGCGCTACTCAGGACATTTCTCAATCCCGCGGCCCACCGGCGAAACAGTGTGGTCGGCGCCATTAGCCGTGAATGTGCATAAAGTGTGTCGTGAACCAACCAATAAACAAACAACAAACGTACGGCCCAGGTGCCACATTGGTGGCCAACATAGATGGTGGCTTCCCATGTTGCCCATGTCTCCTGCAGTACCGTTGACCTCCCGTGTGACCCGCATGTCCCACAGTACGGTTGACCTCCAGTATGCCCCATATGTTCCACAGTACCATTGACCTCCAGTGTGACCCAGGTGACGATGGTTGGCTGGTCAGCGGCGTCCACTCGACATCGGTAGCGTCCGCTGTCCCACAGGCGAACCGAGCTGAGGTGCAGATCAACCGCCGCGGGTGATGGCACTGCCCTCTCCTGGCGACCGTCGAAACTGCACAACAAAGCCACGCTCACTGCACGATCCTCATCTCGCCTTTTCAGGAAATTATTATAGTACAGTACTGTTTCAGGTAAATTCGCTCCTGGCCTTCGCGAAGCATGATTTCCAACTGACTCGCGTTGTCCAGTCGAACAAATTGACAGGATGTTGATGCGACAAGATGAGAATCCAGGTTGTCTTCCCTTCTACTCTGCTTTCCCGTCTCTTTCACTCCATGTCTCCACATGGGCAGAGCTGGCTGAAAGGGACCTGCCCCAATCACAAAGTTAAACACACAAGGCACGGAGTGTTCAGTATTATAAATTCACACATAGCCAGAGCAACTGACCACTCCGTTCTCCAACATTGCCGACTGACTGCAGGCATTGCAGTTT
This sequence comes from Imbricaverruca yamaguchii, assembly GCA_034440575.1. Classification (NCBI taxonomy): domain Eukaryota; kingdom Metazoa; phylum Arthropoda; class Thecostraca; family Neoverrucidae; genus Imbricaverruca; species Imbricaverruca yamaguchii. The sequence goes on from JAOTOL010001570.1 coordinate 1,117,969, forward strand.
ATTTTCCATTTTCGTGGTGGCCATTGCAGTTACCTTTTTCTTTTGTTTCTGAGGGTGACACCTGTCACCCCGGACGGTATTTTCCTTCGTCGTATTTCCCCTTCCTGTGTGTCTGCGTGTTCTTGTTTGCTTATGTTTCACCAGGTAGGATTTTTTCCCCACGACGGAAAAAAACTAAAAAAAGGATGCCGACCCCAGCCGGCCACCGGACTCCGAGTCCGAATTTCCCCCCCCGCTGACCACGCCTGCTGACCAGTGCTCGACTCCGGACCTTGCGCACGAGCCCCACCTCTCGATGCAACTGCTGATGACCCACCCCACCTAACGACCACTACCCCATCAAAGTAACAGCCACATTTTCAACAGCAACCGATACCGCACCCAGTTTTATAACGCGCTGGAAAATTTATAAGGCCAACTGGATCAAAGTTGAGGAGCTTTCGTCAGTACAATACAACCCGGACATTTCTCCAATACAAAACGTTAATTTATTACAAATACACTTTTACAAACAGCGTCGACAGCAATTCTACTCACAAAGCCTATCACAAAACGAACCCCCGCCCCCTGGTGGTCGATAGTAGCTTCCCAGGCAAAAGACGTTTGGAAAAGGGCATTTATAACATTTTTACTCCATCCAGATAAACAAAATTTAATCCACCGGAACCATGAACGTACGAGGACACGCAGCATCATTCGCGAAGTTCGACGCCGTTCATGGCCATCATTTTTACGGCAACTTACATTTGAAACACCGTGAAGCAATATATGGGTATTGCTTAGGAACAGTTTTCCAACGCATAGTTATCAAAAGGCTGGCCTAACACCTATAAATACATTCTCTTCTATTGAGAGATACGATACGGTATGGTTTCTAAAATTCAACAATTCGGTATAAAATGACTTAGCACATTATTTAGTACGTTTTTTATCTGGTTTTCGTCAATTCCACATCAGGTGCCGATCAGCAATTTCCGATCTACATTGTCTCCAGAACGGCCTACTACAGGGAAGCTGTCTACCAGTACACCAGTACACCAGTACTATTTAACATCATCATTAACGATCTTTTCGATGGTGTGCCAGCAAATATATCATATTCACTATTTGCAGATGATAGCGCAATTTGGTTCTCCGGGAAAAAAATTATGAACATTGTTTAAGTAGATTGCAAAACACACTTGACTGAATACACGAATGGCCATTGAAGTATGGTTTAATTTTTCCGCCCCAAAATATGCAACACAGATATTTAGTAAATCAACACCCTGCCCAGACCCAGACACATAGCTTCACCTCGGGAACAACCACATACCTTTTGTAAATTCATTTAAATTTCTTGGTATTATCTTAGAGCGTAGACTTTCAATGCACAAACACATCAAACAGATCCAGAACAAATGTTTTCACTGACTCAATTTATTTCGATGTATCACTTCCTTATCACTTGAAGCCGACCGCCATACACTTCTACTACTCTACAAATATTTAGTTCTACCGATAATAGAATATGGATCGTGTGGGTTTTAAAATTTTGACTAAAAAAAAATTCAGATATAATTAATAAAAAAAAAAAAAAAAAAAAAAAAAAAAAAAAAAAAAAAAAAAAAAAAACAGACTCAGAAATTGAGATGGATTACTTGATCTCGATAATCGGGTATGTAAACATTTGCCATCAAAATCATAGATTGCGCCACTTCATGATACAATGATATCAGACCATGTGGTGTGCGCTACCGATGAGCAGTTATGTGGGTATGTTTCAGTGAATTTTCATCAGACACCGGCGGATCTTGAGATCGCATGCTCTGATGGTAATATGCCGATGTATTGGGTAAACTGATGGAGGTGGTGGAAACAGAAATGGCGCAGTGTTGTCGCACGTCTTTTTTGTCTGTTTGCTCAGCCGTATTCAGTTATCTTAGTTTTATCACATCCTACCTTGGCGTTGCTTTGCACACCTTTGAGGTGACAAGTATCCCCTCAATGTTGGCTTTGCCCAAAATAACTTCAACTTTTAGCATGGGACCAGATGGAGTGTGCCCCCCCCCCCCCATCCAGTTGGTCTCTGATATTGCCTGCATGTATTGTGCTCCCGATGATTTTAAAATTGAACGCCACTGTCTACTACACTGCGGTTCCATTGATATGCATATTTCAAAAAGCCATGCTCACATAATGCTGTCCAATAGGTTAGGTAACATGAGAATCAGAACCTAGAAGATGAAATAAAGACAGCGTGTAAGCGGTCGATCCACGAGCATTGCCAACCCTCTGGGAATTTGACAGGCCTTACCACACAGGGGGAGGAGGGTTAGGGAAGGAGAGATTGCCGTTTCTTTTCATTTTAATCATCATGTAATCATCCACGTCAGATTCGTACCACCACATCGACCTCCCCTGTGGCCTGCAAATGTGCATGGTCAGACTAGTCATGATTGTACGATTTCACCACGCTTCTGGGTACCCAGCTATCGTGAAACACTTTGTCTTCATTTTCTCTTTGAATTCTCGGGCATTGCTGTCCGGATGTGCTATTCGCTTTCGTGCTCGCCTTTTGATGGGGTTGCTGACATTTTCTCTGAACCAGAGAACGGCCCTGATTTTCCCTGGCTGTGCGGTCGTCGGGAACTGCGCGCAAGGAATGCGGACGCTCTCTCCCTCCGTCACCTCGATCGCCTCGTGCCTCTCCAACTCGCCTAAGGAGGAAAAGCCATGGTGAGCATGCTGGCAATAATGTAATCAGGCGTCGCCCAGATGCGTCATTTGAATTATTCACTGCTCAGTGGCATTTTATCTATCGATAGTATTCACAATTTTAAGTTAACATTTAGTAAGGCCACGAAGATCTGAACAGAGTGCATCACAACCCTTCCTGTTGATGTTGTCTCATCGATTTATTTCACTACTGGATTGGTTAACTCGAGTACTGATTTATTTGTTGCTATCAAATTTGCATTTACGTTTGACCTTAATCACTTGGCCTACGCTTTAGCTGGATGAACACCTGTGCTTGCATCCCATGGCTTGGCTTGCCTAGGCTTGGCTTGGATTTTGGCTTGGCTGGCATAAATCACGCAAATATTCATAGTGGACGCAATTAGCTAATTATAAGACCGAGTTTAGCTTGCAAGCAGCTTCCGAGAAATTCCAGAGGGGCCGGATCGTCAGCTGTTCTCCAAGCTTCATTCAGTCTATTTCGCCAGAAATCACCCGCAAGAGATAACCGGCAGCATCTCAAGTCCGTTGTAAAGTTTAAGGGCCGTGCTACACGATGCCGTTCCGCGCATCTCCCCGTCTGATCTGGAGCACAATTCAGTGGGGGGGGGGGGGGTCGAAATGAGCCGGCCCTCCGCAAAACGTGAAGGAGATTGTGGAGCTGCATGTTGCGAAGATCAATGCCACGAATCGCATCAACCAGCACCAGAAACACTTCTGAAGCAAATAACGCACGCAACATTGTGATTATTTGAAACCATCACTTACCTAATCCATAAATGATGAGCACAAAGAAAACCAGCAGCAAAAGAACCGCCAGCTCCATCACTTGTTGTGTCTGAAGACTGAACACCGTAACCTATAACGATGGCAGTGCGCGTCTCTACACTAGCTATTCCTGCAGGCGCGCTGCCATGCGTCAGGCGCACCCATCACCCAGCCACTGCCCTGCAGTGTGCCGCCCGTCCACCGTGCAGACCCGAGAGCAACAGATCTGCGCAGGTGGCGGCTTCCTCTGCAGCGCCGACCCGTCGTGCCAAGCCGCCGACAGTCGCAGCGGGACGCAGACGCCGAGAGCCGCCGGGACCACCCCAGCTTATGTCTCTGTTTACCCGGCACAGCAAACATGGCCGTCTTCGAGCGTTCCGTGAAAGCCGTCTTTGTGGCGGCGCTCCTGCGCGGTCACCGATTGTTTGGTGATGTGCGCGTCTGTGTGCCGGCTCCTATGCCAGCTCACAGGCGGACCGGTCTGCGCGTGCACGCGTGCAACTGACACAGTCGGCGGGTCGCACAGCTGAGCCGACCAGAGAAGGGCAGGTCGCCAGGTCAAAGGAGAGCAGGTCGGCAGGTCACAGCTGGGCAGACCATAGGGGAGCAGCGAGGAGAGGATAAAAAATCAGAACTGGCAGTGGCGCCGGGACGCCTGTGAGAAGTGATTGAACCAACACCAGTTTGTCCCACAGGGGTGATAGCTAAAATGCGGGAAAGTGTGTGGGGATGGGCAGGGAGACCATGAACCGCAGGTACTCTGCGATGTCGCTAAGGCTGAAGGGTGGGACATTACCGAACAGAGGAAAGCAGACCAAGGCAGAATACGTTTGGAGATAATAAAATGCCCGTGAAATAGAAGCGTCGAATAAAATAGCCATATTGTTCGCATAAGGTAATGGCATACACCGGGTACGTTGAGCGAACAAACTAACAACTGTATAATATGGGGAAGCAGTAATGGAATGCACGAATATGCCGTATGTGGATAACGACCACCTATAAATTGACAGGACCAGCCAGCTATGAGATACTTCTTGCCATTGGTAGGCCAATAAGGGTCGTGTCGTCCAAAGTCAGCAAAGGTTACTGCCAGAATTGTATCACTCGACATAGCAAGTTCACTTACCTTCAAATATAGCTGTGCACAATGTGCGTGATCGCCACTACATTGCACCACAGCGTATGGCGCGTGTGTGTTGCGGCACAGGTGCATTGCCCAAACAGAACAAAGCATGTTCCTGTCGAGCCTGACGGCTAATTTGGCGCCGAAGATGTGCTGCACCCTCCCGTGCATTGTAGTGTACTGCATAAGCTATTCTCGAGGAAACGAAGTGTGCATCTCTGGATCCAGACGTACTGTTGGAGAAACAGGAAAAACCCGGGCCAAACTGCATGTCCCCTTATTTATTTCATCACGCTTGCAGTATTACCAATTTGTTCCCCATCAGAATGTTGTACTTGCCACTTAGCAAAATGTACATAGATAGCCTATGCTGAATCCTCAGCATAGGCTTTCGGTACATGTGCTATGAATAGCGAAGCTAAGTAGGTACATAGATCATTTTCTTTGAACTGCATCTCTAGCACTTCTGGCAAAAACGTACTACAGCTACATCTTGAACATGCTACTTAACGACATCAACCGATTGCATAATGTCAACGTGATTGACAGCATGATCGACATCGTTGGAAGGAAGACTCTCCAGACTTTATGGATGCCTACGATAACTGGCCTTCCTTTCATAATTTGGACCATAATTATCATGCATCATACTCCATTGGTAATCAATAAGCACACCAAAACGCTCGGTCTGGACTAAATGATTTATTCGAAGTGAAGAAATGTAACAGTTGGTTGTGTTCCGTCATGTAGCAGGTGCCACATACGTTGTTGGAAATACACAATAGGCTGCCACATGCCGAAATATTTATGCTAAACGATGAACCGTGATTGAGAAGCGTAGACGACGGTATAATAAATAGTTGTGGTCTATCCATTACCTGTGATAGTATGTACAGATTATGCTTGGAAATGAAGAAGAAAAAAAACAGTTATCCCTGCGTTGGCCCGAACTGCCACGGCGGTCGGACGTTGCCGGTGCTCGTGACTGGAACGAACCGACTGTGCATCAGGGAGTATCGTGCCGAATGCATTAATGAATGCAATTGTCCATATCATGTTGCTGTAAATCGATAGTATAACATAAACAGCAGCTCTTCAATTGGCATCTTATATCCCGTTCCTTGCCGTTCCTTGTTGTGACATCATCCATCCATCGTGTAAATGTATTTCTGAGTCAAGAGAGCAGTTTAAACACTGGTCAGCGGCAATCTGGCTGACAGCGGATGAGTTAAACCTGCTCGTTATCGGTGGAATTATGACGAATGTTGCAGTAGATAACGGACGCTGCCAACTTGCTGACAACCACGATGCACCTTTGCTTACATATTTTAAACTGCGTTCATGGTGATGGTGCTGCTATTTCTACAATGTCCATGGTATTTGAGCTGATGGTCCTGTCCTGTCCATCGCTGCTGTATTGATGGTCCTGTCCTGTCCATCGCTGCTGTGGTGATGATCCTCTGTCCATCGCTGCTGTGGTGATGGTCCTGTCCTGTCCATCGCTGCTGTACTGATGGTCTTGTCCTGTCCATCGCTGTTGTGGTGATGCTCCTGTCCTGTCCATCGCTGCTGTACTGATGGTCCTGTCCTGTCCATCGCTGCTGTACTGATGGTCCTGTCCTGTCCATCGCTGCTGTACTGATGGTCCTGTCCTGTCGATCGCTGCTGTACTGATGGTCCTGTCCTGACCATCGCTGCTGTGGTGATGGTCATGTCCTGTCCATCGCTGCTGTGATGATGGTATTGTCCTGTCCATCGCTGCTGTGGTGATGGTCCTGACCTGTCTATCGCTGCTGTACTGATGATCCTGTCCTGTCCATCGTTGCTGTACTGATGGTCCTGTCCTGTCCATCGCTGCTGTACTGATGGTCCTGTCCTGTCCATCGCTGCTGTACTGATGGTCCTGTCCTGACCATCGCTGCTGTGGTGATGGTCCTGTCCTGTCCATCGCTGCTGTGATGATGGTCTTGTCCTGTCCATCGCTGCTGTGGTGATGATCCTGTCCTGTCCATCGCTGCTGTACTGATGGTCCCGTCATGTCCATCGCTGCTGTGGTGATGGTCCTGACCTGTCTATCGCTGCTGTACTGATGATCCTGTCCTGTCCATCGCTGCTGTACTGATGGTCCCGTCCTGTCCATCGCTGTTGTGGTGATGGTCCTGTCCTGTCCATCGCTGCTGTGATGATGGTATTGTCCTGTCCATCGCTGCTGTGGTGATGATCCTATCCTGTCCATCGCTGCTGTACTGATGGTCCTGTCCTGTCCATCGCTGCTGTACTGATGGTCTTGTCCTGTCCATCGCTGCTGTACTGATGGTCCTGTCCTGTCCATCGCTGCTGTACTGATGGTCCTGTCCTGTCCATCGCTGCTGTACTGATGGTCCTGTCCTGTCCATCGCTGCTGTACTGATGGTCCTGTCCTGTCCATCGCTGCTGTACTGATGGTCCTGTCCTGTCCATCGCTGCTGTACTGATGGTCTTGTCCTGTCCATCGCTGCTGTACTGATGGTCTTGTCCTGTCCATCGCTGTTGTGGTGATGTTCCTGTCCCGTCCATCGCTGCTGTACTGATGGTCCTGTCCTGTCCATCGCTGCTGTACTGATGGTCCTGTCCTGTCCATCGCTGCTGTACTGATGGTCCTGTCCTGTCCATCGCTGCTGTACTGATGGTCCTGTCCTGACCATCGCTGCTGTGGTGATGGTCCTGTCCTGTCCATCGCTGCTGTGATGATGGTATTGTCCTGTCCATCGCTGCTGTGGTGATGATCCTGTCCTGTCCATCGCTGCTGTACTGATGGTCTTGTCTTGTCCATCGCTGCTGTACTGATGGTCTTGTCCTGTCCATCGCTGCTGTACTGATGGTCTTGTCCTGTCTATCGCTGCTGTACTGATGGTCCTGTCCTGTCCATCGCACCTGCGTTGATAAATTCACCCAGTCGGTCGTGCATATGTGGTGAATGTGGCAGGTCCATCGCGACTCTGCTGGTAAGTTAACAGGTACATCGTTCCTGGCAAAGTGAATTGCGACCAGAGTGCCAATGATCTTTATTTTGGAGATTGCGGGCTTCATGAAAATGGTGTTTGCGATATAGTGCACCTGAAGGGTAATTGTCCTACAGTACAGATATCGACATTCTCAAGCATATGTGAGCTGCTACAACTGTTAGTTTGTATGTGGCTTTGAACACTTGTAACCATGATGTTGTCTACGAGTAGGTTTATCCGCCTTGGAAATGTACTAAAATACCATGCACATTTTTTCTTGATGGACCAAGTAAGCCGATCACATATTCTCTGTCGGTACTTATACCAAAATTATAAGCACGTCTAAGCAATCACTCGAGTGTGATTTTGTAGTGAAATCGTTTAGTATGCGACCGGGTTGGAGAGAAAGATGATCCATGGTTTCGCCGTGATTGCGTACCGAGAACCATATATATATATATATATATATATATATATATATATATATATATATATATATATATATATATATATATATATATATATATATATATATATATATATATATATATGCATACATATATATCTATATATATATATATATATATATATATATATATATATATATATATATATGTATATTTATTTATATTCTCTATTATATTTAATAATTATATATGATCACATTATTGGTATCGGATTGTGAATTATATTGTTTTAATTGTCACCAGCAAAACAATACTTAAAGTTTACCTTTGTTCTTATCTTCATCAACAACACCTTTGAACACCCACAGACCCATTCACATCGCTCAGATATGACTTCTGTATCAGAGTTGGCTGAATATTTTATCCGCTCGGCGCAGCACACCAACATCGTGTGCGGACATGTTTGTGCATGACATTATACCACCGCTGGCCACTCTGCGGTGGTTTCATTCAGCAGCCAAGCAAACAGCAAAAAAAGCGCCTCACGTGTTCCCTCACGCTCAGCAGTGATAACCGTAGCGACGCCGTGACATAGGACAACCATGACGAACAGTTCCATCTCGTCTCGCGCCTTCCCACCCACCAGTCAATCGCATGACCCTACACTTACAGCCGGATAGCCCTATGCTTACAGCCGGATAGCCCTATACTTGCAGCCGGATAATCAGCGACGGCCTCTACTGCCCGCCGGTCGCGGCGTATTTCCTCCCGTGGGCCAGTCTCGGGGCGTTGGCCGAGCTCGGGGCATGGGGCGCACTCGGGGCGTGGGGCGCACTCGGGGCGTGGGGCGCACTCGGGGCGTGGGGCGCACTCGGGGCGTGGGGCGCCCTCGGGGCGTGGGGCGCACTCGGGGCGTGGGGCGCACTCGGGGCGTGGGGCGCACTCGGGGCGTGGGGCGCACTCGGGGGGTGGGGCGCACTCGGGGCGTGGGGCGCCCTCGGGGCGTGGGGTGCACTCGAGGCGTGGGGCGCCCTCGGGGCGTGGGGCGCACTCGGGGCGTGGGGCGCCCTCGGGGCGTGGGGCGCACTCGGGGCGTGGGGCGCACTCGGGGCGTGGGGCGCACTCGGGGCGTGGGGCGCACTCGGGGCGTGGGGCGCACTCGGGGCGTGGGGCGCCCTCGGGGCGTTGGCCGAGCTCGGGTGGCGCTGGCCGTCGCGAGGATCAAGTCGGGCCAGAGCCGGTCGAAAGGAGGTTCATTAGGCGAGGCCTGTCTCCGGCTAACGAGCCGGCGGCGCGCCACCGACAGTCGATTATTGGCGGGAGGTGAGTCTCTTCTGATCGGCGCGACGCCGTCGTCAGGCGGCGGTCCGTCGTAGGACGGGCGCGGCGCCCCGGCCGGGACGGCTCGCTCGGCACCGCGACAGGCGCTGCTCCGCGCCGGCGCACGTGTGGAGACGTGACACGTGCGCCACGTGGATAAGTGATGTGTGCAACACGTGGAGATGTGATACCTGCGCCACTTGGAGAAGTGACGCGTGCGACACGGAGAGGTTAAACGTGCGCCACAAGCTTGGGGAGGTCACCCCTTTTTAAAAATTTTTCAAAAAATTTTGTGTACAACACTGCGCCTAGTATACCATGCTTTTCAGGACTTCCCAAGCCATTCACGACCTCGCTGCGAATTTTGGTCCACCCTCAGATGATGGATTATCACAGCCTTCGGTAGAAGTGAGGTTAGCATCACTCTAGGCCCAGGAGCTCTAACAAGTCACTCGGGTCACGCTGAGGGTTCGGTGAATGGTCACTAGAGTCACGCCGGGGAAAGGTCACCCGGGTCTACGCCGAAAGGTCACTCGAATCACGCCGAAAGGTCATTCTGATCACGCTGAAACATGACTCCGGTCAAGCTATGTTTCACGCTGTGTTGCCATGCAGGCCGGTTCCAAAATACTGGCTTGGGGAACACAAAAATCCGATTTCGAACACTGGTCGGATTTGAACAGCCAGTATTCGTTAGGTCAGCTTAAGAAAATGTTTGTATCATAGAATTTCGATGAGTTTCAAGACAATTCCATTTTAATGCAACATTTCCACAACTATCGCATATTTGGGGATGGGACATTCCCCCCCTCCCGACACCGAATCCGCCACTGTTGGTATTCCATGCCTTACGGACATAGACGATGGCAAGTTCCACCTCCCAGAGCTGGCCATCCTTGAATACGGAGAAGGCGACTCCGACGCGCATATGAACATCGCGCGTGTTTTCTCAGTCCCAATCGGCTGGAACTAGGCGGTGCACATCGTGTGCATGCAGAGCCGAAGACTCCACTCCGCTCCTGTGCCAGCCGGACCATGCAAATGGCACCCGGTCCGACCGTCTAATGGACCTGGCCACACCGACCGGAACTGAACACTGCCGCCGAATGTCAACCAGCCGAAACCAGCTCCGTCTATCGTATCTCCGAACTGGGTCAAACCCACAGCCATGTGTGCATGCGTGCGAGACTGCTTAATGTCTTAGCTTGCCACTGCAGTGCCAATCGGAGTATTGGTATCGCTACGATGCAACGCCAATATTTCTGAGCCTTGCCATTGGCTACCAAAAAAAAGTACATCTGGAAATGTGTGATGTGCCTTGGTCACTTGTGCTGCTGAAAAGCAACCAGTGTGCTTCAAAAGGGGTCCGAAAACTTCCATGTAGCCCATGACATTCATAATGCGTGGTATTTGTTCCTGAAAATTTTGTCCAGAAGTGCAACCGTGATGCTTCTGAAAGAGTAGCACTTGGTGTGTGGTGTTGCATGGAAAAATGGTTTAAATCATATTACGGCGGTATTAACAGTCGTGCAGGCCTTCACCTTCGCAATTGTTCCCTTATGTCTGGCAAGCGGGATGCTCTTCACCAGACCCAGCGGCTAACAGGTGGCCTGTTCTGGCCTGTTCTGGCTGAGCTATCATCCCAATTTCAGCCCAATTTCAGAGCGACATCTAGAACGGTTTAAGAGTTATCTCAAAAGACCTCAGGGGATAAAATCTACCACTCCCTCCAAATTTGAGTATTCATCCACTCCCACATTTCGTCCTTATCTACCGAATTCGCTTCGAAAATATTGCGAAGGCCACTGCCCCAAACCGGATGTGTAGTGCACAGGGACTCACTGAAATAAGTGATTGATGTAACCAGGAAACACAATAACCAGGCTAAAGTGCATGTGTTCCACTTCAGAAACCTGCACAGGTTTCCACGAATAATTTTGAGGACATGCTCCCTTCCCTGTGAAGAACAAGCCGATTGAGGGACAAACACTACTCTGACCCGTGCAACTTGTCCTTCGCTTGATATTTATCGAGTCATATTATAGTTAGTTCTTCCCTTTTTGACTCTCAGTCAATGTTGAGGGATCCTGTGCTTACCACATATTTTATATGTGGAAAACCTATAAATCCGGAGATGAACGACTTCTGAGTAGTGCGGCGATTCCATCCGAAATAGTTATTGGGCCGATTTGGCGTCGTCCGCGATGCCCCTGTCTTCCACGAATTCCATCGGGCGAGATGAGATAGAATGATTCCACGAAGGTCAGTAGCCGCACATATTGCATCCGTGCGTGCAATTAATTGGAGGAGCTGTAAGACGCGATGATGTCTTTATCATCGCGCAAGCTGTGATAATATTTTATCCTTGAACAGTCATTCTGGATAAAATGTAAGATCGCATCTATGGCGACTTGGTGTTACTCACCGTGCCCAGCACCAGTGCTAAGATAGTTCAAAACATAATCTTACGAAAGCAGCACATTTTAATGTCACAGAAGCACTTCCCCACTCGCCAGGGCCACGATTTCCCCCGGCCGCCCTGCTGAGCAATGAGAAGAGCCGCGATGGTTCAATGTTGCGTGCCTTCGAATCCTGAAAAATGACGCCCACCGCGCGCGGAATGACCCGCCACGGTGCGGTGCACCAGCACTGGCTGCGGGCTGTAGGTAAGTTGGCCTCATCAGGAGGGGGGAGCCGTGCACGCAGCCGACACCCACCGCGGCCACAGTGACAGCCGACATCTGTCGTGGCGCGCGGCGATTTGTCTGCCCCCGGCGCGGGCCCGGTGTGGTCCGGACCGTCGTACCTGGCGACAACAGCAGCAGCCGGCGATGGTCGCTCCAGACGAGCGCGGCTGGCGTGCGTTATTCGCCGTGGTTGCCTTCACTGCGCAGGTTCCCGACCGCTCGGTCGGCGCCTCGAGTCATGTCTGAAGTGGGACAGTCCGCGAGCTTCGACCGGCGGCCGGGCGGCTCGACACGATTGCGATGCAGCTCGTTCGGCTTCGAGCCGGCAAGCTGATAACAGATGCCCGCTGTCTGCCACTCGCACGGCCGTTCCTGTTCTGCATGGGTGGCCGAACGCTTCAGGAAACAAATCACTGGAGGCGGCGGATGTTCCGTCACGCTCCTCTTGGTGCTGGGCTGCGGAGGCATGCTCAATTCCTCCACGCTATTCAGCGTCAGTGTGCTCTGAACAACTGGTGTGGCTGCCATAAGCACGTTAGTAATCGAAACTGAACAAGATTGTTATCAATGTGGTATTGATGTTGTGTTCATCTCAAGAGATCGGTGATCCAGGCATCAGTACTGGTTAAGCTTAGTCAGCATAGCTTTGCAAAATGGAGAAAGCGACGACGTCGACTCTGTGGCACGAAACTTGATGCGGTCCTGGTCGCACCACTCATCTAATACTTTTATGACCCATTTTCCCCAAATGAAGAGCGCTGATTCTTCCATTTCACACCAACCTCAAATCATAATTTCCTGAGCATCTTCCAAATGCCTGTTCTATTGATTCCATTTCCATCCCTTCATTTTATGCTCCAGAATGTTGGATGTTGCTACTAGCAAGCGAGTTTGTATATTTTTGTTTCAACCAGATGAATTTGTTGGTTATGAGAAGTGATAAACTCAGTGCTTGCGATACATTCATTTCATTGGATTGTTGTTCTTTGTTGCAGTATGTGATGCAGAATCTTCCTCAAAGTGTTTGTGGGATGAATGAGTCATTTTGAAGTCGATTATTTCTATGCAAAGAATCAATTTGTGCTAATGCTAAGTTCCTGTGAAACTTGGGGATTAGAAGGCGCTGCCACGTCCACCCCTTATCCAGCCGGTTCCTACGCACATGGCCTTAATTCCGAAGCAATTTGAGCGCCAGGTTACAACTAAGCTGGAATAATTCATAAGCAGCATCGAGCACGATGCTGCTTATGTTAACGCTTCAAACTCTCATTAGTTCCAAGCTATGTGCATGATCTGCCTCACTATTGAGGTGGCAAATGCTCAACATATTTGAACCGAAGCCAGGTACGCACTGGTCAGATGTGACCAGGCACGGTTGGAGCCCGGCCAACATTCACTGAAGCCCGCTCAAACGACAGGTTTTGTAGCACCTGCTTTCTTCCATGTCATGTAGTACCAGGTTGCCATGTCAGGTAGTACGCACCAAAGGCCTCCAAAAGAGTGTCGTGCTCCGGAAATATCGCACCAGAACTCATAATACTCACTCTAAGCCTCACAAATTCGTACCGGGAGCCCAAATTATATACCGGACACAAAACATGAAGCAGGGGCTCCGACAAATTAAGCAGTGACCTCTAAAAAGCTATCCAGATCAGGAAGGTCATTCAGCGGACCCACAAATCGAGCAAAATGAGGCCAAATGTCTGACCATGAAAGAAATGTGCCGTGTCCCCAAAAACCAAATCGCTCATGGGATACAAAAATTTCACTACACTACAAACATGTCGCGCCGGGGGATCAAAGAACATTACGACCGTAACCGGATAATCGACCCATGCCCTGACAAATTCAGAAGATGGTCCGAAAAAATGTGTCAGACTGAGAAAACTTGCGTCCTGGCCACGAAACCTTGTGCCCACTTTCAAAAAATTGCACCGAGGTCCCTAAAAATCGACCCGGGATCCGAAGAATCTGCCCGAACTCCGCCAAAAAAAATGGAGGAGGTACCAAAGAAAACTCATCGGAGGCCCGATAACTCGCGTTGGAACATCAACAACTTGCATCTGAGCCTGGAAATCTTGACGAAAAACTGGAATATTGCACCGGTAGTCCAAAGCTTATCGTGAGGGTCAAAACATTCGTGTCAGGAGCCAGAAAACTTCGCATTATGCACAATGCGTAGTTGGAAAAACTAGTGCAAATATCATGCGTGGCCTCAAAAACAGGCTTCGGCCTATGCAAAAACCGATGTGGTTCTAAAAAGAAAAAGGCAGCCGGAGCACTAAATTAGCATCTGCGGGCTTTCGAAAACGCGTCGACGCTGCATGGCGGCCGCTGCTTCCCGTACTTCCGAGTATTGCAACAGGTGTAGACGATGTGCGCTCGCGCGCTGAACAGCATGCGGGATCAGATAGGACCCGGTCGCAGGCATTCCTATCATGCTAATGACGCAGTCTTGTTATCAGTCCCAGTGTGAAATGGACGACCAGCACCATATACCTGAATGCCAATGCTATCTCAGTCTCCCGGCACCCTGTTGGTGCATGTTCATATTCAGGTCGAATCGGTCTTCCCGGACACAGGAATTCAGAGGCGCTGGCGATGTGCACGTGACGCCCTGGGGCACAAGCTCGTGCTCGGCCGGCCGGCACGGAACTTATGCTTTACATCTCACCAAATATACTAAACTGGAACCGTTATGTTGAGGGCCCACCAGTAGGTGAGACAGGCAACTTTGTCTTGGGAGGGAAATAATATTGGTTCATTGTATTCATTACAAATGGAATCGTTCAACGGAGGGGGTGAAATATCATAGGGACTTAGAAATTGTATTAGTTGGTTGGCTTCCTTCACGGAAGAAATAAGCTGTCACAAATTGCTTCATGAAAAAATGTTCCTTTGATAAGAGCAGTTTCCAGCATTGCTTGACTTTTAATGGGACAGGTTGAACCCACACAAATTCGTTCCCCTTCACTTCCTAGGTAGGCCACCGCTGCTATCGGATTCAGGTATCTCAGCCGTACCATCTTACTGTAGCCAAACTGCATCGTCGAAATCATCTCAGAAAATATCGCTTACTCCCAGAGTATGAAATGAAAATCAGCATCTTATCTAGGTTTCTTTTTTTTGTATTAGCAGTCTTTGATGGCAATAACATGCTGGTTGCTAACAATTCATGAATCGCATAGCGTAATCACGATCACTGAACACTTCCAAGACATGAAAACACGAAACTGGGACAAACAAGCTATTATTCACTCGTGCAATTACCTGCAACACGCTGCACCATTAAACTTTTAATCATATTTTAATCATGTCAAAAACATATACCCAATAATGATATATACTTCCAGATTCAGAAACCAAAACTATGATGTTCTCCAGTATTCAAACTGTATAACAATCTACTATATAACCAACATAAATGACATGCTTTGCTATCGTTTGCTGAGTCGCCTGCCTCTTCCGCTTGCAATTCCTGATTTTAGCTGATATTTCTTGATGACTGTAAGCTGGGTAGTGTATAGGGCTCCGGGCTACAGGGGGCTGGGCGGTGTCGGAGCGGATTGGCCGTTGGCGGCACGACTGAGTAGTGGGTCGCCGCTGTGCCGGCGACGGTGGTTGTGTCAGTGGGCCGGCTGGATGGTGATGCTGCCCTCGTACCCACCACTTCAACCGCTCCGACGTCCCACCCACCCTGATGCGGCCCGTCGCCACCACTACATGAATATATATTAGCGAGGTCAGGCTCCTCAGTCTACATCACTCACGCCCGTGAGTGCGCCCGCCTAGCCACGTAGTGAGGAGGGGTTGTGGGCTTGAGATGTGATGTAGCGATGATGGATGGCCATGATATAGTTGCGCGCGACATGGATACTGCCACCGCCGCCAGCACTCGTCAATTTGCGGCACCCACCCGTGTACCACCAGATAGCAACACATCTACCATTCACTCACTCCCCACCACCTGCACGCATACAAAATTGGCGTTCTCGGGGCAGCTAGATGCAAGCGGGGCCCGGGTAATATCCAGCAAAAGTTTGCAGTGATTTTTCTGGCAACTAGATACTTGCGTTCAATTCGAACCAATTCCACCGGTCCTTAAAACTACCCCTTTAAGCATTTATGCAACAGTCACTTGCTCCTTTCATTCCGCACGATCACTCGGTCCATAATAATAGGAAAAGAAGTTCACGGCCATGATTTTTTTTCATCCAGATTTACGCAAGCATTTAGCGAGTCGTACTCACTTTTACTGGGGACTTGGCTACTCCCGAATGCATATTAATTACCGGCTCCGAGACCTACTTGTAACCAGCTCACGCGACTCTCCTAATTGCATACTTTGTATCTATTGTTGTTACTGCCCTTAACCCGTCCAGTCTCAGGGGGTGGGGGGCGTCTTCAACCGCCCCCCTCAGGTTATTCGCGGATAGCGGGCGCGCGACAGCACGCCCAAATTTGGCATACTTTTTCCGACATCAGTTTGGCATGTTGTTTAAAAAGTTTGAAGTCAGGTCGTCTAGGGTCAACAAGTTAGTCAAGGTCAAGTGAGGTCTCCTCCAAAAAAAGTTCAACCAGTCGTCACGCTTTCACGGATACAGATATTTGAACGAAACTTTCAGCGTTTGCTTATCTTTAGAGATGCAACAAAATGAACGAAGGAAATTTTCTCTCTTTTTTTTCGTTTTTGACTACATATCAATTTTGCATATTTGCCAATTGCATATAAAATAGAAGATTCTGGCTAAAGTAAGCACTTTTTGTGGGAGTAAGTTGACTTCCAACAACGTTTCTCGATCTGCCCTACCTACTGCAAAAGGAAAATTAAAGAAAACTTGAAGAAACAAAATTAAATTAAAAAATAACATTTTTATTTTTTTTGGGGCCCAGAAAAATAATAGCTCTGGTCCATTTCGCTGTCCTTTTCTCATCCCAAATAATATTTTTATCATATATCCCCCAAAATGAACTACCATAGTCAAAACATAACGTAAGTCGTGAAAAGTCGTGAAAATCTAGCCCCCCCCCCCTGGTGACGTCACGTTTGAGAGGAAATTGTTTGGGAGGGTGGACCCGGACCCTACTCGTCGAGCGCTTTCCGATGACATCTCTTTCGTTTTCGTGCGATGCTTAGTTTGGATTTTAGAGGGGGGTCTTCAACCGCCCCCCCCCCCCCGAGACGGGGTGGGAGGATTTGACCGGAAAGACGGCGCCGGGTTAAGATTATTTTGAATGCTTTTTACATAACCCTAAACAAACTGCTATGCAAGTTCATATCGTTATCCAGGTCCTCTTGATCATGGAAAATTAAATTCAAAACTAATTTCTTGCTTACCAGCTACTTCAGAAAAGTTTACTAGACAATGAAGAAATCACTAATATCATCAACTGTGTCATCATCACTGTCCGAACGCGTCCATTCACACTGGTCATCTTTGCTTATCGTATCTGGTCACCACAAGATATACAGACTTCCCTGACTAAGTTTCACTCCAGAAGCTGCTACCAGGCATTTCAGGTCAGAATCTGGTGGTGCCGGAGCGCAACTCTTTGGCGTCTGATGAGATGAACCCACCGTAGATTGGTTTGCCAGTTCCGATCGCCATGTCGCTGACTCGGACAGGCGCGCCAGAAGTGCGGTAATTAATCACATACCGGCGTGCGTGCGCGCGCCAAGTTGTGAACGATTCCGGCGCGGACTTGTCGTCATCGCTCTGCGCTACCCAATGCTGAAGACGTCGCACCGTCGGTGTTAGTTAGTTATTAGGGCTTAAGGGCGCATCGACTACATTGGTCATGTAGCGCCCAGCACCGTCGGTGGTGACAGCTCGGGCACAATTCAGAACATGCGCAGACTGGCAGCAAAACTGGCCCCTCTGCCGCGGTTGGAGATCCCTCACGAAGCCAAGTGGGGTCGAAGTCCTCATTTTGAAGACATATTTTCAGGTTGAATAGGAAAAATGACTGAACATTAGCAGGGTCCCAAACCAGACGGTCTAGACCCCCATCTCCGATCTATCCGGGATATCCAGCCATGCTCTCCATCATCAGAACACAGTGTAGTCTGAGATGATCTGGTCCTCTCTGACATCCTCATGAGTTTCAGAATAGCGACAGAATCGCCCATAAGGACTCACAATTGTAGTTCTTCATGTGAACACCTGGAACATCGCACGACAAAAGGTGGCACTTCAGGTCTGTCTCAGTAGCGTCGCGTTACTGCCAAGGACGATCATGATGACAACCATGGTGACATTGACCTCACCTGACCTAGGTGGCGGCTTACACATCCAAATGTGAGATTGGATCTGTTAGTAGAATCGTTGAACAACAAGAAACACTTAGCTAAAGTATACCCGTATACTTTTACGTTGCATAATAGTTCGCTACCTGCTGCAATTCAATTGCATGTTTAATAATTGTGCGAAAATCGGACCTTTGACTTGGTCTGAGATGTTTAGTTAACGGTAAAAAATACACCAGTCGGGTGTTAATCGTGAGACCCCATCGCGAGCGACACGTTCGTAGTTGCTTCGCTTCACTCGAACGTTCCGTCTCGAAACGTAAGGAGACCGCAAGAATCTTCCCCCCTCCCCCGTTTCTACGAGCACCCGGAAGTTGTTGAACTCCTTGAGCGGACGATGGATAGTCGCGGAATAAAAACTTCGAAATTAAACGGGATCAAACCCTGGCTGGAATGCCGGGAGCAAGCGTCGCAAGCAATGCACTTGCATCAACGCATAATCCACGATTACCATAAAACAGATTATAGCATAATCCTGGATTAGCATACGGAGCGCAGACAGAGGTCGATATGCGCCGATGCCGAGCGGTGTTCGGTGGGCGTGTTTTGGCGCCGACCGCGCTGCGATCAGCTGCGCTTCCTGCAACAGGTGAGCGCACCTCGGCGATTGAGTCGCATGTCTGGTGTGACGGGACAATGGCGGCGCGACAACCGGCCGGCGGCCGTGACGTCGTGTCGCCGACAGATGACAGCGGCCGGCCGGTGTTATCGTCTCGCGCCGACGGTGCCGCCGGCGGCCGGCGCGCATCTCACAGCGCCCCTAATGCAGCTGCTGTGTCGACACGAGCGCGCCAATAATTGGCGCGTTCTGCCGGCGCAGCGCGCTAGTTGACTCCCAGTTGTAACCGGCCGGCTGCTATAAGTGACCTTGCATCTTAGTGTTCTCCGATCACATCTTGGTGTTCTCCGACTGCGATTCTGTCGTCGCGCAGAACCGCATCATGCTGCGTCTAGTGAAACAACTGTCGGTGAGAGCAGTATGATACTTTTATGTGGAGAGTATATTAACCTGGCGCCGTCCTTCCGGTCAGATACTCACACCCTGTCCTTCGGGGGGAGGGTGTGAGTATCTGATAGCATATTATACCTCTCTCTAATTTCCATACTAATCGCTACACGAAAACGAAAGTGATGTCTTCTGAAAGCGCTCGGCGGGTATGACCTGAGACCAGCCGTAAAATTGTATCCATTAAAAAGTAATGCCACTAGGGGGCTCGTGGGATCAAGACTGACTCTGACTGACTGACTGACTGACTCTTTTTGGTCCTGGGGAATTCACTGTGGGAAGATTGCACAAACCCAGATAATTTGGGAATCAGAAAAGAAAGGTGAAATTGATGATGGGCACGAAATATTTACCCACCTAAAAGTTAACAATTTATTTTCTCGGGATATGCAAAACATCGAGTTTTCAATTTTATCCGATTTTTCTTCTTTTAACGGGTAGAGGTAAAGAGAAGCATGTCTTAAGTCAACTTGCCGTCAAAGAAGTGCATACCATTGCCAGAACCTTTAATTTGAACCTTGATGGGTGAATATGCAAAACCAATAAGTCACCAAAAACGAAAACAATATACAAAAATCCCTCTGGTGCGTTTTGTTTGATCTATGAAAATATGCAAACGCTAAAAATGTCATTGAAAAATATTTATCCGTTAAAGAGTGACAACCGGTTGATCTTTTTGTAGGTGACCTCACTTGACTTTAAGTAACTCGTTGACCGTCGATGAACTGACCTCAACATTCTCAGACAACAGGAAAATTTGATGTGGAAAAAAGTATGCAAAGTTTCGGCGCGCTGCCGCCCATCTCTGTTTACTATCCACAGAAAATCTTAAGGGTGTCATATGACCTCCCTCCCGAGACGGAACGGGATAAAATGTTCTTTCACACCTACTGATGTGATCGCGGAGCTTGCAGTTTGGTATCAATTGGGTCGCAACAGTTGGTTTTCAGCCATGCTCTGAGGCAGGGCCTCGTCCAACAAGCTTTGGCTGTGTGGAAGGGTGCTGCAATTGACTTCAAAATTCCAAAATTTTCAGTAAAATTCCAGCATTTCGGGCTTCACCAACCCCCCTTCCCGTATACCAGCAATGCTTAAGGTTATTAGAAACAGTACCTGTAGCTTCAAGCACAAAGCGTAGAGCATACCTGCAATAAAAAATCACCGCACATGTGTAGGACAAGCCTGGCACAATACCGAGTGCCGGGATCTCGGAGGCAATCTTTTTCTCACTTCGTGCCTAAGTGGGATCTCAATCCTCCCTCCGGCATGTCGCAAGCCGAAAAGCATAGTAGCGGACTGATAACGGCATTCAATGCCAAGGTATAATTATGTCAGCTATGTCAATGCGAGGTAGTGAGTGCCAAGTTGGTACGGCTAAAGGAAGATGATAATAACGCATTTAAAAGGGCGGGGTGTGGGATGGGACAGATATCTTTCTAAACTGCAGTATTACGTCAAGTATATGTAGGTCACGTGCTTGTGCGGGACGTCAGAGAACATCTACCACTGTCTTCCCCAGATGATGCACCCATGGGTAAAGCTGAGCCGCATAATTTGTGTGTCGGCGCATGTTGACGATAACACGAACGAATGCTACGAATGGCATTCGTCCGTTGCGTAGCATTAGCATGCTACGAGTAACGGTAAGACGTTACTCGATACCTCTTACAACTTCGAATAAAACGTTCTCCGACCATGGCGACATATAATGCGACAACTCAAGCATCAAACGCGATCAATCGAGTGGTAAACGTCGCTATGGGTATTCGCATGGTATCATCGACAAGCTTTAACAACGATAAAGCTTCATTGGAAAATCGTTGGACACATATTTTGGGCACTTATTCATAACGCCTTCAAACTGCGCGTTACCTTGGATCAGTGGCGCAACCGGCTTCTTAGAATGCAGTAGGAGAGCTTGCACAAAAATAGCATTTTACAGCGAACGTTTTCGGGGAGCCTAAAGTTTATCGTTCATCGTGGTGAATCTTCCCAATTTTCTTACTGTTTAGTGCGTTTCTATTGGCAAGGACTACGATTCCCGACACGTTTTGGCTGCGCCTCTGCCTTGCGGGTGCTAAGCTTGGTCACTGGCTAATTTGATTATTGGATTATTGGCTAATTGGACTAGCCGGCTAATGCTTGTTTACGACGCGTTTAGCTATTGCCGTGGACAGATAACCTCACCAATCTCAGTAAAGTCATGTTGGGGGCGGTAGCAACAGGTCATACCAACGAGGCGGGTGATCGGTCAATATCAGCCGAAGCATGAAGTAATAGGACTAGAAGCTTCATCGCACCACCCCACCGACGGAGAGAGTAGGCTTTAACCGGCGAAGTTAGAGCCTATTGGAGGAGCCCATCGTGCATCATGCATGACTGCGCAATTATTGTAGCGGCCAGGAGCAAAATTGGACGGGCTTGAGCCTCTCCAAAGACCTATGGAAGGTCAGGGGTGGAGAAGGCAGAGGGCAGAGCAAAATGCAGAAGGCGAAGCAAACCAAAGAACAGTGCAAGGCAGAGGGCAGTAAGGCAGAGGACACTGTAAGGCGGAGGGGACGGTAGACCGCAGAGGACAAGGAAAGACGGAGGGACGGTAGGGTAGAGAACACGGCAAGGCGGAGGGCATGGCAAGGTAAAGAGCACGGTAAGGCGGAATGGACGGTAAGAAAGAGGACCCGGTTAGGCGGAGGGCACGGTAGGGTAGAGAGCACGGTAAGGCGAAGTGGACGGTAGGGTAAGGGACACGGTAAGGCGGAGATAATGGTACGGTAGAGGACACCGTTAGGTGGAGGGGACGTAAGGATGGAAGACGCAGTAAGGCAAAGGGGACGCTAGGATAGAGGGCAGGGTAAGGCGGAGGGGACGGCAGGGTAGATGGCAGGGTAAGGCGGAGGGGACGGCAGGGTAGATGGCAGGGTAAGGCGGAGGGGACGGCAGGGTAGATGGCAGGGTAAGGCGGAGGGGACGGCAGGGTAGATGGCAGGGTAAGGCGGAGGGGACGGCAGGGTAGATGGCAGGGTAAGGCGGAGGGGACGGCAGGGTAGATGACAGGGTAAGGCAGAGGGGACGGCAGGGTAGATGACAGGGTAAGGCAGAGGGGACGGCAGGGTAGATGGCAGGGTAAGGCGGAGGGGACGGCAGGGTAGATGACAGGGTAAGGCAGAAGCGGCGAGATGCAGAATAGTAGGCAAGATCCAACGTGCATGTGTAAGACAGAAGACAGTGCATGACACAGCATAGGACATGACAACGCGGAGAGCATGGACAACCGGTGTACAAGGTAGGACAGAGGAAGGGCAGGGCAGAGGGCACAGCAGGACGTGTATTCTAAGGCAGAGGGCCGAACAGGATAGTCATGTAACGCAGGACAAATATCGTCGGGGAAGAGCAAGGGACATGTCAAGGCATGGCAGGTCTGGGGACAGGGTATGGCACACAAGAAGTGCATAGCACAGCATATGCCACACGGGAAGACCTGAGAAGCAGCAGACAGAGGTTTTGGTAAGGCAGGGCACGCTAAGTCCAAGCACAGAGAAAGGCAAAGGGCAGATGAGGAGGAAAAGCATAGTAGAGCACTACAAGGAAGCGGACACGGATCCAGGAATGCTGATCGGGTGGGGTCATTTGTTTTCTTTGTTTTTTTTTGTGGGGGAGGAGGCATTCCTCGTTTCCGAACTAACCGTGCTGGATATACAAGTGTGCATGTAGTACTATCATTTTCGAAATATATTTTTCATCACCATGTTCGCCAGCACTCAGCACCATACGCCCATCGGCAAATGTGTTGACATCCACACGGCAAAATCCTGACCAATGTTGGCGTGCGTAGCTACTCAACAATGAATGATACCATTCCGTCGATTTATGACTGGAGCTTCTCTGAGCTGGTTTCCATGCATCAATAGCGAATGCACGTCCATCTGCACAGCGTTGCAACCTATGGATTAGTTAAGGTTTCTGTGTTATATGTTTGTCTGCAGATATGGTGGACACTTCCTGTTGGCACAAACAGACCGCAGCGGCAACCGCAATATATTACAACAACAAAGAAACGCAGTACTAGTCATTCATATGCTATCTACAGTGGCTTACATGATTTCACTCTTTCCACCGCATCCCAGCTCTTTGATGTGAGGCAATGTAGTTCACAGTGCGGGTCAAATTAAATTTCCCAGCACTCAGGAAATTCAGCGGCACTGAGAGGTTTAACAAATAACATTACTAAGGAGGATTAGCGGCAGAATATATTCATATCTCGTTCTCGGATTCATTTGTAACTCTCGCTTCATCTGTAGCTACTGAGGGATAGGGGTGGATCATTGATCCTGAATCCATTTACCCCGTAGTTCATTCGATTAACATATGTGGATCATGTTCAATGCCATGTATCAAAATCAGGTTCAGAAATACATGTTCATGTATTTATATTCATCGACATGCATACAAATATATGCATGCATATATTTGCGCTCACATCGCTCTTGCGCTCACATGCGCAAGAGCGAAGTATGGATGGAGGCATAGCAGAGTCTAATGAATGTTGAGTGTTGTTTTTGAAGAGAAGAGTCTTATCATGTGCTTCACGAGCATGAGGGAGAGCAGGATTCAAAAGTTTAACAACCACTGGACACCGCGATGATAAACGGATACGGTTTTCGGTTAACAACTCCAGACCGACCCGCCAGCCTCCTTCCAAAGATGTCGTCGGGAACGGCACGCAGAAGAAGCCATGGTCTGAACGTGCGCGTCCCGGACTATGAAGACTATCGAGAACATTATTAAAGACCACTTGGCGGTGGAGGAGTCGTCCACCAGATCATGTTGGGTATGCACAGCAAGGGCTATGGTTATTGCATGTGACTCTCTAGTTCCGGTGTTCAATATCTCTTTTCTCGTGTGAACGCCGCTCGCAGTGAGGGTTGAATGGATCCACGCATAGTGAGTGCTGGATGGGTCCACTCGGAGTGAGTGTTGAATGGATTCGCTCATAGTGAGTGCTGAATGGATCCCCTAGCAGTAAGTGTTGAATCAGTGGCGTCACCACGAAATTCTTCCAGTGGGGCAAGGTTGGAAGGGGGCCTCCTGGTCCCCGAAAGGGGGCTTCCATTGTGTTAGTGTCTTCTGTGTGGCGGGGCGTTTTCGAAAATTTGACGTGCTTATTTAGTGTCCGGGCTGTTTGATCGTTTTGGGAACATATTGTTTTTTATGTTGGTCTCATGTGCCTTGGGAGCTTCTAGTGTTCTTTTAGGAGCTCCAGGTATGCATACTTAGGGCTGCAACGCATGTTTTAAGACCCAGTCGCTTTTTTCGACACTGCGCTTTGCAGAGCCAGTTGCATTTTCGGCCTCCGTTGTGCTCTTAGGGTCCCGCTGTGTTTATCTGGAGCTTCTGACGCATATTTGTGTGGCCACAGTACGATTTTGGGGCTTCGAAGCTATTGTTCTGGGTACCAGCGCGACTTACCGCGCCCAGACAAGTCGTTCCGGGGACCCAATGCCAGTTTTCGAGGCACAGAACGATTTGGTAGATCTTTTCTTTTTTGTTTTTAAAGTCCGAATCTCAGCCTGATTTTCGAGTCCCCGGCCCAATGTTTTTGGATCCCACCTCGGTTTTAAGACCTCCGGTATGTTTTCAGAGGCCGTATGCAATTTGTGAGGGCATCTGGTGTTCAGTGGTCCAGAGCCATTTTCCTGACCAGAATATTTTTGGGGAATCCCTCCTTAGTTTTTAAGGCCACTGCTTTATTTTTTTCGGATACCGCTGCAATTTTTAGGGACACACTCTGCCTTGGGGCCCTAGACGCCAAGTTTTTGGAGCCTTGAGGTTAATTTTTGATGCCCAGACCAAATGTTTTGGACTACCAGTCGGAATTGTGGGTCCCGAGTGCGATATTTGAGGAGACCCCTTCGAATGTGCGGGGCGCTTTGCACTTAGCTGTGGCCCCAACACGATTTTGGCTGTTCTTGCTTCAAATTGTCGGGCCTCGGAGCGGGTTTTCTAGGGTCCCCCGCATTTATTTAGAGCCCCCTTTGCGAATTCTGGTCGACCGACACGAATTTCGGTGACCCTGAGCGCAATTTTTGGGGACCTCGGCACGATTTTGCGAGATTATCCCTATTTGCCCCTTTGATATGCCACTGCGGCCACTGGGGGAGTTTTTCAGCCGATGGCACCTTTCTCAGTAAGAAAAAAGCCTGGATGACTTTTTTTCGGATCTGTTCTTAATTTTTCGGTGCTGGGTTCTATTCGATAGAGTCTCTGTGTGAACCTTTTGGTCATCGAGTTCTTCTATTTTTTCAATGTCCTTATGCGATGTTTTTGGGTCCCGGTACGATTCTTCTGCCTCCCGGTGCGAATTGTTTTTCATCATGCCCTGATACGATGTTTTTACGGAGCCCAACGAGTTTTGGGGGAACTTTCACCAGATTTTGAATGCCTCAAAGTGACATTCCGGTTTTTTTTTTTTGGGGGGGGCAGCTTTAACTTTTGGAGCTCCGGCCCGACCTTTTAAGCCCAGTGTGGTTTTCAGGGTCTGCGACGCTACCTTTTGTTTAGTCCAATGTGATCTTTTAAGCCCCAACGTTATTTGCTTGGATCCCTATACATGAGTTGAGCGGCCTCGACAATTTGTGTGTGAGTGGAGGGTCTAGTGCGTTTTGTGGGGCTTTTGATGCAATTTTTAGGACTCCAGAGTGACTATCCATGTCCGGATTGATTTTCGTTTCCCTGGCTTCATTTGTTTGTGTCCCAATGAGACTGCTGGGACACAGTGCGACTTATCTTGTTCCTACCGTGATTTTCATGGTCCTGGTGTGACTTTTTGGTATCCCCAAGCTCAGCGTGATTTTCAGTGGCCCAAGCAGTATCTTTAAGGCACATACCGTAATTTTCAAGTAACCCGGCACGGCTCCTACTATTTCTTCTTGAACATTATAGGCCTCCTCTCGCGTCTTACGGGTCTCGTCTCATTTCCTGGAGCCTCTTTACCGGTTTGGAATGTCTCCTCGCGTGCCCTACCCTCCTACATATTTAATGGTCCTACTCTCCCGTCTGGGATGGCCTCCTCTTACATGCTGAGGCATCTTTAGCTTACCATGGGGCTTCCTCTCATATTCCATGGACATTCACTGCCAAATTAGGAGCCTCCTGCCACGCCTCGTGTTCCTATAGCCTCTCTACCACGCCTTCTGAGGCCTTCCTTTCCGCATTGGGGCCTCCATTGCAATCTTCGGGGCCTCCGAGCCAAGTTTTGACACTCTTTTTATTTCTGCGGCCTCCTATGCCCTCTTAGGTGACTCATTTTCTTCAAATTATGGGCCTCCTCTCACATCTTGGAGGCCTCCTAATCTGTACTTGGAGTCTCATTGTTTTCTTAGCAGGGTGCTTTTGCTTCCTAGACACAAACTTTCTCTCCTAGGGCCCTTCTCTCCCAAAATATGGGCCTAATCTGACTGGTCTCGGTTGCATTCTATCATTCGTTTTTCCTGTCTTGGTCCCCCTCTTGCATCCGAAGAAATATCTCCTATCATATGTCCTCATTATATATTGTGGGGATTCCTCTTCCACCTTGGGGACCTCGTTTTCCAAATTAAGAATATCCTGCCACTCATCGGAAGCCTTATTGTCTAATCTGGGTGGCTTCTTGCCCGTCTCGGTGGCATTTGTTCCGTCCTGGGACCGTCTTCCCAATGTCTGTCCTATGTCTGGTATAGGGATCGGATCAGATTTCTCGGGGTCATCGTTGCCAGTCTTGGGGCCTCCTTGATAGCATGATCTTCTGTCCCTTCGACCTCCTTGTTCACCTTTTCCTGTGCACTTCCTGATAGGAGCCTCCTGAAATTCCAGGGGGCGCCTCTCCCAGTCTCACGGCAGGGGGTGGGGGGCTCCTACCCTCGCTGCCCTTCGGTGGCGACGCCTCTGCATTGGATGTATCCACACATAGAGATCTGCTGATAGTGAGTGTGGATTGAATCCACTCAAGATCAGTGTTGAATGGATCCGCTCATAGTGAATGTCGAATCATCAATGGAAAGTGCGTCGTTTATCACCCGTTCATTTTGCTGACAAAGCACAACAACGCAATCGACACCCTATGTACTGCATTGAAGCCGACAATTTACACCTCATTGCTGACTTAATCGAAGTAGTGCAGCGAATAGCCACATCCAAATGCCGATTTCAGAAGCTGCCTTACAGCAGCCGAGCCCAGTACCATCCAAATCGATACATTATGCGCCCGGGACGTGTCCGAAAATTTGTGATTGCAGCCCCGGTAGCTCAGTTGGTTGGAGTGCTGGCCTGCACTGGTCTCCCCTGCACTGGCAACACAGGGTTCGAGTCGCTTCGCGCGCTCGCATTTAGCCCCCGGTCGGTCGGCGTCAGTTGGCAGCTGGCCCGATAAGGCCAGGGACGAGCTACCGGGCGGCCGTGTCGGTGCATTGGCGGCACGTAAAACTTTCGGTCTAAATTCTGCCGTTGAACTGGAGTTCATGGATCGGGTGGTGGGGCCAGGGTTCACGCAACAAGCTCTGTCTAGCAATAGAACCCTGGTTCCTCAAGCCACCCCAGCAACAATTCGGATAAAATGTATTATAAAAAAAAATTGTGAACATTGCAACGGGCATCCCGTGGCTAGTGGTGTCGAACCCCTGGGCTGCAGTGACGCCGTAGCGCGAGCTCACAGCAAGCTTATGCTCTGTTGTATCACCTCCGCTGCACAATATCGAACGACGCCGCACGTCGGGCTTTCTTGTGGCCGCCCCTGCCAGGAACGTGCGCGGTCATGCTCGGTGTCACCGCCGCTGCCGCCACCGGGACGGCCGGAGGGGTGGCCGGGCCGGTGTTACCACCGCCACCCGTGGCCGGAGGCCCAGCCGGCCCGGTGTTACCACCGCCACCCGTGGCCGGAGGGGTGGCCGGCCCGGTGTCACCACCGCCACCTGTGGCCGGAGTGGTGGCCGGCCCGGTGTCACCACCGCCACCTGTGGCCGGAGGGGTGGCCGGCCCGGTGTCACCACCGCGTGGGGGCACACCGCCACCGTGGCCGGAGGGGGTGGCCGGCCCGGTGTCACCACCGCCAGGCCGGCCTGGGAGGGGTGGCCGGCCCGGTGTCACCACCGCCACCGGTGGCCGGAGGGGTGGCCGGCCCGGTGTCACCACCGCCACCTGTGGCCGGAGGGGCCGGCCGGCCGGCTCGTGCCGGGCCCGGCCGTCTCTGTGGCCAAGTGAGTGGCGCCGGCCGCCAGTGCTGGTCCGGTCCGGTGAGGGGCGGGTGTGTGTATGTGTGTGTGTGTGTGTGTGTCGGTGTGAGCTCGGCGGAGGTCTGAGGCCGGCACCACCGCACCCGGACACCGGCTGGAGCAGCGCCAGCCGGGGACAGCCTCCGACGTGCAGGTCAGTCACCACTGACCGCTATTGATGCTGCTGTCGATGGTGTGGATCATATAACATTTGAATTGCTCCATTATTGCACTATGATACTAAATACCAACGACGAAGCATTGTGCGATATGAATTTTTGTGGGTGATATATTGCTAAACTGATCTTGAAGATCCAGGAACGACTCAATGTTGGAAAAATTTGTAAATACTTATTGTGACTTTTCGGCCATAGGCCATTATCAAACAATGGATTCGTTCGATCGGCGAACAGGTCGAAAATTCAAATTGCCGCAGGCACAAACACTCGAGAAAATCCACTCACCACCTCCACTGCGAAAAAAGCGAAGAAAAAACAGAAAAGGGTCACACTCACTTAGAAACGTCAAAGAACCTAACGTTCACATGCATAGACAGGGACGGCAGGTAAAAGCCGTCGCTACACGAACTCGTCTACCTGGCGCAGAGGATACGTAGTTGTGTCAACGAGGTGATTCCATTTACATACGTCAATATTCAAGTAATTGGCCTATCTCTAAGGACAGTTCTGTAAGGCCCTGTGTAGGCGATAATTTTGAAACAGGTCGTAACGAATGCATTGTTTGACAATGACCTTTGGCCGAAACGTCGCAATAAATATTTACATTTTTTTATAACATTGAGTCGTTCCTGGATCTTGAAGATCAATTTAGGTTTCAATATATCCACACTGATTGACCAGGAAATGCGGGCATATCTGAACTGCGTATTAAAAATATTTTGTTTAGTCTGCACTGCAGGTCCATCTTCTACCATCTGCGTGCGTAGTTATACGTATTCCTTCGCAACATCTCGAATACCGAATTGTTCACCCGACTCTGTCCAAAATAATGTCGGATTGCAGCACCTTACGTCATGGATCCGGCGTTCAAATGTATCGCTTATGACATCCACTTTAACATTGTCAATTTGTAGCGTTCCAATGATGAGGACATGAACCTCCAACAGATGTTCCCAATGTAATAGCATGCTCTTCAAACAAATCCAAGCCTCACTCTGGGATTAGCAGGTCCTCCTGCACGCAGTCTGAAGCATGCAGCTAATCAAATCAGTGGCTATCATTCACCGTATAATACCAAATGGACAGTACGTAACAGAGCACAAAGAAATGAGAAGTATATATGTGTTGAATCGGGAGTAGTGTGGCCAATGTGTGATGAGATTTGGCGGACCGCACAGTCGCCAAGAGGCCAGCGAAACCCGTATACCACATTGGTCGTTGTTCTGAAAGGGTTATCGTCTTGGAACAAGTTATTGCTCATAGGAGTGCAGACCATGTGGGCTTTTGTAGTAGATGGTGAGGTTTATGCTGACAAAGTCGCTCTAAAATGCAATTTTTTGACATAATGCAGCGCAAAGCATTTCCACCTTCTCTATATATGGTTGACATGTGCTCTTAGAAGAGCACACGCTCTGCCTTTCTCTGATTCCTTTCCTGCACTTTGTCTTAGAGCGGTGGCCGGACGTGTCTGTGCAGTTGTTGTTGAATCAAGGTCGCACATCCCGTAGTTGTTGTTCAATGTTATCTGTCTTATGCTTCTCTGCTCACGGTGGACAATTAATGATATCGAACAATGTTTTAGCGTCCGATGCACACATGCTCGGACAACACTTCCACTGCATCCCTGGCTGGCTGGTTCCCTTCAAACACTCACCCGGTACCGATCGGGACACTCGCTGGCTCCGTTCAGACACTCCCCTGGTACTGATTGGGACACTCACTGGATCCGTTCAGACACCCCCGTGGTACCGATCGGGACACTCGCTGGCTCCGTTCAGACACTGTCCAGTGTTCGTGGCCTCACGAAACATGTTTGTCATAAATGACTCACGCAAAGCATTGGGTTTGACGTCCAAAAAACTTAAAGTGGATTGCGTTCGGACGGCCGTGACAGAGCTGAAGCTTGTTTCTTTTTCCTGACTCTCTATACAACAACGTTAAGCAACGTCAGCGCGCATCCATCGCCACACTATTCACCAACAGGGGCGTGTTCTATCTAGGAATGGTCATCAAACAGGCTCTGTGATACTAAATGACGCGTCATTTTCGAACTTGTTAGTGCACAGCCAGGTTTTAGTCCATTCGGTGACGTAATTCAAACAAGCAAACCTGTGAAATCAGGGTGCATATTTCCATGGTGTGACTGCCTTTAATATGGAGTTACAATGCAACGCAATGATTGCTTTCCGTGAGAATGGCGCCGTGCATCCCTTGAAAGCTTGAATTCCCGGCTGGTATTTCCGTTCCTCAAGAAAGATTGAATCCTTCTGTACTAACTAACCCTACGAATGAGCAGATTTCGTTCGTTCACATATGAATATGTCATGCATCCTATTGATGATCCATGGCATATTCATATGTGAATGAACGAAATCTGCGAAATCTAAATACATATATATATATATATATATATATATATATATATATATATATATATATATATATATATATGTGTGTGTGTGTGTGTGTGTGTATGTGTATGTGTATGTGTATGTGTATGTGTATGTGTATGTGTATGTGTATGTGTATGTGTATGTGTATGTGTATGTGTATGTGTGTGTGTGTGTGTGTGTGTGCACACGTGTGCGTGTGTGTGCGTGTGCGTGTGCGTGTGCGTGTGCGTGTGTGTGCGTGTGCGTGTGCGTGTGCGTGTGCGTGTGCGTGTGCGTGTGCGTGTGCGTGTGCGTGTGCGTGTGCGTGTGCGTGTGCGTGTGCGTGTGCGTGTGCGTGTGCGTGTGCGTGTGCGTGTGCGTGTGCGTGTGCGTGTGGGTGTGTGCGTGTGCGTGTGCGTGTGCGTGTGCGTGTGCGTGTGCGTGTGCGTGTGCGTGTACGTGTGCGTGGGAGTGTGGGTGTGTGGGTATGTGGGTATGTGGGTGTGTGGGTGTGTGGGTGTGTGGGTGTGTGGGTGTGTGAGTGTGTGTGATGTTATTCGCACCACTGCCAAGGCAAACCGGATATTGAGCCTTTGATGCGGAGCATGGATACGCTCTCTCTCTCTTCCTGGGCAGGCACCGTTTGAGGCAAGGCTTTCAGAAGCCGTGGCGACGTCAAATACACTTTTATCACGATATGTTTCGCCAGAAGCAAAATGTTCGGCAGGTTCGGTGGCATTGTTCACCTGCAAGCATTGAGATGCACTTCTGGATCCCGGCTATAGCATGGTATAGGTTAAGTTGAAATGACCAAGGAAGAGAGTAGGATTATGTTCTTCATAATAATCAGTATGTACATACACACATGTATAAATAAATACGTATATATATATATATATATATATATATATATATATATATATATATATATATATATATATATATATATATATATATATATATTGATAAATATATATGTATCTATAAATATACATGTATATGAATACTGAATCCAGCTAAGGCTAATTCTGCATGTGTTGAACTTTCAGGCTCCTGAGAGAATGAGCATGGCAAGGTAGTTGCCAATTTATGTCGTCATATATTTTCTTCAGACAATTCCAAAAAATGAGCATCAGATAATCCCATACTCGTATTTCTTAGGTCAAGTTGTGCTTGGAAGACATCGTGGAAGGACATTATATGTGTTCAATTTTTCATATGATAGAAAGTTTGAAAGTCAATCTGTTATCCAATCGTTAGCCGTTTACATTCGCCGAACCCTATTCGGTCCAATCCCTGATCCGTGTCAAACGGATATCCGCACGGATATCAATTCCTTGTTATGTATTGGCGATGCAGCCTAACAGTAGCGACGGCGCAGCATGCCAGGCGTATTGCACTGTATATTTAGCAATAGCATTTTACTTTTATCACGTGTATAGTCATCATAATCTTTTCATACTTTGCACTTTGTCTAATTTCACGTTTGGAAGTTTCACACACTTTTGCGATAATGCTTCGGTAAGCCTACCCAATATCCATTGTTGCAAAATGTATTTAACAATTCGTCTTCTGGGTGACATACATGAAAATGGGTTACTCTCATTGTGATCAATAGCATTGAATGCTTTCCTTCGGCTTGCGATAAACTGGGCTACCGGAGATACATGCGAGCCAATATTCTCCCGGAAATTGCATATCCCAATTCAAAACCAAACATGCTTATTAGCCAGATAATGACAACCCCCGTATACTAGCGACCTTCCGGGTCATCACACTCTATATTCAGGCAGGAATTCCATCGGCTTGTCCACGTTAACACACAGGAGGAAGCCATGGCTGCCCCATTGGTTCCCAGGTGGGCCAGCCGGGGTGAGAAGAATGCTGCTCGTTGGTTCGGGTAGCTGTCGTTAGCTGTCATTGCGTGCAGGCGAGTGGTGGCGCGAAGCAGGCTTCTCTTCAGCAACGAGCTGCGCTTCGTGTCCGGGTGCCATTGAGCTGTGGACGGGTGACGCTTCCTTACCGACCAGTGACTGTTAGCTCGCGCTCGGGTACCGGCCGCTGGTCTTCATTCTGCCGACGCCCCTGGCCGTTATAAAAGATAATACAATCATTATTTTCGGCGCTATACAGGATCACACTGAGAGGGGTAAATAGTGCCGTACAGGCCAAATGGGGAACCCCCGGGCATCCGGAAGCTAGAGGAATATGTGTGGAAGGCAAGGCATTCCACCTGTAGCTGTATCCCTATGAATTATGTTATGCTCTATATGAAATTACGTTTTATGCACTGACAATTGCGCATTTAAGTTTCACATATAAATGAGGCCCACAGCCTGTGGTGCGTTTCTGTCGTCACTGTCAGTGACGTTAAATCGGAATAGTTCAACCCATTGATCGAGTGCATCGGAGAGAAAACAGATTTGGGTCAGGGAATCAGTCACCCAGCCCAACTTCCCACCAGCCGCCGATCTGCTCCGAACGCAAATTACATTCTGGTCGCAGCGTGGTCTGCGAGCTGCAGCAAGTAGACCAAGTTTGTTCCACCGCCAGCGTCCAGCCCGGCACGTAATAAACGTCCTTTGCACCACGTCCCGCTGCGTGTCCGAAGCATGAGCTGCACGCTCAGCTCTCGCCGAAGCTGGCTAGATCCACGTTTGGATGCGGTGCATGTATCCGAGTCGGTTCTGCTTGGATGGTGTGGTTGGAGCAACGGAGGATCGACAAAGAGAGGGGAGCACATGACGGCATGACTCATCCCTTGCGCTTGAAGGCCAGCTGTTGGAGCCATGGAGAAGCAGTGCATGCAGCCATGGAGGTGCAATATTTACGTTAGTCCAATTAGCTCCTCAAGCAATGTGACATAACACATTTGTGCAATGATTTGAAACCCGTTATTTTCTTGACATAGATATTGAATTGAGCCGTATAGTAATACAGTCTGTGACGATGCATCTACTGTTAAATCAAGCGGTGCACAATTGTTCGGCGGAAAAGATGGCAGCTGCGGATGCCTGCCGCTGACAACAACGGTGGCCCAAGTTTTTATAATCCTTCTCCATGATTGAGTTGGCGGTGATGAGTTCAACAGAAGCATCTGAGAGGAAGAGTACAACAATGCGGCAAAGACGTGACACTCTCCGACGATTGCATTTGTTGGGCGAAACGAGTCTAGGCCTCGGACCATACTGAACCCGCGACCCCTGTCAACGCACCCGTCCTCCAATAGCTCAGTGGGCGCCTGTCCCGGTATGCGCTCGCAATCAGTTAGGTCCATCTCACCAAGTTCAAAGCCTGTAAAGCAAATATTTCGTTTCCGTAGGTCCAATATACTAGTCCAGAGTCTGTCTTGCGAGCTCGACAGGCATGTTCCAAACTGCCGCACACCTTTCGAACAATTCGTATCAAATATTGCACTAGTCGACACACCCGTGTTGCTTCTGTCCAACATTCAGCTTACGTTACTGGATGATTTGAAGATGCCGCGTGTATTCTAACCAACAAGGAAGACATCCTCTACTGTATTATTTGCAGCCGTCGTAGTTGCTTCCGCTCCCATGCCCCCTGTGAATTAATATAAGCACTACTGCCACATTCCGCAGGCCAACGCTGCTACGTGACATACTTTGATACAATGCCGCCGAAGATTCTGGGCAGAAACATATTTGTGCTGGTTATATCTGGTTATAATCGGGTCCATGTTTCGGTGATTGTCTCCGTACAATTGCCACGCTCTGCGTATGGGGTTACATGGATTCATCTAGCTTTATCATACATCGTTAGTAGAAACCGTGTCGTACCTGAACTGGCATCACGTTAATAATGTGTGACACCTACTGGATAATGTAGATAGAGTATACTAACAAAATGTATTTGTATTGGAAATATTCGCGAATGTGTGTACGTTTTTAAGAATCGGCAGGGTACGTAATGCATCGTGGGTGCTTCCTTGTCGTCATTTAAAGGTACTATCATGTATCCTTTCTTGTTGGGCTTCTGACGTCTTGTAATTTTCTTTGAAAATTACATCGATTACAGGTGCGCCGTCTGATCGCTTGACGCCGTCACTGGTGCTTTTCATTCTGGTGAGCTCATCAGGCCGCGACTGATGTGCTCGATCAAAGTCCAGTGTGGAACACGAACCGGTCGGATACTTCAGGACGAGTTGAAGGTTGAGATAGGTACCACACACAGGTACATACACACACACACACACACACACACACACACACACACACACACACACACACACACACACACACACACACACACACACACACACACACACACACACACACACACACACACACACACACACACACACACACACACACACACACACACACACACACACACACACACATACACACACACACACGACACACATACACACACACACACACACATATATATATATGTGTATATATATACACACACACATATATATATATATATATATATATATATATATATATATATATATATATATATATATATATATATATATATATATATATATATATATATATATATGTGTGTGTGTGTGTGTGTGTGTGTGTGTGTGTGTGTGTGTGTGTGCGTGTGTGTGTGTGTGTGGGTGGGTGTGTGTGTGTGGGTGTGGGTGTGGTGTGGATGTGTGTGTGTGTGGTGTGTGTGTGTGTGTGTGTCTGTGTGTGTGTGTGTTTGTGTGTGTCTGTGTGTGTATATGTGTGTGTGTATGTGTATATATGTGTGTGTGTGTATGTGTGCCTGTCTGTCTCCGTGTGTGTGTGTGTGTGTGTGTGTGTGTGTGTGTGTGTGTGTGTGTGTGTGTGTGTGTGTGTGTGTGTGTGTGTGTGTGTGTGTGTGTGTGTGTGTGTGTGTGTGTGTGTGTGTGTGTGTGTCTGTGTGTGTGTGTGTTTGTGTGTGTCTGTGTGTGTATATGTGTGTGTGTATGTCTGTGTGTGTATGTGTGTGTGTGTGTGTGTGTGTGTGTGTATGTGTGTGTGTATGCAGCATCCATGAATCAGACAAGGTGTCACATCATGCCTTCCGGAGAATACCCGGTAATAGATTTCCTCATTGGGCAATGTATTTGGTTCCAATAGTTTTGAAAGCTGTCTATTATCTGAGTCGTTTCGTGAAAATATGACTAAATACGTCTTACAATGAAATACGTAAACCGCTCTCCGTAAAAGCATTTAGATAATAACCGTCCGCACACCATTAGAGAGCGCATAAACGCAGCAAACTTCCTGTCATAGCAGAATACAGATTTGACGACTAAGCTCCCTATCTCGAATATTTGGCAACCAAATGTCCTCTAGAAGCTGTAGGACTTACCCAGTGAATAGTCTATTGCGATCTGCATAGCAAGTTACCGTATAATTATATAGGATCCTTGGACCACTTCCACCACTCCTAAGGGGCGGGGACTCTACGTCACTGAATTCTCATAAACCCATTAGTGTGAGCATGCAGAGTATTCACGCCATACACACACACACACACACACACACACACACACACACACACACACACACACACACACACACATATATATATATATATATATATATATATATATATATGTGCATGGTGTCGATACTCTCTGCATGCTCACACTAATGGATTTATGTGAATGAAGTGACGTAAAACAGGCTTCAGATGCGACCAAGCTGTTCGCAATTACTCCACGGTTGCAGTTTTCAATTTACTTCTAACACAACAACGGGGATCAGTGACATAGCGATAGGGTAACCGTCCACCAGCATTGAACGGAATGGAGAGGGAGAGGGAGTTTTAAGTTGTAGAGGAAGTCGGCTCATCTACGTCCGACGGCACCGCCAGGAAGCAAGATATTCTGAATGGGAAAGCGACTCGACTCATATAGGTCCGATGTCATTCGTGGATGGTTATTCACGTTGTTCCTGGTCCACAATGCTCCTGCTAGTTTGGTGGCGTTCAGATAGCCAAGCAGTAATTCAATGAGTGTTGGGTGTTTGTCACCGGGCGGGGATGGCCGAGTGGTTAAGGTGTCGGGCTATGGGTACCAAAGGTCCCGGGTTCGACTCTAGCGCCACTCAGGACATTTCCCAATCCCGCGGCCCACCTGCGAAACAGTGTGGGCTGCGCCGTGAATGTGCATAAAGTGTGTCGTGAACCAACCAATAAACAAACAGGGTGTTTGTCACCCAAAAGCGATGACAGCGAGAGGGTGATACCCTCTTTTCGGCAGAATGCGTTCAGTGGATGTCAAGGCTACTATATTGTTGCGAGATGTGGTATCGCAGCTGCCGCAGTGGGGTGCTGCATAATGATCATCCTCTAGTTGAGTCTGTGTTAGCTTCTGTAGTCAGTAATTTCTCAGCCCGGGATTGTTTGAGATTGGCTAGTCAAATAGTGAGCTTAATTAATGCTTTATCGTTGGGAGCAGCACGTTATCCAGGGCCGTCTTTCCAGTCGGATCCAACCCAGACACACACGGAGTTTTTATTGAGGTAAACCACAATGGACTTGTGACTATTATAACCACACGTCAATTAAATGTAAGAGCATAGCAAGAAAGGTCAAAATCAGAATACAGCTAAACCAGGAGTGATGCATGTCACAACACCAAAAATATCAAACAAAATAAAACAAAATAAAATACATCGGGGCGAGCAGAAAATCAAGCCGGCACAGGCGGCACAGTGGACAAGTGCCGCCGTAGGTAGCAACTGAAGGTTGGTGCGGGAAGCCACATCAGCTCGGGTGGCGATAAGTTGAACATAAGTGGTGCTCTGAAGCTAAAACACCTCTTCCCCATCTCGGTGCGGGACCGGGGGACATATAAGTGATTGTCCTGACGGTTGGTTCGGTCACGAACTTCCGCCACAGTGGTGAGGTAATGAGCAATTGACTCTGGCCCACCATGACGACGCACTTTGTGCGTGAGGCACAGGGCGTGGTATATGACTAAGTTTTCCGCCCTGAGCCAGCCCAGCCTCTTCAGCAGATCTAAAACATGGTCAATTTTTTAGGCTGAAAATGACCTTTGCTGAGTAGTTGATATTTTTTTTTTAATGTGAGACAGTTTCTTTTTGGTTCCGTTACCAAACACAGAAATACAGTAGCGGATCTGCGAGAAGACCAGGGCATTGTCCTCAATCCTCGTCCAATTTCCAAAAAAAGCGTGGCATGAAATGAAAACGATGTCATCGGAAAGCGTTCGACAATTAGGCCAGAAACCACCAACAAAATTATCTTAAAATGTGACGTCACTAGGGGTTATGAGATTATGATTAATATCATGTTTATTGGTTCTAAGGAGTTCGTTTTGAGGGTGATTTCAAAATAAAACAAAAATTCGAATAAGAAAACGAGGGCTAGATTGGCCATGGCCAAAAATGCTTCCACAACCAAAAATCGGCAGTTTAGTATTCCGTGCCCGTCCCGTCTCGGGGGGGGGGTCTTCAACCGCACCCTCCTCAGGTTTTTCCCGGATAGTGGA
Source organism: Imbricaverruca yamaguchii (assembly GCA_034440575.1). Lineage (NCBI taxonomy): Eukaryota > Metazoa > Arthropoda > Thecostraca > Neoverrucidae > Imbricaverruca > Imbricaverruca yamaguchii. Next base: position 1,156,556 of record JAOTOL010001570.1, read on the forward strand.
TGAACGACGCGCCCAAATTTTGACATACATTTTCCTACATCAATTTGGCACGCTGATTCGAAATTTTGAAGTCAGGTCATCTAGGGTCAACGAATTAGTCAAGGTCAAGTCAGGTCACCTCCAAAAAGTTCAACCAGTCGTCACGCTTTAACGGATACAGATATTTTGATGAAACTTTCAGCGTTTGGTTATTTTTATGGATGCAGCACAACGTACGAGTGTAATTTTTCGTTTTTTTTCGTTTTTGACTACATAAAACTTTTGCATATTTGCAAAATTGCAGTTCAAATAGAGGATTCTGGCTAAAGTATGCATTCTTATTTGGGAAAGTTGACTTCCAACAATGTTTCTCGGCCTCCTCTACCTACTGGAAAAGGAAAATTAAAGAAAACTTGAAAACTCAAACTTTTGATGTTTCAAAACAAAATTGGGAAGCCAAAAACAAAATGAAAGCCCTGTTCGATTTCTCTGCCCTTTTCTCATTCCAAATATATTTTGTATTCATATATCCCCCAAAATGAACTCCCCAGAGCCAAAAACATAATGAAAATCGTGAAAAGTCGTGCGAATCTAGCCCCCTGGTTACGTCACTGTTTGGGTGAAATTGTTTTGGAGGCTGGACCCGGACCCTCCTCGTCGAGCGCCTTCCGATGACAACTCTTTCGTTTTCGTGCGATGCTTAGTTTGGATTTTAAGGGGGTGTTACTAACCCCTCCCCCCCGAGACGGGATGTGAGGATCTGACCGGAAAGATGTGGTGGGGTTAAACAATTAATTTTCAATTTTCTTGAATTTTCGTCTTCTAATGAGTAGGCCAAATCAAGGAATGTTACATTCAGTCAACTTACCCTCATAAAAGCGCTTACATTGATTTTAGCCATAGTTATCTAAATTGATTTTAGTCATAGTTATATTTAGCCATGCCAATGTAAGTCTGAAATACTGCTCCAATGTGCGTCGGAGTCCCACAAATGCATTTCTTAGAGCGCTGCTGCGAACGGTGTTTGCCGTAGGAATTTGACTTCGAGCTCTCGCTGTAAGAATTTGCTTTGAATGCTACCGGTATTTCACTGGAGGAAAAGACCCATTGCCGAATGTGATTAATGTCTGTTAGCATTCCTATACAGTGGTGGTGTCGTGCAGGGGGAAAGTTGAATCCGATGGATGGTGAGGATCTCGTGTGATGGCACACAGGACTGATTGCCAGACTCTGGTGATGCGGGCACTGGGGGGCGGGGGGTGAATAGACTTCGGGCTGGGGTGGCGTGAGGAGGAGTACTGCCGAGGCGAGGGTGTTGTCAAGGAGTATGATGAGAGGAGTGCGGTTGAGGTACTGTCGAGGATGAGTGGGGTGTTGAGTTGGGAAATGTGTTGGACTCTGGGAGTCGGCTGCTGGTGGGTTGGTAGAATTGGTTGACGCTGGCCTGGGTGTGGTTCTTGGGGTGGGGATGGCGCGGTCGCGCTGGGCGATGGATGCTGTTTGGGTAGGTAGGATTTTAAAGGTGGGAGGGCTGTTGCGCTTTATGAAATGCAGGTGTTGGCATGCTGTGGTGTGTAGCACGCTCTGGATCGCTGCGTATCGGCCCACGCCTTCGTATGGCTCTCACAACTTGGGTGAGTCGGTGTCGGTGGCGGGGTGCGGCCCATCACAGGCTGCACACCTTTCGGCCGCTGTGCAGTCGGACGTTGAGTGCTGTGCTGCACACCGGCCGGTGGTTCCGGAGCTACGCTGTGGGTGGTGTGCTGGGTGATGGTGAAGTATGGTGTGTTCAGGATGTAACGTAGCGTCTGCGAGAGAGAGAGAGAGCGAGAATGAAGAAATACTCCCGTGTGAGGGTGTGCAGCAGTCCGGTGAGGCGCCTACTAGGTAGGCGGCATGTATCGAGTGGGTGTTAAGCCCTGACGTGGGTGTCGTGGTGCTAGGGTCTGGCCCACAACACCGTCAATATTTCCGTCCTAACTGAAGAACTCCCGGATGCGTTGCACCCTGGGCAGAGCTTTTACCTTTTGATCCCTCTCCTGGCCGCAATGGCCCAGAGCAGTGGGCTCGTCACCGCTAAGTTTCCTGGATTGAAGAGGGAGGGGTAAAGATTGGCTGGGAGATGGAGAGAAGTTGGGGATTTTATGTCGCAGGATTTCCTTCTCGAATCACAGGTTTGGTCGTGGAAGATGCCTGGAGCTCTCGTTGCTTGCTGTCTTCTTGCTTCTCTTCTTTCCTCTTGCTTCTTGCTCTTCTTGTCTTCTTGCTTCTTGGGCATCTTCGGCTTCTGATGGTTGCTGAGTGTCACATTTGAGCGTAGGGGCGCACGACTGCTTTTCTAGGAGCTTCCTTAGGGATCAGCTTCCTGCGTGAACGGGAAGCTAGCAAGGAGATGGAAGTGCACACCTAGACGTTATGTGATTATACGTCACGCCAGTCACCGACAATCGAAGTCAGTTTATGGAATTGGAGAATGATGGAATATTAGGAACAAAACGGAGCATCTTATCGCTGAAATTAGTTTGATAGCACCGAAAAAAAAGAAGCTAGATGTGCGCGATAAAGAGCAGAGCTGAATTTGCCACGCTTAATCCCATGCGTTGATTTTTCACTTCTTGACTATGTAGGAAAAACTTATTTTCATTTCGTACCACGGTAGACCATGTATGACACTTTCTGTAGATTGAAATAATAAGTATTTGTTTGCAATTTAGGATACAAACGGATGAGATCATAGTCAAAATGTTAGATGCATGCGTAAGTTTGTTGTATTGCTAGGCTGGTACGCACTGATTATGTCGCACAGAAAATCTTACCATTATTGGAACCGTAGGAACGAAAATCAGAACAGAAAAATAAGAGCTATGGTGTCTTTATGGAATAGCAATATAAGCACTGGAATATCATGACTTTCATTGGGCATAATGATCCGCAGAGCGATATAATATTCTGAAAGGCGATACATCCTGGATTCAAAAACGGCGCAATGCATGCACGTTTTGCAGCCAGCAGGGAAATGAGCGCGCAACATCTATGCTGAGCTTCAACTCGGAGGATTTTATAGAGATCATGTGGACCGCATTTGATCCAGACTGAAAAAGTGGTGTTTGCAGGCTGACGATTAGACCTACTCATCGGACTCAGCTGTGCCAAGTGAAAAACAAACAACTCAAAGATCCTCACAAAGCACGCACGCGCTCCGACCGTGCGCTGTGCATTTGCGCATTTCACGAGATTGATTGCACCTAATGTTGACGAATGCTCTGTGGTTCCTGCGGACGCATCATGCTGTTTTTACCGTTTCAATTAAATGGCCTTGCTCTTCATTAAGTCGAGACATGTTATGTGGGACCATTTGTACACTGTTGAACGTCCCCCTCGAGACCCATACAAATGGAGTACATCAATTGTAGCGATTCGGTCCGGCCACGCGGCCTGCACGTAGTCATTTCCACGGCATTATGAGTGGTGATGGCGTCCATCACGACGCCGGTGCGCTGGTCAAAGGCCAGTGCCTGGCGCCGGCTCCTGGCGAAATCGGGACATCAGTTGCGGCCGTGCGGGCCGGCAGTAGCCGTGCGGGCCGGCAGTAGCCGTGCGGGCCGGCAGTAGCCGTGCGGGCCGGCAGTAGCCGTGCGGGCCGGCGGTAGCCGTGCGGGCCGGCAGTAGCCGTGCGGGCCGGCAGTAGCCGTGCGGGCCGGCAGTAGCCGTGCGGGCCGGCAGTAGCCGTGCGGGCCGGCAGTAGCCGTGCGGGCCGGCAGTAGCGCGTGCGGGCCGGCAGTAGCCGTGCGGGCCGGCAGTAGCCGTGCGGGCCGGCGGTAGTCGTGCGGGCCGGCGTAGCCGTGCGGGCCGGCAGTAGCCGTGCGGGCCGGCGGTAGCCGTGCGGGCCGGCAGTAGCCGTGCGGGCCGGCAGTAGCCGTGCAGGCCGGCAGTAGCAGTGCGGACCGGCAGTAGCCGTGCGGGCCGGCAGTAGCCGTGCGGGCCGGCAGTAGCCGTGCGGGCCGGCAGTAGCCGTGCGGGCCGGCAGTAGCCGTGCGGGCCGGCAGTAGCCGTGCGGGCCGGCAGTAGCCGTGCGGGCCGGCAGTAGCCGTGCGGGCCGGCAGTAGCCGTGCGGGCCGGCAGTAGCCGTGCGGGCCGGCGGTAGCCGTGCGGGCCGGCGGTAGCCGTGCGGGCCGGCAGTAGCCGTGCGGGCCGGCAGTAGCTGTGCCGCCGGTGAGGAGAGTGTCCCGCCGGTGTCACCGGGTGGAGCGGTCACACCAGGCCACGCCTGGGGCACAGGAGCGAGAGACTGACACGCACGGGAGATCACTGAAGCGCGCCTCATCCCAACAGCGGAGGAGTGAGCGGCCGTCACTCGCCACACAAACGCGACGAAGCTGCGCCGCACATCGCTGGCAACCTTGAGTCATAGTTCTTGGCTGACTGTATCGGTGATGTTGATGACGTTGAGTCAGGGTTCTGGACCGGTTGTGTCGGTGGGCCTTGAGTCATGGTCCCGAGCTGGCTGTGATGGTGACCTTTGGTCAGTGTTTAGGGTCGGTTGTGTTTGTCACACGCAGTCGATGTCCATCTGACTTGCCGTGTCAAGCAGCTCTACGTCTCGAGCGGATCAGCAGTTGTAGGCCGGTTGACACGGTTGACAGGCAGTGCATGTGGGCCGACGAGTATTGTTGCAGATAATGCGTGGGCGATACCGTGCCGTTACTGCGGTACCCTGTCGTTGGGAGATGGCGCCCATACAGCCTTCTGCTCCTAGCATAGCAGCTCTTGGTGAGCGGAGAAGATTCTTGTCGAGGAAATTAAGGGGAGTTGATAGGAGCACAATGAATTCATGCAATTGTGGAGGCTAGCGATAGAAGGCACGGGCGCAACCTGCAACCTGCTATTTTGAGATGGTTTCACATAAGCTTTGCAAAGACATTAGCAATGATCTGAGAAAAAGAACCACAGCTCACCTCGCTGGTTGCAAGTGTCGGAATGCGACCCATTTTCTCGAAAATCCTCCTGTCGATGGCACTTGATCTTCCTCATATTTAAAGGTCGTCAGCAACCCGGTGGTTAAGCTGAGCGTCCGAGAAACAAGAGGTACGGGGCTCAATTCTCCGCGGTGCCCGCCCCTCCTGCCAGGGTGAGAGACAGCCGACGCCAGGTAGTCTCAACTGGTGCGTCGTAAAGCCACACGCACCAACCAATCATCCCTGTCATTTTACATCCACTTTTACTGACAATCAGCCTTTTGCAAACACTGTCCAATCAACATTGTCTGAAGCAGCTTCGGGGCGTGTCTCTTTCACAAGTGGATGTGTGAAGAAGACTGGCTCAACGTTATGGAATAACAATGTGTAGCACGTTGCATGTTGTTTTCTTACAGCGGCCAGCTGTAAAAAGACAACGCACCCATGAGAATGCACCTAGACATACATAGCACCAGCAATCTTACCCTAGGTCACTGCACGTTAACCCTTTTTCTTCCCGCGCGCGACGAGTCTGGCGCGTTCACTGCGGCCGCGGTCGTCGCAGGGTTCCAACTCGAGCGGCGTGTACAGCTCTGACTCGGCGCCGACCATCTCGTCCACCGTCTCGGGCAGCTTCCTGCCCACCGTCTCGGGCAGCGTCAGGTTGAGCAGCGCCGCCGTCACCAGCAGTGTGCCGAAAAGCATGAAGTGGCTGTCCCGGCTGACGACGTCCAGCAGCGACGCGAACGGGTAGGCCACGCCGGCCAGCCGGGCGCTCACGTTGACCACGCCCAGGCCAGTGTTCCGCAGCGACGTCGGGAAGATCTCGCTCGAGAAGATGTACGTCACCGTGAATGAAGTGGCGACGCACATCTTGCCCAGCAGGCTGAGCGTCAGGCGGCCGCCGTGGCCGTCGACGTAGGCGACCGGCAGTAGCCAGACGAGACAGCAGCTGACGCCGCCGACGGTCATCAGGCCGGCGAGCGAGCGCCGGCGGCCCAGCCGCTCCAGCAGCCACACCAGCGCCAGCAGCGGCGGCACCTCCACCGCGCCAGACAGCGCGAACGACGCGAAGCGGCCGGCACCCGTGTCGGCGGCTGCCGCCGTCAGGCCGTAGTAGGCGAGCGTGTGTATCGCCCAGTTGAAACACAGCGTCGCCGTCCACAGCGCCGCCCGCCTGCGCGTGAACAGCGCACAGCACGTGTCGGCCGCGGCGGTACCGTCGGCGTGCGGCGCCGCCAACGACGCGCCCGCTGGCAGCGAGACGCCGTTGGCGGCGGCGATGCGCTGCAGCGCCTGCTGCGCCTCCTGGTGCCGCCCCCTCTGCAGCAACCAGCGCGCGCTGGGCGGCACTGTGAGCGCAACGGCCAGCAGGTTGGCGGCGGAGAAGGCGGCCACGGCCAGCACCAGCGCGCGCCAGCCGGTGATGAGGTAGGCGGTGGCGGCCAGCAGCAGCAGACCAGTCGAGAAAGCCAGCGAGCCGGACAGGCCGACCCAGCTGCGGTAGGCCGGCCGCACCAGCTCGCACGCCAGCGTGAACAGCGCCAGCGCGCCGGTCTGCAGCGCGCCGTGCAGCAGCCGCAGCACGGCGAGCGCGGCGTAGCCGGGAGCGGCCGCCAGCGCCGCCACCAGCGCCGACTGCGCGGCCAGCATGCACAGACCCACCCGGCGGCGGCCGAAGGTGTCGGCCAGCGGGCCGACCAGCGGCGCGCCCAGCATCATGCCGATCATGAACAGCGCCTGCAGCAGCTTGGCGCTGGCGGCGCGGTCGCACACCAGGCCCCACTCGGTCACCACGCTGGTGTGGGACGACGGGAAGACGAGCCGGCCGCACAGGGCGGCACTGTTGTTGAAGCAGGCGCCGACCAGCCGGCGGGTGACGTTGCCGTCGTCCTGTAGCTGGCATTCGAACGTGCGCGGCGCGTGACCGACGAACTCCATGAGCAGGATGATGAGCGCTCCGGAGATACCCTGCGACGTGAGTATCAGCAGGAACTTGCGCTGCTGACGGCCTTCGGCGTCCGCCGCGTCCAGCACGTCGTCAACTTCCATCACGTGCCGGCATGAACCATAAAGCTGGCGCCGAGCAGACCAGCCGCAGGCACCGAGCAGACCTGCTGCTGACCTTAAACAGACCAGCCGCTGACCCTAAGTAGACCAGTCGCTGAGCCTAAGCAGACCAGCCGCTGATCCTAAGCAGACCAGCCGTTGAACCTAAGCAGACCAGCCGCTGATTCTAAGCAGACCAGCCGCTGACCCTAAGCAGACCAGCCGCTGATTCTAAGCAGACCAGCCGCTGACCCTAAGCAGACCAGCCGCTGATCCTAAGCAGACCAGCCGTTGAACCTAAGCAGACCAGCCGCTGATTCTAAGCAGACCAGCCGCTGACACTAAGCAGACCAGCCGCTGAACCTAAGCAGACCAGCCGCTGACACTAAGCAGACCAGCCGCTCAGCGCGCACCACGCGCTCGCAGCGCCCCAAACACACCGCCGACGGTAGCCGACTCCGCACGTCCGCACTGCGCGCGACAGTAGTGTGTGCCGACTCTCGCCTTGCGGTAGGCCGCGCCCTGGCCGCCGACCCACACCTGCGTCCTTTGTTCACGGATGGCCGGCTGAACATCTGGTCGCGTGCATAGCCGGCGGTCTGAGCTCACAGCTGGCCACCTGTCTCTGGTCACAGCTGGCAGCTGGCAGCTCACAGCTGGCAGCTGGCTACGTCACCGACCGGCGCGCTCCGGCCCCCACTGCCGCACCGAGTCTGCCAACTGTGACACGTCTCCACTCCGACACGAAGCGCCCGGCAGTGACGTCCCCCCACCCCCCTCCCCCCGGTACCGATGACAGGCGGGTGCAGTGTCACGCCGCCCGCTCTACCCAGTGCATTTTTTTTTCAGGCAACTCGGATTGTCTTCCGGTGTTCATGGCGCGGATTGCTTTCGGTGACTTCTTGTCTCATCAGACCGAGTGAACGGTGACTGGCCCGGTCTGTACTTGTGTGCGTTCCCGAGGCATGCCAGGATAGGAGCCAGGTGCAATTGCTTCCGTATATGCATCTCTTTCGTGTTTAGGCGGCCAGGTCAAGTTATATCCTGCTAAACTTACACCAAGCATTGTGCTTGCTATCCTACCAAGCAAAAATATCTCACCAATTGCAAATTATCTCCACAGCCCTCTACGTTTCGTTGGACAAAATCGCGCGGGGAACAAAATCAAACCGATAACAGCCAACGAACCGCATATAATCAATAGTAGATTGCACTCATCTATTTGCATGATGGAAAGCGAGACAATGACTAATGCAAATGAACAGGTTCGGGACCATACGGACCTCCGTATCTGTCGCGCTCAAACAGATCGCAACCCATGCTACCATGAGCACCTCACCTCGACGAATGTAAAGTTTGCGCCGCTGTCAAATATCAGTATGCTATTTATGTTAATCAAGGTTCAGATTCAGTGATCAGACAACCCGCTACACGGTGGAGTACGACGTACGCACAGGTGGCTTGGATTGTTGTCCAGAATGCCGCGAAGCTCCGTGTCCAATGGATGTTTAGTGTTAGTCTCGAGATGAGCTGATCACTGCGAAGAGCCGAATAACTGGGGAAGCTTCGGCCATGGCCCTGGTCAGTCATGTGACTGAGACCGACGGGTGGGAGCCAGGCCTTTCGTTGTTCTGTCGGAAGATATTTTGTTTTGGAACGGTCGTCGTTCAAGTTCTTCATTAATCGTTGGGCATCCCGGAGATAATTCTTAAACCATGAATTTCAGGTCGCTGATGATACAAATATTTCTAACTTGGATTATGCCAAGCTAAATTTGCCAATTCGGTCTTTGTCCAGTGCGACATAAACATGCAGTGTCTGAAATAAGTTCAATATGCCTGTAAATCGATTACGCAGAACACTTTTGTTCAGGGAATAGGGTAGTGCATAGGACAGGGAATGTAGCAGTCAAACCGGGTACCACTTGCGGAAATTTCGATTCGCTTGATGCTTGCCCCGCTATTAATGACCTCTTCGTTACGATATGTGCTGGGTTCCTTAACGGTTATGAATAAGCCGCGCTTAATTAAATGAAACGTCATAATGAACGCAGCTTAATTTTAAGAGGTTTATCGTGCCTTCGCAAATTGTGCTTTCAGTTTCGGCTGGAACGTGCTTAGCGAATAATATTAATACTTGGGGATGGTGGCAAAACGCATCGTTGCCCGGTAGTATGAACACAGAGGCAGGCAAGTAACTACGCCCTGAAGTATATACCAAGTGGTATTCCTGCTAAACCCACTCTGCGGAATGTTGAGCGGCAAAATAAATATGTTTCAGCAAAAGGCTTCTACTGCACCTTTCACATGACGGCTTAATTGTAAGCTGTGGAGCACCAGGACCACGGGTCTCCACTTTATCCCGCGTGTCCATTCTTTCCACGCTTAGATCTGGCTAAGTCATGATCTTCGGAACTTGATATCCTCGACACTAAACATTTTGCTAACACTTCACATTGCGCTGGAGGTGATATAGAAGGATTCTTCGTTTTTTTCCTCAAATATACCTAGAACACGAATAAAGTGATGATTAGATCTCGAGTAACTGAGCTTGCATCAACTTGACACCTCGAATCCTCGGCTGTTCGCAAGACATTTCGCATATGAGTTACCTTGATAAATTTGTTTACCCCTCAACTCAGCTTTTTGCTGCGATATCTGGAAGAGCCCTTCATAGTTTGCCATGAAAGATTATTCCTGAGCCGCACGACGTTACATGGCACGACTTTGGATTCAGAATTGACCGCGCTTCAAGTTGCCATCGATGTGTTGTGAATAGCCAAATCAATATTTGATTATCTTTCGGGATCCACATGCCGCGTGGATCTTCAGAATTCCACGTCTTGCACATTATGGTGGTTTGTGTGACCGAGTTTTCGAATGACATGACTTTCCCTCCGGCGGAAGCAAGATCGAAATCGAGAACTCGAATCGACTTGTCTCCGAGGGTGTTTTCGATATGGAAACACCATCGAAATGATTCAGACAACGAATGCTCGGCTGGTCTACCTAATAAACAGTCGTCCTGACCCGCCTTCTAAATGACGGCAAAATGCATTCAAATACATACAATCGGACAAGCACGTCTACGGCGGTTCGTCGCCGACCTCGCGACGCACCATGGCTGCCGGTTTGTCACGGCTATTAAGCTGGCTTTCAAGGTCTCACGTCTCAAGGTCTGAGTTGTAAGGTCTGAGTCTCAACCACAAGTTTGGGAACTGTTGTCATTCAGCGCACGCATTCAAACATGCCTGGACAACTTCGTACTTTAGGAGTGTCTGGGCCACCATAAATCTTGCAAAGTGCCCGGAAGTTTGCAAAGTACCGGCATAGCTTGCAAAGCATTAGATAGCTAACATTAGGCTCCATGAACGGGTACGCATAACGATTACAAAAAACTTCAGGCAACCATCTGAAAGCATCCAAATCCACTTTTGAATCACAACCATAGGCATGTAAGAGCATACGATGATACCAACACACCAACACACCAGCACACCAGCACACTTGCACACCAACACACCAATACACAGTCACACCAATGCACCAACACACACCAATACACATACCAACACACACACCAACACACACAAACACACACTACCACACATCAACACACACTAACACACGCTGACACATACCAACACACACCAATACACATGCCAACACACACACCAACACACACAAACACACACTACCACACATCAACACACACTAACACACGCTGACACATACCAACATACACCAACACACTCACACACAAATACACACCAACACATACACACACCCACGTATACATACACACATCAACACATATGCACATGCAGGTACCCACACATACACACACACACACACACACACACACACACACACACACACACACACACACACACATATATATATATATATATATATATATATACACCCACACAGCAGCACACAGCAACACAAGGCAGACAGTACTCATCCAGGCATGCAGTGTGCAGAGAGCTCCATTGTAAACGCTGAAGAATGTGTCTCTTGATCCTCACACTTCGACGGCAGACCGCCAGCGTCACCACCACCCGCGCAGACCTGTCTCTCTCTCTCTCTATCTCTCTCCCCCTCCTCTCTCTCTCTCTCTCTCTCTCTCTCTCTCTCTCTCTCTCTCTCTCTCTCTCTCTCTCTCTCTCTCTCTCTCTCTCTCTCTCTCTCTCTCTCTCTCTCTCTCTCTCTCTCTCTCTCTCTCTCTCTCTCTCTCTCTCTCTCTCTGAGAGAGAGATAGAGAGAGAGAAAGAGAGAGATGGAGAGTGAGATAGAGGGAGAGATAGAGAGATATAGATATAGAGAGAGAAAGAGGGAAAAAGAGAGAGCGTCGTGGACATTGAACTGTTAATCGCGAGATGGCGGCGGGAAGTTCACAGCATGGCGGGTGTACGGCAGCACAGCAGAGCTGTCTATCGGTTGCCGGTGGATAGCGGCCGCTCTAAAGCTCACGAGCGTCCCGATGATTTCCCCAGGAGGGAATAACTCCGAATGAATGCGTGACGGGATATTTACATCGCGTCAAACTTCGCAGAGTGCGGCGCTAATACAAACATCAGTGGTGGTATTCCACAAAAAAACTGACAAATCCATTGTGCAAACATTGCGCTGTGGTCGTTTTATCCTGGCGAAATGCTCTGTATTCAACCTCTGCGTGCGTTTAGGATATGCTGAGCCAGCTTGTACTGGTACGGTCGCGATTCTCGCTCGGTTTTCGTTTTTTTGTCATATATCAAGCGATAACTAATCCATAATGCTTCACCTTCTGATGTCAGTAAAGACGGTTTATGGAATGCCTCATCATGCTCCGCGTCACATGTATTTTTTAATCACTTCCTTCTACGAGACACATCTGGATGGTATGGCAAGAGGCCAGTTCTTATTTGGATAGCTACTGTTCGCATTCTGGTACTTAAGCACATCGACTGCATCTTTTCAGCCAGTACATTTGGAATCGGACAAGTAAGTGTGCAAATCACCGTTCCGGCAAGGTTACAACCTTGACAGCCCGGCAGGCCAGTATTTAGTCACTGACCTCTTTCTCACATGGATCCACTTCTGTGTCGCAATCCCTGGCAACGAGGTTAGCAAAACGCTTCCCGGGTACGAAGACAATTTTTCGACAGGGAACATATTTGATCACACACAATTCGATCATGTACCTGACCCAGATGAGGAAACAAACGGCGTTGGCTGCTGTGAAAGAGCTTTCGTGAGCCGTCTCTCACCACACTGACTCTTGTCCACAAAGTGCGTCGCCCGGACAGTCGCGGAGAACAGTCGCTCACGAGTGTTTCACGGCTGGTGACACACGTAGTAAGCACCAAATCTGACGGCAGTCTACAAATGTGCCAGGTCCAGGACTGACAAGAAAGACACTTGCCCATGAGCTGCGATGCTTCGTAGTTCATTTCCTATAGGCAGAACTGAACGTTCACGGCCTCGTTGTTGGCCTGCGCTAAAAAGGCTGGTGTCGCGAGGCTGCGCGAGCTCACTGCGTGGCCTCCTTCACACAGGTGGTGTGGGGGTGCCGGCGGCCGGACGCCACGTGACCGGTGCATTGTGGATGCGATTCTGACACATTTGATGCGAGTTGCACTTTGTCTTCCTCGAGCTTTCCTGGCGACGAGGTGCAACAGCCACGACTGTTGCAACTCGTGTGACTGTCAGTACATGTGTGTCAGGCTGTCGGTGGTGACTGGTGACCGCCGGTCGGCGACCAGTCAGGCTGTCGGTGGTGACTGGTGACCGCCGGTCGGCGACCAGTCAGGCTGTCGGTGGTGACTGGTGACCGCCGGTCGGCGACCAGTCAGGCTGTCGGTGGTGACTGGTGACCGCCGGTCGGCGACCAGTCAGGCTGTCGGTGGTGACTGGTGACCGCCGGTCGGCGACCAGTCAGGCTGTCGGTGGTGACTGGTGACCGCCGGTCGGCGACCAGTCAGGCTGTCGGTGGTGACTGGTGACCGCCGGTCGGCGACCAGTCAGGCTGTCGGTGGTGACTGGTGACCGCCGGTCGGCGACCAGTCAGGCTGTCGGTGGTGACTGGTGACCGCCGGTCGGCGACCAGTCAGGCTGTCGGTGGTGACTGGTGGCCGCCGGTCGGCGACCAGTCAGGCTGTCGGTGGTGACTGGTGGCCGCCGGTCAGCGACCAGTCAGGCTGTCGGTGGTGACTGGTGACCGCCGGTTGGCGACCAGTCAGGCTGTCGGTGGTGACTGGTGACCGCCGGTTGGCGACCAGTCAGGCTGTCGGTGGTGACTGGTGGCCGCCGGTCGGCGACCAGTCAGGCTGTCGGTGGTGACTGGTGACCGCCGGTCGGCGACCAGTCAGGCTGTCGGTGGTGACTAGTGTCCGGCCGGAGCGCGTTGGGTGATGGCCGCAGGCGATCTGGCGAGTCTGCTGTGACTGGCATCGGCCCAGTGCCCTGAGAGCATAAATTGCCCACTGGCCCATTGGTTTAGAAATAAACGAGAAAACAATGCCTGGAATGAAACTTAGCATGCCTGTTCCGCCATCGAGTTGACATGTGTGCAAACTTTGACCACAGGTCATGTCGAATCTTTAATATGGTGAGGTAAAATCTGATTAACTGTGAAACAATTATAGTCCAGGGGACTTAATTGGAATAGCGTCGGCTTTTCGTGCACCTTCAGTATTGGACTGATGGCATATCATCAACATTAAAGCGGCTAAATTCGTAAATTTCTTTTTTGTAATCATAATGTGCTCAACATTTTGTCGGGTAGGGAAGCAAGGAAGCCACTGAGATGTCTTTTTTCCATGGTGCAACCCACTTTTCGCTGAATGTACGGAACCTACATGTTGGGATTACCTTGTGTGGTATGCGGTCCTGATGAGCAAGAGGCTATCATGGTACTTATTGACACGTAGAACACCTGGCGCGATATTACCATATATACATGATCAAGTAGTGTTGTACCCATTGTGTCTCTGCGAAAATAACGGCTGTACTATTATTTATAGGCGCTGTATAACCACTGCAGTTGATGCGCCCTAAAACCCAAATAACTAACTAATCTGTACTATTATGTTGAACGCCGGAGTTTGTAGCCTTGCTTTTCCATACCGCAATGCTTGATATAGCACTATGGATGATTGCTGAGTAGTGCTTTGCGCGCTTTGTCTTTTATTGACTCGATTATCACTAAAGACCCATGAAGTGTCATCGGAACAAGTTCGAAATTAGTTAGTTCCAGGAAAAACAATTATTTATAGTCATGCAATTATGTTCATTTGAACTCGGTGCCATTGTGACAACGCCTTAGCGCAAATCGTAGAAATGCGGTGGCCGGGATAAATTAGTAGCAGGAAGGAGATCCCACCACCATATTTCACAGAAAACTAAAGCTGGCGACACTACGTCTGAGAAGATGGATGATACGGCCATTGAAATGCTGTTGTCATATGATATTGATCCGATAACATTTGGGTTATAACCAACAGTCGATGTTGGACAATTTTCACCTGATTTTACCTGGCTTGGAAGATAGCGACTTGAAACTTGAAAATGCGCATAGTCACATGACAAAGAACACACGAAGCATAGTCGATCTAATTAAATATGCATCTATGCAGGGATGCTACAGATAAGGAAGCGCTCTTTTATTTACAGCCAATTAGATTAAATGCTCGTCCAAGCATTTAATTGTGTATAAACAGACGCAACTTCAGATGACGCGCTCCAACATTTTTTTCTGTATCCGTGGAAAGCAAAAAGACCGGGAGAAACCCTCTCTCCTTCCTGCACCACTAGCGCTGATTCGTTCCGACCCGAGACGCCGACCCCGCTGATCCGAATATAAAGAGCAATTCGAGATTCATGGATATCACACTAGGGCAGTTAGCGCTATATTAGGTCAGCGCTGAGGTTTGACAATGTCCAACACACCGCAGGGCTGTTTTGAAAACAACGTGCTGAAACCATATTGGAGCCTGCAGTATCTAAATAACCACTCCATATGGAAATTGTGTGGGTAGAGATGCACTGCCACGCCACGCAGCAATTGCAGCACATAGACAATAAGCAATCGCCACCCGCAAGCTGCACAATATTTTTTTTTCGTACACCATGAAAAATGATTCCCCAATGTGAACGCATTCATTGTCCCTTTCATTGCAGGATATAAATTGACATGTTGCCCAGCTAAGGTAAACGCTAAATGTACTTACACCGTTGTGAATGCATTAATAATTTCCTGAATACAACGTTGTTACTAGTTACATTGATCCAGAATGCAACATGTCTTGAAATTTCCTTTCATAAAATCGTATTCTACGCATGGCCCAAGGTCGCAGGTTATATCCAGGTCCAGAACGGTTTCCCGCAGAGAATAGGATCACGGGTAGTTTTCGAATGCTTAACCCGCGCCGTCTTTCCGGTCAAATCCTCCCACCCCGTCTCGGGGGTTGAAGACCCCCTCTAAAATCAAAATTAAGCATCACATGAAAACGAAAGCGGTATCATCGGAAAGCGCTCGACGAGTAGGGTCCGGTTCCACCCTTCAAAACAATTTCTCCCAAAAGTGACGTCACCAGGGGGGTTAGATTTGTACTTTTCACGACTTACATTATGTTTTTGACTCTGGGGAGTTCATTTTGTGGGATACATGGAAAAAAAATATTTGGAATGAGAAAAGGACAGCTAAATGGACCAGGGCTATAATTGTTTTCGCCCCTCAAAAATAAAAACTATTTTTGGGAAATTAAAATTTTTTAACTTTTCAAGTTTTCTTTCATTTTCATTTTCCGATGGGTAGAGCAGGACGAGAAACGTTATTGGAAGTCAACTTGCGCTAATGAAAAATGCTTACTTTATCCAGAATCCTTTATTTAAACTGCAATTTGGCAAATGCGTAAAATTTATATATAGTCAAAAACGAAAAAAAATGAAGAATTCAACTCATACGCTTTGTTGCACCCCTGAAGATAAGCAAACGCTAAAAGTTTCATTAAAATATCTGTATCCGTTAATTCGTGACGACTGGTTGAACTTTTTTGGAGGTGACCTCACTTGACCTTGAATAACTCGTTGACCCTAGATGACCTGAGCAAAAAATTTTGCATCAGCATGTCAAATTGATGTGGGAAAAGGTATGCCAAATTTAGGCGTGCTGCCGCGCGTCGTTCGTCCGCTATTCGCGAAAAACCTAAGGGGGTGGCTGAAGCCCCCCCCGAGACGGGACGGTTAAGGTCTAGAAAATGGAACATGCTTTTCTAACATTCGGCATAATGTAGAGCAGTACATCGTAATCACGCTCACGTGTAGCCAAGCTAACAAACTCAACGTGCAGCCCGCTGTCTCCAAGCAAGGCCTAACAACTATCATTCCAAGGGTATATTTTTAAGTAGTCTGTTGCCTCCTTGGCTGCAGTTGATGGGTCCAAGATGACTTCACGACGACTGCAATGCTTCATGAGTCATTTCATCAGATCACTCCATCTCACCAATGATATTCTCAGATCACTACATCTCACCAGTGTAATTATCACGATGCAATGAAGCCACAAACCCTAAATGACTTCTGATTACCTGCTAACTCAAAATGCATTGTAGGCCATCCTAAAGACATTAATTATAATTATGAGACACTTCTTAGCATATTCCTTAGCGCTGTAAAACTCACTACAAAATAGACTTGTTCTGATCTCCCGAATTGTTACCTCGCCCGTCCGTGAAGTAAGATGTCAAATAGTTAGTACGCATTTGAAATACTTCTTGCCCTTTATTTGCGGATCTAGATTTTGCCGACGTTTCGAGTAAAGCTGCCGTTGCTTGGAGTTGCAAGCTAATGTTAACACTGGCCTGCCTTGTAAGGTCATTAGATTAGCATGATAATGTATAAGGTACCTTGAAAATTATCTAGGGAAATCCACCACCAACTTGTGTGCGTTTTTTTATTGCGTTCTACGACCTTCTGGCAATTGGTGACATATTAGCAGCGGACTGGCAGTCCCAGCTGATGATAAATCTCGAGTAATAATAAATTCGCTCGACAGGCTCGGGAACTTCTCCTGTGCCATTGCTACCGCGGTAACCATTTCGGGGTCACCAGCGTTCAGAAGCTATTCTCCGGTTCTATTTTAATTAATCTACGTGAGTGCTTGACAAATGCACTGCACCCAGCCGAGTTCAGAGTTAACACTGTCGAAACTTTTGCGATTGGACTGCCACGAAAACACGCATTAATCAAACTCCAGTGTACCGCCGAACTACAAAAGACGCCCGAATGGCCGCTCATTGTGGCCCAGGTCACGTGATGAACAGGTCACGCACGTGGAGACAGATGAGTGCGACGTCCTGTCGTCGACAGACTAGACTGGTGCATATGCGACGGGGAGCATGGGACGACGTTGTGAGCCTCCCAATAACCGGCACCCTGTGCCTGCGCCTACTTATTGGCACAGTGTGGCGGATTGTAGCTTGCTACAATGGCTAGCCACAATGGGTAGCCACAGTCATTACACTGCACAATGGGTAGCCACAATCGTCACACTGCGCCATGGCCAGCTGGCGTACAATTGACGACCATACCACTGCCAGCTACAAATGCTTTTCGCCAGTCGGCTAATCTCCGCTCAGTTGGGCTGATGTCATTACTCGTCATTAGTCGGACCCCATCGATAGTCATACATCTCCGACGGGATAGTCATTCGACGGGATAGTCATACTCCGGGCTGATAGCCCACACGCCCGGACCGGCATCCTGTCGGTCGACAATCAGCCTCCCCGCTGGCGTGAAGCCCTGGCTATCTGACTTCTGGAACAATGTGCTCAGTCAATCCAATCCGAGTGGTTGCCGAACGAAGGCTGGGGTCGCCTCAGGAATCGATGGCATATGCCAAGCATGGCTTCCTGCGTGAACCCTACGCACACGATACCGTGTGAGTATTTGGTTCTAACGGTAGCGTTATCACCGGTGATGTGGCGCTCTGCTGATGGTGCGCGATACGGTCCGCTGCCATCACCGCCACCGTCCCTGTCTTATCGGACCCAGGCGAGAGTGCGTGCAAGGAGGCTCGATCCCTCCCTTGGCAGGAGGAGGGTCAACAGAAGGCCAGCGCTCCTACGAACTGAGGTATCGAGATGGTACTTGGTTTTTACCAGCATTAGCTTCCGCGACAACCTTTTTACATCCGTTATATTTTTGTTCATGGTTTATTTATTACACCAAATAAAAGGACTGTAAAAAGTAAGTTGCAAGTTTGGTCTTAGAACTTAATTATTGGTATTTAACGTACATCTTGCAAGTGCATTTCCCCATTGGATAAACATCTCAGTAGCTCTCAACCCTCAGCATATACACAGTGCATATTTTCTGCTTCTCGTACGAACATCTTTGTAAAATCTGATGTTGTCAGACCCCCCCGCCCGCTCTTCCCGCAGTCAAATTAACAGAATGATGACGCACTAATTAGCTTCATGTGATGCCGCATCTTCTATTTCGTGTTGTTTTTATTAGAGTCCGAGGCAGGTCGGAACCGTTAGCAATATAAAAGACACATTTTCCTGCGTTCTCCGATGTCTGGATAATTTGTAATCAAGGTGTGGAAGTGAGCACGCGTATGTTTATGTATATATATATATATATATATATATATATATATATATATATATATATATATATATATATATAGCATCCCGTAGCAGTTTGAGAACGCAAATCGGCCTATACTCCAGGCTACTGCCATACAATGTATTACCATCCGATTACCCTTACCATTCAATAGCGGGATTCAGTTCATCATTACCACTCCGTTGCTCGGTTCAGCTACCACTACCAGCTAGTGTCCTGCATCTGCGCGCCGCGCCGGCCCCCGGGCTGGTTCCCACGGTCGGCTGCACGCGCCGCTGGCGGCGACTGCGACAGACCGCCGGCGCGCCTGGGCCGGACGGGTGCGGCTGGACACGTCGGAGACAGTGCGGACTTGTGGAGGACAGCTCAGACGGAGTGGACGTGTCCGACGGAGGGACAGTGGTGCCGCACTGTGTGGCCAGCAACAGCAGCAACAATCCGCAGATGAATCACCTTCCGACGCGGCCTCCCACCACACGCAGTCTTGTCACGATTGAATTAGAGGTGGTATCCCAGCGTAGTATGGACTACATGTAGAGTATTGTATGGATGTGTGCACACCTTACCACACCCACACTCACACACCCACACCCACACCCACACACACACACACACGCGCGTGCACACACACACGTACACAGACACACACACGCACACACACACACACACACACACACACACACACACACACACACACACACACACACACACACACACACACACACACACACACACACACACACACACACACACACACACACACGCACACACGCACACACACACACACACACACACACCCACATATACATATATATATATATATATAGAGAATTATGCACGCAAAATGGAGCCACTGCCACTTGTACCCTATACATCCACCTGATGCATAACAAGAAGTACCCTGGAAAGGGCTGCTAATGAAAAAGTGATTGGAACCCACACACACGACACTGAGGAATGATTTCGGAACAGTCGAAGGGACTTCAAACAGCTGTCTAGTGCAAAGTAGTATGCACCGCACAACTGAACACATACACACCTAAGTAACTGAAAGGTGGTATTGGTGATGTGAGCACAAATGATGGGCAACAACAGTGAAATGTCATTTCCAATCAATGGTAGTTAATAATTTAGGACGATGCGAACGCTGAATTGCTGAATCGCACAGTTGACCGAAAACAAATTACTGGTCCGGGCGTGGTACGTCTTTCACATTCTTCTGAGTATTCATTAGAACATTTAACCCGTGCCGTCTTTCCGGTCAAATCCTCACACACCGTCTCGGGGGGGGGCGGTTGAAAACCCTCCTCTACAATCCAAACTAAGCATCGCACGAAAACGAAAGAGGTGTCGTCGGAAAGCGCGTGACGAGTAGGGTCCGGGTCCATCCTCCAAAACAACGTCGCCCCAAAAGTGACGTCACCAGGGAGGCTAGATTTTCACCACTTTTCACGACTTACATTATGTGTTTGACTCTGGGGGGTTCATTTTGGGGATATATGAAAGAAGAAAAAGTATTTGGAATGAGAAATGGACAGCGAAATCGACCAGTGCTATGATGTTTTTTGTCCCCCCAAAAAATAAACATTTTATTTTTTAAATTTAAACATTTTGAGTTTTCAACTTATCTTTAATTTTCCTTTTCCAATGGGTAGAGCAGAGCCGAGAAACGTTGTTGGAAGTTAACTTGCCCTAATAAAAAATGCGTACTTTAGCCAGAATCCTGTATTTGAACGGCAATTTGGCAAATACGCAAAATTTATACGTAGTCAAAAACGAAAAAAAATTAGAAAAATTCCACTCGTACGTTTTGTTGCATCCGTAAAGATAAGCGAACGCTGAAAGTTTCATTAAGATATCTGTATCGAGCATGTTAAAGCATGACGACTGGTTAAACTTTTTTGGAGGTGACCTCACTTGACCTTGACTAACTCATTGACCCTAGATGACCTGACCCAAACATTTTGAATAGGCATGTCAAATTGATGTGGGAAAAGGTATGCCAAATTTGGCGCGCTGCCGCGCGCCGTTCGTCCGCTATCCGCGAAAGACCTGACGGGGGGCGGTTGAAGACCCCCCGAGACGGGATGGGTTAATCTAATTCCGCGTGTCGCAGGAAATGACCATTATCAATCGACTCCAGGCTGTGACTCTGGCAACACGTCTGCACGTGTGATTCATGAGTACGCCGAGGAGTTGGGCATGTGGGCCACACAGCTCTCTGAAGCGACATATGTCCTTAACGATTTCCAAACTCGCCAATACTGCGGACATATTTTAAAATTGGTTTGAAGACTTACCATCTAACTACCGCTCTGTGTCAATATGACGACTACTCAGCAAGATATTGGAGTGAGTGGTGTACTCCTTTATGTCACGTTAACCGACACTATCGTACCATCGACTCGGGTTTACATCTCGGCGTTCCTGCTCGACTGACCTGGATACAATGCTGCACACAGCCCGGACTAAGATGTTTGTTGGCTCTCATATGGATGTTATATACACTTGATGCAGCTCGGCCCTCCCTAGTGTCGACCATAATCTACTTCTGCACGAGTTAAGCAAATAATGTTGCATTTCGGACGAGGCATATGCAATATGCATGTGTGAATCGTGTCTGTCCGGGCGGAAACAGCGAGCTATGGTGGACGGCAAGCGTTCGACATGGATTTCGGCACAATCAGGCAGGCCAGAGGTCGGTGGGCGTCGAGTTTGGTAGCAGCAGACATTCCAGAGGATGACATTCTGTTGCCTCTCCTGTTTATTAATAATCTGCCAGTATCTGTGCAAACTGCGTAATGTTTGCCGACGATGTAACGCGATGCTGCCCAATAACCGATCATCGGACGTCTTTTGTCTGCAAATTGAACGTGCGCATCTGTCATTGATCTGAGCCGCTGTTTGTTCAGTGTTATCTGTTTCATTAAGTTCAGCCATTAACATTGCCGAGTTGATCGATATCTGCGACGTACACCAAAAGCGTCCCATCAGATGAAAAAGTACATGTTTTGCGTGATCTTGGCGTATTTGTTAACGAAGCATTCGCGTCTGATGTTGTTAGAAAAAGCAAAGGTATTTGCGCTTTTCATCTAGTCATTTTAACAGGCAAACACGGTAACTCACTGGATTAGTGTGACAGCAGCGGGATGCATAGTATCTACTGTGCCATTGCGGTAACTCACTGTATTGGTGTGACAGCAGAGCGATACTCAATATCTATTGTGTCATTGTGGTAACTCACTGCATTTGTGACGGCAGCGGGATGCTCGGCATCCACTGTGTCAATGCGGCAACTCACTGTATTGGTTGTGACAGTAGAGTAATACTCAGCATCTACTGTGTCAATGCGGCAACTCACTGTATTGGTTGTGACAGTAGAGTAATACTCAGCATCTACTGTGTCAATGCGGCAACTCACTGTATTGGTTGTGACAGTAGAGTAATACTCAGTATCTACTGTGCCAATGTGATATTTATTTTGGAATGTTGAACATTATCTTCGGTGGATAGATCTACGAACTGTCACTTTGAGGATTGAGTACAAACGATTCAGCGCATTCACCACAAAGTTTTCATCTGATTATGTGACGTCTGTCGTCTTACATGTGACATGGGTGTTCATCCGGAACATACATACCACCACGTACTTCAGTATTTCTCAGTATTTTGTGTATATTGACGATTTGATTTGTACGATGCTACATTCTCGTGCAAGTCACATGAGAGTGAAGTGCTTCAATGTGTTGCGAAATCAGGTATCGATCGGCAACATTCGAGATGTGCTGCAGGCTCTCCAGCTGCGTCGTACCGAGCTCTCAGCCCGCTATTCAAGACGTCTCAGGTACCGGTGAAGTATGCTCGGGTCTGATATTGCGAATGACGTGCCTCTGATTTCAAGCTGTATGCCAGTGAATGGCGCCTGAGGAAGTGCAGAAACAAGGTGGAAGTGTCGGAGACACGCGGTCGAGTCTCCGTGGAATTCAGTCATATGCGCATCACCTCCACTGTCTATGCAATCGCGCGCCTCCGAGCACATATGCAGAGCTAAGGTGATTTTGGACACCAGACATTCACTAAATTTCCTCACTGAAAACATGCACAAAGCACCGTGGTCCACCTCGGTATTGAAGCCGAGTTTTAAGCAGGCCGACCAGCGGCGATGCCACCAAGCTAGTGCGACGGACACCGTCCGCAGTACCAAATGTTCCATCAGTTGTCGGTGAGAATGTCGGAGAAAATCCCTCTCTTCGAACACAGACTGAGAATACTTGAAGGGAAATGATGTCGTGCCAGTTGATGACTGGAGAATAACTGGCTCGGGGGAAACAATTAGAACACGGAACGGCGCGTTACATCGTGGAGCGCTGTTGATATTTGACCTCTCTCACACCCCACTAACTCGTCATGAGCAGCTACGACCGGGGCGGAAACTCGCACTGGCCGCGCCGCAACTTCACAAGTTGGCGGCTGGCACGTTGCGCTGGGCATCATGTCGGCTCGGGAAATGTCGTCCGCCACCGATGTGGTTGGGCCGCGCCGCTGGGCATGGCAATGCCCAGCGGCGCCATGCCCGGTACGCCATTGGCGCGTACATCAATGTCGGTGTTGGCGCGGACTCGGGTGGCCGCTGTCCATGCCGGTGCTGGCGGGACCCACGGCCTGCTCCTCAGTCGGCTCCGCACATGGGCTCCTCAGTCGGCTCCGCACATAGCCTCCTCAGTCGGCTCTGCACATGGGCTCCTCAGTCGGCTCTGCACACAGGCTCTTCAGTCGGGTCTGCACACAGGCTCTTCAGTCAGCTCTGCACATGGCCTCCTCAGTCGGCTCCGCACATGGCCTCCTCAGTCGGCTCTGCACATGGGCTCCTCAGTCGGCTCTGCACACAGGCTCCTCAGTCGGCTCCGCACATGGCCTCCTCAGTCGGCTCCGCACACAGGCTCTTCAGTCGGCTCCGCACACAGGCTCTTCAGTCGGCTCCGCACACAGGCTCTTCAGTCGGCTCTGCACACAGGCTCTTCAGTCGGCTCCGCACACAGGCTCTTCAGTCGGCTCTGCACACAGGCTCTTCAGTCGGCTCCGCACACAGGCTCTTCAGTCGGCTCTGCACACAGGCTCTTCAGTCGGCTCTGCACACAGGCTCTTCAGTCAGCTCCGCACACAGGCTCCTCAGTCGGCTCTGCACACAGGCTCTTCAGTCAGCTCTGCACACAGGCTCTTCAGTCAGCTCTGCACACAGGCTCTTCAGTCGGCTCTGCACACAGGCTCTTCAGTCGGCTCTGCACACAGGCTCTTCAGTCAGCTCTGCACACAGGCTCTTCAGTCAGCTCTGCACACAGGCTCTTCAGTCAGCTCTGCACACAGGCTCTTCAGTCAGCTCTGCACACAGGCTCTTCAGTCAGCTCTGCACATGGGCTCCTCAGTCGGCTCTGCACACAGGCTCTTCAGTCGGCTCTGCACACAGGCTCTTCAGTCGGCTCCGCACATGGCCTCCTCAGTCGGCTCTGCACACAGGCTCTTCAGTCGGCTCTGCACACAGGCTCTTCAGTCGGCTCTGCACACAGGCTCTTCAGTCGGCTCCGCACACAGGCTCTTCAGTCGGCTCTGCACACAGGCTCTTCAGTCGGCTCTGCACACAGGCTCTTCAGTCGGCTCTGCACACAGGCTCTTCAGTCGGCTCCGCACACAGGCTCTTCAGTCGGCTCTGCACACAGGCTCTTCAGTCGGCTCCGCACACAGGCTCCTCAGTCAGCTCCGCACACAGGCTCCTCAGTCGGCTCTGCACACAGGCTCTTCAGTCGGCTCTGCACACAGGCTCTTCAGTCAGCTCCGCACACAGGCTCTTCAGTCGGCTCTGCACACAGGCTCTTCAGTCAGCTCTGCACACAGGCTCTTCAGTCAGCTCCGCACACAGGCTCCTCAGTCGGCTCCGCACATGGCCTCCTCAGTCGGCTCTGCACACAGGCTCTTCAGTCGGCTCTGCACACAGGCTCTTCAGTCGGCTCCGCACACAGGCTCTTCAGTCGGCTCTGCACACAGGCTCTTCAGTCGGCTCTGCACACAGGCTCTTCAGTCGGCTCTGCACACAGGCTCTTCAGTCGGCTCTGCACACAGGCTCTTCAGTCGGCTCCGCACACAGGCTCTTCAGTCGGCTCCGCACACAGGCTCTTCAGTCGGCTCTGCACACAGGCTCTTCAGTCGGCTCTGCACACAGGCTCTTCAGTCGGCTCCGCACACAGGCTCTTCAGTCGGCTCCGCACATGGCCTCCTCAGTCGGCTCTGCACACAGGCTCTTCAGTCGGCTCTGCACACAGGCTCTTCAGTCGGCTCCGCACAGAGGTGTTTCTTCTGTATACCTGTTAGTATATCACATTGAACAAAGAATGGGATCGAGGGAGGTGGTTCTTTTGTACTACGTGTTGGCTCTGCTACTGGCCACTTCACTGCATTGATACGAACAGTTGACATTTCCTAGAATGTTTGCATTTCATGTAATTATTTCACCTGGTGTGATTATTTTTTGCGATATCTTTGAATGGCGCAGGTGAAATTACGGTGCAACAAGCAATTGCACGCTAATCATGTTGCGAGCAAAACAATTATGTATCTATGGTCGGTACGGCTTGAAGTGCACATGCTGAATCAACCGAAACGACAATGAAAAATCATTCAACCAGTATGTGAGCATGAGATCGTGACGTTAGGTACTCGTAGAACATTTTATTATATTTTCCGACGTGAGAGGAAGCACAGGAAACCAAGTCGTGCAGATGACCCCAGTACATTGTCGTATATTGACCTCCTAAGGCTTCTCTCCTGCCCTGATTATATGGAAAAGAAGTAACTCCGTGGGAAATCAAGGTAGTCTGAGCACCTTAATTCTACACTACAGTCCACTGAACAGCAAAGCAATGCAAATATTCAGATGCATTTGCTATTCCTAATTGTTCGGAAAATTATGCATGAGTAGCCTCATATTTGTTTCTGGAGCCAACTCTAAGATATCTAAGAAATTACACTTTTGGTACGTCGTGTGAAATGGCCGTTAGAAAACGTCACCGTGCTTCACGCTCCTATCACAAACGCTTATTGAACAGCAGGCGAAAATCTACAGGAGGCAGAATTCGTCCCTACTAAGCAAAATAATCATCTGTTCCGTGCATGCGTATGAACACCACGGTGTCACCGTGGCTCACCGTGCTGGTAGCGCCCTCATCGGTCGACGAGAGCTGAAAGAAAGCAGCAGATTGTGTCATCATATTGGGGTTAACCGGCAGTGAAATCGATAGGCCCCCGGGTATTTCAGATTTTGCTTTACGGGTTATCGTGGAAGTCAATTCTGTCATCTTAAGAAATCGAACTCGAATTATTAGCCAATAGTTAAACGAATTATGACGGAAGTGTCGAGAAGCTGAAAGGCATATTGCGTCTGGCAGATTACATGAACAAACACAAATGTATGAGGCATGCTACGTGGCGTCGCCAGATCTTTGATTTTTGATAAGATAGTGGTAGATGCGAGAAATTAGTTTTGTCCTGCATTCCACCGACTTGTCCACCATACAAAAAAGCTTGACGATCCCAGATTGAAGCAACAAGTGGATGCTTGGGGGGATGGGCAATATTGCCCCTTGCTTCCGTGGTGATGTCTTTCGCAGTCATGTACATCTGCCTGCGAGACGTGCACAAACATGCACCTTAAGCTGGTCCATTCACATTTATTGCAAGGTGGCTTCAGAAACACACCTTGGCTAATGCACATCGACAGACGAGATCACCTCGGCTAACACATGTCGGCAGATGAGACCACCTCGACTAATACATCGGCAGACAAGACCACCTCGGCAAACACATCGACAAAGGATATCACCTCGGCGTGCACATATCGACAGACGAGATCACCTCGGCGTGTACATATCGACAGACGGGATCACCTCGGCGTGTACATATCGACAGACGAGATCACCTCGACTAACACATATCAGCAGGGGCGGGGATGGCCGAGTGGTTAAGGTGTCGGGTTATGGGTACCAAAGGTCCCGGGTTCGACTCTAGCGCCGCTCAGGACATTTCCCACTCCCGCGGCCCACTGGCGAAACAGTGTGGACGGCGCCATTAGCCGTGAATGTGCATAAAGTGTGTCGTGAACCAACCAATAAACAACAACACATATCAGCAGACGAGACCACCTCAGCTGGCACGTATCGGCAGACGAGATCACTTCCTAAGTGATCACCAGGAAGTCAGCACGTCAGCCCAAATGCCCAAAGCTCCTTTATCTGACAGGCAGAAGTAATAAGAAAATAATAAGAAGCATAAGGTCTCAAGATTTGCGGGCTAACTGATCTGACGTCAATATGCCGACCGTCATGTTGTAAGACAAGATGACTTCAGCACGGGCACGGGTGGAAGGGCTAAACTTCACCCTGCAATCTTCTAAAAAGAGCCGTAAACGGTGGTGCACACTGCGGCGAAACGCTGTGCACGATACACAATTGATTAGTGGACCATTGAAAGCAATTTCATCTTGACATCACTAACGGCAACTGAGCCAGGTGAGGTCAAAGTTAGGTCGTCGTTTCTGAAAGGTGCAGTCTTTCGGAGCGGCATTACGATCAAACTCTAATTCATACTTATTATTCATCCAGCATCCGATGACCATGCTGCAGATCCGATGAGCATGCTGCAGATATTTTCACTTCACCTTACATGCGTTTCAGCATGCACCCAACCCTTTCAAGGTCACCGACCTCAGTTGACATCGAGTGACCTTGCGTGACCTTTGCATGATTGGGTCTGCCGAAAGTATTTTCGGCGACCAAAATTCGAATTCGACATCCATGTTCAATACCGAACGCTGATAACTTAAAACCTGCCGTGTTCTGTATGCAGGGCAAGGGGTCACCTCCCTGATCCGAGCCGACCTGGAGTAGATGCATAAATATGCATAGGAGCACTCACGATTAAATATAAAGTAAGCTCGATTAGGAGGACTTAGTCGGATATAGGGCAGTTAATAGTTCATGTAATCAGAAATGTTTAAACTCATGGAACGCGGGTCTTTTCACCTGCGCTGGGAGGTCACTAGCTAACCGAAACGCGCTTACAAATACTTACGCTCGAAGTAACTGTAATGCTCAAATATACTCCGCCTTCCGCCCGACTCTCTGGGACATCCGGTTCGCGACCTGGCCAGATAATCACTCTGATCCCCACCTGACCACATGGCCCTCATCCTCCCGAGCCTGTGCTGAACTGTCAGTGGCGCGGAGGATATGTCCGTGTGCGGCGGATGCTCCAGCGTGCCTCGCACGCTTTGTGTGGCATCAACTGCTGGTGGGGTACCGCGGCAGGCCATTGGCCCTGGCTGGTATGTACAAGGTTTGGTAGCCGGTCCTCCCATCCTCTCAGAGTCGCACGACGCCATCAGGCTGTGAGCTGCAATATAGACGATTAACGACCCGGCCAGCCAATATCGTGGGGCCTCTACAGCCCCTCTCAGTCACACGGCGTTATCGGACTATGAGCTGCGTTATAGACGATTAACGACCCGGCCCACCCCCAGCCCCTGCGGCCCCTCATAACAGCCCCGTTACAACGACCTCTCCCAAAGATATATCTCTGAATTATCTCCGCAGCAGGCACAGTATCGTGGCTACAGCTGATGCACCCTAAGACCAGGGTAATACATAAATTAGCCGCCACTAAGCGCGTTGACGAACGGTGACATCTACCCAGGTTGTCCGGTGCTCGCAAAAGTACGTTAATCCAGTAAAACAAACTTGCAGATCATTTTCGCCTTGTGATTGGGCATAATTTTGGCATGAACTGGAAATGTGAATTGGAAGCATCTGAAGCCCCTCCTAGCTCGAGTCAGTGCAGTCGAGGATTGGTGTCAAGCTATGGCGAAGTCATGTGTCTTACATGGCTTACAGAATTTTCAACAACATAAACATATGTGGTATATTGTGATGTGATCCAGCATGTTAGCTCATCATTTGTCGTGTCGTAGCAAATGCATAAAACAATTACATGATTCGAAACCATCAAAATGTATGTACTGTACCGAGGCATGATGGAGCTGGAATATTGGCTATTTGCGCATATAGTTTTATATACACATATATGCAAACACATACACACAACGCACACACACACACATACACACACACACACACGTATATATATACATATATATATGTACAAATATATATATATATATATATATATATATATATATATATATATATATATATATATATATACATTTATATAGATACAATATGAGCCACATGAGTTCCCAGTCGAATCTGACCCAGGCGTAACTTAATCCACAGTCATCTTGGGTCAATATTAACCTTTGTTTTTCTGTTCTTCTGCTGTAAAAATGATGTTGCTGCGTATTTCGCGATATATACTCCGCGAAGTCCATGTAAGCATTCCATCTGAATTGTATATACCACGGAATTATGCATGCAGGCGTCCCCAACGAGAGCAAATACTGCTGACTCCATGTTGCCTAGGCCTGGTATGGCCAGTTGAACCATGGGTGTTCGCGTGACGTTGGCCTGATATAGCCGTATGAACCATGGGTGTTCGTGGGACCTCAACCGAGTGACTTAGTAGCTCAGAAGAGCGTAATAAGCCTGAAGCCAATTTTCATACACATTTGTTGGCTGAGATTGATGCTTTCCAGGTTGTAAATATTGTCGTCGCCCTGACCAGTGGCATTGAAGCTTACACGGAGTGTAAAACACAGGGCTGCACATCGAGCCCATTGGATCTTTAATATGGATCGCGACTGGTGTTTGAGTCCCATGGGACGTGCTGCCAGACGTTGCTGGCAAACACAACCAGCATACTTCAGGCTTCGACCCACTCCGGCGTGTGGGCGGTGAAAACATACCTTAATGATGTGCCGTTAGAGCTCATTGTACAAATTGACCCGGTAGTTGCTGCGGATGGATCATAGGATATCAAACAATTCCGGCATAACAAGGTTCGCCAGCGAACCAGGCTCTGGCGATGTCATACCGGCCGGCCACGGCCGGTCACACTGGGCTCGTTTCCATGGCAACAGGCGCGTGGTGGCCGAGCGAGGCCCGTCTGGATTGCTGCGGGCGGGCCAAATCACGCGTAGAGTGCGACGCGCTCGGGGCAGATCTGCCCTCGGGCTGCGGCCGGCCGCGCATTGGTGACCATCGAGCACCGTTCGAGCAGGATGACCAGTGGCCGAGCGACTTCTGCTGCCCGCCGAACTGCATGAGGCCGTGTCCGACAATCAATAGTGCCATGCCAGGCCGGTGGCCAGGACGTAGTCAGCCGGCCCTCGGGCGCCACTGGCGGACGAGTGGCCCCGCTTTGATGCGTGATGCGATGCGGAGGCACAGAGGCGGGGTCGTCTCGCGGCAGGTGCTTGGCGCGTGCTGTCGGTGGCCCATGGCGCGCCGCTTTTATGTCGCGCGGGGAGCAGCAACACGTGTCGTATTATGCGTTGTTTATGACCGTTTACGATGGCCGAAACGTTCTGGTGGCATGCAAATTTCTGCTGCCACGAAGTCAATCGTGCGAGTAACTATCATCGGCATGTTTCAAAGGCCCCATGTTGCTTCAACTACCACTGCATTCCTCTTTCAAGCAACCTGATGACCACCCGACTGGCGCATTATACCAAATTCTGAAGCTTTTTTTAGCCAAGCGAAGTCCTATATGACTGCGTGGGCGCCGGCCGTACAAAGAAATGATCAAACATGAGCTGCCACCGCAATATACTCGGTGGGACAGAATTTCGCGCAGGTGTCCTCCGTGAAGTATACATTTTGTTAGCAGGCGCACTTCCAATTTTCCAAGATAGATATTTTGTAAGAGGACATCTTTACTCACAAATATATGATGTATATATATATTTGTTTATTCATTTATATAATGTGTACATGTGTGTGCGTATGTGTGTGTGTGTGTGTGTGAATGCCAATAAGGCCGGCACACAGTGACCCAGTGTTAACACGCGCACGTAGGCAGGGGGCAGATATCTGCCGTCTGCGGTTTTTCCTAATTTCCCGCTATACTAATCGAGTTAGCAAGCCCAAACCTCGCATGACTGATCATTTTAACCCTGGGTCATCTTAGGTCAGGTCACCAGGTCAGGCGGAGTGACCCAACTGCTCTCGAAGTTCTATGTGGCATAACTTAATTGGGCGATTTATTTAAAACTTATAACACGTTATGATCTCAACAGGGACCATATTATGTATATCCGTCTTTTTGGAGCATTGACCTGAGATCAGGTCCCGGCCATGGCTTCACCATTACACGGCTATGGTAAGACATACAAATGTCTCCTGGTTAAATATATAGTCTCGGAATGATCTCACAACGGTTGTGGCGTGTAGTTAGAAGCTATGCTCAATGTTACCACTGACATTTCTGCTCAGTAACCTCACGAAGGTCATCTGAGGTCACCTGAGATCACTACACATTTCTTCGCATTATATCGCACTGAATTCAGCTAGAAGGCTGAAATTAGTCATGCTTGTATCGCCAACACGTGTCGATTTACATTACATGCCCTCACTAGGCTCCTTCATGAACTTGACCTGAGGTCATAGTTTTGGTTGACCTGACCTTAAATCACACCTCCCAATGTCGATAGAACATCTCAAGGACTGTCGAATAGCGTTCGCTGTTTGTTTCTATCTGTTACAGGTCCTGAGATATGTGTCAATATCTGAGAGTTCCACCTGATCTGGTCGAATTTTACCTATGATGACCCAGTGACCTAAACATTGACCTGAGCGAAAAAATAACCAAAACACTTTCGATAGAGCCTGTCACCAGCTATCCAACGCCGTTTTCCGTTTGTCGCTAGCTGGCATAGTTCTAGAGATCTTATGGGGCAGACATCTGCCCCTGCCCCAGGACATGCGACGTTGGCGCGGACCGCTGGACGTGCAGGTGTTAAGCGCCATTGAAATGCCGCTTTCCTAGATGTCCCTGTATTTAGTTGTGCACACGAGCACTCATTGTAAGTTCGCGGCGAGCGACATGTGACTCCATCGTTTTGGCGGCTGTCGGAGAACGCTCAGGACTGACGTCACGATGGTGCACACAGAGCCATCTACGGACCGTCAGCGGACATATGCCGGTGTGTCCATAGTGCAAAACCCACACATCAATACAGGTGGCTGGGCGAAAACCTGCATCTGCCAATTCACTGTCGTTGCAAATATTTCGGTAGCGGCTGATGAAAAGTTGTTTTCTGCTCTCAGTTTTGGAGCGTTTTTCTCAGTTCAGTCAGTTACGTCCAAGTATGTGTCGAATTGTCCAGCAACAACAGTCCAATATTTCCTCTCGCTGAAATATGGACATTTGTTCGGAGTTCGTTGCAAGAAAAAATAAGAATAGTACAACGATACGCGATATGCTACAAGTTCGCTTTTTACGCAGTATGTTAGGTTATGAGAATAAATAACAACGTATATAAAATGGAAGATGATGCAAATTAATATGGCATTGTCCCGTCTATTATCGCATCGGGGAAAATCAACTGCCAATCGACTGGATAGACAAGGCTTCCACCAAGACCGTGGTGGCACTTTTTACTTATGACAGCGTGGGACATGTATACAACTGAGTCTATTCTACCTTACCGCATCAAGGTGGCTATTGTTATTTGCGGCAGCATGTATAAGTAGACCCAAAGCGCACATTTTATCATAGACAAAGTATTTGTCCCGCTTGATCACCTTCCACATTTGCCGATGTTAATGTCACATGTCTCATCACCATCAGTATTCCCGCCGTCGTCTGGTTAGCACATGTCATGTGGCCGGCCTCCCAATGACACATGTCCACCTTATGCTATCCAACCAGTGTGTGTAGCCTGCCTACATTACGCAGGCATCGCGCCAGCCGAGCCCGCGCCAGGTGAGCCCGCGCCAACCGAGCCCGCTCCAGCCGAGCCCGCTCCAGGCGAGCCCGCTCCAGCCGAGCCCGCTCCAGCCGAGCCCGCTCCAGGCGAGCCCGCTCCAGCCGAGCCCGCTCCAGCCGAGCCCCGGGCTAGCGACCGATACGTCTACGTCACCAGCGTTGTGTTCCGCTGACAGCGCCGCCGCCCGCCGGGTCCCCACGTGTCGTCGTGGTGCGCTATGACTGATGACGTCACCCAGCGAGCTGCGCCGCCGGCCCGCGGCCAGCTCGACGTTCTCGGTAGCGAGTCGCCACATGCTCGGCACCCACGGCATTCCCGGCATTTCCGGCACTCTCGGCACTCGCCACGAGTGCCGTGTCACCTGCATGGTTGGGCGGACGATGTTTGAAGTTTGAGAAATAACGAGACGAGTTTTTGAAGTTGTTCTCGTGCTGCGACGAAAGAAAACGGTGGTGCTTCGAGCGAGATAATATTTTATTCGAAGGAGATAAAAATATGACCGTATGTCATGTTCCTCCATGTTGATGCGCGGCGTGAAGTGGGTTACGGCTGCCTCTCAGCTTTATCGATATCAGGTCAGGAAATCAATTGCATGTGCTTTAGCATCCTGGAACCATCAATTAATACATTACCTCGTAGTGATGGTGGACAATTAATGCATTACTTCTCAGCTCATGGTGGACAATTAATGTATTACATCGCAGCTCATTAAGTCATTATTTAAAATAATTTAATCCGAGTTATTTCTGGAGTGGCTTTATGAACCAGGGTTCTATTGCTAAGCAGAGCTTGTTGCGTGAACCCTGGCCCCACCACCCGATCCATAAATTCCAATTCAACGGTTGAATTTTTACCGAAAGCTTAACATGCCGTCAATGCACCGACATGGCCGCCCGGTAGTTCGTCACCGGCCTTATCGGGCCAGCTGCTAACTGACCCTCCCAGCCGGTGGCTGAATACGGGCGCGTAAAGCGACTCGAACCCTGCGTTGTCAGGACAGGAGAGACCAGCGCAGGCCAGAGCTCTAACCAACTGAGCTACCGGGGCGGCAACTAAGGTAATATCATCGCAGTAAATGATGAAAAATTAGGCCGACTTCAGACATTTTGTTCTGAAAGTACAAGGTTCATTTTCTTACGTCTTGCGGATGTGGTATTATTCTATGTAATTGAAGCACAAATTTCACGTGAATGAGCTCTGTCTTATTAACCCTCGCTGTGCGATATGCTCTCTACCCACCCTCACTGCACAGGGAGGTCAGGTTTGCCTGACACCATTAACTTCTGTCCTAAGTACGATACAGACATCTGTAAACAGCATGGAGTAGCTACATTCTTGAACTCTTAGAGACACCTAAATATTTTTCAAACTCTTTTGGTTCACCTTCTAGAGTGGGCTAAATAAGACACTTAGCATAGTTGTAGACGATGGAATGGCCAACGACATACTTCTAACGTGTTTTCACAACTATTAAGTAGGATCGTAATTGCGTGAAAAAAGACATTTTTACTAGCAATAGCATTCCTGTGA
This sequence comes from Imbricaverruca yamaguchii, assembly GCA_034440575.1. Taxonomy (NCBI): domain Eukaryota; kingdom Metazoa; phylum Arthropoda; class Thecostraca; family Neoverrucidae; genus Imbricaverruca; species Imbricaverruca yamaguchii. The sequence continues at coordinate 1,190,614 of JAOTOL010001570.1, forward strand.
CTTCGGAAGCTGACTTCAGGTAACAATTCTGGCTTGCATGTTTCCCGCATTATGTTTATATGCATCGATCTTTCACATTTGACTGTATCTTGTATAATTTGTTCAAGCAAACTGTTTCAATGTACCTATGCAAACCTCGTTGAGACGAAATCAGAATCAAATTTGACCCGACCCAGCCCCGCTATTTTAAAATCCTGCACCACAATTTTTTACACAAAAATACATGATGAATCTTATAACAAGTTTCAAAGCGAAGGGGTGAACGGTTCAGGTATTAACACAGAAAGATTATCACGGGAGGGGGAGGGTGTCGGGGATGGCCGAAAGGTTAACCAGTCCCGTCTCGGGGGATGGGTCTTCAACCACCCCCTCAGGTTTTTCGCGGATAGCGGACGAATGCCGTGGGACATCGCGCCCTAATTTGGCATACCGTTTCCCACATCAATTTGACATGCTGATTCAAATTTTTTAGGTCAGGTCATCTAGGGTCAACGAGTTAGTCATGGTCAAGTGTGGTCACTTCCTAAAAAGTTCAACCAGTCGTCACGCTTTAACGGATACAGATATATTAATGAAACTTTCAGCGTTTTCTTATCTTTACGGATGCAACAAAACGTACGAGTGGAATTTTTCGTTTTTTTCGTTTTTTACTACATATAACTTTTGCGTATTTGCCAAATTGCAGTTCAAATACAGGATTCTGGCTAAAGTAAGCATTTCTTATTAGCGCAAGTTGACTTTCAACAACGTTTCCCAGTCCTCCCTACCCATTGGATAAGGAAGATTAAAGAAAAATAGAAAACTAAGAAATTTCGACAAAATACATTTTTATTTTGGGGGGCCAAACAGAAATTATAGCCCTGGTCGATTTTGCTGTCCTCTTCTCATTCCGAATAAATTATGGCTTTTCGTATATCGCCCAAAATGAACTCCCTAGAGTCAAAAACATAATGTAAGTCGTGAAAAGTCGTGACAATCTAGCCCCCCTGGTGACTTCACTTTTGGGGGAAATTGTTGTTGTGAGTGGACCCGGACCCTACTCATCGAGCGCTTTCCGATGTCACCTCTTTCGTTTCCGTGCGATGCTTAGTTCGGATTTTAGAGGGCGGTCTTCAACCGCCCCCCCCCCGATATGGGGTGTGAGAGGGGGCGAAATCCGCCCACCCCTTTGGTTTTTCGTAGATAACTTCAGATTTTACCGGCCGATTTATGTCATTGTTTCTGTACCTGCTTATATGTGACCGGCGCGGTGTTTAAAGCAAGAAAAATGAAGGTCGACCGAAAATTTGTCGAGGTAGGGGTCGCTAAAGTCAAAATTTGTTATCAGCGCCAGACCACAAATGCGGAGCTGATGCGTTTCCCGTAAATTGGTAAAAAGGAGGTATTCTTGGCAACACTAGCAACTTGTTCGATGTATATTGTTATGCTACATTGTTTCGAAGTCATGTCAGGTCACCGAAGTCAAATCAGGTCAAGTTCATGAGAGGTTAGCACACGCCCTGGAGGGGCAGGGTGAAATCCGTCAATTCCTCCGATTTTTCGCACATGACTCCATATTCTACCGGCCGATGTACGCCACTTTTTGCGTACTTGCTTAGAAATGACCGGCGCATTGTTCAAGATAAGAAATGAAAATCTGCCGATCGTTTTTCGAGTTAGGGGCCGTTCAATTTTAAAAATCGTAGCGCCAGACCACAAAAATCGGCGCTAATGCGCTTCCCGTATATTGGCAAAATGGAAGTGTTCTTGACAATACTAGCGACTCGTTTGATGCATATTGTTATGCTACGTAATTTAAAAGTCATGTCAGGTCGCCGAGGTCAAGTCAGGTCACGTTCATGAAAGGCTAATGGAACCAAACTTGATCAACTGGAATGTTGTCATAAATGCAAATTAATTTTATGCGATTGATGTCACTGCATGTTTCTCTCTACACATCTGGAAATCTACGGTTTGCCATTGTGTGCCTAAGCGTTTCCATGCTGCATTCATGTATTTCTATCCTTTCTTCGCGAAGCCGATTGTGCCGAGCCGCCCAACGGAGCAGTCGGGTGGGCAGCTCGGTTCCGGTAACTGGAGCAGGTAATGACATGATAAAGTGCTCCTATATGGGGGACCTAAGGTCAAATGGTGGATCTGGCATCTATATTGCATCTTTAGCAATGTCCAAAACATCATTAATGGCAATTTTAGGGCATTTAAACACAATCACAGCAATCCATAACAATGACAAGCCAAGCCACGCAAAGCCAGAAAAGTCTGCTATTTTTACTTCATTTGACCTTGCAGATATTGACCTCATGTCATGAAATTTCCACACAATAGAGTTAACTGTAGTGCCCACCCACCCTGTGAATGTCGTTGCTCTAGCCACAATAGAAGCCGAGATCTTAGGGGGGGTGGAATCCGCCCCCCTTCAGTGCGCGTAATTTCCATAAGCCCTCCAGGGCGCGTGTTAAGGTGTTGGCCTCTGGGTATCAAAGGTCCCGGGTTCGACGCTAGCTCCGCTCAGGACATTTCCCAATCCCACCTGCGAAACAGTGTGGGCGACGCCATTAGCCGTGAATGTGCATAGAGTGCGTCATGAACCACTTAATAAACAAACACGGGAGGGGGATAACATCCATTCACTGCGACGGCTAAGGTCACATATCTAGTCTGGAGCGAAGTCAGGTCATACCGTCTGATTAGCGTTCTAGTACCCACATTGGAGTATTCACCAAGAGCTATGTATGGACACACTGAATTCGAATGTGTCGAGAGACAAAAATATAGAGTGCGCGGACCAATTGAATACGGCGTGAGGTTACTCAACGAGTCATTGTTACATATCTACAGTGTCGCTATTTTATGTGTGCAATACTAGTGTTAATAAATGTCTGAGAATCCAGAACATACTATATAGAACAGTGTCCTCGTACAATGTTCTAAATTGTAAGCTGATATCATATGAGTTTATCAAGATCACATAACACACATAACGGGTTCAGAAAACATGTGTATATTTTCCAACATATTTGTATATATTAACCACGCATTTCTTCAAAACTGACATGGTTGGAATCTAGTTACTCTAACCAAGCTAGCTTCTGACGGGAGCTTTATTTTCAATTCCACAGCTAATTCATAGCTGTGTGTGTGTGTGTGTGCGTGTGTGCGTGTGTGCGTGTGTGCGTGTGTGCGTGTGTGCGCGTGTGCGCGTGTGCGCGTGTGCGCGTGTGCGCGTGTGCGCGTGTGCGCGTGTGCGCGTGTGTGCGCGTGTGCGCGTGTGCACGTGTGCGCGTGTGCGCGTGTGCGCGTGTGCGCGTGTGCGTGTGTGCGTGTGCGTGTGCGTGTGCGTGTGCGTGTGCGTGTGCGTGTGCGTGTGCGTGTGCGTGTGCGTGTGCGTGTGCGTGTGTGTGTGTGTGTGTGTGTGTGTGTGTGTGTGTGTGTGCGTGCTTGTGTGTGTGTGTGTGTGTGTGTGTTAGACCGTGCCTGCCGCTGATCGTGCCGCCGCAATACATGGTGCAGGCTGCTAAGCTGCCCAGCCGGCCAGAGTCTAGAGCCGATGGGAGGTTGACTGGCCTTGGGAACTCGCACCGGGTGTGGGGGTTGTATGGTACGCAGCCTGCCAGTGGTGTGAGGAACGGGAAGCCCTCGCCCGGCAATCAGAGAGTTGCTGGAGAGTTGTCGACGATAGTGGCCCGTCGCATTGCACCGGGAATGCGGGGTCAGGCAGTAGACTCGGACTCGGGGTCAGGCAGTAGACTCCGACTCGGGGTCGGGCAGCAGACTCGGACTCGGGGTCAGGCAGTAGACTCGGACTCGGGGTCAGGCAGCAGACTCGGACTCGGGGTCGGGCAGTAGACTCCGACTCGGGGTCGGGCAGCAGACTCGGACTCGGGGTCAGGCAGCAGACTCGGACTCGGGGTCAGGCAGCAGACTCGGACTCGGGGTCAGGCAGTAGACTCGGACTCGGACTCGGGGTCGGGCAGCAGACTCGGACTCGGGGTCGGGCAGCAGACTCGGACTCGGGGTCAGGCAGTAGACTCGGACTCGGGGTCAGGCAGCAGACTCGGACTCGGGGTCGGGCAGCAGACTCGGACTCGGGGTCAGGCAGCAGACTCGGACTCGGGGTCAGGCAGCAGAGTCTGACGGAGGTGCTGTTGGCGGACCCGCGGCACCAGGTTTTGGCAGAAGCGTTTACCGTGTCTGTGAGGGCACCGCTGAACCTGACATCGTCGTGTGCGAAGCCGTCGCCGTTATGCTCGTTTGCAAGCCCTGACAATAGATAGTGATTATAAAAAAAAGTTTCTTTTTGGGCAAGTTATTGCTAGCGGTTCTGAAGTATGCAAATCATAAGCCACCATTTGATGTCTTAGTTTTAAGATACGACATAACATTTTGTATGACATCACTCCGACATATGTGTGAAGCAGGTGACCGAATGACTAGGAGTATCCAGACCCTGGCTCCTCCAGTTGATCTGAAAGATCAATCATTGGATGTAGACGAGCATTTATAGCATATTCCCGCAGCTCTAAACATTCAAGAAGAAATATCTGTCTTCCGAGTTGAACAATAGCGTTAGCAGCGTAGTATAGCCCAGTGTTACGGTGCTTACGATATTGTTCAATTTAGCCCGGAACGTAAGTTGTTTGGGTGTCAACCTGACCCATCATTTCTCAAGTGTGCGAGCAGCATGACTGGACAAGGTATGTCACTCTCGTGGTTATCGTTCTTGTATTTTTCTTTATATTTCCCATACGCTCGCCAGCGGAGTCCTGTTTACTGACGGGCAAGGTCGACGGCAAAGGCTGCAAAAGTTGATGCAATGTCAACAACCAAGACTCCATGCGTTCATTTTGTTTCCAATAGGGAGCATGTTAAACAGGCTGCAACTCAACTGCTTGGCTGTAAAAGAACACGAAGGTATTTGATCTTGATAAACTGGAAACCGTCGCCAGTGTGCCGCTTCGCGCTCACAACAACGGCTCGGCAGTCGCATGTGGGATGTTCTCTATTTGCGCTGTCAGATTCGATGATGCCGGCAATCGCATGTGTAGGACAATGCATCGAACAGACAGCATGAAATGCGCGAACATCTTAGCGTTCGGGGTAGTGTGCCTTTGCTCCCAACCACCATCGAAATCATAGCTGCAAAGCAGCAAACATGCATATTGAGCCAGCGTGGCGAATGTCGTGCAAAAAGTCACAGAAATGGTATCAGGCCTCTGATAAATATGATAGATATCGAGATCGTACTTGATGGACATTGGTAGGATGGCTCTGATAATTACGACAGATATCGAGATCTTACTTGAAAGACATTGGTTGGATGAATGTGATAAGTACGATGAACATCGATGTCTTACTTGATAGGCAATGCATGCATAATCTTTTTTATTTAAAATCATTAGGCACCACTTCTCATAGCATTGCGAAGCCATAATTTTGCCTCTATTTAAGTGTAGGAATGGATTTCTGAAACCGATGGGTAGTTTGGAGACTTACATGTTGTCAGGCATCGACACAAATATAATCCATGCACACAGTATTCATTTACTTCCAGCATGTATACGTCCGGGCTAGTGATGTAGCTTCTTCTTATTTGTGGAGAGATTAAAAGTTCAGTTGATCTTCACGACCCAGGAAGGACCTACCGTTAGAAAAAGAATTGTTAACACGCGCCCTGGAGGGGGGGGCGAAATCCGCCCACCCCTCTGATTTTTCGTAGATAACTTCATATTTTACCAGCCGATATACGCCATTGTTTGTGCACCTGCTTATAATTGACCGGCGCGTTGATTAAATTAAGAAAAAAGAAAATCGACCGAACATTTTTCGAATTAGGGGTCGCTAAATTCAAAAACCTTTCTCAGCGCCAGACCACAAATATCGGAGCTGATGCGCTTCCCGTATATTGGCAAAAAGGAAGTGTTCTTGGCAAAACTAGCGACTTTCTTGATGTACATTGTTATGCTATGTTGTTTCAAAGTCATGTCAGGTCACTGAGGTCAAGTCAAGTCAAATTTATAACAGGTGAACACACGCCCTGGAGGGGGATGGCGAAATCCGCCCACCCCTAAGATTTTTCATACATAACTCCATCTTGTCCCGGTCGATGTACACCATTTTTTGCGTACCTACTTGGAAATGACCGGTGCATTGTTTAAAGTAAGAAAAATGAAACTCGGCCGACAACTCTTCAAGTTAGAGGCCTTTAAATTAAAAGCAATTCGCAAAGCCCAAAATTCTCCATAATTATCCCACACCTTTGCATAACACACCTTGTGGGTGTAAGAACCAACCTTGTAGAATATTCCGCATCAATACCTATCTACTATTTCATTGCATATCTGGTTGCTTTCTTAAAACCCGCTGAAAGATTCCCAAGATATATTTGGCAATTGCCCGCATGCTTCGGTACGTTTGTGACTCAGAGACGTGTGCTGTGACCTCACTTGACCTTGACTAACTCGTTGACCCTAGGTGACCTGACTTCACCTTTTTGAAACAGCATGCCAAACTGATGTAGTATGCCAAATTTGTGCGGCTGCTGTGTGCGGTTCGTCCACTCTCCGCGAAAAAACCTGAGAGGGGGGGGGTCAGTTGAAGACGAGTTAAGATTCAACAGCTATGTTTCAACGTTTCTAATTCAGATATCAGTCCGGACATCCGTTCACTGTCATACGTCTTTTTGCCCGAAGACAACTGGTTTATATTTTCCTGTGGTGGGTCCGGTTCCTCTTCCTGTTTTTGGATTTTCCACGATCCTATCCCATTACCCTCGAATTTTCATTTTCCATAGTATCATTACTCCTTTGCCTCTCCATCCCCCTCTAACTCTTCTATATCTCTTACTTTCTTCATTCCTATATTTGCTTCCATCCTGGTTCTTTCCCTTGGCCCGGTCATCCCTTTCTCAGTATCACGGAGCGCGGACAGGGTGGTATCAATGCTGGTAGATGATTGAGAGAGTCTCAATTAAATAGGATGGTGCAATTATTGATTCTTGGCAATTTTCAATGCAGTCAGGTGGAAAATAGGCCTGATGGGATGCGGAAATTGTCCAATATATCAGTGGATGCTTCATCATTAATGTTTGCACCAATACGTGTATGCATGAGTCTGCATTTGTATCTGTGGCTGTGACTGAATATTTGCGGGGCCCTACCTTGCCCCTGCCCTTTTCCCGTCTGTACCCGTTCCCCTGTTCATGTTCCCTGCACCTGCGTCCCTATTCCTAACTCTGCCTCTCTCGGGCAGGACAGGACGGCCAGTCGACAGTGGCAAGGGAAGGACTGCCTGCTCCGCTGGTGCCGTCCAACCCTTATGCTTCCTCTCGCCACAGTCCCTGCCTTCGACCATCACAGTCCCTGCCTACGACCGCCTATCTCTGCCTATGACCGTGTCGCTGTCCCTACCATTACGCTATTCACGTCTGGCGATATGGCCTGTCCCGGCAGTTCTTCTCTGGTCATCCTGCCGTGCGGGCGCGCTGTGTGCGTCTGTGCGTGGCGCTGTGTGTCCAAAACACTGCATACATGTGGGACTGGAGTGTTAGAACGCAGCCAAACACAGGCCCGCCTCTGGCACACCGCTCCGTAAACATTGGGTCATTAATACCGCGCCTCGGGACCGACATCGCCGGCGGCGGCGGCGGCGGCGCGGCGCTGTCGACCGGCCAAAATGTAAACCACGCAGCTTCTAGCTAGGACGGCCGTCAGGCCAGCTGCGTGCGCCGGGTGTCCTGCGCCCCCGGGTGTCCTGCGTGCCTGGGTGTACTGCGTGTGACGGGTGTCCTGCGGCCCCGGGTGTCCTGCGTGTGACGGGTGTCCTGCGGCCCCGGGTGTCCTGCGCCCCCGGGTGTCCTGCGGCCCCGGGTGTTCTGCGGCCCCGGGTGTCCTGCGTGTGACGGGTGTCCTGCGGCCCCGGGTGTCCTGCGTGTACCTGGTGTCCTGCGCCCCCGGGTGCGCTGCGTGTGTCGGGTGTCCTGCGCCCCCGGGTGCGCTGGGTACATCCGGCCGGAATGAACATCCAGAAGGAACATCCGCCACGCGGAACAGATATGCTCTGTGTGCGGTCATGGGACGGATATGCTGTGTGTGCGGTCACGAGACAGATATGCTCTGTGTGCGGTCACGATACATATATGCTTTGTGTGCGGTCACGAGACAGATATGCTCTGTGTGCGGTCACGAGACAGATATGCTCTGTGTGCGATCATGGGGCTGATATGCTTTGTGTGCGGTCATGGGGCGGATATGCTTTGTGTGCGGTCACGAGACAGATATGCTCTGTGTGCGGTCACGAGACAGATATGCTCTGTGTGCGGTCATGGGGCTGATATGCTTTGTGTGCGGTCATGAGACAGATATGCTCTGTGTGCGGTCACGAGACAGATATGCTCTGTGTGCGGTCACGAGACAGATATGCTCTGTGTGCGGTCACGAGACAGATATGCTCTGTGTGCGGTCACGAGACAGATATGCTCTGTGTGCGGTCATGGTGCGGATATGCTCTGTGTGCGGTCATGGGACGGATATGCTCTGTGTGCGGTCATGGGACGGATACGCTCTGTGTGCGGTCATGAGACAGATATGCTCTGTGTGCGGTCACGAGACAGATATGCTCTGTGTGCGGTCACGAGACAGATATGCTCTGTGTGCGGTCATGGGACGACCGAGGGCACCGCGCGACGCAAATCATAACGCCATCGATCCAAACCATGTCGAAGCTGCTGCTGATGATGTGCGCAGTGCAGCAGTCCGCTGGCAAGATTGGCCAGCCTGAGGTCGATGCTCGGCGGTGTTCGCCTTTTCTGTGCCGCCGCAGTCACGAGTCGAACTCGCCAGTCTCGGACAATGTTTGTTAAGAAACGCGCACAGCCATTTTATATATGCAGCGAGGATTTCTCTCGGTTTGGACTGGATGTGCTCCATACTGTTTTAGAAGATGGATAATAAGCCGCACAGCGCTAATTGCATGCTTGATAAAAATGGGATCAATGATGAACAAACCGCCTTGAGACATTTTTGTTTTATACATTGGCACCAATTATTTAATGGTTCAGAGTGGTATCACACCCGACAATTCAGATAACCACTTCACTATCGCCGAAAACAGTATAGCATACGGTCGCACATGGGGAACTGAATAAGCAATCCGGTCCCATATACCAATTCCAGCAAGTTTCAGATTTTATGTTGTGTTAGCTTGTGGGACTGATTCAATGAGACGAATGCTCACGAGATGCACATATTCGACAGCTGACGGTCACCTGACTGACAACCCCCGCCCCCTTCCCTCCCAGCTTCCCCTCTGTTGATGTCGACGTTCGGTCTTTAGCTGGGCTCAGGGATCCCGTAGCGTGTGAATGAATTGACATGTTATGGTGCGGGTAGTGCACAGACCTGTGATCTGTTGGCAACTATATTGCAGCGGTGATGACAAAAATCCAGGCAGCGGCATGTGCATATTACGGGCCGCGACGACGTACTCGCCATTTGTAACGTACCGTACGGGCCGCTAAGGTTGATTTACGATCTGGTTAGTTGGCAAACGTTCCGTGCCCGAAAATTACCCGGACAAAAATGGAATTCAACATAGCTTTCCGACGTGAGATCAAAATGGAACCGAATGTATCAGTATATTTCGCCATAAGACTTATCTAATTCGACGCACAAAAGCTGACACTCATGCAGCCCACTGTCGTAGTGTTGGTTATGCTTTTCATGTCATGACTGGATTGGCTGAGGGGGTTGATCAAGGACACCTAATTGGAAACTGTTCTTTTTTCACCATCATGCGCTTGCATGCACACACACACACACACACACACACACACACACACACATACATATATATATATATATATATACATATATATATATATATATATATATATATATATATATATATATATATATATATATATATATATATATATATATATTTATTTATATATATACATATATATATATATGTGTGTGCATGCGAGCATATAACTATATATATATATATATTTATATTTTTTTAAGTTCAAATTCGACAACTCCATCACCACTTCACCAATTCTTCTCATATTTAAAAGCAAAAACCATGCCAGGAAACGCAATTAATGCTCTACTACTAGAGGACAGTATATTGTGTACAAACATGACGAAAAGGCCATGCGTAGCATTATATCCAGAACTGCATGCCAGCTGATGGAAAAATGATTTACGCTCATCATTTCCTTCAAAAATCTCAAAGGTTCTAGTCCGGTAGTGAACAACTTAACGAATAGCATCCCCACTCATATAACACATGAGTGGCAACACTGCCCCATTGGTGACTGCGCGTGCCACTCCTATTCATACATTGGTCACACAGCGGCCACACTATCAAGACGAATCACCACGCACCCGCAGGATGATGCACCACAACACACAACAAAAACACATGGAACTTGACTCCAACGAGCTGACATGGTTGATAACGCATCGGTCCTTTCCAATTGACATAATAACAAGAAGAAACATATGCTGGAGGCTGTCCACAATCGAGATCAAGACCCAGCGATGAATTCGTGAAATGGACGTGAGGAATATTGAATGCATTTTCTGCCGACGGAAGACAGTTTATCCGTTGTCTTGAGCTTCATACAAAGATGCAGACTAATGCGAAATATGATTTTGTGTTCAATGCAACATACCTTGAAGAGAACCTGCTCTTCAACGTAACGACACCCACACAAACACGCACACACACAGTCACACACACACACACACACACAATATATATATATATATATATATATATATATATATATATATTTATACATCTATGTATATATATATATAAATAAATACATAAATAAATATATATATATAAACCTTGTCCACATTAAACGAAAAGACCTTGTCCACCACGTGAAGGGTTGATGTACTATCACACACAAAAGGCATTGTGCTCATCACCTGAATGCATCACAGGGAAAATTGGGTTAGACGACCTTTACCTACACAAAGGCCTTCTTAGTTGACTGCACGCTTCGGAATACGAGGCTTAGACTGAATGCGACAGACATTGAAACCCAATGTCAGAAATGTTTGGCTCACTGGCTTCAGTTAGTGCATTGAAATCGGGCACTTTGAGCTGCATTCGGCCGTAAGGCATCGGTAAATCATCGGCTGCTGGTCAAATGGGGCGGCGGCGCTCTGTGCCACGACATACGTCATCCGACCATCCGACCATCCGACCATCCGACCATCCGACCATCCGACCATCCGACCATCCGACCATCCGACCATCCGACCATCCGACCATCCGACCATCCGACCATCCGACCATCCGACCATCCGACCATCCGACCATCCGACCATCCGACCATCCGACCATCCGACCATCCGACCATCCGACCATCCGACCATCCGACCATCCGACCATCCGACCATCCGACCATCCGACCATCCGACCATCCGACCATCCGACCATCCGACCATCCGACCATCCGACCATCCGACCATCCGACCATCCGACCATCCGACCATCCGACCATCCGACCATCCGACCATCCGACCATCCGACCATCCGACCATCCGACCATCCGACCATCCGACCATCCGACCATCCGACCATCCGACCACCATCCGACCACCACCATCCGACCATCCGACCACCGACCATAACATCACACCACCATCCACCATCCGACCATCCGACCATCCGACCATCCGACCATCCGACCATCCGACCATCCGACCATCCGACCATCCGACCATCCGACCATCCGACCATCCGACCATCCGACCATCCGACCATCCGACCATCCGACCATCCGACCATCCGACCATCCGACCATCGACATCCGACATCCGAATCCGACATCCGACCATCCGACCATCCGACCATCCGACCATCCGACCATCCGACCATCCGACCATCCGACCATCCGACCATCCGACCATCCGACCATCCGACCATCCGACCATCCGACCATCCGACCATCCGACCATCCGACCATCCGACCATCCGACCATCCGACCATCCGACCATCCGACCATCCGACCATCCGACCATCCGACCATCCGACCATCCGACCGGATAGTTCGGTTCGCCGGATGGTCCGTGAACCCGATGGTAAATGACCAGTGCTTGATTGTGCGATCTTTGTATCTATTTCTCTGTTGCTTTATTTAATCGTTATTATTATTTTGTTTTACTACATTCCATCATTTTCTGTGTTCTTTATAGGGTGCATGATGGCAAGAGGCTGTAATAGTTAGGAGTATATCGTGAATCGCCCTGGTATCATTGTATGTGTCCTTGTCTTTGTCTGGTGGCTGCGGTTGGCCGGCGTGAGAGTCACGTTCCAGTCGTACCCCGGCGTAACGACGTGCACGTGCCACACCGCCGCCGGCGGCACGTCCTCAGTCAGACACGAGGCGGGTGGTGCGCCGGCGGCCATCAGTCGCCGCTCACCAGTCGCAGCCGCCGCGGCGGCTGCGACTGGTGACCGACCCGGAGCTCGCCAGCGCGCCGGCGAGCTCGCCTGACTGCGGACTAGCTCTGATTTGGCGCCGGTCGCCTAGCTGGGGCTGCCCGGCGCCGGTGAGATACGAGCGGTCGGCGCCGCCGGATGCGGCCGGACCGCGTCCCAGGTGCGGCCGCCGGCGCCGACGCCCGCTGAGCGTATGCCGCGCGTCGTCATGTCTCTCGCAAATCGCCGCCGGCCAGCTCGTTCCGGCGGAACATGTGTCGTCCAGTGGCAGTGACGTGTAGGGGTCTCTCTCGCTCGCGCAGCAGCCGCCAGCTGGCTCGGCCGGTAGTGTTCACCAGGCTCGCCGTCTAGACTCTTTTGAAGGGTCAATTTTCCCACTCCATCCCTGAGCGCTGAATTGTCTCCTGGGATGTCGTGCAGATTTGAAGCGGAATCATGCGGATTTGCTCCTCCGTCCTGCTGTTTAGGAGGCTCGTTGATAATGCATGTCATGCCCTCGATCGATTTCATAACACGTCGCCACAGATGCTTTGTTGGACACCATCTGATTGTGACAGAGGCTCCACTCTGACTCAGGAGAGTTTCCACTACGATGGACGATGGACGATGGACGATGGACGATGGACGATGGACGATGGACGATGGACGATGGACGATGGACGATGGACGATGGACGATGGACGATGGACGATGGACGATGGACGATGGACGATGGACGATGGACGATGGACGATGGACGATGGACGATGGACGATGGACGATGGACGATGGACGATGGACGATGGACGATGGACGATGGACGATGGACGATGGACGATGGACGATGGACGATGGACGATGGACGATGGACGATGGACGATGGACGATGGACGATGGACGATGGACGATGGACGATGGACGATGGACGATGGACGATGGACGATGGACGATGGACGATGGACGATGGACGATGGACGATGGACGATGGACGATGGACGATGGACGATGGACGATGGACGATGGACGATGGACGATGGACGATGGACGATGGACGATGGACGATGGACGATGGACGATGGACGATGGACGATGGACGATGGACGATGGACGATGGACGATGGACGATGGACGATGGACGATGGACGATGGACGATGGACGATGGACGATGGACGATGGACGATGGACGATGGACGATGGACGATGGACGATGGACGATGGACGATGGACGATGGACGATGGACGATGGACGATGGACGATGGACGATGGACGATGGACGATGGACGATGGACGATGGACGATGGACGATGGACGATGGACGATGGACGATGGACGATGGACGATGGACGATGGACGATGGACGGGCTAACAGACATCGCTGATCGTCTGGCGGCCGTCACCTGTCGACACACACTGCGACACTTCGATGGCCGTGTCGGCGACACCTCGAGAGCAGCGTCGGCGACAGGGCGCTTGTCTACAACTCTGTGGGACGATCGATGTGACCTCTGACCTGTCATCGGAACACGGACAAATATGCACGCGCCGACAGTAGCGACAGCCGGGCGATGTCTCGCGCGCCGGTCCGGTAAACACACAACAATGTGTCGACCGGAAGCAGTGCACCGTGCAGCATCAGCACTGCGTGCCCGTCCAATTAAAGGTGTTTACGCCAGCCGCTAGTTTGATTGATGGCCGGCTTCGTCCACTATTTGCTCATATCGAGCGCAATTGGATTCAGTGGCATGATGCAATCAAGATGTGGCGCGATCGTTGAGGGAGGTGGAGGGAGTGGGGTGCCGGCGGCGAGACATGATGTAGCGTCAGAGCTTCACCACACGCTCCCTTTAGTGAATTGATTATAACGACGAGCATGATGCACTCTGTATGGCCAATTTACTGAGAAGCCAATTTACTAGCACTTAATGTGCAAGGAAAACATTAAGCGAAATACCACGCAGTACGTCAGAACGACTAGGAACGAACCCATTAAATATACATTTTCATGACAAACTTCCGCAAGATAAGTCATATTTACAACTCCCCATATTTCAGCCTTCCATTTTCGTAAAAGGTCTCTTTGTGCAGCACCTATGTACCTGTATGACGAGGCCCTCCACACCGATATTGAAGCTTGGTTAGTCAAAAGGAGGCCGAAATGTAGGCCAATTCGTCGCATTCAAGAACCTTCGGCCATTCTCTGGGTTGATATCTGCGTTCAAGGGGATGGTGGAGGCCCGTTTGAAAAGTGAAGGTTCTTTGAAGACTTCTGGAATGGAAAGAGGGAAGAAAGCGCGATGGTCTCAACCCATATTGTGTTCGTCATTTGGAAGATCCGCCTGACTGATGTATGTCGTGTCCGTGAGACTGGTGTGCACGTTGACCGCCTGACTGGTGTACACTGTCTCCGCCAGACTGGTGCACATTGTGTCCGCCTGACTGGTGTACAGTGTGTTCGCCTGACTGGTGTACAGTGTGTCCGCCTGACTGGTGTACATTGTGCCCGCCTGACTGGTGTACACTGTGTCCGCCAGACTGGTGTGCACTTTGACCGCCCGACTGGCGTACACTGTCTCCGCCTGACTGGTGTACACTGTCTCCGCCTGACTGGTGTACAGTGTGTCCGCCTGACTGGTGTACAGTGTGTCTGCCTGACTGGTGTACACTGTGTCCGCCTGACTGGTGTACAGTGTGTCTGCCTGACTAGTGTACAGTGTGTCCGCCTGACTGGTGTACACTGTGTCCGCCTGACTGGTGTACAGTGTGTCCGCCTGACTGGTGTACACTGTGTCCGCCTGACTGGTGTACACTGTGTCCGCCTGACTGGTGTACAGTGTGTCCGCCTGACTGGTGTACAGTGTGTCCGCCTGACTGGTGTACAGTGTGTCCGCCTGACTGGTGCACAGTGTGTCCGCCTGACTGGTGTTCAGCATGCCCTCTCGATTGGCAGAGCTCTAAAAATTACCAATTCCGCTACACACTCAGTGACATCTCAGGAAATGCAGGAATATAACTGAAATTATGCAATTATAGGCTATCAATTCAAATTAGATTTAACCATAGGAGAGCAAGATTAAGCCATTTTTCTTCACCAACAGGGTGGTTGAAAATTTAATCCGCAATCAGACTCCATTGACAATAGTAACACCCTGAATATGCTAAAGAACAGCATAGACAAGCAACATAGGAATATGAGGGTTGCTTTTCAGCATTTCAAGGGGGTGGTAATTAATGGTGGGCAACTAGTTCATAGTGTCCACAGAGTGCATCCAAGAGGGCCCCTGTTGCTCATAGTTGCATTTATGTTTCGTACTTGTTTATTTATTTGGGTTTAGGGTGTCTTGTATATATTATCTTTATGTCAATGCCACATTTTGTTTGCATTGGTTAGGCATGTGTCAGTGAGGAATATTTTTCGTATCACTCGCAGGATTATGAGATCCAGGGATACATGCTTTCTTGTAACAGGGGTCCAGCAGTGAAAGGCAGTTGCATAATGTTCTATGTGAATACCTCTATTTTCAGTTCTCAAATAGGAGCAGATTGGGCAAAAAACGCAGCTGTGGAGTCAACTTGTGTTAATGTTGCTGTGACAAAATCCAACAGCAATGAACTGAGGATAGGAGCTTTGTACCGACTAGGAAACCTGCCACGTGCTCAGCAACTTGAGCTTGGTAAGATGGTTTGTGCACAAACTTCCGGAGGAAATGCCTTACTCTTGAAGTCTTTAACTAAAGGGAATATGAAAATGTTGGGTTGGCTCCCCATGACATAAAGTGTTTACGAAATGCCTTGAAGAGAACCCTTTCTTACACCAGTTTGTAACTGAACCAACTTTGCCGGGCTCACTCTTGGACCTTCTCATCCCAGACTTAAGTGATTTAGTTCCAGACTTGACTGTAGGAGAAACTCTGGGAAGAAGTGGCATGCCATAATGAGATTCAAGGCACAGGTAGGGTGCACAATCAAGGATAATTTGGCAATGGTCCGAAACTTGTACACGGCAGAATTTGACTGCATGAAAGAGGCTTTAAGTGCATATAATGGTAAGAAGAACTCTCCCATTTAAATGCCTCTAGGAGAAGCTCTGCGAAAACGTAGCTTGGCAAGATTCAAAACGCAAGTAGCAGGTACTATCAGGGATAATCTGGCAAAGGTTCCAAATTTTAAGAGGATGACTTTGAAAGCATAAGAGTGGCAAATTGTCATAAGATGGTAGAACGAATTCTGCAATATAAATGCTCTTAAAATTTTGGACAATTAAAATGCTACCCGACTGAAATTCAGAGTAGATATGTGTCCTAAGAGCAAAGGTGCAAAAGAAAGGTTGGAAAGCCAGCATGGCTTACACCAGATTTTGAAAGAGCAAGTAAGGCTAAGAAAGAGAAAGAAACCATCAACGATCGCAATAAATTAAATTCATAGAGCGACCCAAAAAATGTGACGTTTGTTGCGTCTGGCATGCAAACGCTGCCAGTTTTAAACGCATATCATGGATTTTAATAAATAGGCGCATTGACGTGTGACTATATCCTTGTTCAATGCATTACAAAAATGAGACAACATTTACTTTTCTAATTATAAAGAAATATTTTCCATTTTTACCCAACAGTGAATATTAGGAAATAATTAAATAATGCGTAAATAGGAAGTGTGGACACGTCATTAAAAGTGTATACCCGTGCTGCGCATCCAGAAGGAAGGAGAGAATCACCTGAAGTTTCCGTATCACAATAAAATAAATACATGTACTTAGTTATAGCACATGCATAGATGAAGAAATCCATAATTTTGTGCTCAGCAATGTTCATCGACTTTGCCTTCAGCTGCCGAGTTTTGCTTGTGATACGGCGCGCTACAAGACGCTGTATTGACAATTCAATATACAGAATACAATATTCACTGTATAATCTTGATCATGGCATAATTGTCATTCAGATTCAATGATATGGATGTGGGGTGTGGGTTGTGGAGTGGATGCTTAATGTTGTGTGTGGGGGGAGGAATTTAAGGCCAGTTTTAGCAGCTGCACCAGATGACGCTGACCCCTCTCTCAGGCCTCCATACGCTTCCGGTTGAAGACTTCTTCAAATAATTCCAAGATACTTCAGCTTAGATGCCATGGATATTTGTTTTCCCGCAAATGTGTATTATACCACTAATGAATATCATTTAGTGTTGTTTATGCCATACTTTGTTGCATTGATGTTGTTCACGGTCTCATGCTGATGAAAATTGATGCGACATATTCAGTTTACTTATTTCCTGCCGCTTGTCCGACACATAGGCGTACGAAGTATTAAAACACATGATCCGAATTCGATACATCTGCAAAAAAAGGTCTACCATACTAGCTACTATGGTAGGTAGCAGATGCGCCACCTACCATAGTAGCTAAGTAGACACGTTTCTAGACCTCTACCGATTGGTGTATATAGTGTCTGCATCACCAACGTACGACGTGTTCGCTGAGATAGCTTGCAATACATCAACTCCATTGGGCGGCGCCTGAGCAGACTCGGAAGTCGGCAGCTCGAGTGACCCTATCATGACGCATCCGACACGGCGTGATCGGTGGTGATGCACCGCGACCCATCAGCCCCATCCCCACTCACCCATCCCCGGGACGGGCAGCAAGGCCGAGAACTCTGCACGACGAGGGACACAACAAACGACGGTTGATAATTGGCAACTTCTGTTTGCTTTTTCATTTGCACGGGCAGCCTCGCATTAGGTGGCATTACTAGGCTGACTTAAAATAACGACCTACATTTGTTCCGAGCGCTCGAGGTCAGGGTGACCTTTCCGAGTGACTTATGATAGAACGCTACTGACTGTAGGTTATCAGTATCGACAGTAATATATTATGTTATGCAATTTGTGTTACTAAGCTTTTTCGATCATGTGTTACTTGTAAAATCACGCTAGCTGTCACCTGAAAGAAACTGGTCACAGAAACGAGACAAGGATTTGCATTTGGTAATCAATATGCTGTCAGCCGCATCGCCATCTGCACTTCTGAATAGTGATCGATGTGAAGAAAGAATCAAAGAATATAAGCGCGGGTTTGCCGGAGCCTTGTCTATGTTCTGCAAATATTGGAGTATTGCAATTGTCGAATATTGTCGAGTATTGTCGAATCAGTGCATGAAGGGACCGTCAGTGAATACACACAGGCATACCCCAAGTAAATTATTTGGCTGTTGACATCAGTTATGTATAATGATCCTTTGGCCGTTACTGATGATGCAATACAGATGCCAGATCAGCCATTTGACCTCAGGTCACCTATATAGGAGCACTTCATCAGGTTTTTGCTTGCTCCAGTTACCGGAACCGGGTTGCCCACCCGACTGCTCCGTTGGGCGGCTCGGGACAATCGGCTTCGCAAAGAAAGGAGTGAAATACATGAATAAAGTATGGAAACGCTTAGGCACACAATGCCAAACAGTAGATTTCCGGATGTGTAGGGAGTAACATGCAAAGTGACATCAATCGCATGAGAGTCATTTGCATTTATGACAACATTCCAGTTGACCAAGTTTGGTTCAATTAGCCTGTCATGAACTTGACCTAAGTTGACCTCGGCGACCTAACATGACTTTTAAATTAGATAGCATAACAATACGCATCAAACAAGTCGCTAGTGTTGTCAATAACACTTCCCTTTTGCCAATATACGGGAAGCGCATCCGCGCCGATTTGTGTGGTCTGGCGCTGCGAAATCTGCTTACTTTAACGACCTCTAACATAAAAATTTGTCGGCCGACTTTAATTTCTATTGCTTTACACAATGCTCAATGGTCATTTCTAAGCAGGTACTGGAAATGCCGTATATCGGCCGGTACAATATGAAGTTATGCACGAAAAATTCGGAGGGGTGGGCAGAATTCGCCCTCCCCTCCAGGCGTGTGCTAATCCGTCATGAAATTGACCTGACTTAACCTCGGTGACCTGACATGACTTAGAAACGACATAGCATTACAATATTAATGTACATCAAACAAGTCGCTAGTGTTGCCAAGAACACTTCATGTTTGCCAATATACGGGAAGCGCATCAGCGTCAATATTCGTTGTCTGGCGCTGAGAGAATGTTTTGACTTTAACGACCCCTAACTCGAAAAATATTTAGTAGATTTTCATGTTTCTTACTTTAAGCAACGTGCCGGTCATTTCTAAGCAGATACATAAACAATTGCGTATATCGGCCGGTAAAACCTGGAGTTATCCACGAAAAACCGGAGGGGTGGGCGGATGTCAAATTTGGCATACCTTTTTCCACATCAATTTGGCATGCCTTTTCACAATTTTGAAGTCAGGTCATGTAGGGTCAACGAGTTATTCAAGGTCAAGTGAGGTCACCTCCAAAAAAGTCCAACCAGTCGTCACGCTTTAACGGACACAGATATTTTACTGAAACTTTCGGCGTTTGCTTATCTTTAGGGATGCAACAAAACGTACGAATTGAATCTTTCATTTCTTTTCGTTTTTGACTACATATAAATTTTGCGTACTTGCCAAATTGCGGTTCAAATAGAGGATTCTGGCTAAAGTAAGCTTTCTTATCAGGGCAAATTGACTTCCAACAACGTTTCTCGATCCGCTCTACCCATTGGAAAAGGAAAATTAAAGAACTTGAAAATTCAAAATTATGAAATAAAATAAAAAATGTTTATTTTTGTTGACTAAAAAAAATTAAAACCGTGGTTGATTTCGCTGTCCTTTTCTCACTCCGAATAACTTTGGTTATTTCATCTATCCTCCAAAATGAACTCCCCAGAGCTCAAAACATAATAGTCGTGTAAGTCGTGAAAAGTCGTGAAAATCTAGCCCCCTGGTGACGTCACTATTAGGAGAAAATTTGTTTGGGGATGGACCCGGACCCTACTCGTCGAGCGCTTTCCGATGATACCTCTTTCGTTTTCGTGCGATGCTTAGTTTGGATTTTAGAGGGGTGTTACTAACCGCCCCTCCCCCGAGACGGGGTGTGAGTATCTAACGGGAAAGCCGGCGCGTGTTAATAATTTCGAAATATTCTTGTGGTACCAGGAATATGCTACCTGACTGCAACTTTCAGAAATTCTGCTTCAGTTAACTGCGTTCTTGGCGCTTCCTGGAAGGAGGTGATGTGCTTTTTAGTGGGGGGGGGGGCGAGGTTTCAGTGCTTGAGGCCATAATGCGTGTGCGTCGATGCCGACGCTGACCACAGTCTAAACAATAAAGCCCCCCGGAAAACCAAACAAAAGAGACCCCCGTCCCAACCCCCCTTTAACCGATACCGACGCTCCCAGCTCATAACGGCGCCGACGATTGTGTGTTGTCCAGACGGTGTGGTACATTGCGACCAGGGACGTCGCCAAAACATACGCTTTCAAAGTGATGCTGAGCAAATGTGGCCAATAATGAAGACTGCAATAACGATAACATTTCCTTCACTATTCCTGCGGTATTGCAATGATTGGCTTGGCTACTGAGCCACACAATTCCAGTACGCTGCAGACACACGCGAACACACACTTACCTACTAATGCTGGCTTTGTCGGATAAGGTGCAGGCTTGACATCATGAGCAACTACAGCAACTGCTGCATGCTCTACGCTTACCTCGTTTCTAAATGAGAAGCCTGCTCGTGATCTGCCCGCCATACTACCAGTGTCATGCCCCATGTCACACCGGCCAAGGTAAGTCCATGGGCGAGCGTCACTGCGTCCGGGGGTGGGGGCAGGGTTGGATTCACGTGCTGAGATCCAGGATTTGGAGAGAAAGATTATGTGGCATTCCAGGTCGGAGAGGATGACGTTATTGTGGAATACTCCAGGCAGATATGAGCATGCTCATCAAACAGCACTGAGTTTCCATTAATTTCGAAGCAACGTCGCGCGCTAAAAAAAAGAGTGGATGCTTTCCCGGCGTGGGACCTGTGCAACCAATATCCAGAAAATGGTATATGCCCTCCGTGTATGGCATCCACGGAGTTAATCGATGTGGGCTGCAGAGATGGGCGACTGCGTGAGCGGACGTCGAGAGGACCCCAGCAGCACCTTTCTCCTGATGGAGTGGCACTAGGTTAGTGATGGAAGCGAGACTCCTTGCCCACGTCATTGATGAGACTTGGCTGCAAACGAGATGGGAACTGCACTCGAGCCTCCTGGCAGTGTGTCTGTTCCTGTTGCGGCTCTTCTTCGCTGTGTTCTTCATTATATGGGAAGTGCTCCAATTTATTCCGACACAGGTAGTGTTCCGTGAAAGGGTAGTGCGGGTGTTCCGTTCCACTTCAGCAGCAGTGACCATTTCCACTGCAATCTGTATTCACTCCTGTCTCCTGAGACCTGGCCATTTCCGTCAATGCCACACTCGTACGCGATCGGTGGAGACGTCCAACGGATTTCAATTGTTTCATCTGTTTGTACTCTTCTAGAATACCACCACACCTTTTTTATGTAATCGTTTATTGACGCAAAGTTTATGCTATCCTCCACAGGAACTGCATTATTAATGCCCGTGCATGCAACTCGGCATGTAATTTCCATAGAATGGAAGCGGTTTAAATAAGAGTGCGGTTAATATTGCGATGCTGTTAGTCACAGTGTTGCTCTGTGTCTATCCACCTACAGAACCCGAACTTTCTCGCATGGGACGTAGAATAACCCAACCATGACATTTATAAATGTGGCTAGCACACTGCATTCCATCGCCATGGTATTCAAGATCAAAGCTGCCCCCAGCAGTAGGCTAAAGTGCCGTGATTTTGCTGGAACGCAAACCAAATTAACTGTTGAACTACCTGTGGAGCGGCTACTGAGTACACCGGCGACGCTCAGCAGGGGCTGACATGATGACTGACGGGTCAACCTACTCACGAGGGGGTGAACGCTGACGACGTGCGTAGTGACTTGTGCGCGTGGCGGGAGGTCGATCGTGGCGTGGTGACTGACGGGTCAACCTACCCACGAGGGGTATGGACGCTGACAACGTGCGTAGTGATTTGTGCGCGTGGCGGGAGGTCGACCGTGGCGTGGTGACTGACGGGTCAACCTACTCACGAGGGGTATGGACGCTGACAACGTGCGTAGTGATTTGTGCGCGTGGCGGGAGGTCGACCGTGGTGTGGTGACTGACGGGTCAACCTACGCACCATAGGTGTGGACGCTGGCGGCATGCGTAGTGACCTAGGCACATAAGGGCCGCTGGACGAGACCACAGAAACTATAACGTAAAGTTCCCTTAACGTAAATGTCCGTTTGTCTTCACCTTGATCGCAAACACTCCCTTTTATAGACATACATGTAACGTCTACCTTTAATGGCGGCGCAAATGACCTTTATGGTCTGGCTCGCCTAAAAAAGAACACTCCACCCCTGGACGAGACGACAGCCGCACGCGCACGTGGTTGCGTTGCTAGATATGTCACGGTACAGGTGCACTGACGTCCACCCGTCTACTGAGGACGTGCCGGTCACCAGTGTGGCTGCCCGCGTCTGAGTCCGGACGTACCACGTCTGCACATCTGTGGGATCATTAGTACTCAGTTTGGTCAAGGTCACTGCAGGTACATCCAGCTTACCTGGCACTAAAACTGGCAAATGGCCAGCTTGGTCATCAGCGAACATGCGACGGGATGCCGAATAATCCATGGCTGGTTTTCTGTGCCAAGTCATCATTGTACTGAATGACCTTATTCCGACTGGCTAGATGCAACAAAGCAGATAATACACACATCTAGCCGCTTGGGCTCACCTCATGACTGACAATTAGGCATCGTGGACGTTGGGTGACTTTTCCTCCGGTAGTCGCGTGTATTATCCGCTCGGGTTGAATGGGTACGAAGTGTGCTACCAAATTTATCTGAAGTATTATCAAAGTTCAGTTGGATCACTATAATTGTGGTTACTGCAGATAGGCACGAGAAAGAGGTGGTCTGTCCAATCGAAATACGAATGGTTACGTTAGTCAGGTGACATTCTGAATTGATTCAGGTGACCTGACTGAATGAAGGATCCTAAAAGATACCACGAAACAGCTTCGCGTCATTTTGACGCCAGTAGCGTGGCTGTGGTTTGGCTGTATTATTGAACGTGCAGTGCATATAATGCTTGTGAAGACTTAGCAAAACATGGAAGGACCTATAATGCCCCGCCGAGTGTAAATTTTCATGGGTAAAATTTGGACAGATTCCCTGAGCGACTGGAGCAGGTGGCGTACACAGACGAAACAAGAAAGGATTGTGATGTGTTTTACGTGCACTTTTGTGCTTCATATGTTTTTTTTTCTCCTTCTGCGAGCGAAATGGAAGGGGGCGTAAAGATAATCGGATAGGAAGCACAACTATACAATGTAGTTTCAAGACATGTAGAAATAGTTCAGGTATATGCTCCTTTTTGAAGCTCACCGGAATGAAATGGTGAGGGTCGATCCTGAATTTAGTTGTGACTGATTTATATTTGGGTACGAAACACAAAACAAATCCGATTGAATTGGAGTATCTGAAAAAGGCTTCTATATGCTTCCTTGTAGCATTACATTCTGCATGAGTGTATAGTATGCCATAATATGTTCTATTTGTAAGACATCTGATGCATTTTGTTGTCACTTTATATTTTGCATATGATACTCAAGCTCTGCACCATTGTACATGAACTCAACACGCGATCTTGCCAATTTTGTTCCACTGATGTATGCATCAACATATGCATATGCCTGAAATGTTACTACATATCTTGAAACTACCTCAAATGTCCTAAGTGAAAAACACTTAATTTATTGCTAAGAAGGTTATTCATGCCGAACCCCTTCTTGAATGCAACCCTGCATACGCTAGTTTATCGAGTGTCCTAGCCATTTATCGTTGCAACTCTTCCCTTGCTTTTGACAGATATCTTTGGATTTTCATTACATTTTTTGTGAGAAATGTGCCTACATAGTAGTGAGTAGTGGTTTTGCTATCGTTGATTTCATACTGCTTGCTCCGATCCAAATAACCAGCTTACCCACCGCCGACAGGATTCTTCTGAGGCTGGTTCAGTTACGTCAGTTGTCAAGTCATCCACATATTTCGAAGTGTACTTTTTTGGAACTCATTGATGGTGATTAAATAGCAATTTGGCCGGATGTGGTTCCCTGGTGCACTCTGCAGGTCTTGTTTTCCAGTCAGACACTACCAATTTTATGATTAATTATTGCCAGTTCTTACCAAAGACACTGAAACACGTAAACATTTGCACTGAAGAAGCCTTTATAGAAACCTGGTTGAAAACGAATATATACGTACGCGTTGACATTAACTTGGTGTGGTCAGTCACATGAAACGCCTTTGAGAAATACGCCCTGCAAAGAGCCACGGACGGGCTTGTAGTCAGTGTTTTGTACTAAGTTAAAGCACAATAAGCTCGCCAGGTAATGTCTTGTGGAGCTGCTACTGATGCCACCGAAATGCCTACGGTCTAGATTGAGATGTCAGCTCGCCAAAATCCACATATATATATATATATATATATATATATATATATATATATATATATATATATATATATGTCAAAGACTCCATAATCTTGCTAAAAAGCGACACAATAAAGAAGGACCTTAGTTACAGCCGCGTCCCACACAATTAGTTTCTGGGCAACCGGTCATCCACGCCGATTTCCAATGATCGGGTCACACGGTGCTGATTGACAATGCAGGTCAGCGGTTCCGTCATGCTATACGACCGCCCGGTGTACTTCATGCGGGAACAACGCGACCGGTACACGGCAAGTGCGAGCGCAACTCATTAGTGTAAGCGGTGGTAAACGACCGCCGCCCAGCAGTAAAGTGGCTGTTAACGCCGTTGACAGTGTCCGCGTTTGGCAAGTTACTGAGATCGACGTGGCTGTGGAGGCGAACTCCACACATTTGTTTGACAGTTAGGTAGCATGTGGCACCACCTGTCTTCGGCACTACGTGTCGCCTGTAGAGGGCGGCACGGGCGTGCGCTCTCAAGAGTGGCATACGATTGCGCAGTGATCTGCATATGCCAACGATCTGCATCTGTTAACGATCTACATCTGTCAACGACCTGCATCTGTCAACGATCTGAATCTGTCAACGACCTGCATCTGTCACCTATCTGTATCTGTCAACGGTCTGTATCTGTCAACGATCTGTATCTGTCAACGGTCTGTATCTGTCACCGATCTGCATCTGTTTGCGATCTGCATCTGTCAACGTGACCAGATTAGCTTCCTGTTGCTGTTTGGTAACTCATATCACCCGAGAACTCACCTAAAATTTGTCAGTCGGCTGACGACCAACATTCCCCGCCATAAAATGAGCATCATATCACCTGCACAAAGCCTCATTAACCCAAATCCTCACACCCCGTCTCAGGGGGGGGGGGCGGATGAAGACCCCTCTAAAATCCATACTAAGCATTGCACGAAAACGAAAGAGGTGCTACCGGAAAGCGCTCGACGAGTAGGGTCCGGGTCCACCCTCCGAAACAATTTCCCCCAAAAGTGACGTCACCAAGGGGGCTAGATTTTCACGACTTTTCACGACTTACATTATGTTTTTGACTCGGAGATCATTTTGGGGGATGTATGAAAAAACAAAATTTATTTGGAATGAGACACGGACAGCGAAATCGACCAGGGCTATTTTTTTGCCCCCCACCCCCCAATTCTTTTTGGGAAATTTCGAAATTTTGAGTTTTCAAGTTTCTTTAATTTTCCGCTTCCAATGGGTAGAGTAGGCCGATAAACGTTGCTGGAAGTCAACTTTCCCTAATAAAAATGCTTGCTTTAGCCAGAATCCTGTATTTGAACTGCAATTTGGCAAATACGCAAAATTTTTATGTAGTCAAAAACGAACACAAGGAAAATTGCACTCCTACGTTTTGTTGCATCCGTGCAGATAAGGAAACGCTGAAAGTTTCATTATAATATCTGTATTCGTTAAAGCGTGACGACTGGCTGAACTTTTTTGGAATGTCACCTCACTTGACCTTGACTAACTCGTTGACCCTAGATGGTCTGATATAAAAGTTTTGCATCAGCATGTCAAATTGATGCGGGAAAATGTATGCCAAATTTGGGGCGCTGCCGCGCGCCGTTCGTCCGCTATCCGCGGAAAACCTGAGGGGGCGGTTCAAGACCCCCGAGACGAGACGGGTTAAGTGCCCCACGGCGCAAGTTCAAATTGTCAACATGAAGAGCTTCACGAAGATCATGCTGTGTTGCCAACTGACCAAGAGGTCGCATTTCAGCGCAGGTCGTGGGGCGACAACGGCTGACAGCGAGTGGCGGCGGCTCGCGCACGCCCGACTCGGGGCTCCGCAGCACATCACCGCCCTGGTGCTGGCCGAGGATCGGTCACTTGGTGTACAGCACAACATGGCGCCCGACTCGGGGCTCCACAGCACATCACCGCCCTGGTGTTGGCCGAGGATCGGTCACTTGGTGTACAGCACAACATGGCGCCCGACTCGGGGCTCCACAGCACATCACCGCCCTGGTGCTGGCCGAGGATCGGTCACTTGGTGTACAGCACAACATGGCGCCCGACTCATAAAGACATAAAGACATAAAAGATCAGTGCAACTCTGAGCCACAAGGGCCCTTCTTGGTTGCACTCTGTACACTGAACCAGTTGCCCACCAAATCTGCCAATCAGCCCTCCCTGTAATACTGAAAAGCAAGCCCTCTATTCTTATAATGATTGTCTATGCTGTTTTTAAAGATGTTCAATGTTCTGCTACTGACGATGTTTTCTGGCAGCTGGTTCCAGTGTTCCACTACCCTGTTGGTGAAGAAAGTTTGCCTTAACCTTGTTCTGCTGTGGTTAATTTTAATTTTGAATTTATGACCTCTAATTGCATCATTTCTGTTAAATTCAAACATTTCCCCAAGGTATCCCCTCTCCAGACCATTGACAAATTTAAAGACCTCGATGAGATCTCCTCTCAGCCTTCTATATCTAAGTGAAAACATATTCAATTTCTTCAATCTTTCCTCATATGCCAGGTTGCTTATGCCATTAACCATTTTTGTAGCCCTCTTTTGTACTCTCTCTAAAAGCCAACAATCTTTTTCATAGCTAGGAGACCAAGCTTGGATGCAGTATTCCAAATGTGGCCTGACGTATGCACAGTAAAGCTTCCTGATCACTTCCTCACTTCTGTATGATACATTCCTATTTATTGCCCCGAGCATTCTCAGTGCCTTCTTCCTGGCTTCCTTGGTCTGTTCTGATGCCCCCAATTTTGTGTTTAGAATAACACCTAAATCCTTCTCCTGTTGAGTCACTGATAGCACTTGGCCACCCATCAAGTATGGAGCCTTCATATGCTGCTTACCTACATGCATGATTTTGCACTTATCAAAGTTAAATTTCATTTGCCATTCTTCGGACCACTTCACAAGTTCGTCTAAGTCTTTTTGCAGCGAGATATGCTCATCCTGACCTGTTATTGCCCTAAAGACCTTCAAATCATCTGCAAATTTCAAAACTTTACTGCTTAGGCCACTTTCAATGTTATTTACAAATATAATGAACAGTAATGGCCCTAGTACTGACCCCTGGGGGACTCCACTAAGAACATTTTGCCATGATGACTTTGTACCATTTAGCATCACTCTTTGCTGTCTATCTGAAAGCCACAACTCTATCCATTTTAAGATGCTACCTGCAATACCATGGGACTGAAGCTGTATCATTAACCGTTTATGGGGTACCTTGTCAAAGGCCTTACTAAAGTCAAGACTCGGGGCTCCACAGCACATCACCGCCCTGGTGTTGGCCGAGGATCGGTCACTTAGACATAAACATAAAGACATAAAATATTAGTGCAACTCTGAGCCACAAGGGCCCTTCTTGGTTGCACTCTGTACACTGAACCAGTTGCCCACCAAATCTGCCAATCAGCCCTCCCTGTAATACTGAAAAGCAAGCCTCTATTCTTATAATGATTGTCTATGCTGTTTTTAAAGATGTTCAATGTGCTGCTACTGACGAAGTTTTCTGGCAGCTGGTTCCAGTGTTCCACTACCCTGTTGGTGAAGAAAGTTTGCCTTAACCTTGTTCTGCTGTGGTTAATTTTAATTTTGAATTTATGACCTCTAATTGCATCATTTCTGTTAAATTCAAACATTTCCCCAAGGTATCCCCTCTCCAGACCATTGACAAATTTAAAGACCTCGATGAGATCTCCTCTCAGCCTTCTATATCTAAGTGAAAACATATTCAATTTCTTCAATCTTTCCTCATATGCCAGGTTGCTTATGCCATTAACCATTTTTGTAGCCCTCTTTTGTACTCTCTCTAAAAGCCAACAATCTTTTTCATAGCTAGGAGACCAAGCTTGGATGCAGTATTCCAAATGTGGCCTGACGTATGCACAGTAAAGCTTCCTGATCACTTCCTCACTTCTGTATGATACATTCCTATTTATTGCCCCGAGCATTCTCAGTGCCTTCTTCCTGGCTTCCTTGGTCTGTTCTGATGCCCCAAGTTTTGTGTTTAGAATAGCACCTAAATCCTTCTCCTGTTGAGTCACTGCCCATCAGGCCACCCATCAAGTATGGAGCATTCATATGCTGCTTACCTACATGCATGATTTTGCACTTATCAAAATTAAATTGCATTTGCCATTCTTCGGACCACTTCACAAGTTTGTTTAAGTCTTTTTGCAGCGAGATATGCTCATCTGGACCTGTTATTGCCCGACAGACCTTCAAATCATCCGCAAATTTCAAAACTTTACTGCTTAGGCCACTTTCAATGTTATTTACAAATATCATGAACAGTAGTGGCCCCAGTACTGACCCCTGGGGGACTCCACTAAGAACAGTTTGCCATGATGACTTTGTACCTTTTAGCATCACTCTTTGCTGTCTATTTGAAAGCCACAACTCTATCCATTTTAAGACGCTACCTGCAATACCATGGGACTGAAGCTGTATCATTAACCGTTTATGGGGTACCTTGTCAAAGGCCTTACTAAAGTCAAGATATGCTACATCAACCTGATTTCCCTGATCAAATTGTTCTGTGGCGAAGTTCAAAAAGTCCAAGAGGTTTGTGAGACACGATCGTCCTTTTCTAAATCCATGTTGAGTATCTTGAATCAATCTGCTACCTTCCAGATAACTAACTATTCTATCCTTGATAATTGATTCGAGTACCTTGCAGACTAGGGATGTGAGACTTATTGGCCTATAGTTTTCAACTTTCCCTCTTTCTCCTTTCTTGAAAATAGGAACTACATTTGCCCTTTTCCAATCGGTTGGAATTTCATTATGTGAAACTGATCTACAAAATATTATACTAAGTGGAAGTGCCAGTTCCTTTTCATTTTCCCGCAACACCCTAGCATAAATATCATCAGGTCCTGCTGTCTTATCTGGCTTGATTTTCCTGATATGATTGTAAACAACATCACTACCAATGAAATCAACATCATTTGTCAGATCCCATGTAACTGAACTATGGTGTACGGTCGGCAGATTGGTCATATCTTCCAATGTAAACACTGATTTGAACTGCTTGCTCAGCTCCTCAACCATCTCACTATCCTCACCCAATGTAGTCCCGTTTACTTCCAGTGGACCAATTGTGCTAGAAACTTTACTCATCTTGTAGAAACTAAAGAACTTTTTACTGTCCCCATTACAGTTTCTAGCTAAATCCAGTTCCTTTGCTCGCTTTGCTGCTCTGGTTTTTTGCTTCACAGTGTCTCTAGCTTTTCGATACGCCTTTAGATTAATGACATTTGAGGCTTCTTTAAAAACTCTAAATGCAGTTTTCTTAGCCCTAATTGCTTTTATCACGTCTGGTGTAAGCCATGCTGGCTTGGTGTACAGCACAACATGGCGCCCGACTCGGGGCTCCACAGCACATCACCGCCCTGGTGCTGGCCGAGGATCGGTCACTTGGTGTACAGCACAACATGACGCCCGACTCGGGGCTCCACAGCACATCACCACCCTGGTGTTGGCCGAGGATCGGTCACTTTGGTGTACAGCACAACATGGCGCCCGACTCGGGGCTCCACAGCACATCACCGCCCTGGTGCTGGCCGAGGATCGGTCACTTTGGTGTACAGCACAACATGGCGCCCGACTCGGGGCTCCACAGCACATCACCACCCTGGTGTTGGCCGAGGATCGGTCACTTGGTGTACAGCACAACATGGCGCCCGACTCGGGGCTCCACAGCACATCACCACCCTGGTGCTGGCCGAGGATCGGTCACTTGGTGTACAGCACAACATGGCGCCCGACTCGGGGGCTCCACAACACATCACCACCCTGGTGTTGGCCGAGGATCGGTCACTTGGTGTACAGCACAACATGGCGCCCGACTCGGGGCTCCGCAGCACATCACCGCCCTGGTGTTGGCCGAGGGTCGGTCACTTGGTGTACAGCACAACATGGCGCCCGACTCGGGGCTCCACAGCACATCACCACCCTGGTGTTGGCCGAGGATCGGTCACTTGGTGTACAGCACAACATGGCGCCCGACTCGGGGCTCCACAGCACATCACCGCCCTGGTGCTGGCCGAGGATCGGTCACTTGGTGTACAGCACAACATGGCGCCCGACTCGGGGCTCCACAGCACATCACCGCCCTGGTGCTGGCCGAGGATCGGTCACTTGGTGTACAGCACAACATGGCGCCCGACTCGGGGCTCCACAGCACATCACCACCCTGGTGTTGGCCGAGGATCGGTCACTTGGTGTACAGCACAACATGGCGCCCGACTCGGGGCTCCACAGCACATCACCACCCTGGTGCTGGCCGAGGATCGGTCACTTGGTGTACAGCACAACATGACGCCCGACTCGGGGCTCCACAGCACATCACCACCCTGGTGTTGGCCGAGGATCGGTCACTTTGGTGTACAGCACAACATGGCGCCCGACTCGGGGCTCCACAGCACATCACCGCCCTGGTGCTGGCCGAGGATCGGTCACTTGGTGTACAGCACAACATGGCGCCCGACTCGGGGCTCCACAGCACATCACCGCCCTGGTGTTGGCCGAGGATCGGTCACTTGGTGTACAGCACAACATGGCGCCCGACTCGGGGCTCCACAGCACATCACCGCCCTGGTGCTGGCCGAGGATCGGTCACTTGGTGTACAGCACAACATGGCGTCCGACTCGGGGCTCCACAGCACATCACCACCCTGGTGTTGGCCGAGGATCGGTCACTTGGTGTACAGCACAACATGGCGCCCGACTCGGGGCTCCACAGCACATCACCGCCCTGGTGTTGGCCGAGGATCGGTCACTTGGTGTACAGCACAACATGGCACCACTTTGTGTACAGCACACTATAGTGTCACTTGGTGTGCAACACAACATGGCGCCACTTTGTGTGCACAACAACGTGGCGTCACTTGGTGTACAGCACAACATGGCACCACTTTGTGTACAGCACACTATAGTGTCACTTGGTGTGCAACACAACATGGTGTCGCTTGGTGTGCAGCATAGCATGGCGTCACTTAGTATTCAGCACGATATGGTGTCACTCGGTGTGCGGCATAATATGGTGTCACTCGGTGTGCGGCACAACATAGTGTCAATTCGGTGAGGATAACATGCAGGACGCTGTCCTAACGAGTTCGTGCTGGGGCCATTTTGACGGGAGTAAGGTTCTATCGCAAAACAGTCGAGTCCTGGTTTAGATCGCCACCTCTGACGAGGCCGGCCTGTTCAGATCGCCACCTCTGACGATACCAGCCTGTTCAGATCGCCACCTCTGACGAGACCAGCCTGTTCAGATCGCCACCTCTGACGAGACCGGCCTGTTCAGATCGCCACCTCTGACGAGGCCGGCCTGTTCAGATCGCCACCTCTGATGAGACCGGCTTGCTCAGATCGCCACCTCTGACGAGACCAGCCTGTTCAGATCACCACCTCTGACGAGACCGGCTTGCTCAGATCGCCACCTCTGACGAGACCAGCCTGTTCAGATCGCCACCTCTGACGAGACCGGCTTGCTCAGATCGCCACCTCTGACGAGACCAGCCTGTTCAGATCGCCACCTCTGACGAGGCCGGCCTGTTCAGATCGCCACCTGTGACGAGGCCGGCCTGTTCAGATCGCCACCTCTGACGAGGCCGGCCTGTTCAGATCGCCACCTGTGACGAGGCCGGCCTGTTCAGATCGCCACCTCTGACGAGACCGGCCTGTTCAGATCACCACCTCTGACGAGACCGGCTTGCTCAGATCGCCACCTCTGACGAGGCCGGCCTGTTCAGATCGCCACCTGTGACGAGGCCGGCCTGTTCAGATCGCCACCTCTGACGAGACCGGCCTGTTCAGATCGCCACCTGTGACGAGACCGACCTGTTCAGATCGCCACCTGTGACGAGACCGGCTTGCTCAGATCGCCACCTGTGACGAGCCCGGCCCGTTCAGATCGCCACCTCTGACGAGGCCGGCCTGTTCAGATCGCCACCTCTGACGAGACCGGCCTGTTCAGATCGCCACCTCTGACGAGGCCGGCCTGTTCAGATCGCCACCTGTGACGAGGCCGGCCTGTTCAGATCGCCACCTCTGATGTGGCCGGCCTGTTCAGATCGCCACCTCTGACGAGGCCGGCCTGTTCAGATCGCCACCTCTGATGAGGCCGGCCTGTTCAGATCGCCACCTCTGACGAGGCCGGCCTGTTCAGATCGCCACCTCTGACGAGGCCGGCCTGTTCAGATCGCCACCTGTGACGAGGCCGGCCTGTTCAGATCGCCACCTCTGATGTGGCCGGCCTGTTCAGATCGCCACCTCTGACGAGGCCGGCCTGTTCAGATCGCCACCTCTGACGAGGCCGGCCTGTTCAGATCGCCACCTCTGACGAGGCCGGCCTGTTCAGATCGCCACCTGTGACTAGGCCGGCCTGTTCAGATCGCCACCTCTGACGAGGCCGGCCTGTTCAGATCGCCACCTCTGACGAGGCCGGCTTGTTCAGATCGCCACCTGTGACGAGGCCGGCCCGTTCAGTGGAGGGGGCGGAGCGCGTCGGCCATCACCGCCGAGTGTGGCGGCGCCTGCTCTCAGCCTCGCGGAGGAGCTACAGGTGCGCAATGTATAGACAACATCGGCCGGAGCAGAAGCCGAACACACTGACCTGATGCAACTGACTTGACACGATGAAACGACGGCACGGACGCGGGTCGGCACGCTGCATGTGATCAGCTCGGCACCAGCGACCGCCCCCGGCTGACTCGCTCGGTCTCGGATGCGTCTGTGCCACTGTGCCATACGCAGAATTCCCAACACGACGCCAGTCTCGAAGGTCGGTCGCCTGCGGCCGGCGGACACCGCAGCACCAAAGCACATTCTGCCGTGATCAAAGTACGACCCAGGACAAAGTACATTCGGCGGTCACGTGATGCAAGTCACGTGTCATGACCGAAGTGTATTCGGCGGTCATGTGATGTGAGCTGCGAGCCATGGCCGAGGTACATTCGGCGAAGGAGCCATTGGCGGCCAGTTGGCGATACACCCGTCGCCGTTCGCCGCGCGGCGGTGTTCGTGACGCGCGGCGGCGGCTCTGGCGCACCGACACGGCGTGGCGGGGGGGCAGGGGCGCGCCAGCGGCCGGACAGCGGCCGGACAGCGGCCTGTCGGCGGCCGGTGCCATGTGCCGCGCCGGTCGCCAGCGGCCGGACAGATCGCCCTCAGACAGAGAACACGGACGCCGACTGAGCTGGGCGCCGCGCCAGCTGTCCGCGCCACACCAGTGCACCACTACGCTCGGCGGCGGAGGCGACTGTCGTCGTCGTCGTCACGGCACGCTCGGCGTGCCGGTGGCGACCGCCCGCGAGCTGAAGACGGGGCTGAGCACACAAAGACGGGCGCGCCGAGCTTACTGCCCCGCATCCCCCGGTTTTGCTTCGTGCATGTTGCACGTGCGCACACGGACTGCGGCGCCGCTGGTCCGACCGTGCTGCGGACGAGGCGGGCCGTGAATGGCAGCGAGTATCGGCTATCCACTGTGAAGGGCAGCGGGCATCGGCTGTTCACTGTGAAGGACAGCGGGCGCCGGCTGTCCACTGGACACCTGTTGCGTTCGCGGTCTGACCCAGGCCGAGCCGAGGCTGATGGCACAGCTGAGCACACGGCTGACGAGATGGCTGAGGACGGGGCTGAGAACACAACTGAGGAGACGGCTGAGGACACACCTGACGAGACGGCTGAGGACACACCTGACGAGACGGCTGAGGACGCAGCTGAGGAGACGACTGAGGACACATCTGACGAGATGGCCGAGGACGGGGCTGAGAACACAATTGAGCAGACGGCTGAAGACGAAGTTGGAAACACAACTGAGGAGACGGCTGAGGGCGCAGCTGGAAACATAACTGAGCAGACGGCTGAGGACAGAAACACAACTGAGCAGATGGCTGAGGACGCAGCTGAGGAGACGGCTGAGGACACACCTGGCAAGATGGCTGAGGATGTGGCTGAGAGCATGCGGGAGCGCTCTGATAAACACGAGGGCTGCGACTTCAAGTTTATTATGTTAATGTCAAGGCATTGCTCTGCCGATGGGATATTGCTTCGTCAATATTTATTCTGCCCGATCTCCTGGACTCTTTCTGACGCAAGCACTTGCAGCACGGTTTCAAACGTGCTGGGTTACACGGTGTTTTGGTGAACCGCGTTGATTTGCGTAGTATTTTTATGAATCGTGTTGAGGTATGTTGTAACTGTTCTGTGGACCGTGTTCAGATATACAATGATTTTTGGTGTGATTCGTGTTGAATTGCACAACAATGCTCGTTATATACCGAATCATTGATATCGTAGGTGGCTGCATAAACTCTGTGCTTCGCTAATCGCTTTGGGTCATTGCTATTCCTCGTCTTCAGTAATCGCATCAAACGATTAATTCAACCACATATTTAACAATCCATGGCACAAACTGACAAACATTTGTGCAGAATGGCCTGGGCTTTCACCTGACTTTTTTTTTAATGTCAGCCCTTCGAGTTTTGTTTACACGTCCCGTCTCGGGGGGATGTTTCAACCGCCCTTCCCATCAGGTTTTTCGCGGAGAGTGAACGAACGGCGCGCGGTAGCGCGCCAAAATTTGGGATATCTTTGTCCACATCATTTTGGCATGCTGTTTCAAAATTTTGAAGTCAGGTCATCTAGGGTCAACGAGTTAGTCAAGATCAAGTGAGGTCACCTCCAAAGAAGTTCAACCAGTCGTCACTCTTTAATGTATACAGATATTTTAATGAAACTTTCATTGTGTGCTTATCTTTAGGGCTGCAACAAAACGTACGAGATAAATGTTTTATTTGTTTTCGGTTTTGACTACATATAAATTTTGCGTATTTCCCAAATTGCAATTCAAATAGAGTATTCTGACTAAAGTAAACATTTTTTTTTCATTACGGAAAGTTGACTTCCAACAACGTTTCTCGGTCTTCTCTACCCATTGGAAAAGGAAAATTAAAGAAAACTTGAAAACTCAAAATTTTTATATTTCTTTTAAAATTATTTTTTTGGGGAGGCAAGCAAAATTCAAGCCCTGGTCAATTTCGCTGTCCTTTTCTCATTCCAAATATTTTGTTTTCTTATATCCCCAAAATGAACTCCCAGAGCCAAAAACATAATGTAAGTCGTGAAAAGTCGTGAAAATCTAGCACCGGGGCGGGGATGGCCGAGTGGTTACGGTGTCGGGCTATGGGTACCAAAGGTCCCGGGTTCGACTATAGCGTCACTCAGGACATTTCCCAATCCCGCGGCCCACAGGCGAAACAGTGTGGGCGGCGCCATTAGCCCTGAATGTGCATAAAGTGTGTCGTGAACCAACCAATAAACAAACAAACAAACAAAAATATAGCACCCTGGTGACGGCAATTTTGGTGGAAATTGCTTTGGGTGTGGACCCGGACCTTACTCGTCGAGCGCTTTCCGATGACACCTCTTTCGTTTCCGGGCGATGCTTAGTTTGTATTTTAGAGGGGGGTTACTAACCGCCTTCCCCCGAGACGGGGTGTGAGGATCTGATCGGAAAGACGGCGCGGGTTAAGAGTGTCATGTTCTGGATTGTGCACAAATTCATCCTTTAATTAATTTCAAACAATGCGGCAAAAACTGCAGATCATACTATTTGAGACGAAAAAACGACGGATGTTTCGTTCCGTCCAAGCATGTCCCAGCTTTGTGTCCTGACCTTTTCCATGCTTTGCCACGTAGGAAATTTCAATAAGCTGGTCTTGTGTCCTCCCGTTTGCGGTAATGGTTCTGCCCAAAACACCACATCATCACCTGCACCGAACTCCGGCACGAAAAACAATCATAACTTGTGCGGACCGGGCCACATCTGGCAAGCTAAAGCACCAGCACATCGTCACCGCCTGTGATGAACTTGGCTTGTTGACAGGTGCAGATTCGCACCATCTGCAACCAATTACCTGACTGCAGAAGCTGCGTAGCACGGGCGACCTAGAATGCATCGCCAGCGTCTGCAGGAAAATGGCGACCCGCCCAGTTTGGTGTGCAGCAGCCGACAAGGCACCCTCACAGTTTCCGTCTGGCTGGGGTCGATCATCTATGCGGGATCCATGTTGCCTCGCTTACTTCATTGAATCAAGTTGATTTTCGAAAGACCATCTTTTACACAAACCATCCGTTAAACAGAATGTCTGGATTTAAGTGATGAAATAAGAAGTATCATATCTCAATACTTGGAATAGTTTATCTTATGCCTGAGAAACTGAATGCACTGATCCGTTCTAACATAGCCTAATCGAGGTATCACTTCGCGTCAATACTACGGGCATGTAGCGTTGAAAAATGGTGCGTTGAATCAAAGGCAATCTGTAAAACTCTTGGAAACAAACAATGTCGAGGCTGAATTTATCTTGGTTATAAAGGTTACAACAGGTTGTGAGTTTTTTCTCCCTCATGCCTCGCGCCGAGAGGCGAAGCAGGCGCAATCAATCGCCTCGATAGGTAATTTATAATTACTGCACTCCTGCCTATCTCGGTGAGCGAAGCGGGTAGTCATGACCACGTAAATAATAAACGGTGCTCGAATCAACTGTGACCATGGCTTCTCGCAAGCTGTTCAAGCTTTCAGTTCTGATTGTGTTGAAGAAAGGACGACGTACGAAGAAACGTGGTTGAATTCGTGTCATCAAGCATTCAGCGATCAAATACTGTTCACGATGCAATATCAGTATGGCCGCTGCGCCTCTAGCGCCCCCGCCGGAACGAGGAAAGCGAGAAAAAATTGGTTGAAGTTGAAATTGGAAAAACCGCCTCGAGGTGTTTTAGCTCTCTCGCCCGTCTGAGACTTGGGCTTGTCTTGCCCCATAGCCATGTGTCTCCCAGTGAGGTTCAGTGGGACCGCGGGACCCACGCGGAGGGGGCGAAGGGCACCCAAGCTTTGTGAAGGCTAGTAGTGGTCCAAATCCCACCCCTCCTAGTAGGTCACACGTTGCGATCATGCACAAAGAAATACCAAACGTACTTTACAGGAACGAGATAAAATTATGTGGTGATATATCCTGGCAAATCAAAGTTGGTCGCAATAACGTCAGATAATCGTGGTGCTAAGGTAATTTTGTGGCGATATATCTTAATAAGCCAAACTTAGTCGCCATGAAGCCAGATAATCGCGGTATCAAGGCAGCTGTGTGGTGGTGCAAGTTTCGAGCTGCTGTGAGGTACGTGTGGAGAGCGCAGAGCACACAGGAAATGAATCGTTGCCAATCGGCTTAACCGGCAAACGGCACTTCTGAAAAAGAGTGGCTGAACGACGGCTTCAGGAAAGTCAGTATCTGGGCAATCACTTGCCAGATTAGCATGCAAATAAAATCCTTCCGCAGGGGCATCAGTGGGAATAATGTCTCCGATCTCAATGAGATAGCCGCCGCCACAAGGAGGTCGCTTCTATGCACTTCTCCCGGAAATAAAGTGAGCGCCGAGCAAGTTTTGGTTCAGCTACATTGCGGAATAAATCAACACCGCTGACGAGCCCGGCCAGACCCAGCCTTTCCTCCTACACTTTCGAGAGGCTGACAACTTTGCGACTACATACTGTGCAGGTATGCTATTTGAACGGACGCAGCAGTCGTGTGCTGTGAGGGCTGTGATTTCATATGGGAGGATCTACCCCGAGTACGCTTCGTTCTCCGCCGAGGACATGGGGTTATACTGGCCAGTTTGGCGTGTGCAGGAATTGCTGTTTTTAGTCGTATTATATAACCTGTTTGCTCGAAATTGTATCACAATTTCATGAAATGCGAAATGTGATGCGTTGACGTATTTTCAAGATGGCGATTCAATCATATGACCGAAAACGGGGAACAACGACAAAACCCACCCTCCGTGCCGGTCCACGCACAGAGCTTATTTCGTCCAGCAGGCTCAACAGCATTATACGCAAAGGTGTGCCGCGGTATCTAGAGGAGACGGCGCAATTGTCGCGTAGTAACTGACACGTGCGTATATGTTAATCGTCAGCGAAACTATCGCACACAATGCGAATGTCATGTGTCGGGTTCATGCCTGATTCGACCACATTGGGTCAGGTGTGGCCACGCTGAGTCGGACGGGTTGCGTGGAGTCAGGTGGGATCGCATCGTGTCGGGTGGGTCCCACTGGGTCGGACAGGGTCAGCTGGGGCTGTTTGTCTGGATGGTCGGAGTGGCCGACGCCACCGCAGCAACACTCGAGCTGGGCTGCGGTTCGGAGCCGGTACGTCTGACTGAGACGGGTTCATGCAAGATCGAGCCGGGTCAGAACAGATCGGGCCAGAGCGGAGTGAGCAACTTTCTCTAACTGCGCCCTGGGCGGAACCTGGCTAAACTCAGTTGGAATTGTTTAGTATACGGACTGCGAAGTTAGATAGTCGGTGCTCGAGTGCAGGCGGGTTTCATGTATTTCGCTTAACTCACCGCAAGCAGAGCCACTGGGGAGAATGATACTGTTATGTTGGCTGTCGGCTGTGTGTTCAAAGTGGCCACTCATGCACCTGCTGTATCGTTGGAGTTAAGTGTCTTGTACTTGAAGATACAGGTGTACAATCCACCAAATTTAGAACAGTAGAACAGGCTTGAATGCGAACAGCCTGTCTGTCTTCTATCTTTTGTCATTGTTTTGGTTCGCGTGTCTGTGTGGTGAACGACTTGACACAGCCGTCGGTGCTCACGATACCCGAGTTCTGAATTCGGATCCATATATCTCCGACAATAATTTCCGTTGACACTTCCGCTGAATGTGTGCGGAGAAAGTGGTGAAAACATAGCCAATAGGCAATCTTCCTGAACGTGCGGTTACATTATGAATGCACAATTGTCCAGCCGGAAGACATCTATTAAAATGTGTGTTGTTTAATACCTGACAATCCTTTTCTCACTGAAGCATCGTAGTTCTTCATGTTGTTCATATAGTGTGTCTACATGTGGGGCTTCAACGTGTACTACGAATCGCTGAGTCATGCCGTCCCTAGTCAACTCTACTCATCGTAGCTGATTTGTGATATCAATCATTTCTGAGTAATAGAAGCAAACTTAAAATAACTGCGGTAATGCAGCAGCGCCCGTCATGATCATTATTTGAAGACCGGGTTAATCCGCCAATGCGCAGTTACCGTCGAGCCTATGGCATAGCAGTGACAACCAGTGACATTTCCGTTGTGTTCTCTGCCTGAGCGGGAGCAGGCTATGTGACCGCCGTGGGAAGGTGGACGACCACCGTGGCGAGGTGGACGACTACCGTGTGGAGGTGGACGTCTATCGTGGGGAGGTGGACGGTCCGTGTGGACAGGGTGTGGAAAGGTGAGGTGAGGGTGGGGGGTGGGGGTGGGGGTTAACCAGCCGGTGAGCGCGCAGTCGTGGCGCGGACGGCCTCCGACGGGCAGCGACAGTTCTGGCGCGAGCGTGGCGGGCGGCGCACCGAGCGACCTGGCGTGGTCCGGCTGGTGACGTCACTGGCGGCAGACGGTCGCGACGCTGTGGTGGCGGAAATAACCGGCGGCGGAAGGTACGTGAGGCTCGCTGGCGAGTCTGGTGACCAACACGCCTCGGTCTGGGCTGAACTGTGCAGACACTTCATGGATATTAATATCTACTGCACAGCATTGCTTTCATCATTGAATAGGTAGGGTAAAATGTAAGCGAATTGAGAGTTAATTTGCTATGTATGTATACATGCACACATTTATGTATATATATATATATATAATATATATATTTATATATATATATATGTATATATATTTTATATATATATATATATATATATATATATATATATATATATATATATATATATATATATATATATATATATATATATATATATATAGCTGCTCCCTGCATTTTTGCCCATGAGCATTGACAGCTTCTTAAGGTGTAGACTGCGAAGTATGTTCGCCCGGTGCTGCACTTGCCCCGCACCATGATGACGTCACAGGGGAAGTGAACAAAGCCATTACAGGCCAATCGTGGATAAGATGTTAATATCAGCCAACCGGCAGGGTTTCAGGATGCTTCATGTCGCTCAACAAAATATATTACTTGTGTGAATATGCTCGCATAATGTATAGTTAACTTGGAGTACATATACAATTCCTCTGAATTTGTTGGCACTTTCCCGCCCAAAGTATCTCACCAGTATTCTATACAGGAGGATGAGGGATAACGGGAGAATGAGGAGGCCTGTCACCCATTCTCACCCCGCTTCCGCATCAATTACGCTGGACGCGCGCAACAAAATCGATCTCGCTCTTGCTGCGAAGCAATTTCTCTGCCGACAAGGCTATCTATTTTACATTAACTGTCGAGCCTCCACGCCAGGTGAAGCGTAGCCATGTCGTGATCGTGGCTCTTCGGCGGCTTCAGTCCATAGGCATGTCGTGATCGTGGCTCTTCGGCGGCTTCAGTCCGTAGGCATGTCGTGATCGTGGCTCTTCGGCGGCTTCAGTCCATAGGCATGTCGTGGTCGTGGCTGTTCGGCGGCTTCAGTCCGTAGGCATGTCGTGATTGTGGGTCTTCGGGAACTTCATTCAGCTGCTCATCGATCCTGTGCAAGCCATAGGCAAATAACAGACCGCAAATTGTAGCCTTTGTGCATCGTTGAATTTAATTACATGCATAATTGGATTGGGTGTCTGCACCTGTCTCCAATTTGACACAGATTAGCTGGCAGCACCTTGTGAAGTAATCAACTGTCGATTGAGGTAAGGCGTTCGTTGAATCAGAACACATCAGCAACACACGGCCGCATTAGCTGCAGTAAAATGGACGACAACTACGCTCTTGGCTGGAATGCGCCGCAAATGCCTACGAAGAAGATGCGTTCCAGGTCACCGACCTACCATGACCTAGCCATTTGCTGTTATCAGATCGTAGGAAAACGATTCCTCACCTGGTATGCCAAACAACAGCACACAGGTGCGTGCTGATTTCTGGTGCTGAAGACACGACTTCTTGAGGAGATGGCTTATCCTTTGATGAGGGTGACTTATATGTGACTTATGTGTGTGGCCATGATGTCCATTTGGGTTTATGCTGTGAACTTCGCATCAGTTAAAATTGGAACTCGATTGGAAATCGTGGTAAGTAAAGTTTGGGTGAACTTGAATCGCAATTGCCCGCAATTGCCTGGGAGTGGGTAGGAGGAGGGATTCGCGCACCCTTCTAGCTTTTGTTTTGAACGACTTAGAGGAGCACGGTTCTCACTAGCGTGTAACCTAATCCTTCCAGTGTATATAAACACAATGTGTCTATCTCTTGTCGTTCCCCTCCAAGGCAGGCCAAAAAAAAATTCGCAAGTTGAGCGTCACCAGTCGATCTGCCTACTGTGCTGTCCGAAGTTGCCTAAAGCCGAGCTTCTACATCCAACCTATTTAAGCTATTCTACTCACACCGACAGCTGCTGTGCAGGGCCTGGCGCGAATGGCTACCGTCCATGCAGAGAGAAATAGCCCGCAAAGCACCATGTGCCTGACCAGCAGCGATGAGCTGATGTAGTCACAGTTTGCGAGATCACTTTCGGGGCTCATTGTCTATACTTTAAACACTGATGAGGAAAGAAGAGGTCTGAATTTGAATTTAACGCACAAATACTGTACAATACATACATTTACCGCAAAAGCATCCATTTACGTCACTATGGGCCACCTGGGTTGACCTTTAAAAAGTTTCAAGCCTTAAAATGTGTGTAAAGTGATCAGAGTACGCAATTTTCTGCTTTCCTTGAAAAAAAGAAAGAAATAGTGTTCAACAATCATATCGCAATTCGTAATTTCGGCCCATAAGAAAGAGGGAAACCGGCACACCTTTTGGATCATATTCTCAGAGACCTGACCTGATCTCGCTAGGGAACCTAACTTCCATACTAAGGTTACTGTGATCTATGGTATGTTACAAAGGTAGTTTGATTTAGCTTGACCTAACCATGCGATCTAATCTCGGGTCATCTAGCCTATCATTGCTTTTCATTGTCAGAATGCATACACACCAGATTCGCTTACGTTCAGCCCAATTTATAACGACCTAGTGTAATCGTAATCGATGACTCGTCCTGCAATGGACGTTCATGTTTGCCTCGTCTAGCAATACGACCCCGTGTCAACCATGCACATGTTTCCTCGAGAAAAAATCCGCTATTTAATTGCGAGAAGCTAGACTAAGTTTGAACGAAACACATCTGAGGGTTCAGGAGTTATTCACGGAAAGATATGGTAGTGCAACATATCCCCCTCCGTGAACGCAGTCAGGTCTAGTGTTAAATAGTACGATAATGGGAACTATTTATCAGCCATCGCTCCCTTAATAACGTGCTCCCGAAATCGGATACGCAGACCCAATACACATTCATTGGTAGCAACTCAACTCGTTCACCCGAACAACCTATGGCCATAGCGTGGGTAGCCGGTCTGGCTTCCAGCACAGTGCGGGGCCTGGCAGTGACTG
The DNA here is from genome assembly GCA_034440575.1 of Imbricaverruca yamaguchii. Classification (NCBI taxonomy): domain Eukaryota; kingdom Metazoa; phylum Arthropoda; class Thecostraca; family Neoverrucidae; genus Imbricaverruca; species Imbricaverruca yamaguchii. Next base: position 1,233,982 of record JAOTOL010001570.1, read on the forward strand.
TGTAGGCCACTTCATCGCGTATATGAATACTGAGCCGATCATAAAACAACACCAGGGAGATCTGGCATGCACCAGAAGCTTACATCAGAGCCACGGCAGTGACATTTCCTGCCTATTCATTTCAACCTCTTGGTCTGCGTTAGGATGAGTGGAAGTCTTTAGGGTCAAGATCATGAGAAGGATGGCGTGCAAATGAGCTCTGAGTCAGTCCGGTAATAACATTTTATTCCAGCCGCAACGTCAGCATTAGGCCGGAAGGAGCGCAAATAGCAATTGATGGGATTGTTAGAAGGTGCGATGTTCATTAACCTACGCACAGGGTACGGTCCAGCAATTAAGCACAGCACAGGTATACCGTAGCGAATTATCACTGTGAAACACTGAGGGAATGCAACAACCTTGCATAGGCGGAGGCAGCCTCGGGGAACTGTTCAGTGTGAACATTACTAGACAGCCACGCCACCCATGCGATGGTGGCGGTGTCGTGTGGACCTAGGTCAGGGTCAGCACAGCGGCTGCAGAAGGCGGCTGTCCCCCGCCCCCGACGTCAGTGACATCACCGCTGTAAGGGCCGTCGCACAGGGACGAGCTGCAGGTGACGAGCAGCGCCTCAATTATTGTAGCCAAGCGGCCGATGTCACAAACACGGTCGCTTGGCTACACACACAAATACACACACACACACACGCACACGCACACGCACACGCACACGCACACGCACACGCACACGCACACGCACACGCACACGCACACGCACACGCACACGCACACGCACACGCACACGCACACGCACACGCACACGCACACGCACACGCACACGCACACACACACGCACACGCACACGCACACGCACACGCACACGCACACGCACACGCACACGCACACGCACACGCACACGCACACGCACACGCACACGCACACGCACACGCACACGCACACGCACACGCACACGCACACGCACACGCACACGCACACGCACACGCACACGCACACGCACACGCACACGCACACGCACACGCACACGCACACGCACACGCACACGCACACGCACACGCACACGCACACGCACACGCACACGCACACGCACACGCACACGCACACGCACACGCACACGCACACACACACGCACACGCACACACACACACACACACACCCACACACACACACACACACACACACACACACACACACACACACACACACACACACACACACACACACACCCGAACACCCTGTAGCCAGGGGGCAGAATGTGGTCATGGACGCACAGCCACCACGTCACTACAGTTCCTGCGACAGAGTGTCGGTATGTGGTGGATAGTGACCTCATCACTGCAGTACCCGCGACAGAGGGTCTATATGTGGTGGACAGTGACCTCGTCACTACAGTACCCGCGACAGAGGGTCTGTAAGTGGTGGACAGTGACCTCGTTAATACAGTACCAGTAACAGAGGGTCTGTATGTGGTGGACAGTGACCTTGTCAATACAGTACCCGGGACAGGAGGTCTGTAAGTGGTGGACAGTGACCTCGTCACTACAGTACCTACAACAGAGGGTCTGTAAGTGGTAGACGGTGGACTCGCCACGGTATCCAAGACAGAAGGGTGGGGGGGGGAGGTATGCAGCTGCCGAACGGTGGCGTCACCGCCACAATGGCGGCAGCAGAGGGCGGGTGTCAGGCTGTCAGCTGACGAACAGCGGGAGGGGGGGGGCGAGCTGCATAATTGGGAACAGCTGTCGGAGAGGAGTGAGCAGAGTGGGCCCCGACGGACGGCGACGCCGGCCGGCCCAGGTCGAGCTATGTCGCCGGGACAACACCCGTGTCTTGGCACGACAACACCCGTGTCTTGGCAAGACAACACCCGTGTCTTGACAAGACAACACCCGTGTATTGGCAAGACAACACCCGTGTCGAGGGCGAACTACGCATGTCCACGTCCAGCGATGATTCGTGTGGCTATCCAGCTATTAGCGTCCAGCGGTCAGTGTCCAGCGTTCAGCGTTCAGCGTCACGTGCCCAGTAGCTGTCTTCAAGCCAGCACTGCACCGGCGGCACATATTGGTCGTTGTTGTGTCGTGCACCGCTGTCACATATGAGTGGCACTGTGCAGCGACGGCTGTTGGTCGCGATCGATCTCATGAGCCCCCATTGTGTGGTGGTGGGTAGTCTGTGGCGACTCCCCCGATGTGCGCTTCCGGTGAATTCGGAAGCGGATACAGGAAGTCCTGAAAACGTGGCGTCTCACTGCAAAGCACCTATCCTTCTAATTCGTTGATCGATTTTTTGGAGAGTGGGAAGGGGTCGTTACTATTAGACCATCATGCCTATGCTATCCAACTATTTGACTCCGGATGCAATACAATTGTATGCTGGTTGTAACAGTTTAATTCACAACGTGATGCACTTTTGCTCCATCACATCTCCTGGGTACCTTGGCTCTGAATCATATGGAAACCATTTCAATTATCAAATATTGTTGCGTGCTATTTGACGTTAATAATGCAGTATGCTTATCGATCATTGCAGGATGGCCACGTCACAGAGGCCTCCATTTGAAGTGTCCTTATCGAGCGATAAAGGACAGCCATGCCACCGAGGCCTCCCTTCGGAGTTCGCATCAACTTGATGTCATCGAGAAGCGTCATATTTCTGTCAAATGTCAGACCGCGTGGTGGTTCGAATCCATTTGGTTGTGAAAATCGGCAAGCTAGTTCCATCTATGCTTGCATATTGATCTTTGTAATGCGGAGGCCAAGTTGGCCTTTCATGGCTCCGGTCCATGGCTAAGGTTCATGCAATCCTGAGTACGGGAGCTTGTATGCTTCGCCGAGCGGCCGGGCTTAGCATCACGGGAGTCGGAAGCACACAGCGTTGGCGCCTCAAAGCTAGTTTAAATAGTTGTGTTTGGTCACCGCTGCGTGACGCGCAGAACTGGTGCAGAGTCACGGACAGAAAGTTTACATTGAGATAATAGCTACATCGGCATTCGCCCTGACCAACTGTCGTCCAATGTCCATGAACACCGGTGCACATTAGTCTGGAAGATATCAGACCAAGCAGACAAACAGCGTCATCGCGGGTGGAAGTCCAGAGGGCTGGACTCCCCCTCGCCCTCCAACTCCACATGGCTTCCTGTCCTTGCTTTTGGATACATATAAATATGTTAGATCAAATTGACTCTGAAGCTGCTTGTAAGCGTCCCCCATTAGCGCACCGGGGGGGGGCAGGGGGCCCGGGCCCCCTATGAGACCAAAGTGCCCTTTTGGCCAAAAGTGCCCTTTTGACCGAAAAGTGCCCTCTTGGCCGGAATGTCCCAAATTCAGCCCAAGAATCACCTGCCTCATGTGTCCCTCATGTGTCTAAGGTTCCCTTTGGGCCAAAAACTGTCCTTTGGGCCATTTTTTTCCCGCCCATCCCCCCCCCAGTCAACAAACCAGGCCCGGTAAACAAAGTGCTCTCTTGGCCCGGAATGTCCCAAATTTAGCCCAAAAATCACCTGCCTTATGTGCCCCTTCTGTGCCAACACTGCCCTTTTGGTCAACGTTTTTTTTCTTCACGCCCCCTGATCAACAAACCTTCCAGTGTGCCCCGGACCGCAAAGTGCCCTTTTGGAGCCGGTCAGGTGCCCTTTTGGAGCCGGCCAAGTGCCCTTTTCGGTCCCCCCCCCATGGAAGAATCCTGGGTGCGCGCCTGCCCATTAGTTATTTTGTTAAAGTTGTATTCCTGAGTCTAATCTGAGAGACATTTCCATCTATCGATTATATGGTCGACTTCATAAGTTTGTTCACTGAAGCTAGTGTTCCCTTACCAGGCTACACACGACATCTACCACAAAACGAATTTGCGCTTCGCACGTATGCACGAGTAAACAGAAATACAAGAATGAACACCATCAACTTGGAAAAGGGTGGCGAGCCAGCATTGCATGTTCTTCGCTTTGTCCAAAACTGATCCGATTTGAAGCACATGTTATAATGAATGAATATTACATGAGGTAACATAAGTGGGGAGCAACATCGGGAAGTATCTATCACAAGACAGTCAAACTAATGAATATCAAAGCAAATTAGATCAAAGCCAAAGATATCAATATCATGCAATGACTATGCAAGCAACGCGTCCATCATCCGAAAGAATGTGATTATACCGTCTGGCTGGCGTCACAGCAGATGTCCTCCGACCCTGCCACCGGCCGTCGCCCCGTGCTTCGTCTGGCGTCACAGCAGATGTCCTCCGACCCTGCCACCGGCCGTCGCCCCGTGCTTCGTCTGGCGTCACAGCAGATGTCCTCCGACCCTGCCACCGGCCGTCGCCCCGTGCTTCGTCTGGCGTCACAGCAGATGTCCTCCGACCCTGCCACCCGCCGTCGTCCCGTGCTTCGTCTGGCGTCACAGCAGCCGTCCTCCGACCCTGCCACCCGCCGTCGCCCCGTGCTCTGGCTGGCGTCACAGCAGACGTCCTCCGACCCTGCCACCGGCCGTCGCCCCGTGCTTCGTCTGGCGTCACAGCAGATGTCCTCCGACCCTGCCACCGGCCGTCGCCCCGTGCTTCGTCTGGCGTCACAGCAGATGTCCTCCGACCCTGCCACCGGCCGTCGCCCCGTGCTCTGGCTGGCGTCACAGCAGCGTGTGAACGCTGCTGTGTGGTGCACTGACAGGGGGTGAAATTGGTTGACTCCTTTGCGTCCCGTCCAAACCACTGCTCGGACCATCGCTGCTCGGCGACAGGCGCAGCTGTCCATCCAGACTGAATCAGCTGCCGGGGGCTTGGCCACAACGATTCGCCTAATCGATCCCTCAGGTCGTGCGACTCAGCCGAAGCTTTACACAAGTTGACCTCCACTGTTGCAAAAGTTACAAAAGATGACCTTCACTGCACGCCTGGCACTGACGGTGGCGACTTGTGTGACCTTTTAGTCGAGCTGTTGTGTGTCGCGCCGCCAGCGTCAGACGGTCCTGCTGCGATGTCAGAGGCTCGTGCTGTGGCATCAGAGATTCTGCTGCTATGCCAGGTGGTGCTGCGGCATCAGCGACAGTGCTGCGATGCCAGAGGCTCGTGCTGCGGCATCAGATATGGTGTTGTGATGCAATGGGCTCGTGCTGCGGCATCAAACATGGTGCTGCGATGTAATGGGCTCGTGCTACGGCATACGAGACGGTGCTGCGCTATCAGAGGCTCGTGCTGCGGCATCAGAGATGGTGCTGTGATGCAATGGGCTCGTGCTGCGGCATCAAACATGGTGCTGTGATGTAATGGGCTCGAGCTACGGCATACGAGACGGTGCTGCGATGTCAGAGGCTCGTGCTGCGACACCAGAGGCCAATACAAGGTGCGTAGGTTCGCATCCCTCTCAATGATGGGGAAACTGCTCATCCATGACTATAAAGTGTTCTTTTTTATTCCCCCGTACTGGATTGGATACATTTGTTGTGAGGAAACATCAGATGGTATTGCCTTCATCCTAGTATGGATGTGTATATGTACATATACAGATAAGAGAGCGAGGGCTAGAGCGAGTGAGAGGGAAAAGTAGTTAATCGGGTGCTTGAAACCTTCAGCTATGGAGGCTCAGTCAGCCAATATCTATAGAAGCCGCACACAACCAAGGACACAAAACTACATATTAATACAGAAAGTAAAGCGATCACACCCCTGGGATGATAGATGATGGGGTATAGGAACACAATGGGGAAACTACTTTCGTTATAACTCATGATGTAATATTGCATAGGGGGTTCAGATTTTGCCTCTTATAGCATCATGCCTTTACGTGCTTGACTTCGATGGTCCTTGCTTTTGGTAAGCCGCCACAGTGTATGACTTTACGATAAGCGATCAAAAATGAGGTTTCGTCGTGGTGTCCAAAAAGTAGATTTTTAGAAGCATGGTATTCGCGGGCATGTGAACGTTGTGACGATAAAACAAATTTGTTTGCAACATTGACACTCCTGAGGTGGTATCTAGATTTGTAAGGGACGATGCGTGAGTTGGTCTGGCTCTAGGAGCTAGGGTGGGATTGCGTGGAATCTCTAGACAATTATTACCTCAGGAAGCGAACTCTGAATCCTTGTCGAGCCTTTTTAGGCTGCATTGTCCTGCCGACGACTTTCGAGCGTGTGTGATTTATGATGTCGATCTAGCCTTCATACAAATAAATGACATGATTAGCTGGGTCCAATCCATCTTCTGGTCTGTGCACCGGATTTTCCACACACAGGGAAAGCTTGCTAGCGATTGTGCAGCTTGCCTGGATGCAATTTGTGCGTGGCAATCTGCGGTGTTGATCACTAATCCGCGGGGCTTGTCAGCGGAATTGCCGAACTGTTCGGCGTTGTTTTGTGTCTCCGGATATTGCTTCCGTCGAGCGTTGGCCAGCCGTCAGTGCCAGACACCACAACCATGCGGGGCGCGTGAAGGGCGATGCTAGTTTAGTTCCATTTCAATTTTACCAGGAGTGGCTACCAAATGTTTCTACCAAACAGCTGGCTCGCAGCGCCATGAGTGGAGACCTATTTGACCACGGTAATGGGAACAATATTTGCTAACTGTAATGGAAACAATATTTGCTTACTGAAATGGAACAATATTTGCTTACCGTTTTCTGTGATATAAATAACCCATGTTTTACCACACATAGTTCCCCAAGCAACTTATAATAAGAGAACAAGAGCACGCCATTCATTTTTTTGCGATGATCGAACAGATCTCCAGCATCATTTTGTTCCGCTCTTCACAACCACGAAGCCACGCATTTTGATCTGTTTCAGTGGTATGGGTGTTGTCTTCCGGCAGAGTTCGCATTCTGCCCGCGTTCAGGGCAATTAGCAGCCAATTACGATCCCGCCATTTATCCTCTTGTTCTATTCGTGTAGCACGTTGTGCAACAGAAAGCCGTCGCTGTCTATGCCCTTCAGACATTTGATTGTAGATGATGTGGACTGTTTGGTGGTGGTTTTCCTGTCACGTGACGAATCGCAGTTGGCAATCGCGGTTTCTAAGCGGTGTATTGATTTTCACGTCGGACGTCATGCCGACAGGTAATTCTGCCGGTAATAGCCGGGCCATTAATGTTGAGTACAATGCGGACGCGGGGTGTTAAACCGTCGCGTGGCCCAATGACACCTTCGTGACCTCTGTGCTCCAGTTCCCCGCAGTCTCACCACTTCCAATTATTATGAACAAATGCCGCTGGACAAAGGCCGCACCGCAGAGCAGTGTGACATATCTACATCATCGATACACCGCCGAAAATGGTCCCAGCATTCTGCAGCACGCTGACGATTCCTTATCCGTTTCAGAAGCCCGCAGACTACAGTCGGCGCACACTCGAGACCACAAGCGATCTGCTTCGACGGGCCAAATTTGAACAGCTGGGCTGATCTTTGACCACGGTCACGCGACGGGACCGCTGACGCGGCTGCCGTCAGCCACATCAGCGTGCCCCGAGTGGTGTGTGCGTGTGTGTGTGTGTGGGCGCTCGCGGTGGTCGTCCCGTGACCTCGGACCGCCCGGTCTCCAGACCAGGCGGCGGGACGTGGCCTGCGAGCGAGAGCTGCTGCGACCAACTGCCGAGACGCGCGCCGTGCCTCTGGCATCTGCTCGCCGCCGCATCCGTGGCGCGTCGCGAGCACTGCGGACCCGTCTGGATCCGAGGCTCAGCGCGAGACGCCGGGTCGCAGGATTCGGACGAGTTGGAGGATCCGTGCCCGAGGAACCGTGTGTTGGGTTCTGTGCCAGGGTCCGCGGCGGCTAGGTTCGCTGCGAGGATCTGTAGCAGAGCGAGACGAACGGCAAGCCGGACGCGGCGACAGGCAGGGTCGGCTTCGGGCACCACAGACACGGCGACGGGCTACGCGGGTGGCGTGGTGAACTCGGTGCCCGACGGCCAAGTCTGAGGCCGAGCCCGACGCCCGAGCCCGACGCCGGACGCCTGCGGTGACTTGGACGTAGCGAGAGGCAGCTGCACGTTATACGGCTCCACGCCGGCGGCGGGCAGCCTACGGTGGCACGCTTGTGGCTGCGGCTAGCCTGCGGTGACCCCTTCTGCGGTGATCGCGCAGTGCAGCGTGGAGGCGCACCTTGGGTGACCGTGCGGCAGGTCACCAGTAGACCAGTCGGGTGTGATGGCCTCTGCCGCCGGCGGACCGCGCGCAGGTCACCCGCCGCTGCTGCTGACGCTGGTCACCCTGCTGGCCGGCGTCGCCGCCGCCCAGCAAGACGAAGCGGAACAGTATGCCGGTAAGCAATGTCGCGACGAAGGCACGTTCACCACGTTCACGATTAGGATGTCTCATGTGACTCACTGTAGTCTGGCGGCTTGCGGTGACTTACATAGCCAACCTGTCACCTGCTGGCCTGGCAGTTGGCAGACAAGGACAATTTGGTCCCTGGCTGTACATTCTTGTCAAAATTGGTACGAAAGGTAAGGACGTCTTAAATCGAGAATTATGCCCTTATGCGCGTCATCATGCCCTGTAAAATTAATGGCAACCCTCCAGAACGATGCATTTTGATGAGTATGCAATGCGCGGGTGTATGCTATAGTAGTAATAAGCTTGTGTGGAAGCTTCACCATATTTTTTTAAAACCATATCTCAGCCGCGTGCGTGGCAAAGTAGTGACAGTTTCCGCGTCTGAAATACTTGAATTAAGCCCAGGATAGTACCGAAGTTGATCAGAAATGGCACCGACAGCAGATCCCCAGTGTTCAGTGGTGAAGGCCGACTTCGGAGTCCGACGCTGCTATGGTATGCGTCTCGACACGCAGAGCTGTAAGTGATACTCATACTAATATGGCATCAGATAACAATACCGCAGACGTGCACTATTCCTCCCTGCTGGTTGCCATCGGGACTCTGAGCTATGTGACTTCGCCGTCACTTGACTGAGCGGGCGGGGATGTCCGAGTGGCTAATGTTTTGAGCCCTGGGCACCAAATGTCCCGGGTTCAACACTTGCACCGGCTCGTTCAGATTAAACTAATATGGCGACGACCCCATTTGTTTGTATCTCGCCTCGCCCATGATGTGGATTGTTCATTTCCAGAGCAATAATTGGCATAATGTTACTAAAATACGCCTTGTTAATGAGGAAAAATTAAGTCGATTATAAAGCGACTTATTGCTGCCAAGAAGTGAATCCCCAATGTCGGTTATGCTGGATGCACATCTGCTTTTGTTAATGATCTCACGATTGAAATCCCTTGGTTTGCGATATCTAAAAAGTCGATATCTCAAGAATCTCACGATCTTAAGAGGACCGATATCCTAAGAGTGCCGCTATCTCAAGAGGGCCGAGGTTTCAACAGGCCCAAATTCTTAAGAGGGACGAAATATCAACAGGGCCGAACAGTCACCCCCTGGACAGTGCAATGATTCATCATGTCTAACGCAATAGGCTTAAACTGCAAACCATTTTTACGCATGCACGCATACATATATACATATATATATATATATATATATATATATATATATGGCAAGCCAGCCTTTGTTGTATCTGCTATGCAATACAGCGAGTTTCTACAGTGGTCTTTCCCCATTGGCAGGTAAATCTGGGCGATCGTGATGCTTAGAACTACACGAGTGGACCGGAGACCCAGTCCCAAGTTGGGACCATGGGTACAACTTTCTCGGATATGGAGTCAATCTGCAATTATATAAAGACTCTTATGCTGAAAAAGAGAGCAAGTAGAATACGTTGTTTGGATTTAAGCCCCAGTAGACGGATGGATGCATAGGCATGATGGATAGGTAGATCGGATAACTAACTACCAACTACTGACGGATAACGTGCTGTGACGGATAACTCATAGTCGGCTGGCCAATTCAGCATTCACAATGAAACAGGGTAGGTAATGAAATCTGACCAAAGACGTAATATCAAAGGCATGCTAAGCAACCCTGTGGATTATCGTGGTGTCCAAATAGTCTGGTGTTGACTGTTTCAGTCACATGCTTAGGTATTTAGACGCTTCAGATGCTTTGAATGAGCTATGCAAATGTCAATATTATACAGTAATGTGGAAATGGTGGGACAGAATACGTGTAGCAATTTCATGATTTCCGATTTCAGACAGATTCAGGTCAAACACGAACACACACTATGGGTTACGATAAATTATTACTTGTGACTAATGTGCCGTAGTTGACATCAATGTCTAAATGGTAGGTTTCGCTTCAGCTGAATCTGTTAGCAAATAGCTGCATAGACAGGTCTTATAGGACGATAAGTCGTCTCACTGCAAACATCATCATCACGTGCCATATTCTAGCCCCTGACAAGAACACGACGGAACCTAGTGTACTTCAGATTCATGTGGTATTTGCTGAAATGTAGGAACGATGGCTTGAATTTCTGTTCTTTGTTTTAGGTGGCTTATCTTTCGTACGCACCAAGCGCGGATATTTCACTACTGGCGTCTCTGTGCCATTGGAATAAATACCTTTAAAAAGTCATGGAATCTAAGGCTTATTAAAAAGCGCATCAAGTAAGGAAACAACAAATGCCAGTTCCTTCTATACCATATATGTGCTATGGAGATTTCCGATTTTTTTTGCGCAGTAATTAGTCGCTGAATTTGAAAACGGCTACCGTTTGAAACTATGCAACGGTGCGACATATTGCGTGCATGTGTCCTCATGAACATTGCATCTGTCACGTAACGTTGCACTACATTATCGCACCCTGAAATGTACCCACACAAATATCATCGGTCACATCCAAAGTCTAAGCTCCGCTCCAGTTGTCTGTTATCACTCATCGACGACTGGCTAATTTCCGATTTCCCAGATACGTAGCACTGTAAGCTTTCATTAGCTATATATATATACATATCTTTGTATATATATATATATATATATATATATATATATATATATATATATATATATATATATATATATATATATATATATATATATATATAATATATTATATATATACATATATATACAAAGATATGTATATATATGTAATATATATACATATACATATATCCACAAAATGTAGATTAGTGATGCCGATTTGTGATGCTAATTCCATTGGCGGTGGGTTCAGGCCAGCCAACAGCAGAGGGCTTCTCAAATATGCAGATACTTGTGCTGCTAAAACGTCGCTCACGCACCGTCTTCCAGCCAGTGATCGAGTCCGCCACGATTCTATCATGACGACAAGATGTGACATGGAGCAGCTATGTATAACTAATGGCAAGTAGCAGCCTGGCTGGCGTGTTTAATGACTAATGGCGTGTGGCTCGCCAAGTCTGGTATAGCTCACACGTGAACCTCACGTTGTTTCCGCTGCCGTGCCGTTCGATATTGACGAAACTTGAATCAAGCAGATGGTACCCATTAGCAGTGTGTTATATTGGCTGAAGCTGCTATGTAACGGTGATCGATGTCGGCTTCCAGACAACGTTCTGCTGGGACCAGTACCGAGCGCACAGCGTAGGCGGCGTCACCGGCGGTCGGGTACACCGTGCACAGCTGTTGCCCCGCCCCCACTTGAACCCCACTCCAACTTTCGAAATATCGGGGCTTAAATACGGAGCTTTTGGTTTTTAAAAACAAATTGGTATTTTTTTAGGAAAAAAGCTTGATTACCTCCTCCCCAATATCGAAGGCCCGACGAAGACCATTGCGTGCGGCAATTCGATGTTCAGGTGATCCAGAGGGCGGCTACGACGTATCATATGCGGGTTGAAGCACTGCGGGCTGCCAGCAAGAAAGAAAATGCTTTAAAAGGAAACCTGCTGGTGTACAGTCGCCAGAGAACGATTGCTCGTCTCCATGTTGGATGCACAAGTGTTGTTCGGGACAGGCTAGGCTGTGAGCGTAACAACCGTCGCAGAAACCGTAGCAAGAGAACCAGGATCAATAACCCAAAACAACCATTCCGCAGCACGCTTGACTTCGTGCTACAATTTGGCAAAGTTATGTCTACATCCCATTGTACCGGAGCACGCTGCCACACCCAAGCACCTGTGGCTCCCCCCCCCCCCCCGGCTATTAAGCAGACCTCAGGTGTCCGATGTCACCTTCATTGGTGCCACCACTATCGACTGTCTGCTCTGTTCCACAGAGCCCCATTGTCGACTGTCAGACCTCTGCACCCCGCCGCTCTACTCTGCCCCCTCCCCAAGCGCCGGTGTCGACTGGCAGGTCTGCACCCAGTAGCTCTACCCTGTCCCGCCTGGCCGGTGCCGACTGTCAGACCTGCACCCCGTAGCACTACCCTGTCCCGCCTGGCCGGTGTCGACTGTCAGGTCTGCACCCCGTAGCACTACCCTATCCCGCCTGGCCGGTGCCGACTGTCAGACCTGCACCCCGTAGCACTACCCTATCTCGCCTGGCCGGTGTGGACTGACAGGCCTGCACCCCGTAGCACTACCTTGTCCCGCCTGGCCGGTGTCGACTGTCAGGTCTGCACCCCGTAGCACTACCCTATCTCGCCTGGCCGGTGTGGACTGACAGGCCTGCACCCCGTAGCACTACCCTGTCCCGACTGGCCGGTGTCGACTGTCAGGTCTGCACCCAGTAGCTCTACCCTGTCCCGCCTGGCCGGTGCCGACTGTCAGGTCTGCACCCCGTAGCACTACCCTATCTCGCCTGGCCGGTGTGGACTGACAGGCCTGCACCCCGTAGCACTACCCTGTCCCGACTGGGCGGTGCCGACTGTCAGACCTGCACCCCGTAGCACTACCCTGCTCCGCCTGGCCGGTGTGGACTGACAGGCCTGCACCCCGTAGCACTACCCTGTCCCGCCTGGGCGGTGCCGACTGTCAGACCTGCACCCCGTAGCACTACCCTGTCCCGCCTGGCCGGTGCCGACAGGTCTCCCTCCCTCTCTTCAGCCTGCCCCTCCTCCATCTTTCCTCCCGTCACCATCAACTGTCAGCCGCTCTCCCAACATTACAGCCCTCCAACCTCGGCTGCTGGATTGCGCCCCTTTCCGCCTCCGTCCCCATTGACTCTGGTGCAATGTCTCGCTGTCGGATACCTTGCCACTTCATCTAGGCTGACGAATGCTTCCTTTTTCCGAGGCACAGAACCATCCGCCTCTCTTCCGGTTGTCGGAAATATCTTCTCTCCACAGACTGCCTGATGCCTCCTCCCTCTCTTCTGCCTGTCCGATGCTATCCCCTCCCTCCTGTCTGTCTGATGCGTCCTTCCTATTTCCCGATTGTCCGATTCCTCCTACCACTCGGATAGCTGTCGGATGCGTCCTTCCTCTTTCCCGATTGTCCGATTCCTCCTACCACTCGGATAGCTGTCGGATGAATCCTGTCCTGACTCGCTGATTCCTCCTCCATTTCTTCCGACTGTCTGATTCCTCCTTCCACTCTCCTGCCTGTCCGATGATTTCTCCTCCTCTCCCGATTGTCTCATGCCTCCTCCCTCTCTCCCAACAGTCGGACGTACTTACATTATAAACCTTTCATCCAGTGCCTTTTCGCTCAGCTATCCTTGGTAATAGTTCATTAACAGGTGATACAGACACAAGTATGGTTCCACTTCAATTGGCATGGAGCGAATGGGAACATTTTGTTTAGATCACTGACACGCACAAAGGCGTGTCGATATCTCACAATACGCAAACAATGCTATGAAACATTGCCATCCCGACGTTTGCAGGGGACCCTTTGACGGAACCTACTGAGAACCCAACACCGTATGTTGCATTGCCACGGCAGCTAACTTGACTTGAACGGCCTTAATCGTTATTCGCGCTGAAGATGCATGACGAGTTAGAGAAGAGCTTCATTCAGAACCAGTGCAATGGGAGCTGTACAGTGCGACTGTGTGCTAGAAGAGTGGGGATGGAAAGAGGAAAGGGTGGAGGAGGGGACGATGAGGGAAGAGAGGGTCTTGACTGCATACAGTTTCTGGTGGAAGAGAGACTGTTTAATACAACGAAGAATGGCTCTTAAGTGCTCCTGGGTTTTAGACATTGCGTGAGACGAAATGTACGACCCTCAATATACCAGGAGGTGCTGAGTACATGAAAAGTAACGTTAGGGATTATGCTATATTACTCAACGTTAACAGGGGCCATCGTCAGGAGTGATATAAAAAATGGCAAGGTTAACAATTGAGAAAAACGCGGGGAAAAAAGTGCAAAAAATACACGTGAATCACAGAAAAGCATCCTCATTGGTGCAGACACTTCCAGAAACTCCAGACCAGAAATCAACTAGGTCAAGATAGAATCCTCCGAGGAAGCCCGAGCCGATGGTCCATATGTATATATCGGCACATACATGCACGCACATATATAGACATGTATCCAATATAACACATAATACATAAAGTATGCTTTATGTTCATGTAATTTTATGTGATATACCAAGACGTCGCTTGCATGTTTAGTTGCGGCCGAAGATTACGTATGTGTAGAGATTCGAGGACCTTCAGATCAGCGTTGTCCCTGGCTGTTGTTAGAATTTCTACTTTGAAGTTTGTGTTAGTGTCGCTGTGTTCCATGTTAGAATGTTTGTCGATCATGTATTCGCCTAAAGGTGTGTATTCTCTCCGAAGTCTGGCATACATGTTTCCGTAATGCAGCATGTGCCGTTCACTGTTCTGTAGCAATCTTAGAAAGAACAATGAAATCGGACAGGAAGTCGAACGTTAATAAGATGTAAACAAGTAAAATATCGGCAAGAATGCGTCGATGGCTGGACCGATTCAGATGTGAGCATGTGATACAGCATACACTTATACAATGTAAAATATACATGCGCCTGCGTCTTGCATGCACTCGGGTTCGCGAATATGACAGCACGCGATATCCTCGCGCAACGACACGCACATGCGCACGCACACAAGCAAGCATGCATGCACACATGCATATATATATATATATATATATATATATATATATATATATATATATATATATATATATATTTTTTTTTTTTTTATATATATATATATATATATATATATATATATATATATATATATATATATATATATATATATATATATATATATATATATATATATATATAATGTACAGCGTCTCACCGAGGACTCCCGCTGTCTGGCAGTAGCATGCTGTGATTTGGACACGCCGCCAATGGGCTCAATGCAACCTCAAATGGACCCAGCCTGACTGCGAATGGGCCGTTCCGAGAGAGACTGTGATCGCCCAAGCCGGCGACAGAAAATAAAGTGGCTAAAGGCATTAGCCCGGCGGTGGCGGCCGGTCGCCCCGTTCCGGACCACCGCGGTGCAGAGAATGCCAGCTGGTCAGTCCACGCCAAACCGTGTCCATTAGCTCCACCGAACTGTGGACACGGTACTGCAACTCGGGAACGTGTCCGGCAAAATCGGAGCCGAACAGTTACTCGACTTTACCACGGAAAAAGCTTGGGTGAAAAACATATAGTGAAATAAAGACATAAAGACATAAAGACATAAAAGATTAGTGCAACTCTGAGCCACAAGGGCCCTTCTTGGTTGCACTCTGTACACTGAACCAGTTGCCCACCAAATCTGCCAATCAGCCCTCCCTGTAATACTGAAAAGCAAGCCCTCTATTCTTATAATGATTGTCTATACTGTTTTTAAAGATGTTCAATGTGCTGCTACTGACGATGTTTTCTGGCAGCTGGTTCCAGTGTTCCACTACCCTGTTGGTGAAGAAAGTTTGCCTTAACCTTGTTCTGCTGTGGTTAATTTTAATTTTGAATTTATGACCTCTAATTGCATCATTTCTGTTAAATTCAAACATTTCCCCAAGGTATCCCCTCTCCAGACCATTGACAAATTTAAAGACCTCGATGAGATCTCCTCTCAGCCTTCTATATCTAAGTGAAAACATATTCAATTTCTTCAATCTTTCCTCATATGGCAGGTTGCTTATGCCATTAACCATTTTTGTAGCCCTCTTTTGTACTCTCTCTAAAAGCCAACAATCTTTTTCATAGCTAGGAGACCAAGCTTGGATGCAGTATTCCAAATGTGGCCTGACGTATGCACAGTAAAGCTTCCTGATCACTTCCTCACTTCTGTATGATACATTCCTATTTATTGCCCCGAGCATTCTCAGTGCCTTCTTCCTGGCTTCCTTGGTCTGTTCTGATGCCCCCAATTTTGTGTTTAGAATAACACCTAAATCCTTCTCCTGTTGAGTCACTGATAGCACTTGGCCACCCATCAAGTATGGAGCCTTCATATGCTGCTTACCTACATGCATGATTTTGCACTTATCAAAGTTAAATTTCATTTGCCATTCTTCGGACCACTTCACAAATTCGTCTAAGTCTTTTTGCAGCGAGATATGCTCATCCTGACCTGTTATTGCCCTAAAGACCTTCAAATCATCTGCAAATTTCAAAACTTTACTGCTTAGGCCACTTTCAATGTTATTTACAAATATAATGAACAGTAATGGCCCTAGTACTGACCCCTGGGGGACTCCACTAAGAACATTTTGCAATGATGACTTTGTACCATTTAGCATCACTCTTTGTTGTCTATCTGAAAGCCACAACTCTATCCATTTTAAGATGCTAAATGGCTTTAAGATGCTAAGATGCACCAAATGTTTGGTGTGTGAAGTCTAGGAGGGGGAAAAAAAAAAAGCCTTCCCCAAACCAAAAAAACTGGGGGTTTTTTTTTAAAGGAAAAAATTTTTCCCCTTTTTCTCCTCTTATAAATAATTATTTAAAAAAAAATTTTTTTTTATTAATAAAAAAAAAAAAAAAAAAAAATAAATTCTCATAAAAAAAAACCCCCACAAAAAACCTTCTTTTTATAAATAAACCACAAAAAAAACAAAAATTAATTAAATAAAAATATTAAATTATAAAAAAAAAAAACCCCTCCCCCTCACCCCCCCCCAAAATAAACCTAACCAAAAAATAAATTTAAAAAAATATAAAAAAACACTAACAAAAAAAAAAAAAAATAAAAGCTGGCTAGAATAGGTCACCAATTTATCTGATGTTCTACGGACGTGAAATTAACAAGATGTCTTGCTAAGTGAATTTTCGCATTCGTCACAATTTTATTGCTCTTGGTAGCATCATTGGAAATTGATCATTCATTCAGCTTAGTAACTTTCGTGAATAGCCTAAGCTTCCTAAAAATAATACAATTTGTGGTATTCCACCTCCCAACCCCACCAACTATTTTTTTGGGAAAAAAAAAAAAAAAAAAATAAAATAAGGAAAGGGAAAAAAAAAATAATTAAAAAAAAAAAAAATTTAATTTCGTTGGGGGGCGGGGCGGGGAGGGGGGGGGGGGGGGGGGGGGGGGAGCTCCAGGTTTCCAGATAAGTCGTTGCAGAACTGGGCAGTACTTTAGTCTAAGCTGTGTATAGGTGTTTAGCAATTACTTCTGTGATTATATTTCATTAGTTTTTTATCTTATAAGCATTTTCGTAGCACGCAAACCATACTATATTAACCTAGCGACGCCGCCGTGTGCGCCATCTTTGCCTTCGGCGTGTTCTCGAGGCTTCGATTTCTGTAGTAGGAGATATTACAAGCGTGTATATCTCATAAGTACATTAGACAACATTCATACTATCCTAACATACTTTATTTATTTTTTGGTGTGCATAGGGTGTTTGTTGTTGAAGTTTAAGATAGTTTAATTAGTAGTAAGTTGGGGGTATTCATAAGTGATGTGCGCCATCTTTGCTTTCGGCGTGTTCTCGACGTTTCGATTTCTGTAGTAGGAGACATTACAAGTGTGTATGTTTCACAAGTACATTAGACAACATTGATACTATCCTAACATACTGTATTTATTTTTAGGTGTGCATAGTGTGTTTGGTGTTGAAGTTTAAGATAATTTAATTAGCAGTAAGTTGGGGGTATTCATAAGTGCTGTGTGACTATTCATTTTTCTGTCTAGCCATAAGTCATACTTGTGTTGAAGAAAATTAGATTAGACATCTTGTGTATTTATTTAATTTAAAAAACAAAACAAAACAAAAAAAAAACAAACAAAGAAACAATTGTTTAATAGTTTCTCCTTTTCTTGAGGCACTCAGATAATAAACTGACAGTATAGGAGGTAGCGATTTATAGTGAATGATAGTTAGCTTGTTTGTCGGTTGTTTAGCGAGTTAATTTGAATCTAAATCTAAGGCATAAGCTGCAGCGTTAGGATGGTTTCGACCAGGATGCAGGCACTAGAGGAAGAAATTAGGGCCCTTAAGGCAGAGGTTTCCAATCTCAAGGCAGCCCTTGTTGCACAGGGTAGGCAAGATAAAGCAACAAGGGGTCACCCCGTAGCAGGGACGTCATATGCCCAGGTGGTCGCAGGCCACCAGGTAGCTGAGGCTTCCCCTGCTGTGGAGGTGGCTGGGATCTCTCAGGAGGGGAGTTTTAATAGTGAACAGAGGAGGGGTAGTTCTGGTAGGTCACAGGAGGGGAAGTGGCATGAGGTCAGGGGGTGGAGGATTTGGAGACGCGAACCTAAGGAAAAGGTTAGTGAGTGGCAGGTGGCAGGTGGTAGGAGGGGGAGGAAGTCTAGCCAACCGACCCAGCGGGCAGGTATAGTAACAACAAATATGTTCCAGGCATTGGATGACTGCCCCCAGGATAGCAGTAGTAAGGAGTCAGTGCTGGTCATAGGAGACTCTCGTGTGCGATATTTAGAGCGGGTATTTTGTAAAGGTAGGAGGGACAGGAGGTGCATCACCAGGCCTGGTGCCAAGGTGAAGGACCTGGTACCTGTGGTGGCACAGGTCACCAGTGATCACCAGTTTAACACAGTCATAGTGCATGTAGGGGTAAATAGCATAGGGCAGACTAGGAGTGAGGAGCTTCTGCGGGAGTACAGGGCCCTTCTGGCCACCCTCAAGGGTACCAATAGAGTCATTATAACAGGAATTTTGCCTAGGGCTAGAGCCTCCCCTGAGTGGAGCTCTAGGGCACTGGCAGCTAACGCCAGGGTAGGAAAGCTCTGCCATGAGCTAGGTTTTACATTTGTAGACGAGTGGAGCAGGTTTTATGCATCGTGGGACCTCTATCAGAGGGATGGCCTGCATTTTTCTGGGAAGGGGGTCCATGTGTTAGGCAAAGTATACGAGCATGTCCTTCAGGGAAACTAGGAAATGGGGTGGGGAGGGATGAAATTGCATTGCCAACTCAGGACTATTCCAATAGTGTCAGCCAAGGCAATAGAACCTCAAAGTCTGCAAATAGGGACAGCAGCAACTCAAGGGGACAGAGTTATAGTTCATCTAGTGATAAAAGAACTCCTCAATATGAAAAAGCTAAAGGTGGTTATGGAGCATTCGTTAAGTGTATGATGTTTAATGCTCAGAGTATCCGTTCCAAATTTGATGAGTTCAAGTGTTATGTTGCTGAGGAGGAACCGGACTTTGTTTGCATTACGGAGGCATGGGTCAGTGAAGGGTATTTTGGAGATAACTTACAGGACTATGAGATTCAGGGATACAATATGTTTTCGTGCAATAGGGGTCCAGCAATGAAAGGGGGTGGTGTAATGCTCTATATAAATAGCTTATTCAGTTCTCAAAAAGTAGCAGGTGGGGATAAAAATGTGTCTGTGGAGTCCATTTGGCTTGATGTCACTGTGGGAAAAGGCAACAGCAATACTCTTAGGATAGGAGCTTTCTACCGATCAGGAACCCTGCCAAATTCTCAGCAACTGGAGCTTGACAAGGTGATTTGTGAGGAAATCAGTAGAAACTTTAAGAGGAAGTGCCTCATTCTCGGTGACTTTAATCTAAAAGGTTATGAAAATGCTGGTGTTGGCACCCCATCATGCAAAATGTTTAGGAAATGCCTTGAAGAGGACCTGTTCTTACACCAGTTTGTATCGGAACCTACCAGGCATGGTTCATTCTTGGACCTTGTATTCTCGGATTTAAGTGACTTGGTTCAAGACTTGACTGTAGGCGAAACTCTGGGAAAAAGTGACCATAACATAGTTAGATTCAAGGCACATGTAGGGGAAATTATCAAGGATAATTTGGTAAAGGTTCCAAATTTCAACAGAGCAGACTTTAACGGCATGAGAGCGGCTTTAAGTGCCATCAGATGGGAAGAACAATTCTCCAATTTAAATGCCTGTGAAATGTGGGAAAAGTTCAAATCTTACTTGAAGGAAACTCAGATTAGACATGTCCCCCAAAAGCAAAGACGCAAAAGAAGGGTAGGGAAGCCAGCATGGCTTACACCAGACGTCATAAAAACAATTAAGGCTAAGAAAACTGCATTTATAGTTTTTAAAGAAGCCTCAAATGTCGTTAATCTAAAGGCGTATCGAAAAGCTAGAGACACTGTGAAGCAAAAAACCAGAGCAGCAAAGCGAGCAAAAGAACTGGATTTAGCTAGAAACTGTAATGGGGACAGTAAAAAGTTCTTTAGTTTCTACAAGCTGAGTAAAGTTTCTAGCACAATTGGTCCACTGGAAGTAAATGGGACTACATTGGGTGAGGATAGTGAGATGGTTGAGGAGCTGAGCAAGCAGTTCAAATCAGTGTTTACATTGGAAGATATGACCAATCTGCCGACCATACACCATAGTTCAGTGACATGGGATCTGACAAATGATGTTGATTTCATTGATAGTGATGTTGTTTACAATCATATCAGGAAAATAAAGCAAAATAAGGCAGCAGGACCTGATGAAATTTATGCTAGGGTGTTGCGGGAAACTGAAAAGGAACTGGCATTTCCACTTAGTATAATATTTTGTAGATCAGTTTCACATAATGAAATTCCAACCGATTGGAAAAGGGCAAATGTAGTTCCTATTTTCAAGAAAGGAGAAAGAGGGAAAGTTGAGAACTATAGGCCAATAAGTCTCACATCCCTAGTATGCAAGGTACTCGAATCAATTATCAAGGATAGAATAGTTAGTTATCTGGAAGGTAGCAGATTGATTCAAAATACTCAACATGGGTTTAGAAAAGGACGATCGTGTCTCACAAACCTCTTGGACTTTTTGAACTTCGCCACAGAACAATTTGATCAGGGAAATCAGGTTGATGTAGCATATCTTGACTTTAGTAAGGCCTTTGACAAGGTACCCCATAAACGGTTAATGATACAGCTTCAGTCCCATGGTATTGCAGGTAGCATCTTAAAATGGATAGAGTTGTGGCTTTCAGATAGACAGCAAAGAGTGATGCTAAATGGTACAAAGTCATCATGGCAAAATGTTCTTAGTGGAGTCCCCCAGGGGTCAGTACTAGGGCCATTACTGTTCATTATATTTGTAAATAACATTGAAAGTGGCCTAAGCAGTAAAGTTTTGAAATTTGCGGATGATTTGAAGGTCTTTAGAGCAATAACTGGTCAGGATGAGCATATCTCGCTGCAAAAAGACTTAGACGAACTTGTGAAGTGGTCCGAAGAATGGCAAATGAAATTTAACTTTGATAAGTGCAAAATCATGCATGTAGGTAAGCAGCATATGAAGGCTCCATACTTGATGGGTGGCCAAGTGCTATCAGTGACTCAACAGGAGAAGGATTTAGGTGTTATTCTAAACACAAAACTGGGGGCATCAGAACAGACCAAGGAAGCCAGGAAGAAGGCACTGAGAATGCTCGGGGCAATAAATAGGAATGTATCATACAGAAGTGAGGAAGTGATCAGGAAGCTTTACTGTGCATACGTCAGGCCACATTTGGAATACTGCATCCAAGCTTGGTCTCCTAGCTATGAAAAAGATTGTTGGCTTTTGGAGAGAGTACAAAAGAGGGCTACAAAAATGGTTAATGACATAAGCAACCTGGCATATGAGGAAAGATTGAAGAAATTGAATATGTTTTCACTTAGATATAGAAGGCTGAGAGGAGATCTCATCGAGGTCTTTAAATTTGTCAATGGTCTGGAGAGGGGATACCTTGGGGAAATGTTTGAATTTAACAGAAATGATGCAATTAGAGGTCATAAATTCAAAATTAAAGTTAACCACAGCAGAACAAGGTTAAGGCAAACTTTCTTCACCAACAGGGTAGTGGAACACTGGAACCAGCTGCCAGAAAACATCGTCAGTAGCAGCACATTGAACATCTTTAAAAACAGCATAGACAATCATTATAAGAATATAGGGCTTGCTTTTCAGTATTACAGGGAGGGCTGATTAACAGTTTTGGTGTGCAACTGGTTCAGTGTACAGAGTGCAACCAAGAAGGGCCCTTGTGGCTCATAGTTGCACTAATCTTTTATGTCTTTATGTCTTTTTGTCTTTTTACGAAAAATTTATTTTTATTTACCACAACACTCTAAACTTTTTTAAAACTTATAGCAGAAGCGGAGAAAATGGGAGTAAAGGTATTTAACCTGGTTGTCGAGAAGAAAAAAAACTTTGAGTTTTTACCAAAGCTACACAAAAATACACTAAACGTAAATATCTTCACATAAGCCGATGCACTGCTGGGAATGTTCCAAAGCAATGGAATGTTGGATAATGCTGCTCACTCCATCGACTTTTAAATAATGTTCAATACGTTGTCGGAAGCAGGATAGCTATGTGACGGCAACACTTTAATGCTGTTCCATAAAACAGTTCTCGCACTATCCATTGAGCACATATAGAAATCAACATTTGCTAGCCTGCACAACACGTAGGCTTACAAGTCGCGGCCCTGATTTTTGGTTTCTTAAAAAAAAAATAAAAAAAAATTTCTTTTACGTTAAAGAAAAATTTTTTTTAGCTTAAAAAACTTTACCCCAAAACCCAAAAAAGCCTGCCAAAAAAAAACCAAAAAATTTTTATTTTGCCTTCCATTTTTAAAAAAAAATAAATTATTTTTTTTTTTTTTTTTTTTAAAAAAAAAAAAAAAAAAATTAATTTTAATTTTTAGGTGAGTAATTTTTTTTGAGGAAAAAAAAAAAAAAAAAAAACAAAAAAAAAAAAATTATTTTTTTTTACCCAAAAACATATGGTTAAATAAACCACGAAAAAAAAAAAAAAAATTTTATTTTTTATCCACCCCTAACAAAAAAAAAAAATAAAAAAAAAAATTACGTCTTGTACGTGACAGCAACGTAGTAGAACACCAACTATGCCCTCCTTACCAAAAGCCCCCCAAAAAAAACAATAAGTTGGCTTCTTCGTTCGCCAAAAAAGAAAGGCTTAACAGAAATTTTGTCCCCCCCCCTCCTGTCCGAAAAAAAAAAAAAAAAAAAAAAAAAAACCCAAAAAATTGTAGAGGAAAAAAAAAAATCTACCAATTCCTTACTTCCCCCCCCCCCTCCCAAAAAAAAAAAGCCCAAAAAAAAAATTTAACACCCCTCCCCCCAAACAAAATTTTTTTTTTTTTTTTTGGGGGGAAAAAAACTTGGGGGGGGGGGGGGGCGCAACAAAAAAAATTTTTGGGGGGGGGGCCCCCCCCGACCACGCAGGGGGTCTTTCCCCCGAGAAAAAAGAAGATGTGTGGGGCAGCCCGGATCGTCTTCCCGCCTCAGGTGTCCGGGGCACGGCTGTGCGAACACCAGCCGGCAAGCGGACACCAGCCGACAGGCGGACATTAGCCGGCAGGCGGACACAAGTCGGCAGGCGGACACCAGCCGGCAGGCGGACACCAGCCGACAGGCGGACATTAGCCGGCAGGCGGACACAAGTCGGCAGGCGGACACCAGCCGGCAGGCGGACACCAGCCGGCAGGCGGACACCAGCCGGCAGGCGGACACCAGCCGGCAGGCGGACACCAGCCGGCAGGCGGACACCAGTCGGCAGGCGGATACCTGCCGTTGGCCAGGCCGCGACGCTTTGTGGTGCAAACGCAATCGGCATCATCGGCACCTCCCAGGGAGCGGGCAGTCTATGCGTCGAGGCGTGACTTCAGGACCGTGACGGGTGTCCCTTCTCGTGACACTGCGCGAGTCCATGACCTTGACATGACGCGGCTGCGTCCCGTGACACCAGTCTCAGGTCACGCGTGACAGTCGGTGGTCTGCGGGCCGCCGAGCCACAGATCCAGCGTTCCACACAGTGTCTCGAGCCGGTGTTTTCTCGCGTGGTCACAGTGGAGACGACAGTCCGCCACAGGTGACAGCATGTGTTCGCCACGGGCATAACTAAAGCGAAGTTTCGTGACGACTGCCACCCGGATTGCGTTCAAATGCTAACCTGCTCCAGCAGAAAATAACGGCAGCCTCATATGCACTGTCTATCCAGGTGGCGTATCTGAACATCCATCAAAAGACGGCACTGGTACCACGGTAGTCACTACTCTTCACGCAAGGTTCCCCTCTGACACAAATGGCTGGCAATATCCTGAATCATGATTTGGCTGATTTCAGTGCGCACATCTATGCATCACGGCGACGCCGAAGTGTTGCGTGGGCTGCATTATGCATATCAATAGGTCGTTCTGTGTCGTGCTAGCACAACCTTCGCTGGTCTCCTCACCGTGTTTTTTTCTTGCAGCATACACAAAGTCCGTCAAATTATTTCAATGAACATGCAAAGCCATTTTATTCATACCTAGGCAAACTACAGAGGTAACTCTAGGTAAAGGGTTTATATTTATGTAAAGTTTATACGGTATGTACCGTATATACGGTATATACGGTATTTAAAACGTTTCCCTTGGCATTTACTGACTCCTACATCAGTATCCCGTCCTGAAGAAGTTTGGATGGATTCTAGAGAATAGGAATCAGTTCTGGCAAGTGGATTCAACGTATTAACAGGCAGCACATTCGTCGCAACCCTAGATATTTCCTTTGTGAATGCGCATGAGCAATTAAAACAAAGTGGTTCCAATGGAAGCCTACTGATTTTGACCTATGAGATATATGAGAGCTGAGGTGACCTATCCATTATATGGGAGCTGGGGTGTTTCACCTTTGCGAATCCATCAGAATGCCTGGCCTCAAATTGGTATCTGACCGATATGTGCGACATCAACGTACATTACTTTTGTATTTCATATTGGTTTTGCCCAACCAAAGCGTGGCGGCATTAGAAAAGTTCCGATGATACATTGCTATTTAAAATGCAAGTGTCTCATTCATGATGCATTCAAAATGCAAAAGCAAATTAAAAATAAAGATATCACAGATGTTAACGGAACAGATTAGAGAAAATGCCCAAACAACCTTTAGAGAAAAGGCGTCGGACGAGTATGCAATTTGTACGCTGCAGTACATTGCACTAAATATTTTTCGAAAATTCAGAGAACCAATTTGGAATAATTAGGAGTAGTTTAGGCTCCCTTTGGACGCACTGATATGCATTACCTGTTTCTGTCTGGTGAAAAACCCTGATTACACACTCTTTCTTGAAAAGCCATGGCACGTCTTCTAAGAACTCTCATCAGGTGATAGTGTTCAAGGCAAGTACCAGCTAAATGCACCTGCTCATCCACGTGGGGGGGTATACGGGTACCCACCGCATCAACATCCACGTGAGGGTATGCGGGTACCCGCCGCATCAACATCCACGACTCTCTGTGTTGCAGACGTATGCAACATTCAGCATTAACAGGCGCCCTGGAGGAGGGGGCCGAAATCCGCCCACCCCTCCGGTTTTTCATAGATAACTCCAAATTTTACCGGCCGATATGCGCCATTGTTTGTCTACCTGCCAATAAATGACCGGCGCGTTGTTTGAAGTAAGAAAATGAAAATCGACCGACCATTTTTCGAATTAAGGGTCGGTAAAGTAAAAAAAAATTCCCAGCGCCAGATCACAAAGATCGTCGCTGATGCGCTTCCGGTATATTAGCAAAAAGGAAGTGTTCTTGGCAAAACTAGCGACTTGTTTGATGTGCAAGTCATGCTACATTGTTCCAGAGTCATGTCAAGTCACCGAGGTCAAGTCAGGTCAAGTTCATAACAGGTTAACATACGCCCTAGAGGGGGTATGACGAAATCCGCCAATCCTTCCGATTTTTCGTACATAACTCCATATTGTTCCGGCCAATGTACGCCAAATTTATCGCGTACCTGCTTAGGAATGACTGGCGCATTGTTTAAAGCAAGAAAAGTGGAAATCGGCCGAGAAGTTTTCAAGCTAGGGGCCGCTAAAGTACAAACAATTCACAGCGCCAGACCACAAAAATCGGCGCGGATGCGCTTCCCGTATATTGGCAATAGGGAAGTGTTCTTGACAACACTAGCGACTTGTTTGATGCATATTGTTATGCTATATAATTTAAAAGTCATGTTAGGTCGCCGAGGTCAAGTCAGGTCAAGTTCATGACAGGCTAATGGAGCCAAACTTGGTCAACTGGAATGTGTCATAAATGCAAATGACTGTCATGCGATTGATGTCACTTTACATGTTACTCCCTATACATACCGAAATCTACTGTTTGTCATTGTGTGCCTGAGCATTTCCATACTTTATTCATGTATTTCACTCCTTTATTTGCGAAGCCGATTGTGCCGAGCCGCCCAACGGAGCAGTCGGGATAGGAGCCCGGCTCCGGTAACTGGAGCAGGTAATGACCTAACAAAGTGCTCCTATATAGGTGACCTGAGGTCAAATGGCGGATCTGACATCTGTATTGCATCATTAGTAATGTCCAAAACATCATTAATGCCAATTTTGGAGCATTTAAACACAACCACAGCGTTCCATAACAATGACAAGCCAAGGCACGCAAAACCAGAACATTTTGCTATTTTGACCTCATTTGACCTTGAAGATATTGACCTAAGGTCATGAACTTTGCATACAATAGAGTTCACCATCGTGTCCATCCACCCTGTGAATTTCGTTGCTCTAGCCTTCATAGGAGCTGAGATCTTAGGGGGGGGGGACGGAATCCGCCCCCCCCCCCTCCAGGGCGCGTTATTTTGAGAGGCCCTCCAGGGCGCGTGTTAAGCAGCACAGTTTGGTCTTATGACGGGCTCGCCTTAGATCGATCAGTATGTTGTCCAGCTCTTCGGTATGGCAAAATCGTGAGTTCGAATCCCGTGACTGGCGGGATTGCCGAGTTTTTCAGCGAACAGTCAGCAGCGCAGGCGGGGGACGCGGCATGGTTCAGCCAAATGCGTCGTGAAATGTCCAAATACTTCCTTTGTCTCTTCTTCAGTCAACTGTAAGGATCAGCGCCGCCTACGAGGAAATGCGTCACTTTGGGGTGCTCTCGTGGGAAGTGGCAGTTGTATAGACTGACTGATCTTCAGGGTACTTGAGAGCGAGCCGTCTCAAGCTAACAGACATCGGCGGTGTGACATTTGGAATGTTGCCAGAATGGATAAAGTGATAGTCATCATGACAGCTTTGAGATGTTCGGTTTTCGACTTGAACAAAATAATAAGTCTTTATAAATTTTGGTTGTAAACTGGTGAGATACCAATTTCTTGAGAAATGCTGAAGTTAATATAGGAGCATATAACATTAAAGCCATACATCAATAGCTTTCGCATTTCCAAATAACGATGATTCAGTTGTATCAAAACCTTCTGCTTATCGACAACTATTCTGAGATTCGCAACACAGGAATATTGTCTGGCAGCATTTGAGAAAGTATTTCACTTGGAAAAATTGTCGACCAGTTTTTTTATCAGACACGTGTAGTCTATAATCAATCAAAATGCATGTATTTCATGTCTTGTGTTCACCGAAAGAACTATTTTTGCAGCATAGTATATTCCCGTGACGGCAATGTTTATTAGCATTGATACGAGATGCTGGGTGGTGAGAGCTCAACACGGCCTTAGGGCGCGGCGTGTAACTCAGCAGGCTGTTCCCGTCATCTTTAGCGGCATCAAACTACTACGAGCTATACTTACAGCCGGTAGATGTCGCACTCGGCGGACCACTCGCGGAATTTCCGGTTACGGAACTAAACCAGAAAAGAATCAGGGATTAATGGGCCCGTACACTTCCGTAACTGAAAGATGATAAATGGCCAGATGGGAACCCGCAGTATTACTAAGTACCACGCAGAAATTAATTCACAGCTGAAATGTGTTGTGATATCTGGCAACGTCCCTCTTCCCGCCGGAGCCGAGCACCTTCCGACCGGAACAACGGAGGAGCAGGGTTGATAGTCTAGCCCACCCCCACCCCAAACCGCATGCCGCATCGTTGTGGGTCACGTCGTTGCATAAGAGACCCGAAGAAGGGAAATATAGGATGAAATTATGAAATAAAACATTTCGGTAGGTTATATATTCAATTCATTGAAGTGTTCGGGAAAATAGACATCTGATGTTCGTAATCATGCACAACCACATTTTCAAACAAGTATGGATGCACGTCCAGCTATCAGTGTTGAATTATTTGAAATGCATGTTAACACTGTACAGACGGTAGTAATGTATTCCTGTAATAATATTGGCAGCAATTCCCATAGTGTGGGTTACATCACTCGGCCTTAGCAAGTTCAACTACATCTAATGGACCACCTCGAGCAGCTCAGCTGTCGCC
This sequence comes from Imbricaverruca yamaguchii, assembly GCA_034440575.1. Classification (NCBI taxonomy): domain Eukaryota; kingdom Metazoa; phylum Arthropoda; class Thecostraca; family Neoverrucidae; genus Imbricaverruca; species Imbricaverruca yamaguchii. The sequence continues at coordinate 1,262,322 of JAOTOL010001570.1, forward strand.
AGAGGCCTGCAGTATCATCAAATAAAACCTCCAGTGCCTCGTCATGAATGCAGGTGATCGGTTGAAGCGCAATGACTTAATCAACAGACGCAGGTGATAGTTTTCGTTGCCATGAAACGATCTTAGAGCTGGTGATGCACGAGGCCTGAGCCATAACTGCTGGAGCAAATGCACCATCAAATAACTCGTCGGGCTGAGGAGTTTCTGACATTCATCGAACTCCTTGCATTACAAAATGATACGAAGGCTGCTCAGACCCATCCTATTTAGACACTATTGGCATCATAAATAGCAGTTAGTCTGGGTATCCTGGCATCCTGCCCTGTATTCCAGGTAGCGCAGTTTAGAGTGACATTAGCAGTATGTAGTTACTGTGCGATCCATGCTTTCTCTAAACGAGCATAGTTTTACTTGTTGTGAAGAACGGGAAATATGTGCAATATAATCGGAGCCAATGCTAAGCGAATGCTTGGTGCACTGACCCTGCACCCAACCCCGCTCGGAAAATTCCAGTTCTAAAGCACACATTCGGCCGAGAGTTGAATGCACTCACAGAGCGATCACGGCCGCCTGCTGCCCGCACACCCGACGTTGCCTGGCCAGCATGCCACTGGCCATCCCATCCGTAGGTGTTAATAGCGAGCTCGCGGAGCGACTCGAACCCTTTCTGCCAGGACGGGAAGACCTTTGCGGGACAACGCTCCATCCACTAAGCTAACCGGGCGTCCAGTTAGCCACCTAACAACGCTCATATTCAAAATCAATAGTCTGACCTTAACACGCGCTCTGGAGGGGGGACGAATTCCGCCCACCCCTCCGGTTTTTCGTAGATAACTCCCAATTTTACCGGCTGATATACGCCATTGTTTGTGTACCTGCTTAGAAATTAACGGCACGTTGTTTTCAAGTGATAAAAACGAAAATCGACCGAACATTTTTCGAGTCAAGTGTCGGTAAAGTAAAATATGTATCAGCGCGAGACCACAAATATCGGCGCTGATGTGCTTCCGTATATTGCCAAAAAGGAAGTGTTCTTGGCAACACTAGAGCCGTGTGTGATGTATCTTGTTGTGCTATGTTGTTTCAAAGTCATGTCAGGTCACCGAGGTCAAGTCAGGTCAAGTTCATGACAGGCTAATAGAACCAAGTTCATGACAGGTTAAAACACGCCCTGGAGGAATGGAGGGTGAAATCCGTCCACCCCTCCGTTTTTTCGTACACAACTCCATATTGTACCGACCGATATACTCCATTTTGTCCGTACCTGCTTAGAAACGTCCGGCGCATTGCTTAAAGCAAGAGAAATGAAAATCGGCCGAAAAGTCATGGGCCGTTCCAATTTTTTTTTAATCGCATGTATTTCACTCCTTTCTTTGCGAAACCGATTGTGCCGAGCCGTCCAACGAAGCGGTCAGGGGGCAGACCGGTTCCAGTAACTAGAAAGGTAATGACTTGATAAAGTGCTCCTATGTAGGTGACCTGAGGTCAAATGGCGGATCTGGCATATGTATTGCATCATTAGTAATGTCCAAAACGTCATTAATGCCAATTTTATAGCATTTAAACACAGTCACAGCGACCCATAACAATGACAAGCCAAGCCACGCAAAACCAGAACAGTTTGCTATTTTTACCTCATTTGACCTTGAAGATATCGACCTAAGGTCACGAAGTTTGCACACAATCGAGTTCACTAGTGCTCATCCACCCTGCGAATTTCATTGTTCTAGCCTTAATGGGAGCCGATATCTTAGAGGGGCAGCATCCGCCCCCCCCCCCCTCCAGTGCGCGTAATTTTCAGAGGCCATCCAGGGCTCGTGTTAAACTCGAACTAAGCGTCTGATGCATAAGCTAACAATGCTGTTAGATGTAGGCATATTTTACTGAAGGAAATGTCGTATTTTTTTCGTCCACCATGATAATATATTGCCCGCTTTCCTGGGTGTTCCCATCGAAATATCACCCAACAGGGCTCGGTGACTATCCTGTTACGGTTGCGCCCAGTACCGCACCGACTATGGCAGGAGCGCTATCTCTATAGCACATTAGCAGGGTGCAGCGCCGCCTCCCAGCCTCGCCTTACATCCTGACGGCGCTGGCGACCCGCACCCTGTCGTCCTTGTCACAACCTGACGGCGCTGGCGACCCGCTCCCTGTAGTCCTTGTCATTGTAGGTGTACTCCAGCAGGCAGCGGCTGGGGCGCCAGGAGACTGTGTCGGTGGCCTCTTGCACTGGCATAACGGTCGCCAGCGCACCACCGGAGACGGTGCTCACTTCCATCAGCAGATAATCGGAGGTGGCGACCCACAGCAAACCGTCGTGATCGAAACTGAGGGTGCCCGCTCATCCTGGATATGGTGTGGTGACATACGAGCAGCTGGGCGTCCCACACGGAGGCCAGGGCGTCAGCTGACCTGTTAGTCAACTGGCTGGTGGGTCAGCTGGCTGGCTGATTCCAACTCGATGCAGAACTGGCGAAACCATACAATGTCGTCCTGCTCCTCTATTGCCGAGGGGCTGAACACGATGTTTGTCTTCCACTTTCTTGAAATTACTTAATATAAAGTTGACTTCACCAAAACTTACAATCAGAGGAATATAATCTATAGGTATCCATTTCACTTTCCAAGCAACAGACATGAGCGCTAATTGGATTGCTCCTAAGTGGTAGCGCACCCTTCAAGTGGTGTAGCTGCACTCAGTGCCAACACTGCCCAGTCGGGCCAACCATCTCGCTTCAGCAAGGTAACCAAATGATCGTCTCTTCGTGCCGAGACACGACGCCACTGTCAAAATACATGACAACAGTCAGGTTCAAACCGCGCGCGCCCTCCGTTGTGACGGTCCGTCGAGGCATGCAAATGGTGGCTAAAATCGGCCGCGGTGGCCATGAATGTTGCACCTTTCGCGCTCATTCGCGCTGCCACCTGATGACCGTGGAATACCACGCGGCAAACATCGGCGCGCATTGGCGTTTGTGGTTGCCTTACGTTCTGTCTATCTGTGCCTGATGGAATCATAAGACATTGCGACTGGAATTAAGTTGGTTGTAGTGTATTGATGAGACGACATGGATGCTGATTTTCTACATATCGGTGATGCAGATCTTCGCACGCTGCTGATGCTTGACTCCGGGAGAAAGATAATCCCTGAGCGCGACAACTTGTGCTGGGTAGAGAGGAGCATATATTCACCAATGATGATCAAGGAGCTCCACCATTGCTACCTACTTTAAAAGTTAGTTATTTGGGCTTGAGAGCATCGAGTGCATTCGTGATATATAGCGCCCAGCATACTTCGGTACCTGCCTACCTTGAGATGCATAGATATTATGAGTGGCTATTTCAGGCTTGTGAACTTGCTGCTCCATAGCGACGCCATACGCACATGCGTAGAGCAATAACGGATTTTTTTTTTTTTAAATTATCAGTTTGAATTATTATGTGATGAGTCGAAGAGAAAGATGGCAATATATATATATATATATATATATATATATATATATATATATATATATATATATATATATATATATATATATATATTTCTTGGAATCTTCCTGGGAAAACGATTGCGGAAGGGGAATGGGCTCACATCACCATTAGGATTGCGCAAGCCAATGATGGAGGGGACCGCAGCAGCATTGGGAGGGACAAGCCAACGTCGCATGGGCCGGGGCACTTCCAAAAGTATGCAAAGCTACGGCCCCGCTCTGTACATTAACATCTATGTGATGTCTAATGTCATGCATACTGTACATTTGATGGGTTGATGTGGACCTGATTTTAGTGACGTGACGTGGTACATGAAAATGTAAAGTAATGCAATGCAGTATCACTTGTGAACCATATTTTAGTAATTGCATGTAGTATATGCCAATACATTGACCGTAAGTTGTTGAAAACGTCCAACGTGTAAATAGCCTTCACTTTCTTCACCACCCACCGACAGGAAATGCTCAATTTTCAACTATTCAACAATGCTAAACAATTCTCAACTTTGCCGGGCGACGTGGATTCCGTCAAAAACAGCTGCTGTGACCCACCTCGACGGTCGCTCGAACGTCTCGGTTGACAGCGAGCGGCGTCCGCCGGCGTTTGACACTACTGACGCTACTATCGTGTATACTGTAGTGTATGCTACTACCACTACGCTACTACTAGTGTATACTGTAGTACCATTTGATGCAGACTCTGTGCGGCTTTAACGGGTGGCGAACGCTGTGTGAGCCGGACTAAATAACGATATGGTTACCGCAGGGTTGCCGGTCAGATCCGTGGTCGAAGCATGCACCACGTGTACGATGCCCCCCGCTGCGAACACTTTACGTTGCGAAAACGTTCGGGACGACTGGAAGTCGCCAGTGGCCGAGGCATTGTTGCGTCGGCTTGTGACTGTCGCACACCTGATAAATGATGTCCTGGTGACAATTGCCCTGGCATGGTGACCGTTTTCCGCGGAATTATAACCTGCTGACATGTGCGGGCATATGTTTCGTTTTAACTCGGATGTGAGTAACTGGGTGATCAAAGGAATGCCGGCCAACTGGAGGAAGGGATATTGACCAACCGCCATGGTGGCAAACAGCGCAACAAAAAGTTATACAGACCAGGCGTTTGTAGAAGCCAAAGCTGGGGAATACTTGCTGGTTGACCGAATTTTCAGGGACATTTCGCCATCCCTTGTAAGGTGTTTTCCCAGTGTTTCCAGTGTTTCAAGGTGTTCAGTTGTAAAGTACAAACTTGTTGGTTTGGAGCTATAAGAATTGATCTATTTTATACAACCTAGCACTGAGCGAAACCTGGTACGGAATTACTTTAATCTTCCCAAGCCAAGAGAATGGCCTCCTGCCACCCATGCCCCATATTTGTTTTGTGTCGTGATTGTGAAAGCGTACGAACGGATACAAATAGAACATCGAAGGTCAGGCTAGCAGATCACGAATAATTTACACTTATTTTACACTGATGTTTGTATCTTTTTTAGTGTTGAGATATGACACCATTGTCAGCGTAACCGCCTTGCACCGATGAACGTAGATCACACTTTTCTTACGACACATGCAAGTCACATAACACTATTAATATGTGTGCATGTATGATGGGAAGAAGAATAAGCTATTCGGTTTTCATTTGTTGCAGGCTAATAATTTCAAATGTGGTGAATTGGGTGAATTGGGTGGCAAACACCCAATTCCCGGATTGAGGAATTGCGCTGAATACATGTTCGATGGGGAGGGGATGACACAGGAGCTGCGTCAGAAATAGCATTATGGAGCATTATATACTTTAGCATCTGTGCTGGCGTTGTCAGCTCCGTGCTTCATATTGGGGCAGATTGAGTTGAACAGAAACATCGATTGGGATACACGCCTGCTCTTTCCGTTTCTAGACAAATAGCGGCATACTCAGGAAGTCGACATCGGCGAGTTTCCGGGCGTCGTTTCTAAGACATGCTGATGCAAATTGCCATTGAATATGCAACGAATTGGCTCAATTGATATGTTTCCTGGCACGGAACAGGTCCCACCTATCAGCTTGAGGTCAATTTCCATGCAGACGCGACAACAACGTCGCACGCACCAAGTAAAAACGATGTGCCCGGGAAAGGCCGGCATTCTGAGCGACCATCTTGACTTTGAAATCTGACCGACCGACATGCTATCAGCCAATCGCGTCAGCCGCTGCTGCTGGGGCACTCTGTCACCGCTAACGAAACGGAAAAACTCAAACTTCGACTTGGCCAAAACAGCTGGGCAAAAAGGATGGAAGAGACTTTGCAGCCTTCTGTCTCCACTGCACTAAGTCGCCTCCCGCCAAAGGCGTTCGCGAACAGCTAGCAATCGACAGAAGTGCTGGTGTGGCTTAACAACTGGTTGGCACACGAGAACACGTTTAGTCGTCTGCTACATTATATCCATGCAATGTCGGCATAGCAGAACTGAAAAACATGTTCACTTCTGCTGCGTACATTTTGCCTCTCGCGATATTCTCACAAAGTGAATTTTCTTCGGGCATGTGCCTCGGGGACTATTGAATTTTGGAAGCCAACTAAATGCACTTCAACGGCAGGGTCATCTATGAAACGAAATCGTGCGAAAATGCATGCAGCTGCCATAGCACATTTTCGAAATAGAACACGCGCTCCGATATCTGTCTGAGCCATCCAACCGTCGCAAGAACTCTCATTTGCCACGATTTGCTACGATGTGGTTTACAAGCTGGATGCTCGTAAATTATACCATGCTTTCTGACGATTATTGAGTGCACATTGTGCCAAATAAACCGAGTTCCAATATTTTATGTTACCGGAGGAAAGATGGGTAAAAGTCAGGTCATTTCATCTCAATGAGGTTATGCACATTAAAACACATTTCACCAGCAAACCATACAAGATGTAGTGAAACATCAAATATGGGTGCAGAAACAAATGATGAAACACAAATGCATAAATGCAAAATGCGACTTCAAGTCAAGTTATTGTGCAAATGAAGTTCTAAGCTACGCAAGTGATGTGTAGCATAAGGGGAATATTAAACGTAAAGTGTTCGAGTTTCACGTCAACATTTCGTCACGCCGGTGACATATGGCCTGAAATGTCACAGAAGTATAGGTTTTGCAGTCGAACTGTCGGTAAAAATACTGACTATTACGAAGAAAATTGAAATAGATAAACCAGAGTAATCCTGCACGTCAGTTTTATTTCTAATGTGACTGGGGTTCATCATTTTCATGCAAAGAAAATATTGCCAGGAATGTTCCTGAGTGTAGCTTAGAAAACGTTTAAATTTTTAGATTTGTATTCTTCAACTTCTCAAAAATAGTGCAAGTTCAATTTTGTTTTCGTGCCACTCGTTGTTTTGTCAAAAGCGTCTCTGATTCCAATATTGTCATTTTCATCAGTTGATCATGTTACCAGGGATTTGGATTTTACACCGGACGAAACGTGATGAAGTGGGACTTTTTGGAGCTTATTGAACGTTTTGTAACACCGAAATAATGTCGAAGCATGTTGTATATGTATGTTGTATACCCGAAATCAGATCGGAGTTTGAGTTCGGCTGCGATTGTCACATGGCCCGGGAATGGGAAGAAGTTGGTCTGCCAAATGATGGTGCTGCCGACACATCTCCCGCGTCCCCGTTGTTGTACTGGCTGCCCGACCCGACCAAACCGTGCTGCTGATCCGGCTCAGCTGTGTGTCGACTATTTCCTGAAGCTAGCTGACGTCCAATTATGCCACCGTTTTGGAGGGTGGATATTTTGGATGGTGGATCCGGACCCTACTCGTTTTATAGGGGGAGTCTTCAACCCCCCCCCCCCTCGAGACAGGGTGGGAGGATCTGACCGGAAAGACGGCGCGGGTTAATTTGGCTTAATTTAGTTTAATTTAGTTTAAGTTAGCTTAATTTAGTTTAATTTAGTTTAATTTAGCATAATTTAGTTTAATTCAGTTTAATTTAGTTTCATTTAGTTTAATCTAGTTTAATCTTGTTTAATTTAGTTTAGCTTGGTTTAAGCTAATAATTAGATAAGCCTCACTGCACCCGACGGGAAGTGTGCCGATCTTGAAGACCTACTTCTAGATATCGGTGTGACCGATTTTGTGTACCAGTTGGATACGAAGCGGGTATATGTGGAGCGATGGACGTGGTGTACGCTTATTTACATTCTGCAATCTCTAACCACAGTGTCTCACAATCGTGTTGGGTGCGAACCTCACGTGCCCTAATTTCACGTCACAGTGCGTGGTGTCCGGTGAGCGGAGGAAGCGCGGAATTTCGCCGTTTGCGAAGTCACTCGAAGCACACAACGGGCCAACTTTATCAACAGCAGGAGAAAAGGAGTGAACTTAGCGCGGTCCGGACAATGCAATTATTTGGGCTGGGTGGGAGCTGGACTCGGTGTTTAACCGGGCACGTTCGTTGTCATAGCCATTGATGGCCAGGTGGCCTTGTACCTGATGACATAATTGGCCTGATTTTCATCGTTCCCGGGACAGCTGCACATGCTAGACCTAAATGGGTCAGTCCAAACGAAGCATATATTTCTGACAGGATAATTCGCAGGCTTATTATGAGGCGTGCAGATGATTGGGCAATTTAACTGATCAGCATTTACTGTAGAGCCGTCCTTTCGGTAGGTTTTTGCCATTCTAACGACTTTCTGTATTGACTTAGCGATGAGCAAGCATATCGACACGAAATGTGCAGTGCCTCTCAGACCAATTATGTACGCACCGACATGAACCAATTATGACGCCTTCGATCAGTTGGGAGTGACATCACTATCATGACACCTCCGGCGACTTTCAGCCGAAGTCATGCACGCAAAACGTGACTTGAAAATTGGTGTCACACGTATCTAAGCTCTTCGCTAAAGCCGAGTGAAGGAATATACAGTATGGAAGGAAAATATGTTCTCAGAATTTTGCCTCATGACGTCTCGTAGTTGTCACAACCGTGGACTTGTTAAACTATATTTTTCGAAGTATAGTAAGAAACTTAGCTACTAAAATTATCGAAACATGCAGGATCAAGACTAGCATGTGAACATGCATGCACAATGTGAAGTCATTTTCTTCAAAACAAATACAATGTTCACTTCTGACTTGTCAAAGTTCACATTAAATACTCACGCATCGTACGCATAGGCTGTATGCAATTGCGCACAGTTGTAGTTTCATCTTGAAGTCATTCATGAAATGGTTATGAATATTGGGACATGGAGGAATACTTCGACACAATTAGACAATATTCGATTATGGATATTTGGAATTGTATGCGTTCCACTGACACACAATGTCCAGACTTCCAGATATATATGCTGGTTGGCTAGCTTTAAAAGGAGGGTATATTTATTGATATCATTCATATTCAATTCGCGATTGCCATTGTTAAATCCACTTGGATTGTCCGTTCAGCTGACATTGGATAGAACGTTCACGTCATGACAGTTGTCCGGGTGGACACCAGTATCTCTCGAAGCGAACACTTATGCATGCGCTCATAAGCCGGCATTTTCAGCGGCGCAGAGCTGAATTGACCCATTGCGCTGGCGCCATACCCATTATCCATTACGCCAGCTCATCGCTGGCCCAGTGCGGCCAGTTCGGAGATGAATTCCCGGCTAAGTGAGGCGCTAAATCTGGTCAAACGAGCCAGCCGCTTGCATTCATCTACAATTGAAATCCGGCACGATTGAATTCCGACTGTCTGGAGAGCGACGATTTCTCGTGAATGTACGATCTGGGGCACGGTTGGCTGCGCTTCGTGCCGGTGCCATGGCGAGGGACAGGAGAATGGTCGAATGCGGCCGTGATTGGCCGGGGCTGGTCCTGTCGACGGTGCAGAGTTGTCCGCGCTCATTCCGACTTGTTGGAATCCTCCCGGAAGCCACGTGCATCGACCGTCTACAGAACACGGCGGCGGCGAACATCCCTAGGGGCGGGGATTGGCTGCATGGGATACTTGGGAACTGACTGGCCGCTATGAGATCGATACGCGAGTCATCTGAAAATGCACAAAAAAAATACGCTTCGATTGTACATATCGAATGAAACGATGTTTGCATAGAAGGAAACTGACTGCCCTAGATGACCGTGTATTTTTGTAAGCATCGACCGTCTAAGACAGAGTTATCTGTTCAACTGACATCAACAGCACAGAAGCTGAGACGTTATTGGTATATTCATGTAAATATATATATATATATATATATATATATATATATATATATATATATATAAAAATAAAAAAATATATATATATATATATATATATATAATATGGGTGAGATTCCGATGAAATTGTAAGTTACACTTCAGTGGTTTCTTGACTTCCCTTTGTATTTTCTCGTCTCTTATGGAAGCTCTGAACACGTTGAACATGTTAATCAGTTCGAACATGCTAAACAGTTCAAAGATCAGACATGTTCAGGCTGGACGTCCGATTGGACATGACGATCTCGACTGGACTTCCGGCTGGACATGGTCCCGACCGGACGTACGATTGGGCATGATCCCGACTTAACGTGGGATTGGATATGGTCCCGACTGGTCTTCCGAGTGGACATGATCCCGTCGTGACCAACAGCTGATCTTGAGCGGAAGAGAGGCGGGCTCGTGTGTTTGAAGCTGCAGTGCCACTGAACTCGGCTGATCCTACATATTGAGACGTGAGCTTTTCGCTTCAGAACATGTCTCGATATTCGTTCGGAGAATGAGTAACGCAATGTGGGCGAACGCCAGTGCACACACAGCAGACTTGCATTCAAATGTGAAACTACACTGTGCACGATAACTCAAACTAGCTCAATTGTAACAATGTGGAGCGATGTGTTGCACCTGTGGTGTGTTTACCTGACTGATGTTAAGCTTCGTCAGAGCGGGAGTCTGTGGGATCAGCACATATGTGACGTTTTTTACACACAGGCAGTGTTGTCCAGCTCCACCATGGTTCAGCAGTACCCTTTGATAACAGCTTGTGTCTGTTTAACCGACCATGCGTTGATTATATATTCTGGAAAACGTGTCCGGCACGTGCATGCTTCCGCCGGGGTCAGACCAGGCCAAACGGTTCTATGGTTCGAAATGCAATACTACTGTACCCTGTTAAATGTTCATAAGCCCGTATTCGACGAGTTATTTATTCGGTGTCTGGTGAACACGTCAAGACGACTTCATACTCAGAACTAAGTAATAGTTTATCCGACTACTCAGGCTAGCCGACACTGGACAGAAAGCTTGGTCGACCTTTCCGTAACCCAGCCAACAGGCTGACCGACGTCGAGGTCAATCTCCAAACTGTGTCCGGGAGTGGTACGGCCGATGTCAAACTTTCGGACTTGCAAAAGGCGCGCGATACATCCATCTGTTGACACTGCAGTGCGGAGCCACGGCGTTGTTTGCTTGCGATGTGCGTATCAAAATGGGGGATGTACTGGTCATGGACTAGCTCCCTGTTATCGTGCGTGTTGAAAGGGTGAGTATCTGTTGTTCTGCTTGTCGAAAAATATTGATTGATTTATAGCAATAGCGAGATGTTTATCTAAATGTTTCGGATGGGAACTGTCTTGACCGGGTGCCCTTCGAATGGGATGGGAACGGGCATACCTTATTTGAACTATGCCTCAATGCTGTCCGTTGTATTGGTTAATTTTCAATTGAAAATGAATATTTCTTGAGGCGGTTTTAAGGAATGACTATCCATGCCACGCATACGTTGTTGCCAGGCGTTTAACCCGCCACCCTATCGCCGAATTTGCGCTTTATGACAGCATCTTCACCAAATTTAATACGCCGCCAATGCTCTGATACCGCCTCCCCATAGCCTCGTACTGGGTCTTATCGGGCCGGCTGGCAACTGGGCACCCCAGCCAGGGATCGCACACAGTCACGTACACCGATGCGAACCCTGTCTTGCCAGCAAGGTGATGACAATTAGTACAGGCACGCATACATTGTAGCATGCATATATGCAAGCGTGCGTACATGCATACCTGTATACACACATATGTTAGTACGTAAGCACGTATTTGTTTATGTGCAAGCATACGCACACATATACGCACATAAAGCCATACATGCATGCATGCGCATGTATCTACTTCCATACGGATATGCATGCATCCCTAAACACTTACCTACCTGTATTCATACACACATACATGCAGCCATACACCATGCATACACACATGCACTCATAAATAAATGCATTGGTACATACATGCTCCCATAATAAACAAATAATACATTCGCCCTAGCCTTACTCATGTGCATATTGATATATCTCTACTTCCTGTAAGTTGAGAGTTATTATCATATTTTTCATTCTAAGTAAGCTTAGGCAAATTCGCTGTGCATGTTTTCCGACATCAGCATTGTTATATGTCCATGCGTAGCTGCATGAAGCACGATGAAGCCGTTTATCAGGAAAGCCTAACCGGACATGCAGTAGGGTTTACCCCATCCGTATGCACACACGTCTGCGGATATGGCAGCAAGTTGTTGGTGCCACTTAACACCCAGAGGCGCGACAACTGCGGCGCACGGCGAGAAGTACGCCAGGGACCACTTACTGGTGTCGAAATCACCTGAGTTCGGGGCAGTTCCAATAACCACAAATTCCCCCGGACCCAGTGATCCAGCAAGAGGAGGCGGCTTCGGGTGATGGGTACAACGCAGGCATGACACTCGGTTCGACGCCGAGAGTCCGATCAATGGTACAGGATTCTGTGGAGGGGAGGGGGAGGTACCAGAGGGCTTCAAGCCATGAGTATAGCCGATAGTGGCGCTTGGCTTGAGAACGTAGTCCTGATTATACAGATGGGGCTTACGGCAATGCTCTGAAGAGGCCATGGCCTCCGTGGTGGGCCTCGATGGATTTCCGAGCGATTTGGAGAGGGAGAAAGCGTTTTTGCGTGTCGTAGGACATGCATAACGAGTCGTATCGGGTACAAACGAGTTGCAAATCCACCTCGGTGGGTGGTCACCAGGGTGGGAAACTTGCTTTCCGGGTTTGGAGTCGGAGTGCAAACAGATTTCTTCCGGAGTACATTTTCATGCACATATTATTTTTCATGCATGGAATATATTAACACCGGTAACCGACGAGAAAATCATATGTACCTAGTCAGTGTCTACGTAATATGCATAAGTAATACACATCATCATTTTTGGTCACATCAAAGCATAGAAACAAAGAAGTGAGCAATGGATGGCACCACAAGACAGGGAGTTATGATCAGCTCAGCTTTGCCTCTCATAACTCACAGGAGCAATGCGCCTTCCTTTCACTGTTGGTCTCAGCACAATACTAGGCAAAATGAAAAACACAAATAATTCACGCTTTACCCTCAGCTCAGAGCGCACACCTACCTACATACCTAGCCAATTCCCTGCACGATACGGACCCAACACCACTAACTCACACGCACTCGGTAGCGACGGCGGTGCGCAAAGGATCAGTCAAGGTCTTGTGTTTGCAGCATGGCACTGTTAAGTGTTCAAAACATGTGGTCAAGGCTGCTAATGTTTATGACGTGATTAAAAAAATACCTTGCATTGATTGGTTGAAAAACAGTTTTCGTAACATAAAATGCTAACGCAGCAAATTCCGATCGGCGGCCTCCGCTGCACTCCGGAAGCGTCTCTTAAAAGAGTCAGTTTTTTCCCACTATAGGGTGGCTCGAAAGCAGGTTTCTGGAGAGGCACCGGCCGAATTCGTAGCAGCCGGAGGCCACTATATTCAGTGCGCATGCGCGATGTTTGGCGCGTTGTCGTCGGCATTTCCGCTGGTTGTGTTTCGTGTGGTGTGTGTTGGGTTGCTGTCTGTGTGCTTGATGGTACGAAAAGTGTATAGTTATTTGGTAACCGAAAGTAGAATAACATGTTTGGTGGATATTTTCTTCAATCCTGCATTACATTTTTAGTGGTATTTTTGCTCCTTCTGCATGTTTGTGTCCGAGTACATGTGGAGTCCGTTCTATCCAGTATGAATCCGGAGTGTAAAAATGTTTTAAGAGATGAAATATCTTTAGAAGTGCTTTAATTCCCACCCTGGTGGTCACACACGAAGGAGATTGGGCTCGCACGTTGGTCCATGGTTTCAATTCGGTCATGTAGTACATCTCGCCAATACCATCGCTCACCCCACAAACTGAAATAGATGACCATGGTTTCTCTTGGTGTAGGCGCCTTCACAAGGCATTACCGCAACTCGGTGCACACTGGGATTTACGAGCGAGCGGAAATTCATCTATTATTTGGGGCATCCCAAAATGCTCGATGCACTTGGGGGACGGAGGGGTGGAGTAGATTGATGAAAGCGAACATTTAAGGCTTATAATTTGAAATACAGTAGATGCGGAGCAAGGAGGTGCCAATGTGCGCATTATGCCCATGGGGGATACCTAAGAGTGATGTCGAGAGGGGTAGATATGAGCTAGTGAGGGCTTCTCTGAGCTCAGTCCAAACTTCCGGGTGACCATTCTCGCAGCCCAAATTAATAATAACGTGCTCAGCTCCTAGTAGGTATTGCCACTATAGTGTGATTGCATCTGGAACCTACTGCTCCTTGAATTCCGGAGGTTCGGCCAACCCAGCGATGCGACATTAAGCTTCTGGGTACACCCGTCACTCATGTCACCTGTCACACCTGTCGCTTGTTCCACCTGTCACCTGTCACATATGCCACTTGTCACACCTGTCACATGTCACACCTGTCACATGTCACACCTGTCACCCATCACACATGTCACATGTCACACTTGCAACGTGTCATACGTGTCACCTGCTACACCTGTCACGCCTGTCCCTTGCTACAACTGTCACATGTTACACATTTCACGTGGCACGCCTGTCGCGTGTCACACCTGTCACCTGCCACGTCTGTCACCTGCCACGCATATTGCCTGTCGGCTCCTGTGTATGCCTGTCACATTTCACCTGCCACTTGTCATCTCATGTACATACCTGTCACCTGTCACCTGTCAGCTCCTGTACACACTTGTCACCTGCCAATTCCTGCACAAACCTGTCACGCCTGTCGTCTGTCACATGTAGGCTCATGCGCATACATATCACCTGTCACCTGCCCGGTCTTACACACATAAGTCACATGTCACCTGTCAGCTCTTGTGCACACCTGACGCCTGCCACCTGTCAGCTCCTGTGCGCCCCTGTCACCTGTCAACTATCAGCTCCTATGAATACCTGTTACACTTGTCACCCGTGTGCTCCAGTGCATATATGTCGCACTTGTCACCCACCACCTGCCAGCTCCTGTGCACACATGGCACAAGAACTGACGGGTGTGCACACATGGCACACTCCTCACTCCTGTCGTCTGTCAGGAGCCAATTTCTGTCACACCTCTCACCATCCACTTCACTTTGCCCCAACCACAAGCCCGTTCCACCGGGGACACTGTACCCACTGTGCTGACCAGGGATGATCAGCTTCAAACTGCACGTGGCACCAGTCGGCGAGGAGCGGCGGACGACCGGGGGCGTGGCGTGACGACCGCCTGTGGCTGTCGAACATGACACGAGTACGCGTTGACAGACTGGAGGTAGCGGGAGACAACGCGAGACGATGGGAGACGACGGGAGACATTGATGTACAATGGGAGACAACGGGAGGAAACGGGAGGCAGTGGGAAACAGTGGGAGGAAATGGAAAACAATGAGAGAGAACAGGAGACAATGGGAGGAAACAGGAGACGATGTAAGGCAAAATAAGACAACGGAAGACAACAGGAGGAAATGAAGGGAAACAGGGACAACGGGAGACAACGAGGGACAACGGAAAACAAGGATTGACACTAGGAGACAACGGGAGACAACAGGAGACAATGTGAGACAACGAGTGGCAACGGGAGACAACGGGATACAATGGGAGAGAGCATGAGACAATAGGAGAAAACAGGAGACAACGGGAGACAACAGGAGACAACCGAGGGCAATATGAAGAACAGGAGACAACGGGAAGCGACAGGAGACAACAGGGGACAACAGGAGACAATGTGAGCCAGTGGGAGCCAGCGGGGGACAACGAGATACAGTGTAAGGTGGCAGAAGACAACGGAAGATAACGGGAGACAGCGAGAGCCAGCGGGTGACAACGGGAGGACGGGAGACAAGAGGAGACAACGGAAGATAACGGGGGACAACGAGAGCCAGCGGGGGACAACGGGAGAACGGGAAACAAGAGGAGACAACGGGAGATAACGGGGGATAGCGTGAGACAATTCGAGATACAGTGAGAGCAGTTTGGACAGGCCGGGCGGCGACAGACAGGCCAGACGATTACACCACCGACGGCGGACAAGGGACAAGTGCTGCCCCCGAATGGATCTGACTGCTGGCCCATCGGCGAAGGTCAGCCGACCCCGTCACACCGCCGACGAATCACCCCGTCACATCCCCAGGGACAGCCCCGTCATACCCGCAGGCACGTCGTAGAATCACCGTCCACGGGTCGTCTTCCCCGGATCGCCTTCCACGCCTCACCTTCCACCGATTGCTTTTCACGGACTACCTTCCACCAACCGTATGCCGTGTGCCGGAGCGTCTGCGATGCGCCACTCCGGCGTCGTCTTAGCGGTCCGGGTGTCCTGTGAGAGTGGGGAGGGGAGGAAGTGAGGACGGTCACTAGCCGGACCACCACCACCACCACCACTGCCAACTGGCGAGACGCGAGTGACCTTGGACGGGTTCGCCAGGTCCACGGATGAGATGCGCCGACTTGGTGCTTTTACCAGACGCGCGAAATGTGCTCTCAGAAAAACGAACAGACTTTCTTGTGCATTGTCACATGGGACAAAATCCTTCTGAAGTATAATGCTCGAAGCAGGAAACACCTTTGCATGGTTGCATTAGGCAGCACAGGGGGCCGCTTGGCAATTTGCTGTCACCACCACTGTGCGGAGAGCAACTATGCATTGCCTCACGTGCTGCGATTGTGAATATTTGATGTTCAGTCATTGAGTCAGGAAGTTATCGAACCTGTACAGAGAAATTCCGCGGCCTTCCCCGTCTGGCTGTCACGTGCATTGGCACCGGCTCGCATTGATAGTCGTCTGGCCGTGTGTCCTGAGTAATGCGATATGGCCAGCAGCATAACACCAAGCTAGCCAGCAGCATAGCACCAAGCTTGCCTGCACCAATATAGTCACGCGCCTGGGTCGGTCAAGTCTTGTGCCCATTCGTGTGCCACAAGCAGAGAAAGAAGAACACAATAGAACCAATGGCTGGCTGTTTTCATCTCGTTCACTCTTCGACGGCCTCACTAGACTAGACAACCGTGCCCACAACTGAAAGGCAGATGCTAATGGGAGGGATGGGGGCTACCGTGTCCGGAAGGCTACATCCAGCCACACAACAAGAAGAGACAGTAATGTGCGGCCATACGGTAATGTATAGTGTGGGTCCACATGTAATGCGTACAAATGTGGTGCTTAAGTTCGTTGCCTTAAGTGCAGCGAACAAAACGCGACCAATTGCCGCACCGAGACTAGATAGTTGTCACGGGCAGTGAAGGTGATGTGACATGAGCGAACTCGATGAGCATTGGTCGGCAAACAATCCAGCTGGCAGGTGGCGACCCGCCCGTGGCCCGTCAGCTTAGAGGCCGTTGATCAACAACAGTGGCCGTCGCATGCATAAGCTCGAACACCGAACGGCATTCACAGATGAAATAGGTATGTACTGGTGGTGGATAAGTGAGACTGGTGGTGCACGTACCACGGCACTCTGTGGGAGTACGTGTACCTCCACACATTGTGATATTTACGCTCTAATACTGCATATATTTAATGCGCTCTATTTACGCTCCAATACGCTGTAATATTTACGCTGTAATATGGATGAATGGATGTGATCCATGTATGGATACGCATGGATCATATCCATTCATCCATCCTGGCATTGGCGCCGAAAACAGCGAATATTGCGCTCAACTTGCATGTCACGCTATCAATCGCCAATCGCACGACGCTATCAAGCAAAGTACACACATACACGCACACACACACACACACACACACACACACACACACACACACACACACACACACACACATGCACACACACACACAAACGCATGAAGTCAGAGGTCAAAAGAAGGAGGGACTAGTGTTCGGTTGCTGGAACCTGATTGCCATGCGCGACACATTCTTGCACAGCCTCACGATCTGTTTTTTCGGGCCCGTAAGAGTTTCAATAAGTTAAACGAGTTTTCCTTTCTTTTCTATAATTGCTTGGTCCTTTATCAGTGGACGTAGCAGAGAGCTGTATCGCACACAAGGCAAAACAACAAATCCAATCGGGATATTTGGAGCCTGCACCGTGAATAATACATAATCCACAGCTGTTCCTTGGGGATCATTGCGAGATCCGAAAATGTGGAGCGAACAATGCGAATGCAGGTAGAGGAGGTGTTTATGATAGCCATGGTCAGAGGACCGCAAACATGCTGGAGATAAGATGGTAAATTATGTAATCTAGCTATCGTATGCGTGGCGCAATGCAGGTGGCAAGCAATTCTAGTGTACAAATGTTGACCGAGCTTCGTGTGTGGGAATTGAAACAGAGCGTTAGGATGTATACAGGTGCCAGCTACCATCCTCCAATTGCCAGGAATTGAAGCAGTAGCCTCTTGGCGATGCATGGACAAGGCGGACTGAGGATAATAGCTCTGTTTAGCTAACGGCAGACGGTTAGACAAGGGCATACATACGCCAGCAATGTAGAAAGAGACAGAGACAGAGACAGAGACAGAGACAGAGACAGAGACAGAGACAGGGACAGAGACAGAGACAGAGACACCGAGATACAGAGACACAGAGACACACAGACACCGATACAATGAGACACCGAGACACCAAGACACCGAGACACCGAGACACCGAGACACCGAGACACCGAGACACCGAGACACCGAGACACCGAGACACCGAGACACCGAGACACCGAGACACCGAGACACCGAGACACCGAGACACCGAGACACCGAGACACCGAGACACCGAGACACCGAGACACCGAGACACCGAGACACCGAGACACCGGGACACCGAGACACCGAGACACCGAGACACCGAGACACCGAGACACCGAGACACCGAGACACCGAGACACCGAGACACCGAGACACCGAGACACCGAGACACCGAGACACCGAGACACCGAGACACCGAGACACCGAGACACCGAGACACCGAGACACCGAGACACCGAGACACCGAGACACCGAGACACCGAGACACCGAGACACCGATACACCGAGACAAGGATACACCGAGACACCGAGACACCGAGGAACCGGGATACCGAGACAACGAGACACCGAGACACCGAGACACCGAGACACCGAGACACCGAGACACCGAGACACCGAGACACCGAGACACCGAGACACCGAGACACCGAGACACCGAGACACCGCGACACCGCGACACCGCGCACCGAGACACCGAGACACCGAGACACCGAGACACCGCGACACCGCGACACCGCGCACCGAGACACCGAGACACCGAGACACCGAGACACCGAGACACCGAGACACCGAGACACCGAGACACCGAGACACCGAGACACCGAGACACCGAGACACCGAGACACCGAGACACCGAGACACCGAGACACCGAGACACCGAGACACCGAGACACCGAGACACCGAGACACCGAGACACCGAGACACCGAGAACACCGAGACACCGAGACACCGAGACACCGAGACACCGAGACACCGAGACACCGAGACACCGAGACACCGAGACACCGAGACACCGAGACACCGAGACACCGAGACACCGAGACACCGAGACACCGAGACACCGAGACACTGAGAGACCGAGAGTCAGAGAAGTAAATGAGACGGACAGAAACAGACAGAAACAAACAGAGACAGACAGAGATAGACAGAGACGGACAGAGCCAGGGAGACAGATACAGGGCAACAGATACAAGGAGACAGGGAGACCGGGAGACAATGATACAGGGAGATCGGGAGACCGAGATGCCGGCAGACAGGGAGACAGGGAGAGCCAGGGAGATCGGGAGACCGGGAGGCCGGTAAATCTGGAAATCTGGAGATAGGGATATCATGAGATCCGGAGACAGATACAGAAATACAAAAATACAGAGATACAGAGAGCATGGGACAAAGGACCACGAAACCGGGAGATCGGGAAACCGAGAAATCGGAAGACCGGGAGATGGGGAGACCGGTATATTGGGAGACCAGGAGATTGGGAGACCAGGAGATTGGGAGACCGGAAGATTGGGAGACCGGGATATGGGGAGACCGAGAGACACAATACCTCTCTCCTACACTGAACTTGGCAGGTGAGAGTGATGCAATTGTAGCAACTAACATGCTTGCGAATTGTTTGCAAGCGGAAGCTTAGTATCACTGTCTACTAATCTGACATGGAACACGCTTACCAGCTACTAGTCAGTTATGGTCAAGATGCAGACATACACTGATTCCGACATCTTCCCCAAACCTTCTTCCAGATTAATATGTTGACACATCAGGGAAAGCTCAGCTCAACTGACAGCGCTCTGCTTCAGTTGGGTTCCCATCCTATGCAAATCGAAAATTTAAAATCAACGAGTAGACAGTAATTTCCGACTTCTATTTGCGTGCCTATTCTTCGCATTGATTGCAGACAGGTCGCCTGACACGAATGCGCGAATCACGAGAACAGTTCATCACGAGCGCCTCACGTGTGGCGCCTTCCCTAACACAGACGGTACTTGAATGTTAGTAGCTTGGCGTATCATCTGTCGTATTCCTAACAGTCCTGTTCGTACGGAAAACAACCTTTGCATGAGACGAGAGGTAATGGAAACTGTATGTAGTCGGGTGTGTGATCGCAAAGTTGTAAGATAACTGACGGTAACCGTTCTGAACTATCATTTTCCTCTTCAAGAGATTGAGGGCATAATTCGAGGACGTTTTTGGAAATACTGTTTCACTCTCAACTCGACTCCACGTTCGTGTTTGCTCCGAGTTTCCTGCTCCTCTGTGGTGGTGGTGCCGCTATGGTTCTGTTATCGAAGAGATGTGCTGGTGGAGGTGAGCTCCTTCGGCATTTGTGTGATTCGGGCATTAGTGATATAATTGAAGGAGGTAATAGTGGTCGGAGGCAATATATAACTCCTTTCAATGTCTGTAGCAGGCCACAAACCACATATGGGAACGGAGTTATGGACAGTTATGCATTATGTAGGTTCCCCAGAAACGAACTAATAATTGTTCACACCTTTCCAATGATCTTCATGCTTTTTACTGATGCATTCTGTACGTCATAGTGGATGCTGTGAATGCTTGAACTGTAATCGATTACGGTCTATAAAAGCCAGGAGTGGGCTTCTCTGAACTACTTCCGCTGAACCATTGTTCGTTGTCGTTTTTGTCTGTGAATACCTGAAGTTGTCAGGCCGGGCGTCGGGTGGTTAATAAAAGAGTACTTTGTGTCTCATATGCTCAGCATTTGTACCGAATTATGTAGCCGAACTGAATAACTGAACACCAATATTCGGTTAGCTGGCTCAGTATTGGAATGCTGACGGCTAGTGTAAATATAGGTTCCAGACTCGCTCACTGAGTAATGACTGGTGAAAGCCTCATTAGTTTGCAAGGCCAGGCGAAGACTGTTAGACCTCTAGTCAGTTGACCAGCAGCCATATTTCAATACTAGTAATGCTATCGACTTCTGATTGGGTGCCTCGTGACTTTGCATGGTGATAATGCTACAGTCAATTATCAAGCAAGCCGTGTGCGTGTGAAAATCAGAGCGCAAACGTAAAGCAAGTCCGAAACAAGCCAGCAGATCAATAATCTACACAGAGGCTGGCCCTAGTAACAGCTATCACGTCCGTAATTTTGCGTCAATAATTATTTGGCATTGGTCTTGTTAACATTTCGTGCATCGCACATACTCTAGCTGCAAAGGCCAGCATATTTTTTTTCTTCATATTCAGTCCAATTGAAAGACCATCAATATCTCTCCTCTACCCATCACAGTTGGGAAGCCAACAATATCTCTTCCCTTCTCATCCCAGCTTGGAGGCTAGCAATATATCGTCCCTCCTGGTCGCAGCTAGGATGACAGCAATATCTTTCCCCTTCTGATTTCAGCTGGGAGGCCAACATTGTCTCTCTCTCTACCTCTCTACTATTCTCAGCTGAGAAGCAAGAAATATATTCCTCAGTCATGTCTCTCCGAACGAACCTTTAGTCCACATGCTGCCACCACTAACATGTTTTATCTTACCTAACTGCAAAAAAGGTACCTCCTCCACCTACCCCTACTGTCACCAGCATGCCCCCTCCCACTTCTTACGCCGGCTATCCCTGCTGTGACTACTACTGCATGCATATAGAACCGACCATGACTACGACCATCAAGATCTCTCCCACCTGATTTTGCTGGAATTAGAACGACATCTCCATTCTACCGCTTCTGGGACCAGCGTTACAGATTTCACTCACCCCTGCTGGGAGTAAATGTTTATTTCCCATTCAGATCTATGAAAAACGTGAATATCTCTACAATATATTCCATGTAGAGAACCAGCTGGCTGTAGACAAGGTAGACAAACATTTCCCACCCATCCACTTGCGTAACGCCAATATTGGCAAGGTTCAACCTAAAGTAACCTGAATGCAAATGGTACTTTGCTTTTTGATTGAAAGCTGCTTGTTAGTAGCAAATAATCATTTTGTCAGTCACATCATTTTTTGTTCGGTTCTAGTTCCAAACCAGTATGATGCGATGATCATGTTTGGCAGACATATCTGAACTGGCGATTCAATTCATATTTGGTTCGATTTTCCATTTTATATACACACAACCTCCTGCCAAAAGGTCTTGAGAAGGGAGCCCAAATACACGTGTGAGCCTACATCTCCCTCTAAAAAAACGTACTGCTGCTGAAAGCTGTTGAGTTATTATTGAATAATGCAGCCCCCTCTCCCGTGAATTTAAGAAGGCTTGGCCAGTATTCGGCGAAACTATTTATATATACCGGGACGAGTCAGGTTCTTGGAGGACGTATTCAGCGGCGAGTACCCGGCTCCCAGCAGGTCCCGTCTGTCTAGCACTGTCGTCAGGCCGCCCAGACCACATCAGTCTATACCAGAGGGTGCCGACGTCTGCCCAGACCTTGTCGACCCATATCAGAGGGTGCCATCGTCTGCCCTGTTGTGTCGACCCATACCAGAGGGTACCATCGTCTACCCTGTTGTGTCGGCCCATACCAGAGGGTGTCGTCGTCTGCCCTGATCACGTCAGTCCATACCAGAGGGTGCCGTCGTCTACCCTGATGACGTCGACCCATACCAGAGGGTGTCGTCGTCTGCCCAGACCGTGTCGCCCCATACCAGAGGGTGCCATCGTCTGCCCTGTTGTGTCGGCCCATACCAGAGGGTGTCGTCGTCTGCCCTGATCATGTCAGTCCATACCAGAGGGTGCCGTCGTCTACCCTGATCACGTCGACCCATACCAGAGGGTGCCATCGTCTGCCCTGTTGTGTCGACCCATAACAGAGGGTGTCGTCGTTTGCCCAGACCTTGTCGACCCATACCAGAGGGTGCAGTCGTCTGCTCAGACCGTGTCGACCCATACCAGAGGGTGCAGTCGTCTGCCCAGACCTTGTCGACCCATACTAGAGGGTGCAGTCGCCTGCCCTGATCACGTCGACCCATAGCAGAGGGTGCAGTCGTCTGCCTTGTTGTGCCGGCCCACACCAAGGGGTGCCGTAGTCTGCCCAGACCTTGTCGACCCATACCAGAGGATGCCATAGTCTACCCTGTTGTGTCGGCCCATACCAGAGGATGCCATCGTCTGCCCTGTTGTGTCGACCCATACCAGAGGGTGCCGTCGTCTACCCTGTTGTGTCGGCCCATACCAGGGGGTGCCGTCGTGTACCCTGTTGTGTCGACCCATACCAGAGGGTGTCGTCGTCTGCCCTGATCACGTCAGTCCATACTAGAGGGTGCCGTCGCCTGCCCTGACACCGCAGACCGCCAGATGGGCCACTCGTGCCTCCCGGGTCAGACGTCTGAAAATACCAGGGTACAGGCTGGAGTGCACACCATGACCATCCCGCTATCGCGTTGCGGTTGCATGAAACTGCCTGCGAACTGTGTTCACTGGAAGTGCCTCGTTGACGGCTTTACGAACTCTCGAGAGAGTTTAGAAGCCTGGCTTATGCATTGCATGTCCTGAGGTGTAATTTAATTAATTTTAGCTTTGCATACCTCATCTTGCCACCAGTGCGTTCGATTCCTGTTCGAGTCCTGACGATGCTATGGTAAGTGCGAGTGACGTGAATGACGTGTGAGTGAAGTGTGGGTGACGTGTGATTGACGTGAACCCATACCAGCCACCTCATGGAATGATTTTAGAGGAAATACATGCACACATACACACATACATGCCGACAGGTGCCGTCGACTGGCCCGACACCACTGGCCCGTCAGACGCGATGCCGTCCAGGGCGGTGCTTACCCCCAACGGCCAGACTCGTGGGAGCACTCGGTGAGATGAGGGTCAGGTTTGCGGGCCGAACAAAATTATGGACATACCGGATTCAAATCGAAACATGAGCAGACTACACCACACGCCGTCATTGTCGGGGAGTCGGGACGGATTTGGATGGGCCCGGGGATGCTCCATTTTCAGCATGCTGCCGCAAACGCCATTATAAAGCAGTGCTATTGCAAGGTCAAGCATATGGCGTGAGGAACTGCAAGTGAGTTCGTATGTCACTGTTTAAGTATTTACCTACATCGTGTGCATTGCCACACATGCCAAGCGTGCAGTGTGCTACGCAATCATCTGCATTTGTTCAGCACATCAGCATCAGCCAGCATTGCAACACTGGACGTTCGTATATGTTTATTGATGCTTAACGCCGGCCATATCTAGTTAATGTCTCGGTTAGCTGGTCGGTGTGGCCGCGGCCGGCCGTCGGTGTGGCTGACACAGTCGACACGCCTGACACGAGATCGATCGATGAGCGGCGGAAGCCGGCCGGCAAATTGTCGCCGGACCGGCGGTACATTCCACTGCATGTGCGACCAGCCGGCCGCCGCCCCTTTCGTCCATGGAGAGGCGACAGCAGCCACAGACGACACAGTACGGGCAGGGCAGGCGCACTGCGTCACACAGTATGGGCAGGGCAGGCCCACTGCGTCACACAGTATGGACAGCCACCATACGCCATAGAGTATGGGCAGCCGCCATTCGTCACACAGTATGGACAGCCGTCATACGCCACACAGTATGGGAAGCCGTCATACGCCACACAGTATGGACAGCCGCCATACGCCACACAGTGTGGACAGCCGCCATACGCCACACAGTGTGGACAGCCGTCATACGCCACACAGTATGGACAGCCGTCATACGCCACACAGTATGGGAAGCCGTCATACGCCACACAGTATGGGCAGGGCAGGCGCACTGCGTCACACAGTATGGACAGCCGCCATACGCCACACAGTATGGGCAGCCGCCATACGCCACACAGTATGGGCAGCCGCCATACGCCACACAGTATGGGCAGCCGCCATACGCCACACAGTATGGGCAGCCGCCATACGCCACACAGTATGGGAAGCCGTCATACGCCACACAGTATGGGCAGGCGACTCACAGCCGGCAGGCGACTCAGGCGGCAGGCGTCACACGTCACACGGACGTGACGCTGGCCGCACGGACGGACCGACGGCTGCGCGGCGACGACGGCCGTGCCGGAACCGGAAGTGCGTGGCTAGCCGGCACTGACCAGCTAGTTTTCGCACAAATGTCGTCGAACATTTGCGCTGTTGGGCATTCGCAAATTGACAGTAGCTTGTTATTGCGGCATTCCAGGTTATCGGCGAAGCAGCATGCAGATTCTATTATAGCTAACAGTGTTATGGTTCTTCACCGCTGCTGTGATGTGCTACGCGCACTCAGAGCAATCTGCTTCTGAATGACATTTATCGGGCTGGGGATATATGCACGAATTGACTCAACATAGACCGACTTTGTATATTTCTTTATATGCTGCGTCACGTGTCACTAAAACTGAGAACCTAGCGTCCTTACCAAGTCGCATTGTAGTGAGTAACCTTGCAAGCTAGTCAACACCTCGTAGTTTTGCCACCAGCCCGGACCAGGCCCCAACGAGTCGGTTCTCGTGCATGAGGTAAACCTCATATGCATGACTGACCCCGAATTGATCCGACCTTTTCGCTCATGAGACATTAATCCGCGCCGTCTCTCCGGTCAGATCCTCACACCCCGTCTCTAGTGCGGGGCAGATAGTAAGCCCCTCTAAAATCCAAACTAAGCGTCGCACGAGAACGAAAGAGGTGTCATCGGAAAGCGTGGGACGAGTAGGGTCCGCATCCACCCCCAAAACAATTGCTCCAAAAGTGACGTCACTAGGGGGCTAGATTTTCACAACTCTTCACGACTTATATTATGGTTTTGGCTCTGGGGAGTTCATTTTGTGGATATATGAGAGAGATAAAAAATAATTTGGGATGAAAAAAGGACAACGAAATCGGCCAGGGCCATAACATTTATTGGCCTCCAAGAATGATAATTATATTTTTGTGAAATTTCAAAATTGTCCGTTTTCAAGTCTTCTTTAATCTTCCGTCTGCAATGGGTAGAGCAAACCGAGAAATGTTGGAAGTCAACTTGCCTTAATAAAAATGCTTACTTTAGCCAGAATCTTCTATTTGAACTGCAATTGGCAAAGATGCAAAATTTATATGTAGTCAAAAATGAAGAAAAAAAATCCGCTCATACGTTTTGTTGTATTCCTAAAGATAAGCAAACGCTGAAAGCTTCATTAAAATATCTGTATCCGTTAAAGCGTGACGACTGGTTGAACTTTTTTGGAGGTGACCTCACTTGACCGTGACTAACTCGTTGACCCTAGATGACCTGACTTCAAAATTTTGAATCAGCATGCCAAATTGATGTGGAAAAAGGTTTGCCAAATTTGGGCGCGCTGCCCTTCGCCGTTCGTCCGCTATACGCGAAAAACCTGAGGGGCGGTTGAAGACCCCCCGAGACGGGACGGGTTAATGTTTTATCTAATAGCGCTTCAATTCATCCTTTTTACTATCAACAGATGTTCCTTAACGTTGTATGTGCATGAGGTTGCATTGCAATACTTTCCAAGAAGTGTGATTCATATTTCGTGAAGGTTTAGTTTTATCGAAGCCGCGACATAGGAGTGGAGAGTAACCGCTCCATGTATTTATGCAGCCCACCAGTTGTCTTCACAAGGTACCTTAGTGTGGAATTGGGGCGGATTAGGGCGGACATCAAGTCACTGAACCGGTCCGTAAATTGTAGGATAACTTCTTCAGCACCTCATATCTGAAATGTATATTCGCCAGAAAGCTCATGTTTCGATGTTATTATTCGTAAACTCCACTTGCCACAATTTGCGGGCGAACTGGAAACAATGGGCGTATGGGACGATATATATATATATATATATATATATATATATATATATATATATATATATATATATATATATATATATATATATATACGAGGTCTGTCCAAAATGTAGCCGACCTTTGGCCGGAAAAGATATATTACGTACCTGACGGGGTTGGAACCCTAATCCCCTTCAAAGTAGGCCCCTTGCGCCTGCACACACTTAGCCCACCGATCCTTCCACTGCCGAAAACACTTCTGGAAGGCTTCTATTGGAATGGTGTTCATCTCCGCCGCCACGTTTTGCATTATCTCTTCTCTACTGTCAAAACTGGATCCTGTCAATGGCGTCTTCAATTTCAGAAACAACCAGAAGTCGCAAGGTGCCATGTCTGGAGAGTAGAGAGGTTGGTTAACGACTGGAATTCCATGATTGAACAAGACATTTTGGATCAGGTGCGATGAATGAGCTGGAGCATTGTCATGATGCAACTGCCAGATTTTCGCCGTCCAGATGTTTCGTTTTTTGAGACGAACTGCATCACGGAATCGTGTGAGAACTTGTTAATAGTATTCTTTTGTCACTGTTTGTCCTTCTGGTGGGTATTCGTGATGCACAATTCCACGGATATGAAAAACACAGTTAGCATCACCTTGGTTTTGCTTCGCACCTGT
The DNA here is from genome assembly GCA_034440575.1 of Imbricaverruca yamaguchii. Taxonomy (NCBI): domain Eukaryota; kingdom Metazoa; phylum Arthropoda; class Thecostraca; family Neoverrucidae; genus Imbricaverruca; species Imbricaverruca yamaguchii. The sequence goes on from JAOTOL010001570.1 coordinate 1,289,970, forward strand.
AGCGCTTTTTTCGGCCTAGGGGACGCGGGATGCTTTCATTGCGACGACTGTGCTTTTGTTTCCGGGTCGTACCCGTACACCCATGACTCATCTCCAGTTATCACGGTGTTCAGAAACTCAGGATCAGTGTTGGCTGCGTCCGGCATGTCCTGTGCAACCTGAAGACGGTGTTGTTTCTGTTCCGCTGACAGCAGCTTGAACATAAATTTCGCGGCCACTCTGCGCATGTTCAAATCATCACGCAAAATTGCGTGTGCAAAATCTTTACTGATCCCAACATCTTCGGCAGTCTCTCGTACGGTCAAACGCCGATCTTCCATTATCAGATTTTCCACCCTCGCAACAACAGCTGCATTCCGAGCGGTTTGTGGCCTCCCGGAACGCTCGTCACTCTCTACCGATGTGCGGCCATTTTTGAATCCGTCGAACCATTCCTTAGTTTGTGTTACCCCCACAGCATTGTCTCCAAACACCTGCTGAATCTTACGAATTTTCTCGCTTTGAGAATCACCAAGCTTTTGGCAAAATTTAATGCAGTATCTTTGCTCAACTCGATCAGTCATCTTCAGAAAAATCGAAAACCCGACGAACATGTATCAGAGCACCTCACTCAGCGGCCAGTAGGCAGCGACTGACACATTCGCAGGCAGAGAAGAAAAAAATCACGCATGCGCATTAAGCTGTCTCCTTCCACTGCACTGCTTCCACTGTGCCATAGCATCACTACTGTACCCAGGAAAATTCAAGGTTGGATAGTTTTTAGGCATACCTCGTATATATATATATATATATATATATATATATATATATATATATATATATATATATATATATATATATATATATATATGTATATGTATATGTATACATATATGTATATAAGTGTGCAGGTGTGTACATCAGAGAATGCGCCGACGCATGAATTAACCTCACTCCATAGCATGCCCTATTTGTGGGGGGGGGGAAGGCTGAAGTGGTGGTGGCTTGATCAAGACGCTTTGATTTGACCTAGCCGAAGACACGTGTGTGACAGTGCATCACAGGCCGGAAGCGCCTCAACACGCAATGCCGTGTAGCCTGACCCAGATCTGAGTCATTGTATGAGCCACAACGTTTTGACGCGACCCGGTGCCAATTAGCAGGATAATCCGTTTGCCAATAGCTCGCGCGGTGCCGTACTACCAGGTGGTTGGAGGAGAAATAGGCCAACACGTACAGTCGGCCACGGAAGTTTCTTCCAGCATGCCTTTATTATGTGGCTGGTCACTAGGGACGTAGGCTATGCATATTTCCTAAGCGTGTTGCAGCTTCTTAGCAATTATTGACAGGAAGTACTGCGCCGCTTCCCAGTTAGGTGTTACGTGACAGTCAACAGGTTCGTGATGTTAACGAAGCATTTTCGTGTCCGGAGATAATGCTACAATTTCCAACTTTTCACTTGCTTGTTTATTCAGATTGATTGACAAATATATTGATTAATTGTACAGTTTACATCACGTGTAAATTGCATATACATAATATGCAGTGGGGTATAACTTGTATTTTCATTTTATTATTGTATATATTGTGCACCGTATGACAATCAAGATATTTAGATAACTGTGCAGCTAAATGTTTCCTCAAACTGAGAAAGTCCAGTTTATCTTACAATCAGAGGCGTATAGTTTATGCTGCTTCGGTACGAAATGCATCCGGCCCAACTGTCTTTCTTCGTGTGAAATCACTTTTGATTATTTGAAGATGGAGCAGCATTTAATATCATATGCTGCATGTTGAATTGCACCATTGGCAGAATAAGCAACGCCCCATGGGACCAGTGGAATAAACTTTCCAGGGCAGACGCCAGTCTGGAATTATCTGCCCACACAATGTCGATCGCGTGAAGTTCAGTGCGACCAGCATTTCAGGAATTTATATTTGGCTGGAGCTAAACCGACTTCAATTGCGTACTTTTGGTAACTGTCGGGAACAATGACGAACTAATTTGTATGAGCCAGTGTCGTTTACCAGATCAAATGACATGGATGCATCAACGACATGTGTGTACGTGTGTGTGTGTTTGTGTGTGTGTATGCATGTGCGCATGTGTGTATGTGTGGATGTGTGTTTGTGTGTTTGTGTGTATTGAACCACTTCCCATGCTTTTGTATCCTACTAGGTTTCGTCTCCTGGTTAAAAGCATATGTTCTCTCCAGTACACTGCATTGCTCACTGTAGTGCAGTAGCGAGATGCTTTCATCCCCTGCACCAGCATGAATTCTTAGGAAAAGGTCGATGAATTACACTTATAGATGTACTGAGCCACGGCCAACACAGAACAAACAACGAACTTTGGTTGAAAACAAAACAGCCAAACGACGAACGAACGTCTATGCTAATTCATGCATGCATGGTAGGAAGAATTGACTTGGCTCGGATGGCGTACGACGAGTAGAAAGAATATATGCTAACATGCAAATAAAGGGCGGCCGTTATGTGTATTGGATCTCTCGGCAGGACCAAGTCTAGCCTCAGGCGCGAAGGTCATCAATGTTGTTCGGTGCCGTTCCTCGCACTGGACGAGTCTCATAATGATAGGCCATTAAACACATTGTTTCAGAATGCTGTCGCCGCTGTTATCCCGTTCACGTCGCCGTAGTCGGCTGGTTTCTGTCCGGTAAGCAGTACGAGCCCCAAGTTCACATAACAGGCCTGATTATTTCGGTCTCAATTTCCGCATAGAAGACTAGAATGGACGACGACTAGGATGCATTATCAGTGCACCATTGCCAACCTACATGCTCCCCGGTCTGAAGCAAGTTACTGAGAAGTACACGTCACTTGGCTAAAAAGGATATGTTGCAATGTTTGAATTTTGCAACTGCGTGTGATGAACAAATCATTCGGACAGCGAGACGCAATTGTGTACGCAAATAGCACATGCCTAGGAATAGGTTCGGTTCAATTGCATATTTTGGTACGGGATCAACTTCCAAATGCAAATATGCCTGCATAGCATGCACTTAATGGAAGCTAGCTGGTGAATGAGACTGAACAAATGGCGTGTCTGTAGACTCCTGGGCACGCACAATGCAATCGCGACCACACTGCGACATCCCCGACAGAAACAATTCGTCATCCATTCCGATTGGCATGCCTTCGACACGGCCCAACGAGCGCGACACAGTAGGCCGCTCCGCTGTCAACACTGCCACTATCAGCGGCGACACCCCGCCCCGGCCCGCACGCGCGCCCCACGGCTGCCGATTTCCCAGCTGTCTCTCGGCGGGCCACACTTGGTGTCGAGCAGGCTGGCGGACAGACTGCTCGATCGCGCGCGCCAACTTCTCGGCGTCGCATATCATCTGCAAACGCACTCAGTGTCGGACGACGCTGAGCGAATTTCACGCTTGGTAGACGAGCGTGCGACGACTCGAGCTTCCGCGTGAATAGCGACAGCGTCTCCGGGCCCTGCTGTTCTGCCATCCTCTGCTTGGAACAGCTGTGCTCTTTTAGGCGCAAATCCCTGTGCGGCCAACAGTGTAAGAGGATTTGCTTCGTTGCAGAGCACTTAGGTACATATATATATATATATATATATATATATATATATATATATATATATATATATATATATATGTATATATATATGTATATATATATATATATATATATATATATATATATATATATATATATATATATATATATATATATATATATATATATATATATATATATATATGTGTGTGTGTGTGTGTGTGTGTGTGTGTGTGGTGTGTGTGTGTGTGTGTGTGTGTGTGCACATCACAGGATTCCGTCTGATCTAGTTATTGCAAATATATGACCTATTTGGCCGTCGAATTTGTCAACGACGAAATGCCAACAACATCGCTAAAAATGGCATTGCAAGTATATGATCACTCAAACAATGTTTGTCAGCTAGTGTGCTTCGTTTTGCATTTCTACCGAAAAGCAGCCACAGAGACATTTATGTCCATGCTCACGAATCAAGGCGCAAGCTACTTCCATATGGGTTCTAACCCGACCTGCCTGCAATTTCAGATGAGTTCGCTACTTAAGTCACGACATTGCATGTTACAAAACTGTGTGATACACCACACCGTAAGATTAATGTACGAACTGTCCGTGCAAATATGAGCGTAAAGCATGTGTTTTAGTTTTATCGTCGAGAAAAGCATGTCTCCATCTTTCGGCACATGGCTGATATGATGCTGACCTTACTTATAGGTTTCATGCTATTCACACATGCCACCTGATGTGTTGGGACGGCTCCTTTTGATGCAAGTATCATGGACCTAATTCGATGGCTTGATGTTAACAAATGTTTTCAGTTGAACAGTTATGTGATCTTTAAGCTCACTATAAATTGTGAAGTGCGTTTACCCTCCCCAATTCCCTAGTTTTATCAGATAACTCCAACCACACTGAGGCTCCTTAACACTTTTGGCATACATTTGTTCATTAGCTCTGTACATTTTTGTGCTGAAATGATAGTGAATGAGGAACATGTCTGGTGAGTGTGACGCGTCGCGCTTCAAAATAGTTTGATGTTTGGATGTTTGTTTCACGTGATTTCGCGCATCCGGTGATGGCGACGCAATTCAGCCCGCCCGCGATGTACACGACTTCCTGACGAGTGTATGCAAACATCCAGACACTGTTTACCAACCAACGTGACTAAATGTTGTCTTTACAAGTACTCGCTGTCCAATCACTGCTTGATCCGTAATGGGTATTCAAATTAGAGTTGTATGCATCGCCATAGAGGGGACCACCGCCGGACTCTAGCTTGATGACGTCACTCTCCGTCGGCCTGACGTGCGATCTAAACGGCTGGCGGCATCGCTTAGGAAAACATTGCTTTATTGATTCCAGACGTCCTCAGGGGCCCAGCTATGGCTGACATAACAAAAGAGCGAGCGAAGCCACTGGCCGAGCGAATAGTGCGCAGGTAGATCAGACTGCAACTGTAGGGTAATGATGAATCCAAGCAAACCTCATACTAAGAAAAAATACAAATAAGATATTCCAAGTATAGAAGCCTACTGGCATGGATGTACGCGTCTGGGTAAATGTATTCGGTGGAATTTCATGCGCCTGGCGTGGAGTCAGCGCTGTCTTGCATCAGATCGCTTTGGGCATAATAAACAATTTCTAAGTCCATCTCGCGCCCACACTCACCAGAGATTAAGCGTGAATATTTACCACTTCTAGACGTGCGCTCCTGATGGTGACGAATGTCAAAAGTTAAGTGCAACTCGCACTCCTCTAACCGCATCCCGTGCAGCGCTCCGTTTGGCACGCAATATACCACTGACACAGCGTGCAACGGGGATGTTCTTGCGGTTATCTGCAGACAAACATGTCGCACATGGCCTGCTGCTCGAATGGCCAAATCTGCTGCCGACCTTGACCTGCGAAGTCCTTCAAAGGTCAAGGTCGGAATGGTGGCTCTGCTGGCGGGTCGATGGTCAGAAGCGGGGAGGCCGTTGGGACGTTTAAAGCGTAGCTGATGCTTGGCATGGCATGCATAGTACAGTGCACAAACTGTTTTCGGCTCGAGCTGTGATGTGATTGTTGTGACAAAGTGAGGGGGAGGAACATCGAGCCATGTCGCCCGACACCTCGCCACGTCAAATGATCCGGAAGCCGAAGCGCCAGCAGCTAGCGATATTTCCACTCATTTCTCACAGTCACGTCGCACATGTGATATTTAACGGGCCGTAAGCTTAGAATTGGTTGGGCAGGCCTTACTGAACGAGGGCCGAGTCACAATTCTGGTAGAGCGTGGCACACATTTTGCATCAGTCTTGGGCAGAATTGCTTCTGACTCCCATTTTGCTTCTTTCTACTGCATTGTTTTTTTTTTTTTAATCTGATGACAAATTAACCGATTCCTAAGCAAGGCAATTATGACATAAATGATGTTTAACATCCAACGATAACTACGAAATTGTAGCGCATGATGCAACCCCAACAAGACATCCGAAGAATACTGAGAGATGTCAATAATGCTAGCAATCAGGCTTCCAAAACATGATTCAGACTGTCCGGAGTACAAGTGCTGCAAGTGTTCACTATCCAGTTACCTCGTTATCCATACCTGGATAGTTTAGGGGCTCTGCTGTTCTGTCAGCTTTGCCGATGGGTGGACGGAAGCGCCCATTATCTTCAATCGGTCGAATTGCAGTGGCTGGGATTCTTCATATCTGGTGTGTGGCAATCATCCATCAGGGAGTTATTTTTCCTTCCGTGTATCTTTCGGTGACGAAAAATGCAGGTGCCGTGGTAGATGAATTGCACGTATTGCATTAACCCGCGCCGTCTTTCCGGTCAAATCCTCACACCCCGTCTCGGGGGGGCTGAAGACCCCCCTCTAAAATCCAAACTAAGCATCGCATGAAAACAAAAGAGGTGTCATCGGAAAGCACTCGACGAGTAGGGTCCGGGTCCACCCTTCAAAATACGTTCCCCCCAAAAGTGACGTCACCAGGGGGCTAGATTTTCACGACTTTTCACGACTTAAATTATGTTTTTGACCCTGAGGAGTTCATTTTTGTGGATATATGAAAAATCAAAATATATTTGGAATGAGACAAGGACAGCGAAATCGACCATGTCTATTTGTTGGTCCCCCCATTTTTTTATTTAAACATTTTGAGTTTCCAAGTTTTCTTCAATTTTACTTTTTCAGTGGGTAGAGCAGACCGAGAAACGTTGTTGGAAGTCAACTTGCCCTAATACAAAATGCTCACTTTAGCCAGAATCCTGTATTTCATCTGAAATTTGGAAGATACGCAAAATTGATATGTAGTAAAATACGGAAAAAATGAAAAATTAAACTCGTACGTTTTGTTGCATCCGTAAAGATAAGCAAACGCTGAGAGTTTTATTAAACTATCTGTATCCCTTAAAGTGTGACGACTGGTTGAACTCTTTTGAAGGTGACCTCACTTGACCTTGACAAACTCGTTAACCCTAGAATCACCATGTCAAATTGATGTAGGAAAAGGTATGCCAAATTTCGGTGCGCTGCCGCGAGCCGTTCGTCCGCTATCCACGAAAAACCTGAGGGAGAGGGGCGGTTAAAGACCCCCGAGACGGGACGTGTTAATACATTTGCGGAAACGCGGAGATGCCCCAACAGGTTGATTGAACGGGAGCACGTTGTTCACGGACCATGCCAATGCTGTTATATCTAGCTTGTGACGATCCCCCATGCTATACTAATTTTAACTGGCCCATTTTTAATTGCAGTACATTATTAGCAGACTGTCCTTCACGAGGAGGCTGGCTCTCCGGTCAGATCCTCACACCCCGTCTCAGTGGGGAAGCGAATAGTAACCCCCATCTGAAATCCAAAGTAAGCGTCGCACGGAAACGAAAGAGGTGTCATCGGAAAGTGCTCGACGAGTAGGGCCCGGATCCACCCCCAAAACAATCTTCCCAAAAGTGACGTCACTAGGGGGCTAGAATTTCACGACTTTTCGCGACTTACATTATGTTTTTGGCTCTGGGGAGTTCATTTTGGGGATATCTGAAGAAAAAATACTTTTTTTGGAATCAGAAAAGGACAGCGAAATCGACCAGAGCCATACATTTTGTTTGCCCCCCCCCCAAATGTTTTGCAATTTCAAAATTGTGAGATTTCAAGTTCTTAAATTTCCCTTTTTTAATCGGTAGAGCAGACGGAGGAACATTGTTGGAAGTCAAGTTGCTCCGATAAAAGCGCTTGCTTCAGCCAGAATCTTGGATTGGAACTCTAATGGGTAAATATGGAAAATTGATAAGTAGTCAAAACGGAAAAAAATGAAAAATTCCTCCCATACGTTTTGTTGCATCCCTAAAGATAAGCAAACGCTGAAAGTTTCATTAAAATATCTGCATCCGTTAAAGCATGACGACTGGTTGAACATTATAGGTGACCTCACTTGACCTTGACTAACTCGTTGACCCTAAATAGCATGACTTCAAAATTTTGAAACAACATGTTAAATTGATCTGGGAAAAGCTATGAAAATTTTGGAGCGCTATCGCGCGCCGTTCTTTCACTATCCACGACAAACCTGAGTGGGCGGTTGAAGAACCTCCCCTGAGACGGCTCGGGTTAATACAATTTTCAATTTGCATGCGAAGTTGGATATAACCGATGAAGTCAAATACCTTATGCATGATCATGTTGAATATGTTGTTTTAATGTCAGGAACTAGATACTTCCGTGCGTCCTAACACTGGCTAATCACAATCAAGCCCTACTTCAGGGTTCTTGTGACATTAGCTCGGTATAATCCCTACATCCATAGCAATGTATCAAACCATTCAAAACAAAGCAAATCGAGTTTGAATTGGTCACTTTTATAGCATTGCGTTCGCTCTTTGGCTTCGCGCACTCATTCACACCGTCTGAATCGTGCATATCCTGTTGTTTCCTGATGTTTTCCATTTCGGTCCATAATTGACAATAGCATTACTACGAAAGCCCTTTATGTATGCAAAGTGCACTTCGCAACATATCAGTCGTACTCTTATCAAGCACAATGAGATTGTTTACAAGTTCCACTTGGAGAGTGGTGATTGCAATGGTTAAGAAGGTTAAGTTGGTCGCATTGAGTCATAAACACGTTAGTAGGATAATATGTGACGCAGTTTTTTCATATGTCATGCTGGTAACATATGGTACCATGCATTCAGCTTTATAGTTTGATCCATAAGGCCGGAAATGCTCTCAGGTCTGCATTACCTACTTGGGTGAGTAGATAGGTAGGCACTTCGCACCTAAGCAATAAAACAGGTGAACTTGCTAAGTAATTCGTAATCACATTTGCATAGGACAAAGCGTGAGGATATCGTACCATGCGATATGACGGAAGAATGAGCGTATGAGGGTCCAACGCGTGCGCAACGAGGTGCAGTGGGCCGATCAAGAGCTGAATAATGATATTGTTTGCACGCGTTTTGACCATGTTTTGACGTCCTGCGTACCCTCGACATCGTTAATTGGCGCCATCGACCAGGAGGTGATCATCCGGTATTATCAGCCTCCAAGCGCTCGGACACGTTCTGAAATGGAATCGCCACCTCTGCAATCCCTTGAAAACTGCTGTATTGGTGACTAACGTCGATACCGTTCTGGATGTGCTGCAGTGATTGACTTGCAGCAGGTCCGAGTACGAGTGGATGACTGGTGTTAGCATCATTGGCTTGTTGTTGCACCGTGTATCAGTCCATGCTTCAGCTCAAGGCCTGGTCCGCTGCACTGCATCTAGGTGACGAGATCTGAATAACTTTCGATGGTATTCGAACTATACTCTCGATGCATGAAGATGGCTGACATTTCGTCGAAGGTGTGCGACAGCGTCAGGTTCAGGTTGTGAGCGACGCAGCTTAAAAAGCCCATGGTTCTGAACCATGTCAATTTAGTGCTACGTTGACATTCTCATGCTGCTGGCTTATCTACTCCATCATAATCTACCATCATAATCTATCATAATCCAGTTGTCACATTCCATCTGTAGCCATAGGGGAAGCGCCTGCAGTTGTCACGTTCCATCGGTAGCCATAGGAAAAGCGCCTGCAGTTGTCGCGTTCCATCGTTAGCCATAGGGAAAGCGCCTGCAGTTGTCGCGTTCCATCGTTAGCCATAGGGAAAGCGCCTGTGGTTGTCACGTTCCATTGGCAGCCATGGGGAAGGCATCTGACAGAGGTGACTGTTCTGCCGGCGAAAATTAAGCTCAATAATTATCATACGAGCAGCCGGCTGTTAATTATGCATGACCTACGAGCAGCCGAGCATACTGCTCGGCTGAGCAGCCGGCAATAATTATGCATGACCATGGCTGTTGATGACCATGGCCATTTTATTTAGTAGTAATATGTTCGCAATAATTTTTCATGTATTCATTCAAACTGACATAATAGTTCGTTAATATCTGACCTAGCAGTTTGTTATTTGTGCAATATCACAGGTTCACCATGGTTATGTTAACTATATGAGATGGTTGCATCAAGCATGGGACTTAACACGCGCCCTGGAGGGCCTCTGAAAATTACGCGCACTGGAGGGGGCGGACTCCGCCCCCCTAATATCTGAGCTCCGAGTAAGGCTAGAGCAACAAAATTCGCAGGGTGGATGGGCACGATAGTTAACTCTTTTGTGTGCAATTTGCATGACCTTAGGTCAATATCTTCAAGGTTAAATAAGTTAAAAATAGCAAAATGTTCTGGTTTTGCGTGGCTTGGCTTGTCATCGTTATGGATCGCTGTGATTGTGTTTAAATGCTGCAAAATTAGCATTAATGATGTTTTAGACATTACTAATGATGCAATACATATGCCAGATCCGCCATTTGACCTCAGGTCACCTATATATGATCACTTTATCAGGTCATTACCTTTCCAGTTACCAGAACCGGGCTGCCCACCTGACTGCTCCGTTGGGCGGCTCGGCACAATCGGCTTCGCAAAGGAATAAAATACAAGAACAAAGTATAGAAACGCTTAGGCACACAATGACAAACAGTAGATTTCCGGATGTGTAGGGAGTAACATGCAAAGTGACATCAATCACATGCCAGTCATTTCCATTTATGTCAACATTCCAGTTGACCAGGTTTGGTTCCATTAGCCTGTCATGAATTTGACCTGACTTGACCTCGGCGACCTAACATGACTTTTAAATTACATAGCATAACAATATGCATCAAACAAGTCGCTAGTGTTGTCAAGAACACTTCCATTTTGTCAATTCACGGGAAGCGCATCAGCGCCGATTTTTGTGGTCTGGAGCTGCGATTAAAAAAAATTAACGGCCCATAACATAAAACATTTTCGGCCGTTTTTCATTTTTCTTACTTTAAACAATGCGCCCGCCATTTCTAAGTACGTACGGAAAACATGCCGCATATCGGCCGGTACGATATGGAGTTGTGTACGAAAAATCGGAAGGGTGGGAGGATTTCGCCCTCCACCACAACAGGGCGTGTGTTAACTTGTCATGAACTTGACCTGACATGACCTCGGTGACCTAACATGACTTTGAAATAATGTAGCATAACAATATACATCAAACAAGTCGCTAGTGTTGCCAAGAACACTTCCTTTTTGCCGATATACGGGAAGCGCATCAGCGCCGATATTTGTGGTCTGGCACTGATGATTTTTTTTTACTTTACCGACCCCTCACTCGAAAAGTATTTGGTCGATTTTAGTTTTTCTTACTTTAAGCAACGTGCCGTTCATTTCGAAGCAGGTACACAGACAATGGCGCATATCGGCCGGTAAAATCTGGAGATATCTACGAAAAAACAGAGGGGTGGCCGGATTTCGCCCAGCTCCAGGGTGCGTGTTAACAACTATATTAGTTTGGGGACTACTTAACTAATCGTTGTAATCAATATACTACCATGGGTTAACCCGTCTGATAATTATTAATTATTAGTGTTAAATTGTTTCTGATAATTGATAACTGTCTTTCCGGTCAGATTCTTACACCCTTTGGGGGTCTTGTGTGTGGGGGTTGTTGTAAATCCCCTTCCAATGTCCAAACTAGGCGTCGGATGAAAACGAAAGATTTGTAGGCAGATGGTCGGCTCCCGTCTGCGTATGCTTCCATGAGTCAATCCTTACCCATACAGTTGTGTCTACATGGGAATATATATCAATATGTGAATTTCATACATTGCAAGCAAATAATAATCGAATCTACTGATATATAAAATTAGACCAATCATTTCTATCACTTAAATTGTACTTATTTTCAGTTGAGGATCGACCCTTTGGAAAGGGCCTTGGTCCGGTTATTTTCTCACATACATATTGGCGCTATAAATTCACGACAATCGTGATCTGATTTTTCAAGAAAATATGGGGCTAGCACTATCGAGCTCAAGGAGTTCACGGAGAAGCGTGACTTTCTCCTCCCCTGTTGAGTCAATTAACGTTAGAATATATTCGGTCCATTGCGTAAGGGTCGTGACTACCCTCTAAAAAGACCATGACCGGACCATTGGGGACTACAACGTGTTGGCGCACCCCGCCTATCGTGGCAGGCTGCAACACGAGAAATGTCCTCACTGGAACAGCAGCATGCATACATAATGTTCACTGCATATCATGGCATCCTAGCTTACCATGGCAGGCACGGCCGGGGCACAAGAAATGGTCTCATGGGAACAGCAGCATGTATAAATAATGTCCATCCTGAAGGGCTTAGTCAGAGTTGTCTGAGCTCTGGGACAGCGCGTCACCACTGGGCTGGGCTGCAGGACACAGGCGCAGCACGCAAGCAGTCCTCCCCTGAGTGCGCCACTGATCTGGACTCCACCAGCGTAGGAGCGGCTTAACAGTGAGTGGCCCAAAATGAGCGGGACGGGAGGGCATGCTTTTGTCAGGGCTTACGGCATGCGCGTTCGATTTCCACCAAAATGTGTGGGAAGTGGGAGCGGATAATTGCCAGTCGCATACGCTTACGCTTGTCTGCGCTCGTCCGTTGGGAGTGACGTGAAAAACAATAATGGTCAAGTCCAGCTCTGGAGGATCCTTGTTCGATCACGTTTCGTCTAAATCCAACGGCGCAGAAAGAGATGAGCTTGGATGGCTGAAACTTTGTTGCGAGCCATGTTTGCGGAATTCCTGAGGTGAAAGGTAGCTACGTTTTCATGGTAAGCGAATTCGTGTGACTGTACCGTGCATGGAAGCTAAAATAAATCGCGATATCTTTGACACGTCTTTGCCGAATGCACCGCTTTTCAGATTAGCATTGAACAAGGGAGAGCGTGACGTGAACGTTGCGACCTCACTGCGAAGATTGTTTTAAATGGATACTGTAGCATGCAATACTCCTCGTATAAGCATATTCCCGGTGGAAGCTAATGACCCCGTTCATCACAGGAGCCCCGTATCACTGGTATCGGCAAGGTATCGGCTTCTCGAAAGTATCAGGGGCCGCGTCGTTTCTTTTCCGACAATTACCGGTCACATTTTACGACAAAAAGTGGAACTTGGACGTAAATACACAACCCCACCCCTTTCAAATGTTGGATGCGCATCGCAAATTTGTCTTCTGGTGTTGGTATTCATATTCACCATGATAGCTTTCACTTCACATCTCCTGTCATGAGCTGTCTCTAAGGTGCAATTCTTTGTCATATTGTCCCAGGGTGGATATACTTCAACCTTACATGAAAATAGAAAAAAAGCTCCCGTACTTGGCACCAAAATTATTCAGAGCCATTGCTAAATGCTCAGATCATCGCTCCGAATGAAATGAAATGTTCCAACGCCGAGGTAGTAGTATTTGTACACGGCATTAGTAATTCTTCCCTTGGTTTACAACAGCTGACCTTCAGGAAACCCTGCGTACGTACGACCGCCAATCCAGGCATACACATACACGTACGGCCGCCAGTACAGGTATACACGTACACGTACGTCCGCCAGTCCAGGTATACACGTACGCGTACACGTACCGCCGTCAGTCGAAGCATACACGTACACGTATACGTCGGCCGCCAGTCCAGGTATACACGTACACGTATACGTACGACCGCCATGTACACCCGCCAGTCCAGATATGCACGCACACGTATTTATTTATTTATTTAACAATGCATGCCCTCCACGTGCAGTGGCTGTTACGGACACTCTGGGTTGAACTCACAGATATTTACAAAGAAAGGATATATTTGTGGTCAATAGTGGGAGCAGATGCGCAACAAACATTCGTACGCCAACATAATACAATATCCATATCACTTTCCGCACTGCATACACCGTACTTGCAACACGAGCCATACACGAGTGACTTGTAGAAGTGATAGGAAAGCGATGGCCTAAAGGTGACTTCATAGTGTACACATATCCATGGTGTAAGTTTGTTGTGACTAGTGTTGTTCGTGGAGATACGCTAATGCATGTTTCTTTAAGTTAGACAGCTTCGATGTTTTTGTTTCAGTAGAAAGTTTGTTGTAGTGCAAGACAGACGAGTAGAGAAATATCCTGCGGCCAGCCTCTCTGTGTATGGCTGGCAGGTGCAGGTGGTCGTCTGCACGTGTGTGACGGTTTCGCAGGGTAGAGTTTTCAGTGATTTGACCGGCAATGTGCGTAGGATCACCCGTCAGAATGATCTTGTGGAGCAAAGTGAGACTGTGAAATAGGTACAGATCAACTGCAGCGAGGAGACCCAACTCGTTTCGGGCAACATAAATATGATCAAATTTCCGGAGACCTGACACGACTCTAGTGGCGAAGTTAATGATCTTGTCTAGTCTGTGGATGCTTGCTGACGACCCGTTCCCGTAAACAGATATGCAGCATCGGATATTGGATATAACTAGGCTATCGACTATAGTGAAGAGTGTCGGCAGATGGTGAAGCAGATGGCTCAGCCGCCAGCCGCCAGTCCAGGCATACACGTACACGTACGGCCGCCATATACGGCCGCCAGTCCAAGTATACACGTACACGTACGGCCGCCAGTCCAGGTATACACGTAAACGTACGGCCGCCCGTCCAGGCATACACGTACACGTACGGCCGCCATATACGGCCGCCAGTCCAAGTATACACGTACACGTACGGCCGCCAGTCCAGGTATACACGTAAACGTACGGCCGCCCGTCCAGGCATACACGTACACGTACGGCCGCCATATACGGCCGCCAGTCCAAGTATACACGTACACGTACGGCCGCCAGTCCAGGTATACACGTAAACGTACGGCCGCCCGTCCAGGCATACACGTACACGTACGGCCGCCATATACGGCCGCCAGTCCAAGTATACACGTACACGTACGGCCGCCAGTCCAGGCATACACGTACACGTACGGCCGCCATATACGGCCGCCAGTCCAAGTATACACGTAAACGTACGGCCGCCAGTCCAGGTATACACGTACACGTACGGCCGCCAGTCCAGGCATACACGTACACGTACGGCCGCCATATACGGCCGCCAGTCCAAGTATACACGTACACGTACGGCCGCCAGTCCAGGTATACACGTAAACGTACGGCCGCCAGTCCAGGTATACACGTAAACGTACGGCCGCCAGTCCAGGTATACACGTACACGTACGGCCGCCATATACGGCCGCCAGTCCAAGTATACACGTACACGTACGGCCGCCAGTCCAGGTATACACGTAAACGTACGGCCGCCAGTCCAGGTATACACGTAAACGTACGGCCGCCAGTCCAGGTATACACGTACACGTACGGCCGCCATGTACGGCCGCCAGTCCATCGTGGATTTTATTGGCTGGTGTTGGCGGAGGCAGCTGAGTCGCCTGCTACGGTCGCATTAGAATGCAAATGGCAACTGATGGCTGACATGCTGATTAGTCGTGCAAATCTTAGCGGGTCTCGCATATCTTGCATGCTACATATCCCACTCTTCAGTAATCCACCTTAAAAATGCTGAATATTGTGAAGGCAGACGAGGTCTTTCTATCGGTTTTCTTTGAGCGTGGTGATGCCGTCCCACCACGGTCACGTGAGGAGATTCTGACACTGAAGCATGCGATCAGTGCCTGCCCAGCTGTTATCTCCTATGATTACAAAACAAGGAATGTGTGGATGTGCAGGTAACTATAATGTTCTCGATTTCCATAACCTGCTCACACACGTACTGCTCTCGTCCAAATTACCAGGAATAATTTTGTTGCGAAAAACACGCTTGTACCGTGGCAAAATATACTGTTACGAACATGGAAAGGATTCTGTGACTTGAAACAAATGGCCCTATTGTCCCCCAGTAGCCATGCTCCCCACATGGATACTGGGACAATGTGTGTCTGCCTTCGTCCGCACCAAACTTTGACGAGACACAACAAAATGACAATTACTATTCCCATAACACACAAGAGGTAAACACACATGGCATGTATGGCTTGAGTGTAGTGTGCACAAGCACAAGCACACAAACAAGCACAATCTCGCTGTGACTATAACCCACCATCATGCACACCACATCATTGTATGTCACATCGCCCATACCATCTGACATTCATCCAATTAAACAGGGTCACTGTACCTCAGTACATAGGGAATTTGACTCTCAATCGCAAGGCTGTGGGTTCGAATTCCACAGCCGATATAATTTCCGAGTCTACCCTTGGCCAATCGGCGCGCAAGACTTACGACGCTGCATGGCCATCCGTCAAGTACATTGTAGAAAAACCAAGTGCGCTTCATCTTTCCTCGACACTCACCTTGCAGCTGCCACCGGTGGGAGCGTGCGTCGCCTTCCGGTCGGTGTCGGCCGAATCAAATCGAGCCGACCTCTCTGGAACGTCCTGTCACCCTGTCACCACCACGCCCGGCCGTGTTGAGAGCAGTCCCAAGTGGCGCGCGCCCCAGGCGGGTCTCGTCAGTGGTGGATGCGGTACAGCTGGCCGCTTGTCCTTGCTCGCGGGACAGCGCCGCCGACGACCGCCGACGACCGCCCCAGGCGGGTATCGTCAGTGGCGGAGACTGTCCAGCTGGTGTCTGCCCGCGGGACAGCGCGTCGCACTCGCCGCTCCCGCCTGGCGAGTCGCTCGAGCCGGTGCACCGGCCACTGGCGACCCTGTGTCGTTTGTCGGCGTGTTGTGACGGACTGTGCGGCGCCGCGCCGCGCCAGCCGCTGGTGGCAAGCCGGGCGCGACCTGTATTACAGCGGAGCCCGGCGTGAAGCGACGCATGGGAATGGAAACAGTACGTGACACGAGCACAGCGACGGCATGACTCGACTCATAGCGCCAACGACCGGCGTGTGGTGTTGCGCATTGCCAAAATGCACTGCTGTACTGCTTCAAATCAGTATCGTACTCTGGGGTGTGTGCAAAGGGAGCAGATATTAAGGAGTCCGGATGTGCGAAATGCAGATGGGGACCAACTATGGGGAAACTGGTGTATGTTTCAGACTGATTGCGACTCATATGAATTATTGTGCAAGCATCCAATTATATTATTTAGTGCTCATTCCTGGCAAACTGCACGCCATTTGCTGACTGCGATTGTTAAACGATTACTCCGGTTCAAACGCTAGTTAGGTGTCCCTGATAAGGTCAGAGGTCAAGTCAGGAAAACATTCTTAACTGTTTTTTTTTCTCGAGAGCTCGTATATTTAGCGCAATCGAGGGTACTGGGGCCATGACAAATCTAAACCATGGTTGAATACATACAGTGTGCACACAAAGCTGCTCATGTAAACACCTGCGGGCTCTCTCTCTCTCTCGTTCTCCCTCTGTTCTGATGCGTGACAGACCGCTCTGCGGCAACCCCGACGCAAGACAGACCACACTGCGGAGAACTGACGCCCGCCGTCGAGGCCGACAGCCGTTGTCGCCGATGTTATCGACGGCTGCTGCGGTGCACGCGCCATCCCAGCCAATCATGCGGCCGGCCGGCTTCCACTGGCACGACGCATCGAGGGCGACGCTCCGCCCGAGATCGCCGGCGCCCTGTCTGTGAATAGGCGAGCAGCTCGCGGCCGTGGATCGCACACAGTGGGTAATGCATGTGCTGGAGCGGTGTAGGCCGGCCGTCCTAGGGCATGGGCCGCCTGTGTGGTGGCAATAGTCCGGTCGTCCCCAACAAACGTGCACACAAGTCGACATAATCGCATGTTTGATATAAAGCAGTCCGTGCTCGTGATGGTTGATACTGTTAGGTGATGTGCTATTACCGGCATCCTTCACATTCCTCGCATGACTCGTCACTTGCTGTTCATGTGTCTGACACGACTTCAATTGCAAATATCTCTTACTACTGGGATTTGAAGTATGGACTGTTGGTTGTATGATACGCTTAAGCCTGGATGATGACCTTACGTTGCACCTGTGAATGCACTAAGGCCTGGAAATCTATGGTATTTCCGGGCTCTGGCTAGGCTAATTCGAGAGATAAAGGCACATTAATTACACTGGAAATCATATTTCAACGGTCATTCCCAGGGAACAAAGTACATGCAGGTGCAGGAGCTTACAAATAATGGGGAGAAACTGATGAAATCAGGTACAACTTGTCCTATGGGATTATCATCCTGAAACGTGAAGTACCACGAGCTTCATGATTTCACATTCCATACGACAGGATAGGTATAGGGTACGAATCATACTGCAGTTGATGTGCATCCAAAGAATCAACCACGTCATGACGGCACCTGCTGCAAACTAACGTTAACCCTTGCAGTTCACACATGTCAATCCACTGGTATTCAAGCGACATAACATGCAATTGCATATCTAGATATAGCATGCAATAGACGGACGAAAATGCTGTTTACTGGAAACTAAGCCATCGGTGCTTTATTATATGCCGGAAGGGAGTGGAATTTAGCCTTTAGTTGGAGCCCGTTATCTAGAATGGTGAAACGTGGTGGCAGACGTTGTTAGTGCTGTACTGATACTAGAGCATAACACGGATTAAAAAATTTCACATCCGTTCCAATTCGTATGCTCGAGAGTCAGTCTGGTTCGATTTATTTCCGTACGGACAGAAATTTCCACACGTGATCTGATCAGTTTCTAAAATGCCATAATCTCCCACTCGGCTGGTTTCGGCAATGCCTAGCAGCGATGGTGTCATGAATGTGCAATGAGGCATCCAATTAAATTTGGGCAGAAAATAAGTTGGCACGCTGAATAAAATGTGGATTTACGTTTTCATTACCATCATCATTCTTTGCAGAAGCATGAATCCTTCACTTCGAATTGGACTTCAGATCAAATATGCAGTCATATGGTCTGTGTACGTGAAATGACAAGTAACGAAACATGCAAGAACATGAGTACTATCAAATAACAACAATACCAAACAGGAGCACTTCGATCAATTTTCTTTGATGTAATTGGGCGGGATGTTATGTCACATTGTGTGCTCCGTCATACTGTGACATAGGATCTCCGTCACACCGTGACATAACATCTCCGTCACACTGTGACATAGCATCTCCGTCACACTGTGACAACATCTCCGTCACACTGTGCCATAACGTCTCCGTCACACTGTGACTAGCATCTACGTCACACTGTGACATAGCATCTCCGTCACACTGTGACATAACATCTACGTCACAATGTGACACAACATCTCCTTCACACTGTGTGCTCACCGGAGTACATTATGCAACTAAGTGGTGCTAAAATGGTTTTCCAGGCAGTCCGTGCCGTCGAAGCAGCAACCATGGGCAACATTGCAGTTGTTTATAGGTCTTCTGCCATTCACCAGTCTGCAAATGCCAGCGGTGTGTGAGCGTCAGCGCAGCGACAGCCGGAGGCTGCGAGCGCCGGCGAAGCTATAGCCTTTCTGAACCTTGCGTGATTTTGTGATAACTGAGGCAGGGGTCTCCACCAAGCTCTAGCTGGTTTATTTACCATGAATTAAGCCGATGTTGCAAAGAAACATACACGACAATCCAACCAAAGATAATTGTCATACCACTCGCATTAAATTGTCGACGTACGCCTATGCCACTTATCCGTTGTCCTTAACGGCCGGATGAAAGATTTTTACCGGATATCTCGGCTGGAAACAAGCAAGCACAAAACATCATATTTGATCTGGTAAAACACACTATAAAAATTATAAAAATTCAAGGGCGCATCCAGATGTCTTCGGATTATCTTATTCGTATAACAAATATCCCGCCGTAGTGACCAAAGGCGTATCGAACTTTAACCCGCCCCGTCTCTCCTGTCAGATCCTCACACCCCGTCTCGGGGTGCGGGATCCATAGAGACCCCCTCTGATCTCCAAACTAAGAGTCGTACGAAAACGAAATAGATGTCATCGGAAAGCGACTTACATTATGTTTGGGGCTCTGTGGGGTTCATTTTTAGGGAGATTTTAAGAAAAATATATTTGGAATCAGAAAAGGAAAGGCGAAATGGACCAGGACCATAACATTTTTGACCACCCGAAAATCCATGATTTTTTAATTAAACAATTTTGAGTTTTCAAGTTTTCTTTAATTTTCCTGTTCTAATGGGTAGAGGGGAGCGAAAAAAATGTTATTCTAAGTCAACTTGCTCCAATAAATAATGCTTAGTTTAGCCAGAATCTTTTAACTCGTTGATCCTAAATGACCTCACTTAATTTTTTTTTAAACACAACATGCCAAATTCATGTGGGAATAGGTTAGCCTCGATGCCGCGTGCCGTTCTTTCAATTTCCGCGGAAAACCTTACGGGGGGTCGTCAACGACCCCCCTCCCCCTGAGACGGCGCGGGTTAACCTAAAATGTTTCCAACTGAGTGAAATCCCAGAGGACAGTCAATAATCACCGTATATGGGGGACAAGCACCAAAATGAAAGTACGTAAGGAACCAATCTAGTGTGAGGACGGGACGAATTGTTTCCCTACTTGATGTGGAAGGGTATGTGGACTATTTGTATATAATGTGATGTCATATACTAATCAAAGCAAGAATTTTCTGCTTCAGCGATCAGCTTGGGCGACTCACCCTCACACACCGCGCGAAAATATGAAATTGTCCTTATTCATCATGTCCGCTGCTTTTTTCTCGCCTCGGTCCGTCCCCTCGACAGCGCACGCACACCCAGAAATGTCGCCAATGTAACTGTACGCATAGCTGCTCGTTCGCTGTGCTTCACCTTGATGACATGTTCCACAAAAATTGTGTCCGACTAGATCCGCCTTCTCACATACATAGAGCACATTTTGCAGGATTGTGTGCGACATTAGGTATGTCGGCGTATGTAGACCTAACTTGTAGGTACACCTGGCGTTTTACGTTCATATTGTCCACAAATACTGCGAGAACATTAGTTCCTGTGTTATTTATTTATTTATTTATTTCACGATGCATGACCTCCACGTGCAGTGAGTTTTATGGGCAGTCTGGGTATAGCTCACAGATATTTACAAAGAAAGGATGTATTTGTGGTCAGTAGTAGGAGCAGATGCGCAACAAACATTCGTACACGAACATAATACAATACCCATATCACTATCTGCACTACACACACCGTGCTCGCAACACTAGCTATAAACGAGTCGTTTGTAGAAGTGATAGGAAAGCGATCTGCCACCCCTGGGGCCGCGCCTTCCCCGGCGTGTGTTCTTGGTGGGCGTTGTCATAGCGACGGCGACGCTCCCCCTCGTCTGGTTGCCCGCTCAAGAGAGGTAAGGCTGGTGACTAGCGGGGGCGGCCAAGGTCACGGACGGGGCGGCTGCGTGCGCGTTGCTGACAGGGCGAATATTTGGGCCAGGACGATGGTTAGCAGCAGCTTGATGATATCCGTATGTATGGTAGAGTTGAAGATAAAAAACTGGTAGAGCTGAAGCTAGACGATAGGAGGTAGACGATCACTCTTGTTGAAGACACAGGAATTTCGAGCGGCACCAAGTCGTCAGGCAAATAATTTCCTTCTCAGCCGCAGTGTGCGAAAGAAGACGGCCAGAGTAGCTGATGCTTGATGGAAGGGAAGTCACTATGGAGAAAGGCGCTGTGATTGCATTATTTTGTGTCTGTGAGCGCGTGTGATTGCATTATTTTCATGAATCACATTCGCAAGCTGACACGGACGGCCGTGGCCGGCGCTGTAACGCCCTTATACCCTGCCAGTGCACCATGTTCTGCGATTTTTTGGTGTCAGTACGGTAGGCGATGTGACGCCTTTATCGTGTACCCGCTATTCTGTGTATGTTCGATGTTTTGCATGTTAATATCAGTTGCGCTGAAAATATATTGCACAAAGTGTACGCAATTCTGAACAACAGCTTTTCCGTTGCTTCACAACAAGCCCAAGCTAAGTTAGCCTTCACAGGAACACGAAGCAACCCATGAAGCACGATATTCTAAATGTTTGTTTTTCATGTTGCAGTCGCTTGTTTTAACCCGTCTCGAGGGTCTTCAACTGCCCCCTCAGGTTTTTCGCAGATAGCGGACGAACAGCGCGAGGCAGCGCGACAAAATTTGGCATACCACTTCCCGCATCAATTTGACATGCTGATTCAAAAATTTTTAGGTCAGGTCATCTAGGGTCAACGAGTTAGTCAAGGTCAAGTGAGGTCACCTCCACAAAAGTTCAACCAGTCGTCACGCTTTAACGGATACAGATATTTTAATGAAACTTTCAGCGTTTGCTTATTTTTACGGATGCAACAAAACGTATGAGTGGAATGTTTCATCTTTTCGTTTTTGACTACATACAACTTTTGCGTATTTGCCAAATTGCATTTGAAATACAGGATTCTGGCTAAAGTAAGCATTTTTTAGGTAAAGTTGACTTCCGACAACGTTTCTCGGTCTGCTCTACTGATTGGAGAAGGAAAATTAAAGAAAAATTGAAAACTAGAAATTTTGAAATTTCAAAAAATTTATTTATTAATTAAAAACAATGGGGGGGGGACAAAAAATGATAGCCCTGTTCGGTTTCGCTGTCCTTTTCTCCTTCCAAATAAATTTTTTTTCTTCATATATCCCCAAAATAAACTCCCCAGAGTCAAAAGCATAATATAAGCCGTGAGAAGTCTTGAAAATCTAGCCCCCCCCCTGGTGACGTCACTTTTTGGGGGAAATTGTTTTGGAGGATGGATCCGGACCCTACTCGTCGAGCAATTTCCGATGACGCCTCTTTCGTTTTCGTGCGACGCTTAGTTTGGAATTTAGAGGGGGTCTTCAACCCACCACCCCCTCCGAGACGGGGTGGGAGGATCTGACCGGAAAGACCGCTTGGGTTAACACCCCCATGGAGACTTCTCTCATTGCAACCGAAGATAGATATCGGCTTAGCTATAGATATCGGCTATAGATATAGCTATAGATGCAGATATCGATAGATATCGGCACCCGCAAAGAGGATATTCTCGCGGATGAGTTTCGAGCACGAACTCTGGAGCACTTATCGACATTTTGTAATGGCTATGCCAACATTTTTACAGACGGATCAAAGACAGACGCTGGGGTTGGTAGTGCGTTTGTGTGCGACACAGCCACCAGATCATTTATGTTACCAAAGTACGTATCCGTCCACTCGTCCGAGCTGGCTGCATTCTACAAAGTACTTGTTTTCATAGAGGACGGGACTGATGAAAATCATGTAATTATATGCGACTCGTTGAGCAGCCTTCTGTCACTTATGAGTTTTAATTGCACTGACCCTTTAGTACACGATATCTTACGCCGCCTGACTATATTAGATTACGCAGGAAATTCGTCCACTTCTGTTGGATTCCTAGAAACGCAGGTATCGCAGGCAAGGAACGAGCCGATAAGACTGCTATGCTAGGAGAGCGGCACAGGCTCCCTTGTGGAGAGCATTCCCAATCCCTGCTAGAGACTATAATTCGTATACTTCGTAATTCGTAACCCCTGGCAGGAGTTATAAGAATCATGTATCTAATTATGATGCATCTTAGCTTTTCTAACGACTAAGTGGCAAGCGAGTTGTTTCGACGGGACGAGCATGTTTCCAATAAACTACGGACAATTAAGCAGTCTCTGGGCCAGCGACTCTCATGATCGCGTAGCACGAGGCGAAACGAGGCGCCGCTGTGCCGTCTACGAAGAGGACACACTTACGCTGCCCATGGCTACTTACTCAATGGTGAAAATAAACCACTGTGTCCCAGATGTGGTGCAATGCAGACGGTCAGCCACGTTCTAATTTCATACCCGAGAGTTTTCGGGAGTGACTAGGCTCACTCCCTCCTAGCAGTTTTAGGTGACAAATCACATGTCGTGGAATCCGGAAGGTTCTTAAGCTTCCTATCTGATGTGAAGTTGTATGCTATTTACCCGGACGTTAACATCGAGATGCACCAGAAAAAAAAGAATACTGGTAATATAAAGGACGCCTATAACGACCCCTGGAACAATTAACAGTTATGGGCGCTAAATGACCTCGTAGACGGCGCACCCTTAAACCCAAATAATATATAAATTAATAATGCAGCAGATACGTGTCTCGGAAAAAGTTTGTAGCAGATGCGACATTTGTTTCACCCCTGGGACACCTATCAGGCAGACCTAAGTCCTGGGTAAGAGTCTAAACTAGATGTTCATGCAGCTTAGCACCGACTAAGAGTAATGCTGTTGGTTTTCTAAAGCGGCATTTCCCATGTCACTGTGTATGATAACCATTGTACTGATTTCTTATGCCTATCAAATTCGAGCTTAAATCTACAGATATATTGTACCAATTGACCTTAATACAATATTTACCTGATGTGCTTGGCGAGTTCACCCCAAGAGTCACTTGTCAGCTTGACCATTTTACATTAGGGTGCATCATGCCAAGTTTGCTTTGATCACCAACTGGATGATTCTAGGCCATCCTTGACAGGAAGTTATGTTCACATATTGAGCCTAATAACTAGAACTTTTGCATAACCCATGTTCCAACCATCGTTCAGGTAATGTAGCAACGCATGCCGGCAACGGTGGGACAAAACGCATATGACTGCTTTTGGCATTATTCATTATGAGGGAAGCAAATGCAACACAACGTTCCACGGACACCTCATAAATTTGGCTTGGGTGTCATTTCGCTGCCAGTGAGGCTGAACTGGCCACAAGGAACGCGTTGGTGCCGTGTATGTCTGAGCCTGGCCGATGCGATAAGCGAGAGGTTCTGAGTTGAGTTAGGCGGGGGTGCCGCTGGGGGCGGCGTCTCCATCAGCCTACACTGTGTGGTGGCGGCTCACTTACCGCCACCGGTCGGTGGCACGCGGCGCGGCTGACGGGGCTCACGTATCTGCCGAGCTCGCTAGCGCACCACACCGCCAGCCTACACTGTGGGGTGGCGGCTCACTTACCGCCACCGGTCGGTGGCACGCGGCGCCTGACGGGGCTCACATATCTGCTGAGCTCGCTAGCGCACCACACCAGCCTACACACGCCGCCTACTGTGGGTGGCGCACACCGCCACCGGTCGGTGGCACGCGCGCGGCGCCCGCGCGTGGGGGCGGCGTCTGACGGGGCTCACGTATCTGCCGAGCTGGCTGGCGCACCACACCGCCAGCCTACACTGTGGGGTGGCGGCTCACTTACCGCCACCGGTCGGTGGCACGCGGCACCTGACGGGGCTCACGTATCTACCGAGCTCGCTAGCGCACCACACCGCCAGCCTACACTGTGGGGTGGCGGCTCACTTACCGCCACCGGTCGGTGGCACGCGGCACCTGACGGGGCTCACGTATCTACCGAGCTGGCTGGCGCACCACTCCGCCCCGCCCGCGCCCAATCTCAGCCGGCTGCATCGTCAGAGGCGACATATAGGTAAAGGTGCTGCACATGTTTGGCGAGACGGGAATGTTCCGTGTCGGAGTGTCGTGTCACGAAGTTCGATCGCCACAGCATCTGTTGTCTGAGCCGCTGCAAAATATGATGTTGCCAAAATCGCTTGGAAATATGACTGGGTGTGTGACCATTGTCAGCAATAGTTCAACGTGTATGTCAAGATAGTTTATTTGACGCTACTGTTTATATATGTTGGTTTACTTGAAGTGGTACAGGTACAAAGAGAAGAGAAACGTTGCTGTCAATAATATCCCGCACAGGTGAACCATAGAACAGATCACCATCACAATTTGGCTGTGAAGTTTGGTGATTTCTGTGCCTCAATCAAAGAGCAGGAAGTTAGCTACTTTGCTGCCTGAGTGGGCTGCTTACATACAGGTTATTTTCACCAGATTCCCTGCATAGATCCACGCATCACTGAAAAAGCTTCAGGATTGGTGCATGTCGGCGTGCTCCAGAGTGCAATAATCAGTCGGGAGTGGTGACACCGGTCCCACCGTGTACAAATGCACCCATTCCGGCCGGCCGGGCGATTTCAGAAGACGATGCTTTGAATGCTTATGAATGCTTATGAGTTGGGAACGTAGCCAAGTGACAGCTCGCATATTGTGATCAAGTTGTCGTCTTGCGACCGATGGTTTAGCTAATTTTCACTCATGTTCCGCCTGCCATACGCGCGGTTTACCATACGGTCCCGTGTCTCTAGTAGGCGCTTGATTTGAACCAGCTGCATAGCACGTCGATCTGAAAATCCCAACACCACACATCCCCAAATTGTGGCCAGGTATTGTTAGCCAGTACCGTCTCGCTTAACCGTGATCGTCACGATCGTCATCATCACGACCGTAACCGTCACGATCATCACCGTCACGATCGTCATCATTACGACCGTCACCGTCACGATCATCACCGTCACGATCGTCACCATCACGATTGTCACCGTCACGATCATCACCGTCACGATCATCACCGTCACGATCATCACCGTCACGATCATCACCGTCACGATCGTCATCATTACGACCGTCACCGTCACGATCATCACCGTCACGATCGTCACCATCACGACCGTCACCGTCACGATCATCACCGTCACGATCGTCATCATTACGACCGTCACCGTCACGATCATCACCGTCACGATGTCACCTCCGTCATCACCGTCACGATCGTCACCATCACGACGGTCACCATCACGATCATCACCGTCACGATCGTCATCATTACGACCGTCACCGTCACGATCATCACCGTCACGATCGTCACCATCACGACCGTCACCGTCACGATCATCACCGTCACGATCGTCACCATCACGACGGTCACCATCACGATCATCACCGTCACGATCGTCGCCGTCACGATTGTCACCGTCACGATCGTCACTGGCTGACCTGTGTGTCCGTTGGCAGGCGTGGCGCAGCCGGTGTCGGCCGTGGTTGGAGGTCGCGCCCACCTGCCCTGCAGCCTGACCTCGGACAAGCCCAGCGACCAGCCCGAGCTTGTGCTGTGGTACCGCGACACGTCCGGCGCGCCCATCTACAGGTACCGGGTACCGGCGGCGCCACGTACGCGTCGCACGGGTACCGGCGGCGCCACGGGTACCGGCGGCGCCACGTCCGTCGACGCGCCGTGGCGCAGCGTATCTGCTGGCTCCAACTGGGTGTATGTGTATGTGTGTATGTGTGTGTGTATACACACACATACACACATACACACATACACACACACACACATATATATATTAATTTGTCGCTAATCAGTTTTAACTTACCACAGATAACGATATATAACACCAGCGTACAGATATTCTCCTTCAAGTCATCCAGTTCCTCTGATCCGAATGCCTTGAACTGATAGGTTAGCTTGCAAACTTGCATAATGCCGCTTTGAACCATATATATTTATACTTATATATATATATATAGCTTACAAATATACATCCTACTACACGACAGCGTCCCCCGTACTCTTAATGCCTATGTTGATTTCATCGCTTGCTTGACTTTGCCCTTTCCCTCAGGCATTTCTAAGGTCCTTATAGAAATCCCACACTTTGAATATTGGTGGTGTCTGTAGAGTCTTGTTGTTGAGTCGCAAAGTCTAATTGTGAACCACTGGACACCTTTTGAACCACTGGACATCTTGCAGGTTTAAAACAAGGCCATCTATCAGGTTGAAAAAGATGTAAATGTTTTCGTTAAAGAGACTATGCTGAGTTTAAATGTTCTTAGTGCAATTTTTTAATGGAATATTAGATTCTCAATTACAAGTTTCATGCTTTAAGAAGTGCCACAGCGACAGAACTTAGCTTCATAAGCTATTCCGATCGAACTCTTGCCCATCCTATGCCCATCATGAAAGATAATATATAAATAGGAAATAATCAGTGTCAACGAAACTGCGGCTGTGGTCAGCAAGAGAATGCCATCTTATAGCTGCTCATTATTACATTATTGTATTATCTTGATGGTTTCTTCATTAGTTTGCTACGATTGTTCACCCTACCTCACCACAGTTGAGAAAACCCCCTCCACCCAACTAGCGCCTTAGTATCCAAAATAATGCCACTTGTGGGGTTACATTTGGGAAATACTATTTCTAATGGAAGCTTTACCCATCCTGAAGTTCAATAGACTAACATCACGGGTATAATGTGATTGGTTTTCCTTCATTTCCTTGTAATAAGTATAATGCATACAATATTAACCATGTTCTTTCAAGAAGACATCATTATTTCCCAATACCTCCACCAGAGGGATGAAGCGGGAGTGGCGGAGAAAGGCAAGCCGAGGAAATCCGGTTGCGATGGAGGTCACGAAGACGGAGTGGGATGGGGAAAGTGGCGCGTTAGAGACAGAACGTACTCTTAAATTAGAATTTGTATATGCGGTACCGCTGTTCCATTTTGGTGTACACGTCACACCTTCGCTAAAGGGTTGACTAAGTGATGACTGGCTACCTGAATCTTACCGCCACTGAAAGTGGGATCAAGGATGTGTTATGTCTCAACATTGAAATTAGGAGTCGGTATGCTACGATGCAGAGTAGGCAATGCACTGATGTTCTAAACCTCTGATTGGGTGGTGTGTGACTTGTGATGACAAAATAATCTGAGGAGGATCAATGCTGTTCTGCTCTGAACAATCTGAATACATTTACTACTCGGGACCACAACATCTTGGGCACCAGATGAGGTGAAGTTTCATGTGCATTTGTGGATATTAGAACAAGTGCCCCACCCATTGTCGGATTCAACATGGTGCTCCGTGGGCCAACACATCTCCAATTTTGTTCTGCGTTCACAAACTTCGACATTGCTCAGCCTACTTCACTGTCCCTCTCTCCACACAACGCCCATACCCGAGGAACCGCAGTTTCACTCAACTAATACGCTGCCTGGAGATGGCATTCATACAAAGTGTACTGTAGTATGTGCTCCTCCTTCGTACTGTAATATGTGCTTCTACATGTATGCACATGTAGAAACTGTGCATGGGTCAGTAATGGCGATTGGCACTGACATATTAACCCGCGCCGTCTTTCCTGTCAAATTCTCCCACCCCGTCTCGGGGGGGGGGGTTGAAGACCCCCTCTAAAATTCAAACTAAGCATCGCACGAAAACGAAAGAGGTGTCATCGGAAAGCGCTCGAAGAGTAGGGTCCGGGTCCATCCCCAAACAAAAATTTTCCCCAAAAGTGACGTCACCAGGTGCTAGATTTTCACGACTTTTCACGACTTACATTATGTTTTTTACTCTGGGAGTTCATTTTGGGGATATATGAAAAAAACAAAATTTATTTGGAATGCGAAAAGGACAGCGAAATCGACCAGGGCTATATTTTTTTGTGACCACCCAAAAATAAAAATAAAATTGAAATTTCGAAATTTTGAGTTTTCATGTTTTCTTTAATTTTCCTTTTCCAATTGGTAGAGCAGACCGAGAAACGTTGTTGGAAGTCAATTTGCCCTAATACAAAATGTTTACTTTAGCCAGAATCCTGTGTTTGAACTGCAATATGGCAAATACGCAAAATTTATATGTAGTCAAAAACGGGAAAAAAAGAAAAAATCAACTCCTACGTTTTGTTGCATCCGTAAAGATAAGCAAACGCTGAAAGTTTTGTTAAGATGTCTGTATTCGTTAAAGTGCGACGACTGGTTGAACTTTTTTGGAGGCGACCTCACTTGACCTTGACTAATTCGTTGACCCTATATGACCTGACCTAACAATTTGGAATCAGCATGTCAAATTGATGTGGAAAAAGGTATGCCAAATTTGGGCGCGCTGCTGCGCGCCGGTCGTCCGCTATCCGCGAAAAACCTCAGGGGGGCGGTTGAAGACCCCCCCCCCCCCGAGACGGGACGGGTTAAGATTTCCGCTAAGTATAAGCGTGGGAGTCATAGTTACACATTGGCCACGTGACCGAAATATTCTTCCACCAAGCCTAAAACATGAATTTTCGCCACAAAGGAGGACTACATATCCAAATGCTTTTCAATGCGGAACGTATCAATCACATGTCTGGTTGACGCCACACATGGAGCACTGATAACACTGGCTTGCGTTCCAAAACTTTTTTTTCCAAAGGTCGGAAGTTTCTCAGCTGTTCCTAATACAAGTTTCGTATGCTGAATCCGAAAATACTATTCATTTTTCTCGATTACCTCCAGTTTTCACGCTACGTCAAAGATAACAACTCACACACTGATGAATCAGTATGCATACTGCAGTACGATGTATCAGTAGCGGAGAGAAGTTAGATCATTTTTTAATGACAGATCTGAAAGGAGTAAATCGAAGGAAACAGAAGCATGCAAAATATCCGGATGTGCCATCAGCCATCAAGCCAGATGGTCCAGATGTCCCCATCCCTGAACCCGATGTCGACATCGAGTCATCTTCCGACTGTAGCGGGGATGAAATGGACGCAGACGCGTCTGGTGCATATGAACCGACCGAGAACGATCAACCAGTACCGTTGAACCAAGCTGAGCCCAATGACCTAACGAGGGACCTGAACTTGTTCAAGGAATCTGCTGAGCTGCTGGGTTCACGGCTCCGCGAGAAACGTTTGCTGACGCCTGAAACGACATTCTTTTGGTATCGGAATCGCGAAAAAGGAATTCAGAGAATACTTTACCTTCGACGAAGAACATTCTCTAGTCTACTGCAACAACATCGCGGGCCTAGTAGAAGCAATGGGTACAGAGTACAACCCGGCAGAGTGGAGGCTGTTCATAGACTCCTCGAGTGAAGGAGCCTGAAGGCAGTTCTTCTGAACAACGGCAATAAGTTCGCGTCGATTCCTGTTGGACACTCCGTGCAACTGAGGGAAACGCATAACAGCATGACACTTTTGTTGTCTGCTTTGAACTATAAAGAGCATGGTTGGCTGATCTGTGGTGACCTCAAGGTAGTAGGTCTCGTCTTTGGGCTGCTGGGCGGCTACACGAAATATCCATGCTTTCTATGCCTCTGGGACAGTCAGGCTGACAAACAGCACTATGTACAACGCGACTGGCCATCCAGGCATGCACTTGAACCTGGTTCCCACAACGTGCAGTCACGTCCCCTGGTTGAACCACAGAAAATGCTACTTCCACCACTCCATATCAAACTCGGTTTGATGACAAATTTTGTGAAAGCACTGGATAAAGAAGGACGAGGATTTGCAATTTTGGGACAGAAATTTCCTCATGTGAGCAGGGAGAAGCTGAAGGCTGGTGTATTCGACGGTCCTCAGATAAGTGAGCTCATGAAGGATACTCGATTCGAAGAATGTCTGGAACAGTCTGAGCTCTCTGCATGGCTGGCCTTGAAGTTAATCATCACCAACTTCCTGGGTAATCACAGAAGTGCGGAATATGTGAAGGTCATCCATGAGTTGATGGACAGTTTTCAGCAACATGGTGCTCGAATGTCGGTAAAAATGTATGCCGAACATCTAGATTAGGTCCCATCTAGATTATTTCCCAGATAACTGTGGAGATTACAGTAAAGAGCAGGGAGAACGCTTCCACAAAGACATACGGGTGATGGAAGAACGCTACCAAGGTCGGTGGGGTGTGAACTTTCTGGCGGACTGTTGTTGGTGCCTGAAGAGGGATGTCCCATCTGCTCAACACAGTCAGAAGTCACTGAAAGGACCATTTATTCCGCAGTAGTGTGTACTGCTGGGATGCGCTCTGAAGACACTTATGGTCCATCTGTTTGGAGTTTAAACCTTCATCTATGCTTCTGTCCGATTCACCAGTAAACCAGTCAGAGCAATGTTTTGGTTCATATGAGTGAAATAACATATTTAAAAAATCGAGCTAATCGAGCAAAACGGTGACATTTTCGGAATCAGCATGAATAACTGACCTAAAAATAGCTGAGAAACCATTGACCTGATAAATCACGCAAACCAGTGTAAGAATGTGAGAAGCGTGTGTGTTCTCTCAGAATAGCGTTCTAATGTTCCATATTCAAATCATACCACACAGAACAAGCACTCTGCTAACGATATGCTGAGAACACCATTCTCAGACGAGAATGCCAGTGCGTTGAGACTTACAAATGCACCATGTGAAACCACTTTCAAGACTCAGAGAGAAGAATATCTTTTGGTCTCAAGTGAAACCAGTCAGACTGGGAATAGCAATTGGTCTAAATATAAACAGCTAAATTAAATTGAGCCCAGTCCAAAATCTCACTCTGACTCTTCGTGAATCGCAAATGTTCTGGTGTAGGAACAATTCAAAGTCTTAACAAGCATATTTTTGTTCTCGCTGAAGCCAGTTCACTTGAGAATAGTTATTAGTTTCAACATTCGAAGCTATTACTTAAATAAGACAAGTTTCAGGTTTCGTTTGAGCAATACATGACCCAACTGAGAGTAGTTATTGGCATACATGTTCCTCGTATTCCCATATATCACTCGTTTCAGGTTTAAATGTCCGTTTTATTTTGGTATCCCAGGTAAAACAGGATATATGTAAAATTGTTCTTTCTCAGTGTCGCATGACATACCTTTAATGCACAGCTCTAGAGTGCCGCACACATATCGCCGGTGTCATCTGCACACATGCCGCACATAGCTGTCTCAGAGGATGATGTCTTGCCGATGGTCAGCGAAGTCATTGAAGGGGTGTTGTGAACACCACAGCATTCTGTTTATTTGCTTAATGCATTCCAGACATGTACCATAGAAACGGGGATGCCTTTGCAATCAAATATGAATCATCGCCGTTTGCATATTTGCTACGTCACTCGTAGACAACAATCTTGGACTTGGACATATGCCTCGGCATACTGTACAACCTGCTCACACATGAAGGAGACCCCGGTAGCTCCAAGGACTTACGCCGAAAGCAAGTTCAAATAGAACGCAACTTCTTTGCCTTCTGCCTCCCACGCCACGTTCTGGGCCTCCTTTATCTCCAAACAGATATGTTGGAATAGACCATTGGGTACGTAGGAGAAACCTGCCACAGTTATGGTCTATGCCACCACCCAACCGTCTTCAACCGCGACGAGACTGTTGGAGAGCATCACTCGCAGCTGAAGACAGCTGAGATCCTCAGTTTCAGATTTCTCTCACATTCTCACTGAACTGTCTTCAGGTGCCGGTCGAGGAGGATATCTGACACTTTAGCTGTGAGACGTTGCATCACAGTGATTGCAGTCCGAAATGTCAAAATTATTATGGATAACAATGGCAAGTTGAATTTCATGACAGTATGGACCTTTACAAAATGATCTACAACTGATTGCTATACTTCCTTGGATTATAGATCTGGTCAAATGCAGGGCAGCAATTTCGGAAGCTCAGAATGTCACGCCATTAGCGGCTACTGACATCTTGCGCAGCGACAGCTGCAGTGAAGCCTTGTGAATTCATGCAATCATGTTTTCTTGCGCTCAAATGTATTGAAACACATTTGTCTTCATTGGGGCATCAAAGTGTTCGGCAAACAACGCAGGCGATATTCCATGTCTTCTCCGAAGCGAACGGGGGTGTTCGGAAAGCAGCAGGTGTATCTGCACCTGTTAAAACAACTGAAGTGTGTGCTGAATTCCAAGCGAAATCTTAAGCATTTTAAGCCCAAAAGGTCTCGCTTGGCAAGGGCGGATTCAATAAGGATTATTAGGGAAGGGCACAGGAGAAAAATGCACCCCTTTGGGTTGGAAACTTCATGAGAAAAATGCACCTGCAGTAAACTTCAGTGTACCCCTCCCCATTTAGCGAGCTTTTCCGTCGAGCTCATCCCACCGAGGAAACGCACCCCTTCCCCAATGATAAGTACTCGATCCGCCCTTCCTAATTGCAACTCTGAGGGCTTAAAATGTTTATTAGGCCCGTGTTGGGAACTAAACACAAACTTCACCAGCTATAACGCGCAGGTACACTCGCTGTATACTGAGTGCATCCGTGCAAGCCTGAAATGCTTATTAAGTCCGTGTTCGGGATTCAACACACTTCACTTTCCTTGATAGGCGCAGATACAGGTGCCGTATTCTGAACACCACTGTTCGGTTCGGAGAACACACGGAAAATCGCCTGTGTTGAACATGTATATATCCCAGCGAAAACGATGTTTAATATAATTTGAGCCCAATAAAACATAATTGCACAAAATCACAAGGCTTCACCGTAGCTGTTGTTGCACACGTGTTTAAGAACCGCTAATGGCGTAATATTTTGAGCTTTCGGAATTGCCTCCATGCAGTTGACCGCTAAGAAGTATATGCTACAGAGAATGACCATTGTGATTCAACGAAACATGGTAAGCAGCTGTGTAAACAACTTTCAACGGAATATCACGTCATGCAATTAAACTTACCCTTGTTCTTCATAATTGTCGGCACGCTTCCGACTGCAGTCACTGTGAAGCTATAGCTCCGTAACTCCCGACAGATTGCAAAGCAATGGCGGCCAGACGGTGTTCGAAGCAAGTAGGCGATGAGTCCAGCATCTATTCTTATGGTAGCCGCAAATTGATATAACTTGGGACCTGCATTATTTCTCACGATGCTTGTTGCCCGTGAATAATAACAAACTTACTTGGTCCATGGCATAAATCCGTAAGACACAGTTTTTCACTGTCTAAAACCTGCA
Organism: Imbricaverruca yamaguchii; assembly: GCA_034440575.1. Taxonomy (NCBI): domain Eukaryota; kingdom Metazoa; phylum Arthropoda; class Thecostraca; family Neoverrucidae; genus Imbricaverruca; species Imbricaverruca yamaguchii. The sequence goes on from JAOTOL010001570.1 coordinate 1,324,327, forward strand.
CTAATTCACAACATTGAATCCGAAAACTGCTCTTTCATGACCAACCTAACGAGCATGTACTCGAACCGTTTTTCAGTGAACACCCAAGTACATAAATAATACTATTTTTATGGCCGACTGCATGACAGGTGCAGTTTTAAATGTGACAACTTTATCACCTTCGACGCCCAGCGTGTCGTTTTGTCATTGCTCAGTCGCATTTGCATACACCTCATGGATGAGATTGCTAACAAGTATCCTGAGGACCAATATATGCGTGCAAAACTGTCATCTGCATTGGTTAGCTATTGTAACGGTATCCAAATGCATTGATGGAACAAATGTCGGACAATGTATTTCCCATCAGCACGATATATATATTAGTGACAATCCTTTGGTTCAACGCTGTGATTGTTAGTTGTTATTAGTTGTGATGTTGAAGTAAATTATCCTTCAGGTAGCCTATCGCCATGGTTAGAGCGGCCACCACCTGAAGACTACCCCTAAATCACTGTGCCCTTGCTTAGACAAAACAGGAAGGTTTTTTCATCCAGAGATGAACAAAATTATTCACTTTGGGATACCTTTGTGACCACCAGGACAAATGACACATAGTGTCAGGTATTGTGTTCTTTCCAGCTATTTCTGCTACTTCCAAGCAACACTAAACAATCGTCGACTGGTTCTGGGCTCATTTACTGTATATGCTGTTCGTTGTTAAAATCAAACCGTAGGATTCCGATATGGCTGTTGCTCGTGGAATCTACTCCTGTGCTCTCTCCTAAGCTCTCTCGCTCTCCATTTCTCTCTCCCCTCTCATTATCTCTCTCCCACCCTCACACTTTCTAACTTTCTAACTTTCTCACTTTCTCACTTTCTCACTTTCTCATTTCTCACTTTCTCAATTTCTCACTTTCTCAATTTCTCACTTTCTCAATTTCTCACTTTCTCACTTTCTCACTTTCTCACTTTCTCACTTTCTCACTTTCTCACTTTCTCACTTTCTCACTTTATCACTTTCTCACTTTCTCACTTTATCACTTTATCACTTTATCACTTTATCACTTTATCACTGTCACTTTATCACTTTATCACTTCATCACTTTATCACGTTATCACTTTATCACGTTATCACTTCATCACTTCATCAATTTATCACTTTCTCACTTTCTCACTCTCACTTACTATTTCACCCTCTCGCTCTCTCACTATCACTGTCACTCTCACTCTTACACTCTCTCACTGTCACTCTCTCTCACTATCATTATCTCACTCTCACTCCTCTCACTCTCTCACTATCTCACTCTCTCACTCTCTCACTCCCTCCGTCTGTCAAACTCACTCTTTCACTCCCACTCTCACAATCATTATCACTCTCCCACTCGCTCCCTCTCTCTCTCTCTCTTTCACTCTTTATCTACCTCTCCCCTCTCTTCTTCTTGTGACGCCACTCGCCATTTGCAGTTTTGACGCTCGTCAGAAGTCACTGTCGGATGGCGTCCAATGGAAGGACGACTTCATTTTGGCCAACCGTAACGCGGAGTTTCTGGTGACGACCGCACCTCCCGTGTTGGCCATCGATGACGTCAGAGAGACCGACGGCGGTGTGTACCGGTGTCGTGTGGACTTCCGGAAAACGCCGACCCAGTACAGCCGAGTCAACCTCACCGTCATCGGTGGGTTGATACATGCGCTGCATACACTGCATAGCTACATAAACCCATAACGCTCAGTCAGCTGTAAAATATGACGTCACGCAATGTGAAGCGCTTCCATGTGGAATAACAGTGTTCTCATCGTTGACGTCTGTACCGTTACAAGAGTTATGGTTTGTATTGTGGGCACAATAACCATTTGGAATTTCAGCAACAATCTAAAAACACGTCATGGACTAACGCTAGGAAGCATTCCACAGTAACTCAACCGAAAATTTTATAATTTGTCGTCCGACTATTTTTGATTTTCTTGTAAAGTTGTATACCGGGGCTTTTAAGGGCGAACAATTCATTTAAGATGAGACAAAAAAAAAAATATTTCCCAACATACAATCTTGGCAAATTTCCCAAGGTCAGTGAGGAGGCCTAACTTTGACGACCGATAACTCCAAGGCCAAGAAAGCTATTTCATTTAACTGTTTTTTTAATTGCGATGAATCAAGGAAGAAGTTGGCTATCTCGGATTTTCGATTTTCAATTTATTAGGCCACGTGACTCCGTGACCAAGTTTTTGCGTCGGGACCTTGATCTTTTGGATGCTGAAATTAAAACTTTCGTGTGATGAACATTTGAGCCCCATTCATACCTTTTCATATATGTAAATAAAAAATGTAGGGTTCGACCTGCAAAAGGCACTTTTGGGGCTCGCAATGTTGACACAGCACGCTGTTTGGGACCCCTGCCCGCCGATAGCTTCGCATCTAGTTGGCATACGGTGTCGAAATGGTCCAGAGTGACCCCTGATGAAGACATCTGTCAGTTGGTTTCTGCTACACTGACATCAGGTCACAAGGTCACATGACATTGAGCGTTGAAGGTCATCTGAGGTGACGAACACGTTTATGGCTATACCTTTGCCCCTAATTGAGCAAACGAGCTGATCGCAACACAATTGTGTTCGTCACGTCGAGACGGTTACAGTGATATATGACATGACCCCGATAAGTCAAGTTGAGTCACGTGAACTGGCCAGGTTACCGATTTGATCCAACGGGGCCAGGGCATACCTATGTTGTTATCTTTGTCCATGGCTTGCTCAAAATTATGTTGTAGTATGCTGGTGTAATGTCTATGGTGCTGTTGGATGAATCTTCCAATGAGATAAAGTTGTCGCTATTAATGGTGGTTACCCCTAAGCCGCACAGGAACAAGAACAGCTGAGTATTATTTCATGTCATGGGGCACGACGACTTGTACAGCGCGACGCGACGGTATCGAGGTCAAAGTCAAAGATGAGGTAAGCCGGATGTGTTCCGGGAAGAAAGACTGCATCACGACTCGTGGTTCGAATGATGGAAAGATGAAGGTACAGAAGAGGCTCATCCTTGGAAACCTCCGGGAAAACCACCACCTGTACCGATCCGACGAGAAAAACCCTGACATCGGGGTTTCGTCCTTCGCTGCACTCCGTAAAATAACACTGTGCTGGCGGGCGCGAGTGGTACGCAAACAGTATGTATGTGTACGTACCATGAAAACCTGCTCTTCTCCTGGGTGCTATGAACATATCTGGTGTCTCCTGCCATGACCTCATCGACACTGCTGTGTGTGATTCAGAAAATCGTGACTGCATGATGGGTGAGTGTGATGAGTGTCCCGGCGAGGAAGGTGTGATGAACATGTTGGACATACTAGTCGAAGAGCGAGGCAATGACGACGTTGACAGCGAGGAGGAGGTCCACTACAAACGGTGGGACAGCACTGACCGCTACAAGCTCCAAGAAATTGTCGTAAGCCAGGGCGAGTGCATCGAGAGACTGAACTCCGCCATAGTGAAGTTGACAAGTCATCATTTCGAGGCGAAGGCTCAGTCAACGCACTTCAAGCATCCGAAGGAGACCGTTAAAGATGGCGAAGTTATTGCCCAGGGAGACTTTGCCGAGAACTTCTCCTTCGTGGTGCAGGATGCCGCCCAAGGTTTTCACTGGGACACAGCGCAGAGCACCGTGCACCCGTTTGTGGTGTACTGGCGCCAAGGCGGAGAGCAGCGACACCAGAGCTTCTGCGTGATATCTGATGCCACAAAGCATACAACTAGCACAGTGCACGCCTTCCTGCGCCAACTGGTACCAGCAATAAATGCAGAGGTTCCCGGGGTCTTGAAAATTAATTACTTCACGGACGGATGAGCTGCGCAATACAAAAACAAGTACAGCTTCGCAAATGTGTGATATCATGACATCGACTTCCCCGATTTGACCGTGAGTGGCACTTTTTCGCCACGTCCCACGGGAAGGGAGCGTGCGATGGTATAGGCGGCACCGTGAAACACGCCTCGTTTCTGGAGAGCCTGCGACGTCCGGTAGAAGATCAAATCCTCACACCAGAGGACATGTACCAATTTCTCGCCGGGCAGCTTGTGACAAAGATCAAGTTTTGCTATGTCACAAAAAGGAAGTGCAGAAGGCTGAGCAGGAGCTGAATGGCCGCTTCATCAAAGCCGTGCCGATCAAGGGAACAAGAAAGCACCACATGTTCTGCCCTGTGCGTCATAAAATAATGCGGATCCACGTCCTTTCAGAAGACAAAACTGGCAAGCATGTCAAGGTGTTGAAGTGTATATGTTGGTGTGCTGGTGTCGTGTTGTTCTATCGAAATATATATATATATATATATATATATATATATATATATATATATGTATATGTCATTATGCACATGTAATTGTATCGGTGACCTGACTTCAGGTCACGTGACCTAACTTGACCCATCGGGTCATCCCACGTATCACTGTAACCGTCTCGATGTGACGAACACAATATCATTGAGTTCAGCTGTTTAGCTCATTTATGGATACAGTTTTAGCCATAAATAAATTCGTGGCCGCAGATCCACTGACCTTGAACACCTAAAGGCAATGTCGCCTTGTGACCTGATGGCAGTATAACAGGCACCAACCGACTGGTTTCGTAGTCGGGAGCCACTCTGGACCATTTAGAACCCGTATGCCAAATAGATGCGAAGTTATCGACGGACAGGTGGCCCAACCAGCGTGTTGTGTCGGCATTGCGATGCCCAGAAGTACTTTTTACATGTCGAACACCACGTTTTTTATTTATTTATTTGAAATGGCCTGAATGGAGGCTCAAATCGTCACCAGACAAAAGTTATAATTTCAGCATCTAAAATGTCAAGGTCACACCGTAAGAGATATGTCACGAGGTCACGTGACCTAGTAAATTGAAAATAGAAAATCCTAGATAGCCAACTTGTTCCTTGATTCATCCCAATTCCACAAAAGAAAAGTTCAACGAAATAGCTCTCTTAGCCTCAGAGTTATAGGTCGTCAAAGTTAGGCCTCCTCACTGACCTTGGGAAATTTGCCAAGACTGCATGTTGGAAAATGTTTTTTTTAAATAATTTTTTTATCTCATCATAAATGAATTGTTCACCCTTGAAAGCCCCGGTACACAACTGTTCAAGAAAATAAAAAATGGTCGGACAGCACCCACCGGTTGAGCACATGGAATGCCTCCTAGGTAATTAAGTGCCTTGGCATGACATTATTATATATTTTGATGTGATCATTTGTAATGTGATTTAGCTGGATTGACATTGGACAGCTTATGCCTTCTTTCCTCCTTAAAGCTCAACAAGGGAGAAAATATGAGAATATCAGCAAGAACATAAATCAGGCAGCTAAACAACCGTTCGTTGACGTCATCGCACTATGGTTGGTCTAACCAGGAACTTGCTTCGCCACGGAATAGAAAGGTCGGCACGCGGCAAGTGACAAAACTTTGGCGCGCCTGTAATCAATGATTTGGGATTTATGAGCAAAATATGAGTGGGGTGGGGAATATTTACACGCCAAGGTGAGTGTGTGTTAAACTATAAAAAGCAACCTTTTACCACCTATCATTGTTTTTGCCCGAAACTGCTAAAGCTCATGTGCTCTATCGGCTGAGCTCATATTATTCTTGGAAGTCGCAACCCAATGGCTTCTGTATTGCATGCACATATGGGGATGATCTCTGAACGTCTGGAGATGGAGACATGCACATCTTGTTTGATGTACATGTCTCTACCATGTTTGATTTTACATCTTGGTTGATATGTCACCTTGTTTGATATGAAATTTTATTTGATTTTAACCATTAATCCCAAGGCGTTGCCTGGAATCAGTCTGAACATAGGCTTCCCCCCCCCCCCCCCCCCCCTCCACGAATGTTACGTGCGAGTCTCCCGAGGAGATTCGCATTTACGTGGCACCCGGCACTATCGAGGAGACTCGCACGTGCTATATGACTCGATGGTTGGCTGCTGTACTCGCATGGCCTGGGACGTGCGGAGCTCCCTCCCTGTCCGCTCCCTGGCCGGCAGCTGCTGGAACACAACATCGTAGTCTGGCGCTCAGTCGTAACGGTCGAGTAGTTTCGTGCGCAGTTTTCAGGAGCTCTGCCGGACAGGTGCCAGCGGCGGTGTGACGTGTGCGGTGTCGGCCGGTGTCAGCGGCGGTGTCGACCGGTACCAGTGCCAGTGGCGGTGTGCGAAACCGCCAGTTGCCATTGTAGGGGTGGGGGGTCGGCCAGTGCCAGTGGGGGGGTGCGGTGTGGGCCGGGACCGGTGTGGCGGTGTGCGGTGTCGGCCAGTGCCAGTGGCGGTGTGCGATACCGGCCAGTGTCAGTGGCGGTGTGCGGTGGCGGCCAGTGCCAGTGTGGCGGTGTGCGGTATCGGCCAGTGCAGTGGCGGTGTGCGGTATGCGGTGTCGGCCGGTGTCAGTGGCGGTGTGCGGTGTCGGCCGGTGTCAGCGGCGGTGTCGACCGGTACCAGTATCAGTGGCGGTGTGCGATACCGCCAGTGCCAGTGGCGGTGTGCGGTGTCGGCCAGTGCCAGTGGCGGTGTGCGGTGTCGGCCAGTGCCAGTGGCGGTGTGCGGTGTCGGCCGGTGTCAGTGGCGGTGTCCGGTGTCGGCCAGGGCTGTGGCGTGGGGTAGCCAGTGTCAGTGGCGGTGTGCGGTGTCGGCCAGTGCCAGTGGCGGTGTGCGGCGTTGACCGGTGCGACGACAGGAGGTACAACAGCGACCCCTGATACAGGCAGCGCTCTGAAGGCCATCAGCGCTACCCTGATGACCTTCAAAAGAGTCCGGTTCTGATGTTCGACCACTTTATGTTCTGATGTTGGCAGTCACCGAAAAGCGAGTCGTGCCCGAAATTCTGGACAACCCGGGTACACAAGAAGCACACGAGCGGCGGAACAGCTTATCCTTCCTGCTGCTGTCTAGCTTACATGAAAATCACTCTCTCCGATCCGACCACTGTATTCAATTCAACCATCATTGTCACCAGCGCTATGCCTCTTCCCACATAGCGCTTCCCATCGCTGCATCACACAACCGTGTGTCTGAATTTCGGTCCGTGATACGGCACTGCTGGTTCGTCAGCACCACCGGCACCCGGCCCGGCACCCCCCACCTCGTACCCGGTGGGTGGGGTCTTGCAGTGTACCTTGGTCGCCGGCGCCTGCCCACAAGGAGCCGGCCAAGTGATACCGGGTGCAAGCGGGCATAGACAGCACAGCATCGACCTTGTGGCATAACAATAGCTGCGGACATGGTGCCCGGCCAATGGGCTGCGACGTCATAATGGAGGCCATTTCCGGCCGCGTTTCGCCGAAATCGTCACTTGCCGCCAATTAATCTCAATTATTGCCCGCGAGTTGCCAATGTTGGATGTAGCGTGGTGGTTGGTAGCTTAGCTAATATATACTTACATCGGTCATGGACATTCATTCCAAGTTTCATTTGTGATCATTGACCCAACTTGAACGCAAGCAATCTTAGTCGGTTTCTAAGTCACTGTATGATAACTTGAAGGTCCAACATGCATTTAGCGCAGCAAAATTGTTGCTATCTAGGCATAAGACAATAGTGTTTGCCGAACTATTCCACAAGTTTTCAAAGCGCAGTCATAAGTCGCAGTCGCAGTCGCAGTCAGTCATTTAAACCTCATCTGGGGAAACTGCAACACTTAGGGGGAAAATGCAACACATCTCACTTTCGTAGCATTCTAACATATGCCAGAATTCTTCTTTAGGAATCTTAGACGCGATCAGTTATTGTTTTTGCACAACGAGCGATGATAGCTTGTACCTTCTCGATTATTGCGATTTTTAACTGACCCGGATGTTGAGAGGACTTCATGTATTATATCAATCGGATCACCAAGTGCGAGATCTCGTCACGTCCAACAAGCTGGTCTTCACTTCCTATCACCATACCACTCCGTGTAGAGCGCCAAGGTGAAGAGGATTGTCCCACCCCTCACACAAAGCACAGTGCATGGCCCGGGTGACACCACTGAGGGAAACACAGTAATAAAAAAAAGAAAAACGCCCTCTAAAAACTACAAAAAAAAGGAAGGGGGGGGGGGAGAAATAAAAAAAAAAGAAACCTCCCCCCCCCCCCCCCCTAACCCCCCCCACAAAAAAAAAAAAACCACAAAAAAAAAAAAAAAAAAAACAAAAGAAAGGCCTCCAGTATATTGATGTTGTTTTCTCACTTAGACGAGCCATGTTTTCTTCTGGTCAAGATTTGTCACGACTTGAAAAAACTCACCCCTCCCCAACTCCAATAACTCCCCAAGCCCGAGAAGGCTGAATACAGCTTCCGCTCATGTGTAACCCCCACTCTCCAATACATTCACCGCAAAACCTTGATGTACGCCAGCGTATCGATTTCGCTGTCAGCTATCCGCCCCCTCCTCCTCAATGGATTATATGTTGAAAACACCTCCCCCAGTCCTATACGTACTTTAATATTAGTTTCCAAGCTATGCTGGTCATTACAGCTGCATATCATTATCACTTAAAAATAAATAATACCGAGCAAGCGAAAGAACGAAAAGAAAGAACGAAATTATAGTGAGTGCCGAGTTTGCGCACCATTTGTGTGATGTGAAGCGCGTACAATTATGCCCTGTCTACGCAAACCCTCAAAATGATGTAGACTTTCCTCGATTATGCGATAATAACTCCACGTACCCCAAACACAATTATATTGTTAGCTTGTACATCCTGCTGGCGCATGCAATCCACTTTGCGCTGAAAAAAATAGCCGTTGTACGGCTGCCACAGCCGGACAGCCGTCCGGCGTGGCAGCCGGACAAGGGCTAGCCTACGGAAGCCGCATGTCAGCCGTGGTAGCCGGACAGCCGTCCGGAGTGGCAGCCGGACAACGGCTAGCCTACGGAAGCCGCATGTCAGCCGTGATAGCCGGACAGCCGTCCGGAGTGGCAGCCGGACAACGGCTAGCCTACGGAAGCCGCATGTCAGCCGTGATAGCCGGACAGCCGTCCGGAGTGGCAGCCGGACAACGGCTAGCCTACGGAAGCCGCATGTCAGCCGTGATAGCCGGACAGCCGTCCGGCGTGGCCATTGGCGGAAGGCGTGGCCAGTGGCGACCAAGTCTGCACTCTGAATCAGCCACATTGTTTGCGAATAAGGTCGCCGCAACGTGCCGGCCAAACGATCCATATGGCTAGCTCGGTCTCTTTGGCGAACCGTTCGCTGGGGCTTCGCAGCTGTGCTTGCATCGACAGCGACTGACGAGCGTTGACCGATGCCGATGCCGATGCCCCCCGTTCGGCTGCATGGCGGTGTCATGAGCCAGACAGCTGCTGTGCGCCGATCAGGACGACATCGTTCGCCAGACCAAGGCTACAAGCGGCCTGCTTCGTCTTCACGCGTGGCGATTTGCACGCGCCAGGGTGCAGTGGACACTGCTGCCGGAGTGCCGTCGTTTCGGGCGGAAGCTCGGTCGCCAGGGGTGTGGGCATTTATGGGTGATGTTATTATATTTGTGCGCTACCGATTATTCATGTTATTAACAGCTACATCTCAGACATGGACGAAATCGTATCATTACATTATCAAGCCCACTCTGGTGGTGCATGTTTATTTATACAGCAAATGCAACAGCGAATAGACAACCTTCGTGTCGCCTACCTACATGAAACTAAGGCATGCCAGCTGTTGAATTCCATCTTTCGTTAGTACAGCTTCAACGTATGTTTCATTTATGTATCAACATGTGACGTACGCGACATGAACATGCAAATGTATTCCACTGATATGCATGCACCTTATAGTGTATGTCTAATACCTATACCACATAATTCAAGGCTGCCTTCGGTGATGTGCATAGCTTGACAATGCACAGATATTCAGCTATGCTGCTTACTACTAGCAGGCGTGAGTGCATTCCGTACACTTGCTGTAGTGTAGTGTACACGGGCCATGACCCCTCCCCCACATATATACATATATATGTATATATGTGTGTGGTGGGGGGGGCTCATGGCCAGTGTACACTACACTACAGCCAGTCTACGGAACAGCGTCACGTCTGCTAGTACTGATGCGGCCACGATATGCAATATATATATATATATATATATATATATATATATATATATATATATATATATATATATATATATATATATATATATATATATATATATATATATATATATATATATATATATATATATATATATATATATATATATATATATATATGCATATCGTGGCCGCATCAGTCAAGGAATCAAGCATCAACCAAATATTGGAGTGTAACCGTTCGGAGTATGAACGGGTTGTACGAATTTGTGCACACTTCAGCTGTATCCCTAACCGATTTCAATTTTCTGGCAAAGGGAATTTCAGCTTGACCCTTGGCAATTCATTGCCTATGATAGGCAGGTCAACAGTAGTGCAATTTAAGTATGTGATTGATCATGCTGTGTGGAAGTTGTTTGTGGTACCGCTGTAGTCGGAACTCGCTCCTGAACATAGTGCTCGTATCGGACGCTTGGACACGTTATGCTGATTGGCTAAAACAGAACGCACACATCGCTAACACGCATCCGCTTCCGCCGAAAACTGGCGACAAGGTGAGAGCTAGAGCAACACTGCTATCCCACAGTGTTAGTTCTCGCATGAAGCCACCAGTTTTCAAAGGCCTCCACTATATATGCAAATTTGACAGGTTCAAGCACGTGACCTATTGAAGGTTGGCTGCAAGAGGCTCGGCTGCCCTGGTATGTGAACTCTCGTTTGACTTAGCAGGTCACAAACTATATCCGGAAGTGGCTTAGCTTAGGAACACCGACCACTACATACATTATCGAGGTCGGTTGGTTACTGAATGGCGGCAAGTACGGAACAATTACCGTTCCTTCCTCCAAACATGTTGATTACCGCTACAACCGACACCGGTAGTGTAGGTTTTACGTGTTTTGAGCTCTACTTCACACGCATACACGGTGCATATGCATGCGGCTAATTACATGTATTGGTATAAAAACACTTCCCCCGGAGGTGTAGACGAACGTGTCGAGCCCGGGACGCGAATGGCCGCTTGCGGCTGTCGGCGGACCTCCCTGGGGAGCTCGCGTGACGGCTCGCGTCGAAGCCGTTGCGTCGAGGTGAGGCACCGATAGTCGACACGCCACGGCCGCCGGCGGGGCCGGTCCTGGCGGCAACACCCGGAAGGCCGACGCCGCCCGCCATCGGGCCGACGCTGCCCGGCATCGAGTCGACGCCGCCCGCCATCGGGCCGACGCCGCCCGCCATCGGGCCGACGCCGCCCGCATCGGGCCGACGCCGCCCGCCATCGGGCCGACGCTGCCCGGCATCGAGTCGACGCCGTCCGCCATCGGGCCGACGCCGCCCGCCATCGAGTCGACGCCGCCCGCCATCGGACCGACGCCGCCCGCCATCGGGCCGACGCCGCCCGCCATCGGACCGACGCCGCCCGGCATTGGGCCGACGCCGCCCGCCATCGGGCCGACGCCGCCCGCCATCGAGTCGACGCCGCCCGGCGATGCCGCCCAGCGACGCCGGCGCGTGCCGCGGCGAAGAGCGTCGGCTGACCATTGTAACAGCCTTCCGCCCCATGGGCCGGTGAGCCATCGGCTTATCCCCAGGTGACCACCAGCTGACCCCCATTGACCATCGGCTGACCAATGTTTGACCATCGTCTGACCTCCAATTGACCATCGGGAGGGCAGGGCGGTGGACTCTTGATGGCAATATCGTGGGTTCGAGTCCCACGGATGGCGGGATTGCTGAGTCCACCCGTGTCCGGGCGGAGTGAGAGGTTGGTAACGCTACATGGGCTAGCAGATGTCGTAGAAGAACCCAAAGTTGTAAGAGGTTCAGTTGGCAGCGGTGTACCTCAGCCAACTTAGGTTCAGCTGGCAGCGTTGTAGGAGTCGCATTGACGCTCAGTGAGCCGGCCTGCATTGGTCTGGCCCGTTCTGGTGGACTAGGTCCAGGTCAGCCACCAGTTGATCGCGCAAGGTCACACCTGACTTGGATCGCTGCAGGGGACAGACCCTGGCTGGTTGGGCCGCCCGACACACCAAGACAGCCAATTCGTCTGGCACGACTGCGCGGGCAGTTTAGTGTCATCCGGCCGTGGTATCCTGCTGGCGCCCGCCCAGCAGCGACGTCTGTGACCGCCACTGAGCGGGCCTTGCCTGGTGGCCTTCTCGGCACGCATCCAAAGTCAGCGTGTTTGCGTTGGTCATCCCTAATTAGCGTTCGTGAAGCCGTTCTGGCGGCCGGGCAGATTTAGCCGGGGCGTACATGCATCTCCCGGCATTATTGGAAGCTTCTGGCTCGCTCTGTGCGTCACCTCTAAGCACGAGCCTCCAATAGAGTTGTCTTCATGGATCGCTCGGTGCGCCAGTATCACCACGTTAGTCTTGAGATCGATCTGGTAATGCTGGGGCGGAGCAACTGACACACGAGCTGCATTTAAATTCGTTTCGTTTATGTATCATCACTGTGCCTATGTCGAAGCCTATGACGGCGATCACCAAATCATAGCACGACATAAGGACCATTGCAAGAGCTTAAGGTGACTTCAGAAGTCGCCACTTGCAGAAGATCGACGCCAACTAACCCAATGGCCTATCACTTCTTTCCATTGCATTGTAAAATCTAAGTGCCAGTCTGAAATTGAGTTATTGTCATCTTAGGAACTGTAGCTCCCAATGGTCATAGTGGCGAAAGTAGGTTAAGAAACAGAATACATATTGTTAGTTCGGTCATGTAGGCTAAGAAACTATGAAATGCTATAAAAGAAAATACTACCCGCTACCTGTAGGTGCTGCAGGTACAAGTAAAGTTTGCCTTCTGCACGTGACACATGTTCCAGCGTTCCGGCGACAAGCATGCACATATATATACCGAGGTACCGCGATAGCGATATGCACGTACGGAAGTCGTTACGAGTATGAATAGTGTGCTTACTTACAATTAATAGCGCACTGCCAATTTGGTCACGAAGGCCGAATAAATATTGTTTCATTCCGGTGACGTTTACACTTGCCATCCAGTCGCTAAGCTGAGTGACGCAAAGTTTGGCTTTCTGGCTCGTGGCACGTTGCACCAAGTAAAGAAGGGTTGAATATGCCAGACGTTTATAAATGACTATGCTGTCATCCCGAGTGCCTTGCGTGGAGTAGCGGTGGTTGGTGGGCCCGTGCGGCCAGCACTTATTTTCTGCACAATTTTAGAAGTGCGATACGTCAGTGGAGAGCTCAGTGTAGTCTTATCAGCTGTCACGACGCAATAATTTTATATATTTTATGCATAAGCTTGGTGCAATTGAGGCTTACATTAGGCAGACGACCTAAACCGTTGCATAAAGACATAAAGACATAAAAGATTAGTGCAACTATGAGCCACAAGGGCCCTTCTTGGTTGCACTCTGTACACTGAACCAGTTGCCCACCAAATCTGTCAATCAGCCCTCCCTGCATACTGAAAATCAAGCCCTCTATTCTTATAATGATTGTCTATGCTGTTTTTTAAAGATGTTCAATGTGCTGCTACTGACAATGTTTTCTGGCTGCTGGTTCCAGTGTTTTATTACCCTGTTGGTGAGAAAGTTTGCCTTAAATTTGTTCTGCTGTGGTTGACTTTAATTTTGAATTTATGACCTCTAATTGCATCATTTCTGTTCAATGCAAACATTTCCCCAAGATATTCCCTCTCCAGACCATGGACAAATTTAAAGACCTCGATGAGATCTCCTCTCAGCCTTCTATATCTTAGTGAAAACATATTCAATTTCTTCAATCTTTTCTCATGTGCGAGGTTGCTTATGCCATTAACCATTTGTGTAGCCCTCTTTTGTACTCTCTCTAAAAGCCAACAATCTTTTTCATAGCTAGGAGACCAAGCTTGGATGCAGTATTCCAAATGTGGCCTGACGTATGCACAGTAAAGCTTCCTGATCACTTCCTCACTTCTGTATGATACATTCCTATTTATTGCCCCGAGCATTCTCAGTGCCTTCTTCCTGGCTTCCTTGGTCTGTTCTTATGCCCCAAGTTTTGTGTTTAGAATAGCACCTAAATCCTTCTCCTGTTGAGTCACTGCCCATCAGGCCACCCATCAAGTATGGAGCATTCATATGCTGCTTACCTACATGCATGATTTTGCACTTATCAAAATTAAATTGCATTTGCCATTCTTCGGACCACTTCACAAGTTTGTTTAAGTCTTTTTGCAGCGAGATATGCTCATCTGGACCTGTTATTGCCCGACAGACCTTCAAATCATCCGCAAATTTCAAAACTTTACTGCTTAGGCCACTTTCAATGTTATTTACAAATATAATGAACAGTAGTGGCCCCAGTACTGACCCCTGGGGGACTCCACTAAGAACAGTTTGCCATGATGACTTTGTACCTTTTAGCATCACTCTTTGCTGTCTATTTGAAAGCCACAACTCTATCCATTTTAAGACGCTACCTGCAATACCATGGGACTGAAGCTGTATCATTACCCGTTTATGGAGTACCTTGTCAAAGGCCTAACTAAAGTCAAGATATGCTACATCAACCTGATTTCCCTGATCAAATTGTTCTGTGGCGAAGTTCAAAAAGTCCAAGAGGTTTGTGAGACACGATCGTCCTTTTCTAAACCCATGTTGAGTATCTTTAATCAATCTGCTACCTTCCAGGTAACTAACTATTCTATCCTTGATAATTGATTCGAGTACCTTGCAGACTAGGGATGTGAGACTTACTGGTCTATAGTTTTCAACTTTCCCTCTTTCTCCTTTCTTGAATATATGAACTACATTTGCCCTTTTCCAATCGGTTGGAATTTCATTTTGTGAAACTGATCTACAAAATATTATACTAAGTGGAAATGCCAGTTCCTTTTCAGTTTCCCGCAACACCCTAGCATAAATACCATCAGTTCCTGCTGCCTTGTTTGGCTTTATTTTCCTGATATGATTGTAAACAACATCACTCTCAATGAAATCAACATCATTTGTCAGATCCCATGTCACTGAACTATGGTGTACGGTCGGCAGATTGGTCATATCCTCCAATGTAAACACTGATTTAAACTGCTTACTCAGCTCCTCAACCATCTCACTATCCTCACCCAATGTAGTCCCGTTTACTTCCAGTGGACCAATTGTGCTAGACCTTTACTCAGCTTGTAGAAACTAAAGAACTTTTTACTGACAAGTAAGATTTTAACTATTCCCACACTTCACAGGCATTTAAATTGCAGAATTCTTCTTCCCATCTGATGGCACTTAAAGCCGCTTTCATGCAGTCAAAGTTTGGTCTGTTGAAATTTGGAACCTTTAACAAATTATCCTTGATAATTTCCCCTGCATGTGCCTTGAATCTAACTATGTTATGGTCACTTCTTCCCAGAGTTTCGCCTACAGTCAAGTCTTGAACCAAGTCACTTAAATCCGAGAATACAAGGTCCAAGAATGAACCATGCCTGGTAGGTTCCGATGCAAACTGGTGTAAGAACAGGTCCTCTTCAAGGCATTTCCTAAACATTTTGCATGATGGGGAGCCAACACCAGCATTTTCATAACCTTTTAGATTAAAGTCCCCAAGAATAAGGCACTTCCTCTTAAAGTTTCTACTGATTTCCTCACAAATCACCTTGTCAAGCTCCAGTTGCTGAGAATGTGGCAGGGTTCCTGATCGGTAGAAAGCTCCTATCCTAAGAGTATTGCTGTTGCCTTTTCCCACGGTGACATCAAGCCAAATGGACTCCACAGACACATTTTAATCCCCAGCTGCTACTTTTTGGGAGCTGAATAAGCTATTCATATAGAGCATTACCCCACCCCCTTTCATTACTGGACCCCTATTGCACGAAAACATATTGTATCCCTGGATCTCATAGTCCTGCAAGTTATCTCCAAAATACCCTTCACTGACCCATGCCTCCGTAATGCAAACAAAATTTGGTTCATCCTCAGCAACATAACACTTTAACTCATCAAATTCGGAACGGATATTCTGAGCATTAAACATCATACACTTAACAAATGCTCCATAACCACCTTTGGCTTTTTCGTACTGAGGAGTTCTTTTATCACTAGATGAACTATCACTATGTCCCCTTGAACTGCTGCTGTCTCTATTTGCAGACTTTGAGGTTCTATTGCCTTGGCTGACACTATTGGAATATTCATGAGTTGGTAATGCAATTTCATCCCTCCCCACCCCATTTCCTAGTTTCCCTGAAGGACATGCTCGTACACATCGTACACATTTGCCTAACACATGGACCCCCTTCTCAGAGAAGTGCAGGCCATCCCTCTGATAGAGGTCCCACGATGCATAAAACCTGCTCCACTCGTCTACAAATGTAAAACCTAGCTCATGGCAGAGCTTTCCTACCCTGGCGTTGGCTGCCAGTGCCTTAGAGCTCCACTCAGGGGAGGCTCTAGCCCTAGGCAAAATTGCTGTTACAATGACTCTATTGGTACTCTTCAGGGTGGCCAGATGGGCCCTGTACTCACAGTGAGATGTGCGTGGCATCATGATGTTTGATGGAAATGAACAGGTGATTTCGAGCACCATGTGTAATATGGAAGCTAATTAGAAAAGAACAAGCACACAAAAACAGGCGTTAAAACTCCCAGCAAGCCCAACCCGAACAAATTCAACTCACTGAATGTTCCAGCAGGAGTGAAACTGTGCCATTAATTGTGAGTACAGCAGTACGTCAAGGTCCAATAACTCCCGTATGACTGATGTCGACGACTTTGACATTAAATTAATCCTGGCCGTGCTGGTCGTCCATATTCGACCAGAACGCTCCAACAGCACTATTAAACAGGTTAGGAATTTAAACTCTTACATTTAACACGCGCCTTGGAGGGGGGGGGGAATCCGCCCACTCATCCGTTTTTCGTAGATAACTCCAGATTTTACTGGCCGATATACGCCATTGTTTGTGTACCTGCTTGGAAATGACCGGCTCGTTGTTTAAAGTAAGACAAAATGAAAATCACCCGAAAATTTTCCAGTTAGGTGTCGTTAATGTTAAAAAAAAAACTATCAGCGTCAGACCATAAGTATCCGCGCTCATGTGCTTCCCGTATATTAACAAATGACCGCCACATTGCGTTGAGCAAGAAAAGTGAAAATCAGCCGAAAAGTGTTCAAGTTAGGTGCTGTAAAACTAAACAAATTTCGCAGCGCCAGACCACAAAAATCGGCGCTGATCCGCTTCCCGTATATTGTCAAAAGGGAAGCGTTCCTGACAATACTAGCGACTTGTTTGATGCATATTGTTATGCTCTATAGGTTAAAAGTAATGTTGGGTCGCCGAGGTCAAGTCAGGTCAAGTTCATATCAGGCTAATGGAACCAAATTTGGCCAACTGGAATGTTGTCACAAATGCGAATGACTCGCGTGATTGATGTCACTTTACATGTTACTCCCTACACATCCTGAAAATGACTGTTTGTCATTGTGCACCTAAGCCTTTCCATACTTGTGTCATGTTCTGAACTCCTTTCTTTCTTTGCGAAGCCGATTAAACAGAGTTATCGGGCGGGCTGCCCGGTTCCGGTAGCTGGAGCTGGTAATGACCTGATAAAGTGCTACTATGTAGGTGACCTGAGGTCAAATTCCGGATCTAACATTTGCAGTTGATCATTAGTAATGTCCAAAACACCATTGATACCCACTTTGGAGCGTTTAAACATAATCACAGCGACCCATAACAATGACAAGCTAGTGCACGCAAAATCATAACGTTTTTATATTTTGATCTCATTTGACCTTGGGGATATCGACCTAAGGTCATACAACTTGCACACAATATAGTTGGTTACCGTACCCATCCACCTTGCGAATTTCGTTGCTCCAGCTTTAATAGAAGCCGATATCTTAGCAGGTGGCGGAATCCGCCCCCTCCAGTGGGCGGGGAGGGGAATTTTCGGAGGCCCTCCAGGGCGCGTGTTAATATGAGCAAATTAAAGTATGCGTTAGCCATGCCACACACATATACTCGCTTGACATGGTTATCCGGTGTGGTAAGAAACGCCAACATCTACCTTACTCCACGTATGGCAGAATAACGAACAACAGAAGTGGAGGGACATCCTAATCAAGTCTTGCCACAGTGAAAAAAAGTACATATCGTCAGGTGCTACCGTACCACTCTCCCTTTACTCATGTGGTTATGGGCAGCCACCTGATGACATATTTGCTTGCCTTGTTTAATATTTGGTAGATACAAATTTAAAACCTGCTTCTTATAACATGTGAAGGAATGTCGTAGCTTACATAGTGCACATTCGTCAGCTTGGCATCACATTCTACGATCTTGATATGAAGTATGTGTGTTGAAAACAACTGCACCCTACTGGGTGGGTAAACTGTGCTCGTGCAGCTCGTGCCAGGATAGCTGGTCTCACGCGGTTGAGTAACTGCCGCCCATGAGGCCATGGGCACATGAGGAACTTACATGGGGTCTAGGGAACTGACATGGCGACAACTTACTTCAGTTCTCCTTCCAGGTAAATTGCGATGGGGAGGGCAGTACTGCCCTCGCCATGTGGCGCAGTTGGCAAACTGGCCCAAGCCTAAAGCAACAGTGTGGCGATGTTGTCCTAGATGTTTGTGCGATGCGCTGAATAAGTTTGTTTTCTTTCAGGCATATTCTTTTTTGTCGTCACTTCGATTTACCATCTTTGTGAAAAACATTGAGGCACGACTGAGGAATAGGGTGTTTAAACTCTCTGGTGACATCAAGCTGATATTAATGGCCAACAGTAATGGTGAATGTAACAATATTCAGGTTAGATTTGGAGGATTAAGAAGTACGCCGATCGATTGCAGATGCTTTTGGTTGGTTGGTTATTGGAGTTTAGGGGCGCATCGACTACATCGGTCATGCAGCGCCCTTGCAGATGCTTTTCAACTACGATAAGACTAAGGCTATGCATCTGTGGACTGGTGTTGGCACCTTTAGATATGAAGTGGGCGGTAGAGAACTGAATGCCATTGGAGAGGAAACGATCTAGACATGTTAGCTTCAAGGCATATTAAAGTAGAAAAACAACGTACTTCAGCTAGGAACAGGGCAATTACAATGCTCGAAATCGTTAAAATAATTGATAGGTGTTAAAAAAATAACAACAAGATTTTAAAAATACTTCGTACATGTGCAAAACCAATTGGCATAATGAGCATTGGCATGGCGCCCTACCTTCGAAAGGGGATATTGGTATCCTAGAAACGTTGCAACGCAAAGTTCAATACACTACATAATTAGGACATGGGGAGGGATTTATGACATTTGACATGTACTCATGCAAGCATGAAAGATTAAGTGGTGATATGATTGAGTTTCTTAACATAGAAAAGGAGATAGATAATGTCAATCAGAATGATACTCTGCTATTTAGGGACTTACACAGGGATCATCAACTTATAGTAGACAAGCCAGAATGTAGAACGGCTAAACGTCAACAATCTGCAGTGAAGGTGCGATTTATTAATGAAATAGGCTGCCTGGTGCTGTACAGGAAAGTCTCTCAATGAATGTATGTACAAACAGGATGGGTAAATTATCGTGATCCAAGGACCTAGCATTTTAACTCAAAGTCATGCAGTAAATAGATATGAATTCATGTGAACTGGGTTAGATTGATGCCGGTAGCTGTTCTAGAACTGCTTACAGATATGGGATTTTCCTAGCAACAAGCGTACCTGGTGATGTACTCAGAACCTTCCTGTGATGCTGAAGATATTGACCACGGTAGCACAATGTGGCAGATTGTGTTCTTTGGAACTCAGGTTATGACATTGCCCAAGGCGTTTCAATCTCATTTTGTTCTCTTCTCTTGGTATCTGGTATGCATAGGTTCGTCCCGTGCGGGCCTATGTGGTTATGATGTCATATGATGTCATGGCACATACATTTTATGAGTTACTTTATGACTATGATGTCACAACAAGCATTTCGTACAGCGCTAAATATGTTGATGTTTTAAATTAAGACCATTAGCCACGAATGGCTCCAGTTGTTTCTATTCGCGGTTTCCGATGACATTTCAACTTAGCCCCATAGTGCCTGAGGCACACTCGGGGCCATTTGAAATGCTACTATGCCACATTTTGCATTACGATAGAGTAGATCCCTATCATCTAACTCACCAGATATCGGACATCGCAATTTTGTATACGGCCTTAATCGGTCGTAGAGACTAGAGGACTGGGGGTGGGGCAGGGGGCATTCCTGTAGCTATTTCCGCTCCACCGTGCGCACCCAGCAGCTGCACAGAGAAGACAAAGTGTTCGTGTCAGAGGTGCAGGGCTGTCCTGCGGCCATAGCACGTCAGTGTGTACCAGTGACCGAGCCACTGGGTGTGCTCGCTGGCCTTCAGACACCCAGGCCTCGCTTCTGAGATCCGACGCAGTGATCGAGCACGACCAGGCTCGATCATGACCGTGGATTGAGTGCATAATACCCCGTGCTTGTCGCGGCATTGCTCAGCAGGCACACATACACACACACATACACACACGCACACACACACACACATACACACACACATACACACACACACACACGCACACACTGGGTGTATTTATATATATTATATATGCAAACATAATGCACCTAAGCTAGTTATCACCCCTCAAATTACAGTTATCCATTCGAATCATGCTTTTTGCGATTTTTTTCCCTTATCCACACACTCATTATATACACCTGCATTCCCCAACAACACACTTCTTCATAAGATCTTAATTCACCCCCCCCCCACCCACCCCCGCCCCTGCCAGACGGCCTGACTCAACTCCACGGTTGTGCAGATGACAGAAAGTATTCCGTGTGCATGGTCAGGTGAAAGGGACACTTCCAAGTATGGGTCACTTCCAAAAGAGTAATGTGTGATTGCGGATTCCAATGGAAATATACCTCGTCACACATCTCTTACATTTGTATCAATCGCATGACAGTCATTTACATGTATGACAACATTCCAGTTGACCAAGTTCGGTTCAATTAACTTGTCATGAACTTGACCTGACTTGACCTCGGTGACCTAATATAACTTAAACTATATAGCATAACAACACATATCAAATAAGTCGCTAGTGTTGCTAAGAGCACTTCCCTTTTGCCAATATACGGGAAGCGCGTCAGCGCCGATTTTTGTCGTCCGGCGCTGGGATTTTTGTTTTACTTTAGCGACCCCTAACTAAAACATGTTTCGGGAGATGTCCGTTTTTCTTGCTATAAACAACGCGCCGTTCATTTCCAAGCAGGTACACATAAATGGCGTGCAACAACCGGCAAAATCCGGAGTTATGTACGAAAAACAGCAAGGGTGGGCGGATTCCCCCCCCCCTCCAGGGCTCATGTTAACTTAACAATGTGCTGCCTCGAATGTTGTTAGTGGGACTCGCGTCAAACCAGTGAGAACAAGTGGTTAACAAACTGGAGTCTTGCGTTTCCACGGGGGAAACGTGAGTGCATCCTGCTATTTTCCGAGTCTTATTGCGCTCGCTATTTATTCATGGAAATATCACTGGAGGCCACTACTACACTGCGAAGTACTGTGCAATGCATAATGCATTCAAGTAAGCAAACACTACGCTGGCAAACATGGGTGATGACCCAAATGGTGTCGGAAATGTATACAAAAATGTACGTGGCAGGACGCCGGCAGCTGCAAAATTGCGGTGAGAGAGAAAGAGAGAGAGAGGCTAAGAGACAGAGGACCCGGATATCGGGAGGAAGAGCGACCGGGGAACTGAGGATCCATACATCGAAATGCCGAATGAATGAGTGACCACGTGATCGAGTAGCAAAGTGGCAGTGACAGAGTGACCGGGTAACCGTGTGACATACTGACCGAGTAACCGAGTACTCGAGTACTCGAACGATTGAATGATCGAGTGACTTAATAATCTAGACCTGTAGTGCCCGAGTGACCTAGACATCGAGTAACATAGTGACCGAGGGCCCAAAGATCAAGTAGATGAGTGACCGAGTGACTGATGACCCAGGCGTCGAGAGATCGAGTGACCGAGTGACCGAGTGATCAAGTGACCCAGTGACAGGGTGACAGGGTGACCAAGTGACCGGGTGACCGTGTGACCGTGTGACCGTGTGACTGGGTGAACAAGTGACCGAGTGACATAGTGACAGGGTGACCGAGTGACCGAGTGACATAATAAGAGCGTGACAGGGTGACGGAGTTATCGAGTGACCCGGTGACCAAGTGACATGGTGACTCAGTGGCCGAGTGACCGAATGATCGAGTGACAGGGTGCAGGGTGAAAGTGTGACCGAGTGACCGAGTGACCTAGTGACCGAGAAGCAGAGAGGGCTGTGATATTTGTTCAATAAAACACCTCTACAGTACACTTCTGTGCGACAGTGCACTACAGTACACTGCAGTACACTACAGTACACTACTGTGCGGCAGTACATTACATTATACTACAGTATATTACTGTGCACAAGGCAAACGGCAAGTTTCTGATTACTAACCACAACGTAAGAAGCAACTGCTCATATCCCTGTCTTTAGAGCCGCAATTAAACTTTCATGCGCTTCAGTTTTGAAATCATGTTTGGGCAGGCCTGCGGTATTCTACAAGTGTGAGCCCCAGAACGTATTTTGATTTTGCCTTCCGTAGACTTCTGGTTCTCCGCCTGCACCGATTTTCTTCAAGCATGCACCAAATATCTGGAACCTAAATTAAGAGAATTCCACCCATCCTGATGGGTTGTGCCTTTTAATAGCGAAGACTAACATGAGGCATTAACAGTGACGTACATGATATTACACAGAGTAATTCTGATGTTAAATTCGGCCGCTTCCGTTGACATGAGCTACCCAATGTCCCGATGCCAGAGTCCATTAATTATATGGTAACCGATTTGGTAGCTCATTAACACATGGGATGTCGGCTATGGCGCCCCGTGGGCTGCTTCTGAGCTTGGATCGACTGAGCATGTGGCCCCATGGTGCTCCACACGGGTGGCCGGGTCTCCTGGCCCCTCACAGTCTGAAATAAACTTTTGCACGGATCGGACATTCCATGTTGGACGTTACTGCAGTTGTGTGCTTTTTTGCATTGATCTGTTCTCTGTGGGCTGGAATCTTCGCATGTACAGCTATATGAACAGTTATCTGTTCACATAGCCGTAAGGACGATGCTCATTGCCTGGTGTTTAGTTGTATATCGTCCTAGAGTACTCATCAGAAATTCTACCACCAAATCATTGCTGGCAACAGCCAGGTGTCCTGCTGGTTGTGTGTGTGCGTGTGTGCGTGTGTGTGCCGATAAAAAGTACCGAGACACGTGGATTCGGACACAGAATCTGCACATCGTCCCTGCCCACTACCGTATCGGTAGGCTGGACCGCACACGACGTGCGGCGACACGTGCTCCGTCCACCTGACGCCTGGGTCGTGCCTGCCCTTCTGCTGCAGTGCCTCCGTCGCGTCCGGTGATATGGCTGTCGTCCGGCGAGCGTGTGGGCGACGCACTGGGCCCGCTGACCGAGGGCGACAGGGTGCAGCTCACCTGCGAAACACATGGAGGTGAGACGGCCGTCCGTGAAGCCCACTGTGCCACGTGAACATCCCGAGTGGACTGTGCCACGTGAACATCCCGAGTGGAAGTCGAACATGTGATAAAAGTGCGCTCCACCTCTTGTCCGCTGATTGCGCAACGCAGTAGGCAGAGTTGCGCCATTCGCGGTCACGAAGCCAATGTCCCACCCAGTGGACAAGCAGAAGACGATATGGATGATGCAGACTCTGGGATTCAGAACGGCCAATGACAGATCAGAACGCCTACTGACATTCTGACGACTCCAAAACGGTACACTTCCTAACTGTGGACTTGGACTCGCAGGTCGCTTTGACGTTCATTTTCTGATCCAACGTAATTTGTATTTGTAATCCTCACAATGAACTCTCCAGAGACAAGAAAAGTGTCCGTCATGATCACATAGATCCACCTAGTGAGGCAATTTTGAGGGAGGGAATTTTGGGGTGGTTTCTGGGCCTAACCGAAAAGCGTTTTCCGATACCACCACTTACGTTTTCATGCAACGCTTGGTTTGGAGATTAGAGGGTGCATATTATGGCCACCCTCCAGAGACGGAGTGTGGCGATCTGACCGGAATGACGGAAAGGGTTAAGCTGTGAAACGAATTCTTACGACTAACCGGCATACATGCACCGGCGGAATTAAATCCTTCGGAAAATGCAATGTTTAAAATGCGATCGCGAACTAATCATGTGCTGGTGGGAATGCGAAACCAACTTCCTGTCATGTAGGATTTACGCTACACCCAGGATATGGGATAGCAGAGGGATATATCAAATATTAAGAATATGGAATAGATATATGGGACTTGATCAGCTTCTCGATTGTAAAGGAAAAATGCCTGCCCACCTATCTAAGACACCGACATTTCAGCAGGGACTAAACCATATACTCCGTCTCCCTTCCCCCTGGTTGCGCCATCCCTGAGTTGGGGGGTTTAAACCTGTGAATCTTGAGACTGCGCAACAGCGGGTTAATGTTAGTGTTATGGAAGCATCTTACCTCTCCACCCTGAAATGACGGTCGCAGCCGACTCCTGAAACACGCCACTTAGCTCCGTAGTCCAGGATCATGTCACATTAAGTGCCTGTGACAAAGTTGCCAGACAGTTATCACTGAAGGCGTAGCGCGCGGTTACGTTGCTGCGGAGCCGCTGGGACTTCATAATCGGCACTCGGGGCCTCTTGTCTCCGAGCTATGATCGAACTCCAATGCCGCAACACATAAATTGCGAAGTTAGGGCGAACAGGTCCAC
This sequence comes from Imbricaverruca yamaguchii, assembly GCA_034440575.1. NCBI lineage: Eukaryota > Metazoa > Arthropoda > Thecostraca > Neoverrucidae > Imbricaverruca > Imbricaverruca yamaguchii. Next base: position 1,349,158 of record JAOTOL010001570.1, read on the forward strand.
AGCAACTACCTCATAATGTGCGTGTCGACGGAAAAAGGTGCCTGTATGAAGTTGTAGCAAGATATGAAAGTTCTGTGTATGTAAATGCACCAGTGTGATGTATGCGTAAAGTGTAATTTGACTGGTCGTATTCGGGGCATTCGTGTTGTCTTGAGCACTCGCTGGCGGTTTCCTCGTTTTTGTGTTCAAGACTTGGTTAGTTCGAACTTTGTCTTCGCCACATCCAACTGTATTTTTATGTCCATTTTGTTTGCTGCAAATTTTCCCGCAGAATGTTGCGACTGGTGAGCGGCTAGCGATGATTACAGCTGGTAATCCGCAGCTCAGTATCCACCATATCGAGATTGCGCGTGAAGTGCGTCCGCTCAATAGCTGCACATGACGCTGCTAACATTTCGGCAGGTCGCCCGTCCCCGACGCTGGCCTGGTGGCGGGGGCCAACGTTGATCAGCAACGCGCACCTGGTGACATCTAGCGGCGCCCTGCAGAACGTGCTGACACTGCCCGCCATCTCGCGGGCGGACGTCGACCAAACGCTCAGCTGTCACGCCACAAACAACAACATCAGCAGGCCGATCAGTCGCAGCGTCGTCCTCAAAACCTACTGTGAGTCGCCTACCGTGTCGACGGCCTCGAGACACCCACTCTGAGTCGTCTGTCTCAATAGTCGACTCGGGGCATGCTGTGAGTGTATATCTGTCGTACCAGACAACTGCCATGAATACACCCGTTGAGTGTTGCGTCTGGGATTCCACTTCACGGCAGTCTTTCAGCACACCCCGAGTCAGCGTCTCCTCCTGGGATGCATGTGTGCGGGTGTTCGTGGGCTGTGGGTGAATCGTTTGCATGTTTGTGTGTGGGGAAAGTGGTCGTTTGTGAGTGTGTATACTTGTCTATGTTCGTGTACGTGTATGTGTGTGTGTGTTCTCTGTTATTTGGCCGTGTTTATGTGTGTTGCCTGAGTGTCGGATTCATTGCTCCTTGCGGGCGACACGTCCAAATGTTCATTGTGTCTACTTACCGCCAGCCATAACGACCCACAATCCTACTGTCCACTTTCTGAGGTTATTTCCCCGTATGCACTCTGCGGTCGTCCAAATTTACGTCGTCTATGGCTCATTGTCCCTTCTACAATATCAGAACGCATACAGATGCACCTACATTTGTGTTCAGCTGTTAGCTTGGCATCCTCGGCGTGAAATGATGCATTCGTGTCACGACGAAACAATGCATTTCTGGAAGGAAATCTCATTAAACCGAATTGTGAATTCGTCGCCCGGACATGCATTAGCATATTATTGAAGATTGCGGAGACAAATTAGTCATAATATACATACCCAAGTTACGACAACTTTCGCCGAGTTTGTTCCAAACATGTGTTATGTGCTTTGTTTGCTGCGTACAGATAACATTCATGTCATTTAACAGCATGGTTGAACTAGGAAGAAATATTACGCGTTTGCTATGCACAGTTATACTCAGTAATATTTTATTAAGAATCGCGACCGACTTCCGAAGAAAGAAAGAACAATTTCCACGTTAGGCAAATGGAATAAAATACACTTATATTTACTGACCGAATGACCAACTGCGACAGAGATAAAAAAGCCTCCGATTTCCTGCGACGGTGCACATTAGGTAGCTCCTGATATCGTGACATTGAATACTCGAAAGGCAATATGCAAAAACCATAATTGTCATCTCTATAAATTGAAGGACGGCGAGCTCAATATGTTAGGTCACTTTGCCTAACATATTGAGCAAGAGGCAAAACCTGTTTTTTTTTCTAGCTGTGACTTTGATTGTCAATCGCTGACGTAACTGCCACCAGCAGCCAGCCACCAGCCAGCCAAAGAGCCACACACGCATAACCTGGGTCAGCTTAGTAATCTTCGAAGTTGCTGCAGTTTTCGCATAAATCGTCACGGCGAGGGAAGCTAATCGGGTGCATTATCGTGCACGTCCGACACGATGATATACTCTGCCGTCAGTCCACAGCTTCCAATGATCCAGCTTGAGCACTGCTCTTGTCTCGTGCTCGTAGACAGTTGGGTTGCATTCCGGATAGATACGTGCTGATTCAACTTCTTCTTTACCGTGTGACATGGAATGAGGACTACTGCCCATGAATTATGAGCCGACAGACCTTTTACGCGCCGTTTCCCAGCATACCCGTCTGCATCCACCGTAGCAGAGCGAAATCATCTTTCCATCGAGGACATTGGATAGACTATTTCCAGATGCATTCAGCAACGGCTTGCCAGCTCGCCGGATATCCGGAGAAACCCTGCATTAGCCTACGCATAAGCTCCTGTACTACGTTCCGACGCATGGAAAGCACATTACAGAGCGAGCAACGACCGGCTCAAATGTTCCGACAAATTTGGACCCCATTGGTATCGATAAGCCAGCTAACCATTTGTCTCAAGATGAAATGGCGGTGTCGAATTTCGTCTGGTCAGGCTGGAGATCCCCGAGAATGTACTTTCTGAAATATTCTGAGGAGCTCGACGCGGCGCCAAATGTTCTCAAGAGCTTTTATGAAGTATACGGGGCCATAAACGACCTTTATTCCTTCCGATATGCACGTGGCCCATTTGTTACTGTGCTCGCTTCTCTCATCTCACCCACTCGTTCTCCCACTATCGTACTATATCATTGTCTAACTATGCCACTATCGCACTCTCTTCCTCACACCCTCACATTATATCCACTCTCCCACTCTCTCCCCAGCCCCCCCCCCACCTCCTCATATTGACCCACTCTTCCCTTCTCTCTTCGGGACCTTTGCATTCTCACATTATCTTACTCTCCCACTATCTCACTGTCTCAGTATCCCACTATCGCACTCTCTTCCTCACAGCCTCACATTATTTCACCCTTCCATTCTCTCCCCGACACTTTTACATCCTCACACTCTCCCACTTGCTCACCGTCTCCCCGACATCCTCTCACCCTCACATCAATTTACTCTCCCACTCTCTTTCCGGTACCCTCACACACTCAAACCCACGTACGCACACTCCCTTATCCCCAAACTGACTCATGCATGCTCAGTCGCACGCCCACTCCCACTCCCACTCCCACTCCCACTCCAACTCCCACTGCCACTGCCACTGCCACTGCCACTGCCATTGCCACTGCCACTGCCACTGCCACTGCCACTGCCACTGCCACTGCCACTGCCACTGCCACTGCCACTGCCACTGCCACTGCCACTGCCACTGCCACTGCCACTGCCACTGCCACTGCCACTGCCACTGCCACTGCCACTGCCACTGCCACTGCCACTCCCACTCCCACTCCCACTCCCACTCCCACTCCCACTCCCACTCCCACTCCCACTCCCACTCCTACTCCTACTCCTACTCCCACTTCTACTCCCACTCCCACTACCACTCCCACTCCCACTCCCACTCCCACTCCTACTCTCGCTCTCATCTTTCTCTCCAGGCTAATCCTATTTGTCTAGTTCTTTTGCTCTCTGTTACAGTATCCGCCGTTTTTCTCCATCTTCTCCGCTAGACGTTTAATGTTTTCAGTATGCTGCACTGCCTCTCTCCCGTCTCACTGCTGCTGCCCCCTCCCTTCTACAATCTGACAGATATATATCGCCGGTGAAGTAATGGTCCACTCAGCGACCGCCAATGGGTCGCTGGGGGAGAGTACGTTTTAACTTGTGCGTTTCGTCCGGAATGCAGACAACGGTCCGCTGGGATCGGCCGTCGCCTCGATCTCAACCTTCGCATCATCTCAACCTCCGCGTCAGCGCCACCCGGTTGAATTTCTTGGCCGTAGTTAGCAGCGGAAGACTGATACCCCTTTTTCAGAAACTTTTTCAGAACTATATATTATATATATATATATATATTATATAATTTAGATATAATATATATATTATATATATATATATATATATATATATATGGATATGAAGCAAGCAAGATGCAGAGGCACGGTATACCTTTTAACCGCCTACCTGTCTCAAACTTACACCACCAGTCAACATATGAAACGAGCCATTTGTCCAATTATCGTCGTATTTTTATGTAGTTCGCTGACTTAATTGTCAGTGGTTTGAAATGTGTACTGTCTGTGAGGTCTACTGTCATGCCATTTGGAGGTACAATATTGAGTCAAAGCGCTGTAGGCATTCAATATAATTATGTCACCTCAGCTATTCCATCCCACGCTCTGTCAGCTACTTTCAGCACACAAGCAGATCAAATATCGTCAAAACATTCAACGCCTTGCATCACCTATTCACCGAAGCGGTTGCTAACGGTGCTATACAACACGGTTGTTGCTGTATTCTACTCATTATTTCAACGCACGCATCAAGTACAACCAAACGTATGATACGAAGTATGTTTTTTAAAGTCTCACTGTGTTACATGTAACATGATTTGACAGTATTGACGGTGCATTCGATGCAGTGCCTGCTCATTTGAATCTCCCAATCATCGACATCGAACGGAAGCGTAATCACATAAAAGTGCCCCGTTGCCTGTTTCTGCCCGCCGGGGGAAACAGTTGCATGTTCCTGCCCGCCATGAGCAACCTCTACATGCTCTTAGACTTCATTGCCTAGGAATAAGGTTATTGCAATCAGAGAAGGAGCCAATGCCACCCCGTAACAACCAAAATTACACAAGGTTAAACGAGACATTTCGACAATTTTGCAAAGCGAAACCAGAAATTGCCGTCGCCCTTGGCTCGCCGACGACATTATCTGTTTCATGAATTTGTTTTCGTTCAGCCCACCTTAAGAAGTCCTTGGCAGATACCCTGATTGTAATGTAGTTAATGGCTAACCATTGGCGTTTTGCTGGTCAAAAGCTTGGATTCGGCTGTCTTGGCATTTCGATCACCGAGCTGTAATGACTCGCAGTTGCAGTATCGGTAAACAGTGATAGTAGCGATAAAAGTAGCAGTAACAGCAGTTACGGGAGAGACAGCAGCAATATAATTAGTAGTAGTGGTAGTAGTACTAATAGTAGTAGTAGTAGTAGTAGTAGTAGTAGTAGTAGTAGTAGTAGTAGTAGTAGTAGTAGTAGTAGTAGTAGTAGTAGTAGTAGTAGTAGTAGTAGTAGTAGTAGTAGTAGTAGCACCACCACCACCACCACCACCACCACCACCACCACCACCACCACCACCACCATCACCACCACCAATAGCAGCAATAGCAGCAGCAGCAATAGCAGCAGCAGCAGCAGCAACAGCAGCGCTAAAAACCACTATAAAAGCAGCGGTAGTAGCAGCAGAGCTAGTGGATTATGCGCAACCGAGCATGTGCCTCATTAACTTGCGCGTCTTGGATAAGCAAATAGCGACATATCGTGTACATAGCGGACATTCTCAAACACGCCGACAAACCAACCGCTATGCCCATGACGTGTCAGCGTTAGTTTGTGTCCAGTGATTGCTCAGTTTGATGCCATGGCCGCCATCAGTGTGTGCGCTGTGACAAGAACAATCGATGTTCCGTTATTGTTTCAGTCCGGCCCCTGTACGTGCGTCTGGAGGGAAATAACCAGCCACTCTCGTTGGGCCGCGTACACCACGTGACCTGCAGAACGGCCGGCTCACGGCCACCGCCGCTGGTCACGTGGTGGATGAACGATCGCAAGCTGCACGGTTTCACCGTCCAGGTGGGTGATGTGCTACTGTAGTTAGCGCAGCAAGTGGTCAGCGTTACTATTTCATCGTAAAATCCTGTCTCAGCGTGTCGTTTCCCTGCAATGCACAGAGTGCTTTACATTGTTTTATGGTCAACTGAAACGGAGAGGTTCCGGCCGAAACAACATAAACGTAAGCATATGGCAGACGCAACAGATATAGCTCATCCAATGGAAATGCTAGTGCGTTTCGCGTACCCCACGCGAGTTACTGTGTGCCCACTTTCAGCATGAACGTCTTTGACACATTCACATGCCTCGCATATCATGGATCGTTGGGTTCGTGGATTTGATCACACAGCGAGATTATCAGAACAGCGAATCATATCGCAAGTATACAGCTGTTGCGGAATGATGTCGCCAATGTTATTAGCTCATCCGAGTTATTTTAATTTTCCTAAAATTGCGTGGATAAAGATAAGAAGTTTTGAAGTTGCATCAGCTCCTTAGCCCGAAGGTAGGAATTACACCACCGCATGGCGCATGCTTCGATTAATTACTGCAGGATCCAGCGCACACAGTATACAGAACTATTATAGGAGCCAGCACACACCGTATACAGAATTACTACAGGAGCCAGGACACACTGCCTACAGAACTACTTCAGGAGCCAGCACACACTGTCTGCATAATCACTGCAGGAGCTAGCGCACACCGTCTACAGAACTACTACATGAGTCAGCACACACCGTCTACATAATCACTGCAGGAGCTAGCGCACACCGTCTACAGAACTACTACATGAGTCAGCACACACCGTCTACATAATCACTGCAGGAGCTAGCGCACACCGTCTACAGAACTACTACATGAGTCAGCACACACCGTCTACATAATCACTGCAGGAGCTAGCGCACACCGTCTACAGAACTACTACATGAGTCAGCACACACTGCCTACAGAACTACTACATGAGTCATCACACACCGTCTACATAATCACTGCAGGAGCTAGCGCACACCGTCTACAGAACTACTACATGAGTCAGCACACACCGTCTACATAATCACTGCGGTTGCCAGCGCATACCATCTACAAAGCTACTACAGGACCCAGCACACGCCACACACATAACTATATCTCCAGCTTATTTTGTTTCTGGTCCACCACCAGAGTCTTGACCATGATTTCGGCCTAATGAATGTGAAAACGCTCGACGTTGGCAATACAAGACACGTTGAAAAGACTCCCATAAATGTATACGGCTCTTGAAGTAACGAGTTTTCGCAGGAAAGATCAGCTGTAAGCGGGTTCTCGATTTCAGAACGTCAGCCGAAAGTATCAGCACCATTATATGCCCGATGGATGTCCGAACAGGGGTGTCGATTTGTATCCATTTGTGGGGGCCATGGCCCCACGAATGTTGATCTTGGTCCCCGCAATATTTATTTGGGCCCACCCAATAACTTATGCTGTTTTTATGCTGATAAGAAAGCCAAAGAAAGAAAGAAGAAAAACGCCATGCTACATAGAAAACTTAGTTGATGTTAACCAGTATATTTTGTACTGCAAAGAAACATATTAGGCTTAGATAGTGACTTCCCGACCCTGAACTCACTCCACCAAAACGTTGGCTTCGTCCCTCCCTAATGTTAGGCACCAGGGAAATACCTCCACCCATTGTCGTCACAGCTCAGGCCGGCTGTGCTCCGATGCTCCATCAAGGTCGGTGTGCTTTAGCCTGCATATGGACGCAACAATATTCTATTTGAGCCGTTGTGTGTTTGTTGGTGTTTTGAGTGAGGGGAAGGTGACGATGACGCTGACGATGACGATGACGTCAACGATGACGATGACGTTGACGATGACGTTGCCGATGACGATGGATCCGAATGCACTGTATGACACTGTAGTCGTATGCTACGACTCGCAGTTTTTATGTTGACATGCACGGTGCACTGCTCTTTTGCTTATGTAGCTTCACCTGTTACTGGACGATTTTTCTCGTTGGCGAGGATGTTGAATAAATATAAACATAGACATTGTCAAATACAAATCAGAATTATTGATGTCGAGAAATATAGTGGACGAAATTCGACAAGTTTTTGGTTCGGGGGTGGGGTCCAGCACACTTCGCCCCCCCCCAATGTTTTTTTTTCTTCAAAAATTGACACTCCTATTCTGAATGACAACACACCCTAATTGCCAAAGGAAGGTTCACTAAAATTATACGTGCTGTTGCGTTACCATGCCCTGGTAGCGAAAGTGCCAACAATTCTGCAAAATTTACGCTGATTTCGTCAGCACAAAGTAAAAGAAGAGAAATCGAGAAGCACATCTGAGCAGATGGTTTGTGCATCGTGTCATCAATTCATCAACCAGGTTCCAAAGCACACACATACACGCACACGTGCACTCACGCACACGCGGACACATGTGCACACACGCGCACACACGCACACGCACGCACACGCACACACACGCGCACGTGCACACACTCGCACACACGCGCACACACGCACACGCGCACACACGCGCACACACGCGCACACACGCACACACGTACATCCCCTACACGCACTTCTCTCCGTCTGCAGCTGTGCATTGCTGTTGGCAGATGTTGACATGCTGCGTAGCCGAACTGGATTGCAGCCAGGTCACGACGGCCGCCACCGGCAGTTCGCACTGGTTGTGGCTTCCCTGACGGCTGAATCGGCTCTGGGCTGGGCTAGACAGTCCGGCTTCCCATCCATTTACCACCAGCCACTGCACGGAAACAGCCGACAACGGCTAATTCAACTCTTCATATCCACACATCCCCGGCGACGACCAAACAGCCTGGCCGACAACAAACTGTAAAGTCGTCCCTGCGCGGACATTCGCCACGAGGTCGTGTGCTTCTCGCCGCTGTCTGTCCTGGATGCTTTATTGTCCATGAGCACCAGTCAGTGCATAGAAGTCAAGGGAAATGTCTCTTCTCGTTGACGATCTGCTGCGCCTGACCTTCCATGCTCGGCAAAGTGCTGCCATTCAACCTGTCCCCTCCATGGTTTTCAGAACGATTATGTTACCTATGTGAGATTATGTAATGAGAATGATAATAGCTCGGAAGACTTTAGGATGCACCATTGCACGCAACAATGTGGACATATCGGGAATACGTCACGTACATTGTGGATGAATGCACATGGGGCTTTCAAGCTAGCGATTTGTGTAACAGAGTGCGGTTGTGGAGAACAAGCAGAATATGTCAATGTGAGCTAAGTGAAAGTCAGAAATAATTGAAAGTCATTTTAGTTGTGCTCTTGAAATTGGTTCTCAAAGATTGTTTTTGTCCAAGAGGAACTCGGAACAGATATCCCGCGGACATATGGGCTACAGTCCCGCATGGAGCTTGCTGTTCGGTTCAAGAAGTCCTTGCCGAGCATGCGGCTTGATCTATTCAGTTGCCATGGCAACTGCATAGATAAGGCTTCGGAGCCCTGGCTCGATACAATGCACCGTTGAAAAGTAAATTGCACGATCAAGCGATTGGTTGCGACAATAGCAAGTTATAAATCGCATAGACACTGTTTCAGTGAAAGCGCACACGTTAAAAGCCTGTATATAGTGCTTAAGACATAGGAACCATTTATATTTCGTTCATTGAAATCGGTTCATCGGCTTGTGAGTTATAGAAGACGCAAATAAGTCCATTGCCAAGAATTATCGTCTCATGCTGAGAACGAAAAGGACTAGCTCTTCGTTTTCATGACTACGAAAGGTAGGTTGATTGTCGTGCAACATACACATTTCTTGTGCCCGTGCAAAATAGTACCAAGTGCCAGCAAATATACTATATAAATCGGATATCATATATGGAGATGTAGAAATACAAATTCTTAGGTGCGAGAAAATCACCCATATCCCACCAAGCGCCCGCGTTGTTGGGTGCCGTTGCGGTGACTTTCCCCGACCTCGAACTGAGCCTACCGCTGGTGGCCTTTACCTTGTCGGGAGCCCGTATATAGTGTGTAGTGTTCAACACATAGCATGAGACAGATGGGGACGGCCCTGGAACTGTCGTTATCACTAATCCTATCTGCCGACAAGCGAGGACTTCGGCAGGCCAGCGGCGAACTGTCCGGCCAATATCACGCTCACACCGATCAAGTACTTCCCACCAGCAGCACGCTCACCTCATGTCCAAGTGGGCGGCGAAAGTGGACGAGGGGCGAGGCGGAGGATGGGGCGTCGTGCGTGTGATCAGCAAGTGGTCGTCCGCTGGCGGCCACAACAGGCGGCCGTCGTCTGCAAGACGTCAGCGAGGAAGCAACTTCTGGGATTGCCTCGCGCTTCGACTGGTGCCGGCTAACTAGATTTGGAGACAAATTGCGGTCAGTTGAATCACTTTGAGGCCAAGTGTCGGCCACACTGGCTGGCCAATTTGTCAACCCGCGGTGCCCACATACCCCTCGTCAGGAGAGAAGACTACCTACAACCTGGCCTACAACCTAGTACACATCTCCAATCGCTAATAATGCACTGTCTATAATGTGCCGCTACACGCATACGTCTAGACACCGACTGAAATCATCACATTCCTTTTTAAGCGCAAATGCGTCAACTAGGCAGAAAAAATTGCGCGCTTAAGCAACCAATCCAATTGATGCCCCGGACGAAATTATTACGCTAAAACTAATTTATATGCAAATTGGTGGAAGCTTGCAAGTAGTCGGTAGTTTACGATATCCATGAACGAAGTCTCCTCAGAAAGAGCAGGGACCCACCGCCATCGGCCGGTTTTCAATATGCACTCAACAGCATATATATAATTTACATATCTATAGGATATTGTGTGGGTGTCGCAATATCCGCGGGATCTAAACTGGCGAACCAGGCTCCGGCGCCCACAGGAGGGATGGCGGTGTGACGACAGGGGTGGGGGCTACCGTCGGCGGGCGACAAGGTAGTGGTGGTGGTGGTTAGGGGGGGTACGGCTGTTAAATGTGCCCGTCCTGCCGTCACAGGGGTGTCGGCCAAAGTGTGCCGTTTGCTGCGGCGCTACTGCGGACCGCTCCTTTTGCCCGGCGCGTTCTCGTGTCAGATGGAGCATTATGCAGGCTCGCGGGGTGTCTAATTTCCGCGCCGGGTGGGGTGCGATGGGCGCCGGCAACCAACTCGAGAGCAGCTGCCGCAGCCCGCCGACTCCTGCAGCTCGAGAGCAGCTGCCGCAGCCCGCCGACTCCCGCAGCTCGAGAGCAGCTGCCGCAGCCCGCCGACTCCCGCAGCTCGAGAGCAGCTGCCGCAGCCCGCCGACTCCCGCAGCTCGAGAGCAGCTGCCGCAGCCCGCCGACTCCCGCAGCTCGAGAGCAGCTGCCGCAGCCCGCCGACTCCCGCAGCTCGAGAGTGGCCTCCGCAGCCCGCCGACTCCCACAGCTCGAGAGGGGCTGCTGCAGCCCGCCGACTCCCGCAGCTGAAGAGTGGCCTCCGCAGCCCGCCGACTCCCGCAGCTCGAGAGGGGCCTCCGCAGCCCGCCGACTCCCGCAGCTCGAGAGGGGCCGCCGCAGCCCGCCGACTCCCGCAGCTCGAGAGGGGCTGCTGCAGCCCGCCAACTCCCGCAGCTCGAGAGGGGCCGCCGCAGTCGGCCGGCGTTCGCCGCACTAACGACTCGCGCTGGCGTCGATCTCCTCGGAAAATGATGGAATATCCAAAAAGCAGGGCGGTGCAATGGATTTTCAGCTGGGACGTGATAGATTGCCCTTAAAATGTAACATCAGTCACCTACGCACGTAGGAGAGTGGCGGGTTTTTCCCCATCTGCGTCAAGCTAACATTTTGTTGAAGTGTGTTCAGCGGGACTTAGGTAACTAATGTGAATAATACACATTTCATATTGGTATCACACATCCCCTTTCAACATTACCATCACTCAGACTTATCTGACCCAGTTTCGCAACACTTGGGAAAAAGTGGCTGATAGTCTTCATAGCGCGACAAACCGACCAGCAGCTGTTGCAGCCGCTAGAATGACTTGAATGACAAAAACTAGGTTTTCTGGTCGATCGTACATCGTCTTGTGGGAGAATCATCAGATCTCTCGACTTCAGAAATCGTCTAACTTGTCATGATCTGTGACGTTAGCCCTCGACAAAATGCCATCCGTATGCCTGCGCATGATACATGGCTGTCGATTACCGTTTGAATTAGGTCAATCTATCAGTTGGTTGCTCGGAAGGATGAGGGAGGGTTTACCCTCCCCCATTCCCCCGGCCAGCGGTGGTGGGCGGAGATTGCCGGCGGTGTCTGGCTATGATGCCGCGGCTGCTTATATATGAATACTGCCGAGAAAAGCGAATGGGCATTATGCACTAGTTCGTATGCTTGTTCCATACGATCAAGTTATTTTGATACCGATCCAATGCCCTGATGATAACAATACTGATTATCAGCATACATTCCGGCTCCGTGGCCCTACAGACATGGGTGGGCTGTGTTTTCCAGTACCTCACAAGATGTGCGACACTCCCAATAACACTATGGGTGCCAACGAGGTATAAATACGTACTCTGTGTGGCTGCGGTGTGCAAGTGGACTTTTCCGACGACAACCTGGTTATGCGTCTCTCCAACGACAGCCTGGTTAGGCGCCTCTCTGATGACAGCCTGGTTAGGCGTCTCCCCGACGACAGCCTGGTTAGGCGTATCTCCGATGACATCTTGGTTAGGCGTTTCTTGGATGACAGCCTGGTTAGGCGTCTCTGTTGTGCCTATTGGCAGAGGCTGCATGTCGTACATTCGCAAAGCATAAGGATGAAATTACACGTTCAATTTTCGCACGCAAATGCAATAGGGCGAACTTTCAAATAGTGAACATATTTTCGACCTCACAAAATATCCGCTAATGATAAGTAGTGGAGAAAAGGAACCCTTCTGCTTGCCATCACCCCAGCCCTGGAAGCTGTCGAGGCAAATTACATGAATTGTTCGACTAGAGTAACGTGCTGTGAAAGTACCCAAAATCGCGTCCAACATGTAATCCGAGCAGATGACGGTTCCAGGTTTAAGGCTGAACGAGGTAGTCGACGTTAAGCACATTCCCCCCAATGGAATCCATCACACTGTACAACTATGATCCATCTTGACAGTACTTGACTCTTGTATACGGTGACTAATTGCACACCAACAGGATAACAATTTCGCAAGTATGTTTAGTATTATTATTTAATTTGTATTAGTAATATTATTAGTATTAATATTAACCCGTTCCGTCTCGGGGGGATCTTCAACCGCCCCCCCCCCATCCTCAGGTTTTTCGTGGATACCGGACGAACGGCGCACGGCAGCGCACCCAAATTTGCCATACCTTTTCCGACATCAATTTGGCATGCTGATTCAAAATGTTTAAGTCAGGTCATCTAGGGTCAACGAGTTAATCAAGGTCAAGTGAGGTCACCTCCAAAAAAGTTCAACCAGTCGTCACGCTTTAACGGATACAGATATTTTAATGACACTTTGAGCGTTTGCTTATTCTTAGGGATGCAACAAAACGTATGAGTCGAATTTTTCTGTTTTTCGTTTTTGACTGCATATAAATTTTGCATATTTGCCAATTGCAGTTGAAATAGAAGATTCTGGCTAAAGTAAGCATTTTTTTATTATAGCAAGTTGAATTCCAACAACGTTTCTCGGTCTGATCTACCCATTAGAAAAGGAAAATTAAAGAAAACTTAAAAACTCTAAATTTTGAAATTAAAAAAATATAAATTAAAAATTATTTTTGGGGGCAAAACAATTATATGGCCCTGATCGATTTCGCTGTACTTTTCTCATTCCAAATACATTTTTTTCATATATCCTCCAAAATGAACTCGCCAGAGTCAAAAACATAATGTAAGTCTTGAAAAGTCGTGAAAATTTATCCCCCTGGTAACGTCACTTTTGGGGAAAAATTATTTTTGGGGTTGATCTGGACCCTACTCGTCGAGCGCTTTCCGATGACACTTCTTTCGTTTTCGTGCGACGCATAGTTTGGATTTTAGAGGGGGGTTACTTTCCCCCCCCCCCCAACCCACCCCTAGACGGCGTGTGAGGATCTGACCGGAGAGACGGCGCGGGTTAACAGGTTGTTAGTTGCATGCGTCGCACAATGATCATGTCGTAGCCGGACCTCATGGCCCGGGATATTCTTGTCAGTCTTAATTGGCATACAGTTAGTTAATTGAACCTTGGCAGGAATCCTCACCTTGGTAATTGTCTGCACTATCAGCCATTCATTGTTCCGGTTGTATGTTTTTTTTTTCAATCTCAACGGAACTGGACCAATAACATCCCTGAGACCTTATCGTATGCTCATTTTCGGTCTGTTTGTGGTTCAAAATTGCATTATCATTGTCAGAAGAATGCTTCTGCAGTTTGGGTACGTAATGATTATATGCTGTCAATCGGGCTTTATGCCGACGTCGTAAAGACCCCACCTTACTTCCGGCGAAGTTCTTGTGCGAACTCATTCCGCAGCTGCTGTCGCCTACTTCCTTGTGATTGGTGCTTCAACTGCTCCATTGTGTGCGACGTTTCCCACACAAACAACAGCCTTATCTGTCCCAGGGAGCGGACCAGGGATGCAGTAGAGATAGATTGGCCGGTTCTGTATCTCACTGCCCACTCGATTGAAAATGGATGCACACCATCTGTTTCACTCGGTCAGTTCTGGAGCCACTGGGCTATCCCGCATTCGAATAGCTCTTCTCACGCTCAAATAATCAGCAACGAGCTTAAAGGAATCAGCCACGTCCAATTTTATCAGGTTATTCTTTAATATTAGACGAATGATCAATACTCATTCTGTGCGCACAATTTACCGGAACGCTCATGTAGTATTGTGGCTGTGGCGATCATCTGGTATTATAGCCGTGCTAGAGCATGCCAGTGTATCAACAAACGCCTTCACGTCCGGATACGGCGATCAAAACCTGCATTGAACGTATGTTCCGTTGTGGAAAATAAGCATCTTGAACATGTCTACCCCACTACACCTGAGTAATTTGCACGAATGGTGGAAAGCCATTTTGTTCTCCCGAAGTGCTTTGTTTTCTGTTGTTCGCTTTTCCAGCAAAATGTTGCAACTGTATCGATACATAGAAGGTTGCTTTGCGTAACATGTATTCATATTTGTGCTTATTTCCGTTCACCTAACAACCACAATATGCCTCTATCAGAGGGATGGCTCGAACTTATCCGAGAAGGTGGTGCATGTGTTAGACAAAGTGTATGAGCATGTCCTTCAGGGAAACTAGGCAATAGGTAGGGGGGATGAAGTGGCACTGCCATCTCAAGGATATGCCAATAGTTAAAGCCAAGGCAATATAACCCGAAATCCAGAAAATAGGTATAGCAATAATTCAAGAAGGCAGAGTGGTAGGTCATCCAGTGATGACAGAACTCAACATGAAAAAGCAAAGGGTGGTTATGGAACATGTGTTAAGAGTATGATGATTAATGCTCAGAGTATTCGGTCCAAAATTTGATGAGTTCAAGTGTTATGTTGCTGAGGAGGAACCAAATTTTGATTGCACCACGGAGGCATAGGTCAGTGAGGGGCATTTTGTGGATAAATTGCAGGACTATGAGCTCCAGGGATACAATATGTTGTTTGTGCAATAGGGGTCCAGCAGTGAAAGGGGTGGGGTGTAATGCTCTATGTGCATAGCTTATTCAGTTCTCAAAAAGTAGTAAATGGGGCAAGAAGTGTGTCTGGGAGTCCATTTGGCTTGATGTCACTGTGGGAAAAGGCAACAGCAATAAACTGAAGATAGGAGCTTTGTACCGATCAGGAACCCTACCACATTATCAGCAACTGGAACTTGATAAGGTGATTCGCGAGGCGAATCAGTAGAAACCTTCAGAGGAAATGCCGTATTACTGGTGACTTTAATCTAAGATGATATGAAAATGTTGGCGCTGGCTCCCATCATGCAAAATGTTAGGGAAATGTCGTGAAGAGGACCTGTTCTTACAACAGTTTGTAACGGAACCTACCAGGCAGGGCTCATTCTCGGACCTTGCCGTCTCGGATTTAAGTCACATAGTTAAAGACTTGACTGTAGGAGAAACTCTGCGAAGAAGTGACCATAACTTAGTTAGATTCAAATAGTGTAGTGGGAACCATTAAGGATAATTTGATAAAGGTTCCTTGATTTAACAGAGTAGACTTTGACTGCATGAGAGCAGATTTAAGTGCCATAAGATGGGAAGTAGAATTCTCCAATTTAAATGCCTGTGAAATATGGAAAAAGTTAAAATCTTGCTTGAAGGAAATTCAGATTAGACATGTCCCCTAAAAGCAAAGGCGCAGAAGAAGGGTAGAAAAGCCAGCATGGCTTACACGAGACTTGATATGAGCAATTAAGGCTAACAAAGCTGCATTTAGAGTGTTCAAGGAAGATTCAAATATCGTAAATCTAAGGTCGTATCAAAGCGCTAGAGACTCTGTGAAGTAAAATTCCAGGGCAGCAAAGCGAGCAAAAGAATTGGATTTGGCTAGGAACTGTAATTGGTACAGAAAAAAGTTCTTTAGTTTCTACAAACTGTGTAAATTTTCTAGCACAATTGGTCCACTGGAAGTAAGTGGGACTATATTGGATGAGGGTAGTGAGATGGCTGAGGGGCTGAGCAAGCAGTTTAAATCAGTGTTTGCATTGGAAGATATGACTAATCTGCCAACCGTACACCACAGTTCATTGACATGTGATCGGATAAACGACGATTCTTTCATTGATATTGATGCTGTTTTAACATAACAGGCAAATAAAGCCAAACAGCTCAGCAGGATCTGATGAAATTTATGCTAGGGTATTGCGAGAAGCTGAAAAGGAATTGGCATTTCCACTTAGTATCATATTTTGTAGATCAGTTTCACAAAATGAAATTCCAACAGATTGGAAAAGGGCGAATGTAGTTCCTATTTTCAAGAAAGGAGAAAGAGGGAAAGTTGGAAACTATAGGCCAGTAAGTCTCATATCCCTAGTCTGCAAGATATTCGAATCAATTATCAATGATGGAATAGTTCATTGTCTGGAAGGGAAAATATTGACTCAAGATACCAAACATGGGTTAGAAAAGGGCGATCGTGCCTCACAAAACTCTTAGACAGTTTAAACTTCGCTACGGGACAATTTGATCAGGGAAATCAGGTTGATGTAGCATATCTTGCCTTTGACAAGGTGCCCATACACGGTTAGTGATGCAGGTTCAAGTCTATGGTATTGCAGATAGCATCATAAAATAGATAGAGTTGTGGCTTTCAGATAGATAACATAAAATGAGCTAAATGGTACAGTCATCATGACAAAATGTTCTTAGGGGAATCAACCAGGGGTCAGTACTGGGGCCACTACTGTTCATTATATTTGTAAATAGCATTCAAAGTGACCTACGAAGTAAGGTTCTCAAATTTGCCGATGGTTTCAAGGTCCATATGGCACTATCAGGTCACAATGAGCATAGCTCGCTGCAGAAAGACTTTCAAGGTCATCAATTCAAAATTAACTACAGCAGGACAAGGATTCGACAATCTTTCTTCATGAACAGGGTAATAGAACACTGGGACTAGCTTCCAGAAATCATTGTCAGAAGCAGCACATGGAACATTTTAAAGCCATCATAGACTATCATTATATGAATAGAGGGCTTGCTTTTCAGTATTCCAGGGAGGGCTGATCGACGGATTTGGTGGGCAACTGGTTGAGTGTCCACAGTGCAATCAGGAAGGGCCATTGTGCCTCATAGTTGCACTTATTTTTCATGTCTTTATGTCTTTATGCCTCGATAAGCATAGTCTGTTGCAATATGGCCGAAACCTTTCAAGAAAGAAACATAATTTGAACGGATCATGCAGCATGGTTCCAGTTATCACATGCTCAGCGTGTAATACTGTAATGTATGCTTATATATATATATATATATATATATATATATATATATATATATATATATATATATATATATATATATGTATATATATTTGTATGTATAGCTCTCTGTTGTGCACTGCTGTGTGCTGAAGTACGTTGGGTGTGCAGATGTGTAATGATGTGTGCCCTGTCCCGTAGACCTCCCTGGACGGCAACGAGACCACCAGCGTGCTGTCTCTGAACGCCAGTCGGGAGCACAATAACCAGCACCTCATATGTCGGGTGGAGAACCCGGAGCTGGCGGGGACGTCGATGGAGGACGCCTGGCGCATCACCGTCAAGTGTGGGTACCCACCAGCACGGCCTCCGTAACAATACCGCAACACATCTACCGGGCTATATCTATCATTCACTTCCGTATCGGCCATTCACGTGTTCTATTGAGTTAAACAAACCAAACCGTAAAATACAACCACATCTAATTGTTTGCATATGGCCTTTGTAAATCTAACATGTGGATGCATATATACCCATCATGGAGATATGTAAAGGTGCATATATGCAACTATATCTATGTATATATACCTATGCATATATATATATGCATGTTTCGGTTGGTGGTTGATAGGTTTTACGACACGTCGACCGTTGAGTCGTGTAGCGTCGCCAATCTCTCACGCCGATTGGCCGCGGGAGAAGAGTAGCGACATGTGAGACTCGAACCCACACTCTTCCGATTGTGAGACGGGCACCTTACCCCTATACTACTCGTCCCCGCATTTTGCGGTTAACTGTACATCGGGTAGTTATCTCGTTTATAGCCGGTAATGTTGGCTGTGCGGGACGAAATTTGACAATTACAGGCGACTGCTATTTAACGAGAACACACATTTCCAAGGACCAAGCAAAGGTGATCAGATCATCTGAGTTTACTGTTGGTTGTGGATGTAATTTACCTTAGAAGTGGCGCCGACTGATGTGCGGCTCTGCTGTCGTAAATATAAATATTATCGTGCGTCGTAAAGCACACGCTGGAAGACCACCCAATAAAAAGCTTCATCAGTGAAGTACACGAGATCACAACAATTAAAATCCACCGAAGCTATTTGTGTTGAATGAAATAACTGGGTAGGCGAAGATGCATCTTTTGGCGAATGGTGCTGGAGCTTTCGTCGAATATTCTTGCCAATGACCCAGTGGCGTGTGGTTCAATGTAATGCAGAACACCTGTTATACAATTTAAAGTAATACTATGTGATAATTTTGGTCATAAATTATGGAATTGAGTACAAAAGTAACAGGTTTATACCTTCACGAAAGATATTCAAGATGATATAAAATGTAGGATGTTGGATTTTTGTTAAGTTAAAAGCAATGGAAATTGTCAGCACATCACACCGAAGATGTATGACGGTTCTTATTGCACCACGTTGAGTGGCCAATTGCTCCCATTTCACAACATATCGAACTACACATGATATGAGAGCTCGTTTCAAAGTTGTTCAAAGTTGACCATTGGAAATTACTTGAACGTCCTCTAGAAACTAGAAAATAGCATTAATCACAGCAAACCCACTCTGGTAGTGTTCCTTCACAAACCCACCACCAGGACAGCGGCACCGGTGTATGTCCGCTCATAACGTAACGTAGCGTCTTACGTAGCGCCAATTTTTTTTTTGGGGGGGAGGGGGAGTTAAACAAATACGGTGTTATCTCTGAAATTCGTCAACACCTGCATTTGAGTGCATGCCTGTTAGCACCACAGGCTTTTTATTGCATAGTTTGCAAGGTGAATTCCCGGCCCGAAATCAGAAACATGGCGAATGCACAACGTCCTCAGCTGTTGATGTGCAATCTGATGTAGTGGCCGTGTCCGGTGTCGGCATATCATAACACGTGTATGATGACGTCTTGTGGTGCTGACCTGAAACGTGGTTGTGTGACATTTGCAGACCCCCCAGAGGTCAGCCTGAGCCTGGGTCTTCAGATGAACCCGGCTGCTCTGAAGGAGGGCACCGATGTCTACCTGGAGTGCCACGTCAAGGCCAATCCATGGATCTACAAAATCGAGTGGCTGCACAATGTAAGAATGGCCGTCTGTGCCGAACAATCTTGCTTGCGAATTGAGTTTGAATGTGCGTCATTTCGGAATGATGTACTGCGTATATGATATATGAACAAATATGCATATATATATATATATATATATATATATATATATATATATATATATATATATATATATAATATATTTAAAATATATTTATCACGAATATATAACTCTTGACGTACCTGTTACGTCAGTTACGTCATCCTGAAGAAGGCCTTGTGGCCGAAACGTTGATGATGTGCTTTGTTTTGGAAATATAGTTTCTCTCTATGTGCCACTTATGGTATAATTTGTCCAGATATTATTCAACATATATATATATTATATATATATATATATATATATATATATATATATATATATATATATATATATATATATTCAGTATGTGTACACGATATTGGTCGCATACGCATGCTGCCACATCTTCTGTTGTATCTGCTGCTGATGCTACTGCTGCTGCTGCTGCTGCTGTTATTGACATCTGCTCTAAGACAGAAGTTTCAGGTGTAAACAAAAGCGCCATTGGTGATAATGATGTTTGGAATAGGGAATTAATTTTTACCAAATCAATGCATCTTCTCGTTGTTCATTTCACCCTCCGCTCCGGGCGCCGGTATTCAAATTACCGTCGATGGTGAAATAGTTCAACTTTTGATATAAATCAGCTCTACCTTGTATATCTATTCTGGTTGTAATCAATAATTTCCTGCTAGTAGAAGGAAATTATCGAATACTCACAAGTAAAGTACAACTATCGGACGACTCATAGCACAGCTGGCTTGCTTGTGCCGAAGCATGGTTCCCGAAGCAAACGACACGATACCGGGGCCTTGTGAAACCCAACGCAGTATAAAAACTGAATGCAGTTTGGCGTGACTGAGTAAACCTTGAACGCATCGACTTCTTCGTGAGCAGGTCACTTGTGTGTCGTTCCTGACGTCGATGCGCACCGCAAGCGTCCGCCTTCGTTGCTGTGAAGCGTGTCACGGGTTTCACAGTTCCCCAC
The DNA here is from genome assembly GCA_034440575.1 of Imbricaverruca yamaguchii. Classification (NCBI taxonomy): domain Eukaryota; kingdom Metazoa; phylum Arthropoda; class Thecostraca; family Neoverrucidae; genus Imbricaverruca; species Imbricaverruca yamaguchii. Next base: position 1,369,784 of record JAOTOL010001570.1, read on the forward strand.
GAAGCTATCGGTTCGCAGCCGCAGCCCATCACGCTCCCCATGTTGGTGCCGGTCCGCAGCCGCACCCCAGGACGCTCCCCATGTTGGTGTGCCTGTTCGCAGCCGTACCCAGCACGCTCCCCATGTTGGTGTGCCTGTTCACAGCCGTACCCAGCACGCTCCCCATGTTGGTGCCTGTTCGCAGCTGTACCCCAGCACGCTCCCCACGTTGGTGTGCCTGTTCGCAGCCGTACCCAGCACGCTCCCCATGTTGGTGCCGGTTTGCAGCTGTACCCCAGGACGCTCCCCATGTTGGTGTGCCTGTTCGCAGCCGTACCCAGCACGCTCCCCATGTTGGTGTGCCTGTTCACAGCCGTACCCAGCACGCTCCCCATGTTGGTGCCTGTTCGCAGCCGTACCCAGCACGCTCCCCATGTTGGTGTGCCTGTTTGCAGCCGTACCCAGCACGCTCCCCATGTTGGTGTGCCTGTTCGCAGCCGTACCCAGCACGCTCCCCATGTTGGTGTGCCTGTTCGCAGCCGTACCCAGCACGCTCCCCACGTTGGTGTGCCTGTTCGCAGCCGTACCCAGCACGCTCCCCATGTTGTGTGCCTGTTCGCAGCCGTACCCAGCACGCTCCCCATGTTGGTGCCTGTTCGCAGCCGTACCCAGCACGCTCCCCATGTTTGTGTGCCTGTTCGCAGCCGTACCCAGCACGCTCCCCATGTCGGTGCCGGTTCGCAGCCGTACCCAGGACGCTCCCCATGTTGGTGCCGGTTTGCAGCTGTACCCAGCACGCTCCTCATGTTGGTGCCTGTTCGCAGCTGTACCCCAGGACGCTCCCCATGTTGGTGCCGGTCCGCAGTCGTACCCAGCACGCTCCCCATGTTGGTGCCGGTTTGCAGCCGTACCCAGCACGCTCCCCATGTTGGTGCCTGTTCGCAGCCGTACCCAGGACGCTCCCCATGTTGGTGCCGGTTTGCAGCCGTACCCAGCACGCTCCCCATGTTGGTGTGCCTGTTCGCAGCCGTACCCAGCACGCTCCCCATGTTGGTGCCTGTTCGCAGCTGTACCCCAGGACGCTCCCCATGTTGGTGCCGGTTCGCAGCTGTACCCCAGGACGCTCCCCATGTTGGTGCCTGTTCGCAGCCGTACCCAGCACGCTCCCCATGTTGGTGCCGGTTTGCAGCCGTACCCAGCACGCTCCCCATGTTGGTGCCGGTTTGCAGCTGTACCCCAGCACGCTCCCCATGTTGGTGTGCCTGTTCGCAGCCGTACCCAGCACGCTCCCCATGTTGGTGTGCCGGTTTGCAGCTGTACCCCAGGACGCTCCCCATGTTGGTGCCGGTCCGCAGCCGTACCCCAGCACGCCTCTGCACGTTGTCAGGGCGCCGTCATGCAGCAGAACATCCGCGAGGGTGTGGTGATGATCAACGTGTCGCTGGTGATGCAGCGGCTCGACAGACACCGCTCTGGCCAGTACGTCTGTCGGGTCGCCAACAGCGAGGGCGAGAACGTCAGCAACCCCATCCGGCTCAGCATACAGCGTAAGTCAGCAACCACATCCGGCTCAGCATACAGCGTAAGTCAGCAACCCCATCCGGTTCAGCATACAGCGTAAGCCAGCTACACCATCCGGCGCAGCATGCAGTCCACCATCATATCTCACCGTAAGTCCACCATCATACGCGGCTCAAAATACAGCGTAAGTCCACCATCGCACGCGGCTCAACATACAGCGCAGGTCCACTACCATGTCCGGCTCAACATACAACGTAACTACACCACCACATGCGGCTCAACATACAGCGTAAGTCCACTACCACATGCGGCTCAACACGCAGCATACGATAACCGCCGCATACGGCTGAACTGTGAACATACGACTTAAGTCGGCCACACACGGCTCAACATGCGACTTAAGTCGGCCACACACGGCTCAATATGCGACTTAAGTCGGCCACACACGGCTCAATATGCGACTTAAGTCGGCCACACACGGCTCAACATGTGACTTAAGTCGGCCACACAAGGCTCAGCACGCAACACAACTGAGCCGCGCCATGTAGAGTGCAATGCGAATGCAACGCATGCGAGCTGGTACCTCGGCTCAGCACACATTAATTATGTGTCAGCAATGTCGTGCGAGTCATCGTACAGCGTATGTCAGTAATCTCATAAGACTCACCATGCAGCGCACGCCAGCCCGCACCAGAAGCCCAGCACACAACGTAAGTCAGCAGCCAATTCAATGCCAGTTTTACTTCACTCACCCTGCCATAATAATTAGGTAGTGTAAGCGATTTGCACGATTCTACCGAGCAGTCCATGAACGTTAGCAGTCATACGGTTCAGCTGAGCGCGTACTCTCTGTGTCCATCATAATAAATGATGGTAATAAAGTCACTCCCGCAATGTGGCGGCTGGGTGAATTTTCCCTTCCTGATATTTCATGGCGAAGCTCCAGAGGCATTCATGTTAATGCATTGTAATTTCTGTACCTTCCTACGATTGATGAACGCAGACCGCGTATTTTCATCAGGTCCAGTATCTGAATGCATCGGAACTACAGCGGGCCAAGACCTGGTCATGATCTCGGCTCATCGCTATTGATAAATTTCATCGAAATATTTCTTATCAAGAAACTATGCAAAATTCAGTCAAGACTATGATGTCAATGTGTATGCAAAGATTAAGTAACTAGCAAACAGGCTACCTCAGATCATGCTTGGGCAAATGAAGGGAAATGAAGGCAAAACGGATAAACGTGTCGAATGCAAAATACGTGAACGCTTGCATTATACGACGTTGCAATATGTGTACTGTAACGGCATTCATGAGTTCAAGTCCACACCACAACACGTCACTTAGATAACGTGAAGCCTGTGGTGGGTTCATACATTCGAGGCGCATTGGAGTCTAAAATATGGATTGTTACGAAGCAAAGAAGTAAGTAAGCAAAGAGTGGCTAAATCAGGATACGTTTCCTCGCGGATTTATATTTTAATGGCATTAGGACTGCTAAAGTTGATGCGACAATTTTGTAAGGCTTGGTCAGAGAAGTCGTATACATGTTAAGCAAAGTTGGATTTTGTTCCTCAACTTATCAAAAAGAGGGAAGTTATTCACTTTACATTGGTTACACTCCTTGACCTTTTACCGACACCCATCTGTTTCGAAAGTCGCCAGTTTCAACAGCTTATCACATATTTTAAGGTCGTTTACCATCGTCCGATCTTTGACCTTCATCTTTGCACTTAGCGTCGTACAAGAACTGTGCAGTACTTCTGCCGTTCATCATATTATCCATCTAGACTAGACTTAATTGTATGCGTGGGGTCAAATTGACCCCTCCGCCTCCTAACACTGAGACGATAGGATAGTTTGTACTGTGCCTGTTAAGGGAACTTACCGCCGTAGTCGTGGAGCTGCACGTTTCGGAGATTGAGCGTCACACCGTCAGAACATCACACGGGGAGACCCTGACAATGGTTCCTACCTCTAAAGAGGTGGGGTGAAATCTGTGTCACTTTCCGTGCAGGGGCATAATTTATATGTTCCAATACTGACAGCCATTTACTGCAATTAAATAGTGAGCTGAAGATGATGTTAACCAGCAATTGAAATCATTCGCAAATTATGACGCTCCACCGTTGTCCACAAGCTCTGCGTCGAGTTGTCCTAACCCCAACAAGCTTTTCGTCGATTTTTTATATCCTCGTTTTGATTATTGTGTCGAACGTCCCGTCCAATTCCACCAACATGACGGACGTACCTGGCACGTCTTCCATCTGGAAGTAATGACGCGTTTTGTGTTCCGTCGACACGTTCACAACGTCAACAGTTAGCCGTGACACGTGCACGGCGAGCGACTCTCGACGCGCTTACGAGCGTCTCCATCGATTCGGTACCGCTCTGTGCCGCCACTATCGGCGGTGTGCGAACGGTGCGCCGTGTACCGTCGGACCTGAACTCCGGCAACCGACCGAGAACGTGCGCGGAAATACAACACCAATCGCCGTTCCATTGTGCTGCAGTGGCTGCTATTTGAACATATTCCCCGCGCGGCTGCCGCGCCCTTGATGGTCGCCGAACTCAGCTAAAATTGCTGCCAGCCAGCTGAAAACTGCGTAAACAAGCGTTCAATTTGGAGGTGGTTATTACGACAACGTTGCGTGCGGCGTTCTTGCGGCGCAGCGTTTGCGGTCCTCGGCCGCGGCCATGACGGCGCCACTGTCCTTCGTGTCAGGTTCGGCCGCGGCCATGACGGCGCCACTGTCCTTCGTGTCAGGTTCGGCCGCGGCCATGACGGCGCCACTGTCCTTCGTGTCAGGTTCGGCCGCGGCCATGACGGCGCCACTGTCCTTCGTGTCAGGTTCGGCCGCGGCCATGACGGCGCCACTGTCCTTCGTGTCAGGTTCGGCCGCGGCCATGACGGCGCCACTGTCCTTTGTGTCAGGTTCGGCCGCGGCCATGACGGCGCCACTGTCCTTCGTGTCAGGTGCACGCGATTTTCTGTCGCAGTCGAGGCGCCAAAATAGCCAACGGCAACGTTAAGCCATGCGGGGATGTCCATTTACGTGTTTCCTACGAGTGTTTCAAGGTCATGTATTGCAAGTTGATGTGATCGTTAGTGGTGTGGTGCCTGGAGAGCTCTTGCTAGTTCTGTGGCATACGAATATTCAAATAGCAATTGAATGAGTTTTGCGTATTTTCATCGAGAAACGATGGAAGCGATAGGTTGATGCCCTCTCTATGGGAAAATGCCTTAAGTGGTTGTCTCTGTGAGCTAAAGCTACTGCAGTCTAGCAGGATGTGGCTTATGCTTCACGTGGTGTTGCAGGTGGCGTAGTGAGGTGTTGTGTGTTGGGGATCCTCTAATTGAGGCTGTGCTAGTCTTGTGCAACCGGTTCTAAGTCTAGTGAGGATGACCTCCTTTCGTCGGTAAGCCTGATTTGATGTCTGGTTTGACTGTTGGTTTCATTGCGTTGGCGTGGTTGGATTTGTGTTGTGTTAAGCTGTGTTGTGTCCATGTGTTCTGTTGGTGTTGGCGAATACGTTGCTGTAGGAGTGCTTTGTAATCGTCTACCGAATATTCCACGCTGGGGTAGGTGTTCGATGCTAAGGCTAACTTTGCGAGCCGGTCTGCTTCTTCATTACCTGGGATGTTGGCATGGCCCGGAGTCCAGAGGAAGTAAAAGCTCATGTTTACTTTATGGGCTACGATTTGTTGGATTCGATCAATGAAGTGATGAGGACAGTCGTGGGTGTTGCTAATTGAATGTAGGATGGATTTGGAGTGTGAACAAATCACTACGATTCTCACTTTTCGCTTCATGAGAATGGAGATAGCGGTCAGAATGGCCATTGCTTCAGCAGATTAGATGGAGAAGTTATCCGGTAGACGCTTGGAAAATCTGAGACATGGTCCGGTGATGCCGATGCCTACCTTAGCCTCGTGTTTCGACCCATCCGTGAATACGAGTGATTTGTGATTGTTGTCATCGGCGAACTTGTGAAAGAGGCCTAGAATCTCCGCCGATGTGATAGTGTCTTTCTTCTCCGAGAGCAAGTACTCGACCTTTGGTTGACTGAAAGTCCATTATGGCCTAGTGGGCAGTTGAGCTGCAGTGGATGGCATTGTGAGGTTACAATCTGAGAGAGTCCTGGCAATTTGAATGCTGTATGGTGGAATTTTGCGCGCAAATCGGCTCTTGTCGTATCTGTCAAGCGTAAAGCAGCGCTGTGCCGGATGATTTTAAATGTATTTCATTTTGATGTGGTAGCGGCACAGCTGTTGTGTCATCCTGTGATGGAGTGAGGGCGTGTTTGAGTATACTAGAAGACTGGCTCTAGGTGTAGCACTCACGCACCTGTGGCTGCTCTGATGTAGCTGTCTTGGATAACTTCTAATTTTTGGCTCTGACTTTCTGAAATGGTGGCAAAATTGATGCTGTTGTATTCTAGGATGGGGCGTATGATTTATGTATATAGTCTCATTAGTGCTTTCCTGTCTCCGCTCCAGTCTGTGCCTGCAAGTGCACGTATTGTGTTGACGCGCTTCGTGCATCGCTTCGTGATGGCAGTGATATGGATGTTAAAACTGAGTGTTTCGTCTAAATGCACTCCTAAGAACTTGAAACTTTTCACTTGGTCCATGGCTTTGCCATCGATTTTAAGTAACGTTTTCGGTGTAGGACGGAGACGACTGTATGTGACAGGGGCCGAATTTTCTGCGGACAGGGTGAAGCCCAAAGTTTTGCATCACTTTGTAATGTTGTCTAGTCCTGCTTGAATGTTTTTCTTAGCATTAAGGAAGTATTGTGATGTTGTCCAAATTGCTCTGTCGTCCGCGAACAGCGAGTATTGCAGTGAAGTACCCGTGTGGTCGGCAAGTATGTCGTTGATCATGATGATGAAGAGGCTCGGTGAGAGCACGCTCCCCTGAGCCAGGCCCTGCTCCTGAGTTGTGGTGTTTGATGTGACACTGCCGCATCGGACCCTAAGAGTACTATCTCCGAGGAAGTTGGCAATGAAGTGTGCCATGTGTCCCCGTAGGCCTATTTTATGGAGTTTGTGTGTCAGTGTCCCGGCCGCAATGGCCCAAAACAGTGGGCTCGACACCGTTAGGTTTCCTCCGGGGGTGAAGGTTAGTTTAGAGATAGAGAGAGGTCGGGGATTTGGTGAGGGAGGCTTTCCTTCTAGAGTCGTAGGGATGCTTCTCTAGTGTCCCTGGAGCTCTTGGTGTCTTCGCTACTTCTGCGGCTACGGGTTTGTCTTCAGCAGTGTCATAGTGACGTCATCGTGGACTTATTGCGAAATAGACACCCTGCACACCTGACTCGACGAAGACAATGACGTCATAGTGTCTGTGACCAAACTGAATGTTTAACCCGTCCCGTCTCGAGGGGGGGTCTTCAACCGCCCCCGTCAGGTTTTTTGCAGACAGTGGACGAATGGCGCGCGGTAGCGCGCCAAAATTTGGCATACCTTTTCCCACATAAATTTGGCATGCTGTTTCAAAATTTTGAAGTCAGGTCATCTAGGGTCAACGAGTTAGTCAAGGTCAAGCGAGGTAAGCTCCAAAAAAGCTCAACCAGTTGTCACGCTTTAACGGATACAGATATTTTAATGAAACTTTCAGCATTTGCTTATCTTTATGGATGCATCAAAACGTACGAGTGGAATTTTTCCCTTTTTTTCGTTTTTGACTACATATGACTTTTGCATATTTGCCAGTTGCAGTTTAAATAGATTCTGGCTAAAGTAAGCATGTTTTATTAGGTCAAGTTGAATTCCAACAACGTTTCTCCGTCTACTCTACCCATTGGAAAAGGAAAATTAAAGAAAACTTGGAAACTCAAATGTTTTTAATTTTTAAAAAATGGGGGGGGGAACAAAAAATTAAAGCCCTGGTCGATTTCGCTGTCCTTTTCTCATTCCAAATAAATTTAGTTTTTCATACATCCTCAAAATGAATTCCCCAGAGTCAAAGACATAATGTAGGTCATGAAAAGTCGTGAAAATCTAGCCCCCTGGTGACGTCACTTTTGGGGGGAATTATTTTCGAGGATGGTCACAGACACTATTCGTCGAGCTCTTTCGATGACACCTCCTTCGTTTTCGTGCGATGCTTAGTTTGGATTTTAGATGGGGTTATTAACCCATTAACGCCCGACCATATTTCTAGCCATTGGAATTGCATATATTTTTGTTCACGGTGCCGATTTGGGCAGATTAAGAAATTCTGAAAAAATTAACTCGGAATTTCAAAAACTTTTCGAGATACAGCATCGACCAAAAATGAGCCACTGGGCGCCAGTTCTGAGTGCGCGCTCCGTCCCACCGTGTCCGTGGCGCCCGGCCCTACTCCGGCCGACAGGCTATCTGCTGGCATATACCTAATTCAGGATCAGTCACAACCCGGGTAAAACTGCAGCCTGTCACGTGTCAGCTTTATTGATACGGTCACCGGCGTTTTTTGTTACATCAGGACTAGATGTGACGACACATTCACACGCGGCATGTAGGTAAATGCATTGGTACATGTGCGTTTCTTCTGAACAACGACGGTGGCACAAAACATCAGGGCACTACACAACACGCGACTGGCCATCTATCGCCCACTCTCTCCACAGTCCACAGAGCTGTGGACCTGTGCTAGCTCTAGTACAGGACGCTCTACTTCCGTTTGTGGTATGCAGCGAAACACTTGAAGCATATAGCCACGTCGCACTTCGCACACCGCTTCGTTGACCTCAGCTTGCAGCCCTCGAGCTGACAGCGGCGGCGGCCATCTAGCGCTGCGATTAGATGTCCCTCTCCGTCATAGCGCAGGCTGTTCGGGATAGATATGCGCCGGATTCGGCCGAGCACATCCCTTCTGGCTGGCTGCCACTCTCAGATAGGTGACGGCGATCTCTCGGCGGAAGTTGAGCATCGTCAGCTGGTTTTCACTGGCGACGGAGGTTTTGTGTAAGATATGGCTGTTGACCACAGCCATATCAAGCACCCTGGTGATGAGGCACCAGTACCACTTCTTTCCTCTGATAGACACCGCGTAGGCTCCCAGAAGTTGGTCGTGAAGGTCAACACCGCCCATGCCGGTGTTGTATGCCTTCAGTACCTTGGGCTGTGGTACCGGCAAGCGTTTTTTGGCCGCCCTGTCATACCGGCTGGCAGATGAGGGTGGGTCGGCAGAGTCGTAGTTGGTCATGATGTTCACAACCTTGTTGTCATGCCACCTGACCATCAGCACCTCCGAGCTTCTGTCGAACCACTGTTCGTACGTGCCGCGCTTTGTTTTGGCCATGACTTTGGCTGTGGTCACGGGGCACCTGTCTAGTCTGTTTTTTCTCACCGTTCCGGTGACGCGGATGCCACGCCTCTTCAGCTCCGTTAGTAGCGCCCTGGATGTGAAGAGGTTGTCGAAAAACAACTCGTGCCCACTGGGATCAGATACGACGCTGACCATGTCCAGCACCACTTGGGTCCCCAGCGGCTGGTCGCGAAGCTAAGGACGCTGTTCCTTGCCGCAGTACAGGTCGAATTTGTGGCAGTAGCCGTCACTGCCGCAAATCGCCCACAGTTTGTATCCGAAGCGAATGGGTTTGCCGCGGATAAACTGTTTCAAGCTGTTGTGACCGTAGTACCGCACGATCATCTCGTCCACGGACAGCTTGTCCTGGAATGTCCCGTACTTCTGGAATGACTTGTTCATGATGTCCAGGAGCGGCCGGACCTTGAACCCACGGTCTTTGTTGTCAGGCGTGATCTTGGCATTGTCCTGTACATGTAGGCACGCCTTTATCTTCAGGTACTTGGACCTGGACATAGCGTTGCGCACGATGGGGTGCTTGAGGTCGTCATCCTCAGACCAGTACATCCGTTTACTCGGAAGAGGGCTGTATCCAGAATACAGAAGTATTCCGAGGAACGCTTTCAGCTCGCTGTCCGACAGGGTGAAGAGGGGGTCGTTTTTTACGTCCCTGGCGTACCGAAGCGTTTCCACGTGTATGAGGTGGAACACTTCTGGAGTGAACAGTTTTTCGAAGATCTCCACAGCCGTGCTGCTATCCAGTTCTTCGGCGATCCTCTGGCGGTTTTGTTGCGGCGTTTGAGATGTATCCTGCCACTCGGTGTACTGCGGCTGCATGTTGCGCCACGCTGGTGCCGTTTTATCCGTGCGCCGTTTCTTCAAGGGCCCCAGAGGCACATCATCCACCGTCACGGAACGCTGAAAATGCACCTCAACTTCACCGGGAACGTCATTTACTTCCGTGACACCAGTGTCTGCGTCATCTCCTTCGTCCTCATCACTTCCGTCTGGAGGAATGTTCACCAGCTCGACGGCACCGTCGGCTGGGTCCATGTCGTTCATCACCATTTCCACTGCTTCCTCCACCGTCAGGCACCGCACTCTCGGCATGATGCCAACCACAAGTCAATTCACAGTTGGGCAGTCCGACTGACATATAGTACACCCGCTCACTAAGTCGTGACAACGCACACTGGTCATTCCCCCGTAGCGTGGCGCGTCCCCTTGCCTCCCCCGCCGTACCGCGGCGGGCCGACCTAGCGCCCAGTGAGTCAAAATTGGTCGATCTCAATTTCGAGTTCGCTGTGCGCCGCGTATAACAAGCGAGAAGAAATTCCATCACAGGGCAATATAAGATGTTAGTTTGTATTGCATTTGACATACAGCGTCTGCTAATGCCATAGATGCATGCTCATAATAAATAGCCATGTATGCAGCACTGTCGTGGTGAAGAAAATTCGCCAACTTTGAGGCACTGCCAAATGCACACCGGGTGGTCCACCTCCACCGTGCCCGGATATTAATCCCCAGACAACCCTTCCCCCAGATTAGGCGATAAAACCAGCCAACCAGTTTCGCCGGTTTTATCTAAAACACCGCTTCAAACACACCGTCCATTTTTGACTCACTGGGCGGTAATGGGTTAACCCCCCCCCCCCCGAGACGGGGTGTGAGGATCTGACCGAAAAGACTGCGCGGGTTAATATAACACTTGTGTTCTGTTGTGACAATAGGGCAGGGAATCGAAAAATATGTTAACTGGATGTGATGTTGCCGCATTAATACTGATGCGAAAGGTTTTTGTTGTCAAGGAAATTTTTTTGAAAAATATTTAATTTCCCGCATATGTCTGGCTCACTTGAGACCCAGTTAAAAAAGTATCAGACCGGTGGATGCAGCATGACTACGTTTCAGATGCGCCGGCGTGCAAATCGAACCAGCATCGTCAGTACCACGTGGCCAAGCACGAGCAGGTGACGATCCCCTGCCAGGTGGACTCCAACCCTCCGGACGTGGTGTTCCGCTGGCGGCTCAACAACACGAAACAAGTGCTGGAGATCAGTCCTGACAGGTATGGTCGCCGCTGCATTCAATTTTGGATTGCAGTCTAGATTGGGTGCTGGTCAACGTCTCGGATTCCTTCACTCAGTCTTGAAGCATGTATTGCCGGGATGTTTATTTACCGTGAGCTACCGGCACAAAGCATGCAGAAAATTCGTGGTTTTGCGTCGTGAAAATTTCCCATTGAATCTTATGTATTTTGGGTTTTAACACTCGCACGTCCGGTGGTCCGCGCCAACTTCGCATGTCCGGGGGGGGGGGGCAGATGTCTGCCCCTAAGATCTCTGGAACTATGCTAGCTAGCGACAAACGGAAAACGGCGTTGGATAGCTGGTGATGGGCTCTATCGAAAGTGTTTCGGTCATTTTTTCGCTCATGTCAATATTCAGGTCACTGGGCCATCTTAGGTCAAATGTGACCAGATCAGGTGGGACTCGGATATTGACACATATCTCAGGACGTGTAACAGATAGAAACAAATGGCAAACGCTATTCGACAGTCCTTGAAGTGCGCTACCGACAATAGATGGTGTAATTTAAGGTCAGGTCAACCGAAACTTAGGTCAAGGTCATGAATTCATGACCTCAGGTCAAGGTCTAGGGAGGTCATGTAAGGTATCAATCGACACGTCTTGACGATACAAGCACAATGACGGTAATTTCAGCTTTCTAGCTCAATGCAGTGCGACGTAATGCGCAGAAATGTGTAGTGATCTCAGGTGACCTCAGAGACCTTGGCGAGGTCACTGAGAAAAAATGTCAGCGGTAACATTGGGCATAGCTTCCATCTACATGCCACAACCGTTGTGAGATCATTCCGAGCGCAAATGTGTAACTAGGAAACATTTGTATATTTTACCATATCCTTATAATGGGGAAGCCATGGCAGCGACCTGACCTAAGGTCAATACTACGAGAAAAAAATCGATATACATGTTATGGTCCCTGATAAGATGATGACATACTATAAGTTTGAAATCAATCGCCCAATTATTGTGGAAGTTATGCCACCTAGAACTCCGAGAGTAGTTGGGTCACTTCGCCTGACCTGGTGACCTGACTTGAGATGACCTAGGATTAAAAATGTATGAGGATATGCAGAAAAGACCAATGAACAGCTGTGCCAGGTTTGGCCTTGCTAACCCTATTAGTTTGGCGGAAAATGAGGAAAAACCGGAGGGGGGGTGGGTCAGATATCTGCCCCCCCCCCCGGACGTGCCGGGGTTAAGAGGACAACACCTCGTCCACCATTCTTGCGCCTCTTGAAACTACCGAAACTCTGAATATATTTAGCTCATCGTTATTCCTTCATTTTTCTAAACGTCAATGAACTTATTTGAACCTCATACAATTTGTATCACTTAAATTTAATTCACTAAACTGATTGTAATAGCGAAAGTACTTCATCACTCAAGGCCGTCAGACTGCCCAAAGACTGCGGCCCGATCCAGATTTACTCGAATCCAAGTGCGACTGATAGTGTGAGCTGTTCATGTGGCTGAAGTTCGGGGATAGGCTCGAGTCAATCTGTACATACCATAGTATGTTGTGAATACGAGCATAGTATGATATGTACGCAAGGATAGTATATACAAGCATAGTATGCTGGCATAGTATGCAATGTGTTCTTCCCACAATGTTACGGATGAGATACGAGCGCCTCACTCCATGACCACCCTTGATCACTACCTGACCACTCTCTGACCACCCTTGACCACCCACTGACCACCCACTGACCACCCATGACCACCAACGGACCACCCACCGACCACACCCTGACCACCCATGACCAGTCCCTGACCACCTCTGACCACCCCCTGGTCACTCCTGACCACACTGACCACCCCTAGTCACCCTTGACCACCCCTGACCACCACCTGATCCGCTGACCACCCCCTGGCCACCCCTAGCCACCCCTAGCCTCCCCTGACCAGCCCTGACCGCCCCTGATCAGTCCCTGACGACCACACTCTAACCACTCCTGACCACCCCTAGCCACCTCTGACCACCCATGTGCAGCGGAGCCGCGATTGCGATGTGCGCGCGCCCCGACAGGTTCCACAGTTCAGGCACGGTCAGCGAGCTCACAATCACGCCCAGCACCGACCTCGACTTCGGCACTCTGCAGTGTGTCGGCGCAAACGACATTGGAGATCAGAAGAAGCCCTGTCTGTTCGACATCGTCGCCGTCGGTGAGTGCTCCGCGGGTGAGACTGTGCACATGCTGAGAGCACGAGTGTGGCCGCTCTGGCCCAGCCGCCCGTCTGTGGACGCCGCCATTAGGCGGAACGTCATCACAGCGTCGGCGTCAGTGGGTCTCTCCGGGCGCGGAGAAGGCGGCGGGTCGAGCGGACTGAAATCGAACCCGTAGGCTGGATTATGTAGATGGCCGCATATAGCGGTTGTGCGGATCGTTGTGTCGTGCCGCACGTACTAAGGGAGTGCTTTCACAAGAGACAAACCCATTGCACTTTGCATCCACAATTTGCTAATGATAAAATGTATTAATCGATGAGAAAACGAACGGAGCTTCAGAGGAAGGCATCAAAACAACGTTTAAATCAAAGGACTTGTGAAGGAAAAAGTGGGTGAGCTATCCGAAAATCGCTTTGGTTTCTCAACTATCTATTTTATAAAGCATGTACACCAAAAATGTGAAAGAGCTCACGGGTTTGTCGGTGACAGCTTCGGCATTTTTTGCACCTCTGGTCGTGCGTTGTGCGTGTTAGCGTTCACTCACCATACGAACTCGGTTATAATTATTGGTGATTTCCAGTTTCGTGGTGGTCATACAAGTTAGCTGTTGACACATTGGCCACGTAGTCATGAGTGTCCGGGGTACGCAATTATTTCCACAGTCGTGCCATGCCATCGTTACGAAGACAGCTGTCCGACTGTAGCGGAAGCTCGCGCACCCCTTCCCACCCATATGGTTGAGACTTATGGGCTCTGCTGGCTTGGTGCTGATTTGCCATGAATGAATGTGGCCGAACAGGCCGCGATTGTATTTCCGGTTTTGTGTTTATCGCCCCTTTCTATATCACGTCACACAGTCATACCAGCTCATGGCAACAATAAATATCTGTTCATATACGCATTGCAGGCCATTATTTCGTGACGCAGAGCACTAATCACCTCGTTCGCGCCGGGACACGCTTGTCCAGTGTTCGCGTGCGTACCGCTGGCCGACTGTGGACGGCTGTGGCCACGCACAGCAGACATGTAGTGAGCGTCCCACCACTGCCACACGTCGGGGGTAAGCCGCCAGACCCACCGCCATAGACCGTTCTGCCGCAGCGGCTCATCGCATCTGCCGCATTGCATCCGCAGTGGCGCATCGCATCACCGCCAGACACGCCTGCTGGCGGTGCAAATGCAGCTTTTACGTCTTTCGATGGCACGCAATACTGCGGTTCACTATGAACATCGTCTTTTTCGTGATAAACATCGTTATGAAAATCGGTGTTATATGCTATCGCAATGAGCATCGCGTGAACGGTTGAACTGCTGTACCGGTGTAGCTATGACAGGACAGCAGTAGCACCAGTAGAATACAAGATCTATGCCGTGTTCAGCGTTACTCGTAGTGTTACTCAGGTGTCGGCAGGACGCTCTCTCCCTCTCGCTCTATCTCCCTCCCTCTTTCTCTCTTTCTCTATTTCTCTCCCCGTTTCTCTCCCTCTCTCTCTCTCTCTCGCTCTCTCGCTCTCGCTGTCTTTCGCTCTCGCTGTCACTCGCTCTCGCTGTCTCTCGCTCTCTCGCTGTCTCTCGATCTCGCTGTCACTCGTTATCGGTCTCTCTCGCTCTCGTTGTCTCTTTTCTCTCTTTTTCTCTCTCTCTCTCTCTTTCTCTCTCTTTCTCTCTTTCTCTCTTTCTCTATTTCTCTCTTTCTCTCTTTCTCTCTTTATCTCTTTCTCTCTTTCTCTCTTTCTCTCTTTCTCTCTTTCTCTCTTTCTCTCTTTCTCTCTTTCTCTCTTTTTCTCTTTCTCTCTTTCTCTCTTTCTCTCTTTCTCTCTTTCTCTCTTTCTTTTTTTCTCTCTCTATCTCAATGTCTCCCTCTCTATCTCGCTGTCTCGCTCTCTCGCTCCCGCTGTCACTCGCTCTCGCTGTCTCTCGCTCTGACGCTCTGGAAGACAGACTAGGGTGGCAGCTGTACAACGACAGGCGTCAATATCACCTGGCGAACGTCTCCGTGCCGGTCAACTTCGCGTTTTGACCACATCCTGTCTCACACCGCTTCCCTATTGACCCGCTTCCCTATCACACCGCTTCGCTATCGACCCACTTCCCTGTCACATCTCTTCCCTATCGGCCGCTAGGCGTTATTTGGTACAAAGAGTGTGTCGTGTGATGAGTGTCGCTGTGTGACTGTATGCATGCTGTTCGCTGCGAAATACCGCTGCGGACGCTGGCGTTGGCACGTGTGATGTAGCCAATAGTCACGAGTACGTCATGACCTGCGCGACTCCAGTTGGTGTGGTTGGCGATCGTCGTCATTGACTTTTACCATCTGCGACGGACCATGCGTCTGGACCAGACCAGTACCATCTGGACGCTGGTCTGGTGAGATCGCTGGCGACTTTTTACCACCTGCGACGTTTGCTAACATCTGCGACTCTGTGTGTGGCCGAGTTTAGATTGATAGTACGCTCCAATGACTCCTCTCGTAGCTACACTTTGGCTAGGGAGCGTCGTTTTGCGTGCTTTTGCGAGGGGGTTGCCGCCGCTGCTGTTTGTGCATTTCGTACCGCAGTGGACCTTGGGTGCAATTTATTGCACATGATCAGGTTTGTGCGAAATAACCTCGAAGTTTCTCGACCATCAAAAGTGAATTGCCCCCTGAGATGTGAAATATATCAATGCACCTTTTCAGCTACGAAAAGCAACGCCAAAATCCCTCGCATTCGCTGCTTCGGAAGGCATCATCATTTTTCAGAAATCTAACACCACTTAGCTCTCCACATTGATACCAGTACTGTATGGTCTGAGCGTGTGCTTCTGACCTGTTAACAATACTGTCGTCCACTGTCATTGTCGGCCTTCGACTGTTCTAGTGACTTGTGTCAATGTGTTTTGCCGCAGACATCACTGTCACTGGTCTGGCCGCGCTCACTAACACCCCTTCGGCAGCCAATCCGGTGGGGGCTCCGGAGACCCCCACCCACTGCTCCATCCGCAACCGGACGCAGGCGTCGTTGCACATAGTGTGCGCGGCCGGCGGCAGCGGCGGCTACCCGCAGCTCTTCCACCTGGAGGCGTACCAGGCGCAGACGCACGTGCTGCTCTCCAACCTGACCAGCCGGCGGCCCGAGTTCGTGCTGGGCAGTCTGGCGCCGGGCGAGGCGGTGGTGGTGCACGTGTACTCTGTGTCGGACCGGGGCAAGAGCGGTCTGGTCACCCTGGAGGCCGACACGCTCAAGGTGGCCGAACTCAAGACACGGCAAGGTCAGTCGATGAGGGGCATTTGATGTGCAATGTTGCCACAATGCACACACATACATGTAAATAGACATGCTATATATATATATATATATATATATATATATATATATATATATATATATGTGTGTGTGTGTGTGTATGCATATATGTTTATATGTTCATAGTTATTATCATCTTTATGTTTATATTTGTATTTCATGTCATAGCTCCCACGTTTAGAATAGGTCCTGACGCCTATTCATGACCATAACAAGTAATGGCATCCTATATTCTGTGAATTACGTTAATTATGTCTCATCACACTAAGCGTCTAAGTGATTTATACCACACGTGCTTTGTACAGTGGTGAGACGGACTCAGCTTTCCAATCTTCATTTTAACAGCCTTTATTCAAGTCTTCTTTAAATACATTCATTTTGTATTCGAAGAAAGTGTTTTACGGTGGAACTTGGCAAGTCGCAAGTTTGCGGCTTGTCACGTGATCTTCATCACGGGGTGGGGGCTGGTCAGTAGGCCGGTCCAGTGTCGCGGTCACAGGAAATGTCACGTGGCCTATATGCCCCGGGGGCTGGCCAGCGGTTGATCCATGTGGCAGTTCGATTTCACATGAACCGCCACGAGACCTGCATGGCCCGGTGGTTTGTCAGCCAGCTGGTTCAGTGTTGGCGTCATAGGAAATGCCACGCGGAGCGGCTGTTCGGCATTAGCTAAGCGAGGCAGTTGAGGTCAGACATGACCGGGACGCACGCCATGACCTGCAGTGCCGTTTCGCAACAATTCGACACCGCACACGTGTGAGATGTGAGGGTCGATACGTGCAGTTTGGAGATACGTGTGAGATGTGAGGGTCGACACGTGCAGTTTGGAGGCACGTGTGAGATATCAGGGTCGATACGTGCAGTTGGCAGGCATGTGCAAAATGCTCGTCAGAGGAGCTCACTTTTGGGAAAGGTGCAACCAATCCGATAAAGCGGATAGGTGTCCGAGATGTTGATGTGCAAATCGTGTGCACGTTCGGAGTATAGTTTGTCACCTCTCCCCCCCCCCCCACCTGTTCCCACGTGATATGTATGTCATTCGTTTACTTGATTCAGTACATTCGCCAACTTAGCTTTCCATGAGCTATTCGCTTATCCGAACAGGTCCATCAGCGGCCTCATTCGCGACCGAACGATCTTGGTTGTTTCAAGACTAAGTTGAGGGTGAGATCTAAGGTGTCGAGTGGGAGCAGATGTTATGTCGGCACTGGCGCGTCCACACGGTGCCTCGCTCCAGGCCACCCGTGACCCGGGATTTATGTCGCCACCAGTTGCCAAGAAGGGCAGCTGCAGCCCAGCCACAAGTTGCCTGTCGACAGCAATGGGCTGCCCGAGATTGTGCCCGCGGCACAGCAGACTTATGGCCCACCTCATTTACACCAGCCCGGCTATTGCCTTCGCTTATCTACACCAATGACGGCTTTTGGCGGTGGCGGTTATGAAGTGTTGTTTGTATTCTCTCAGCATGGATATAGCGTGCTGTTTAATTTTCCGCAGGCACATTAGGTGATTTCTGTTCAAGGCTGATATACGAAGCTGGCCACGTGCAAACACACTGCCATCGTCCTTCATATCCTACTCTGCCGCCCGGGATCTGCCGATGTGCCGCACGCTGCCATATTCCTGCCGTCCAGGAGCTGCCAATGTGCCGCATACTGCCATATTCCTGCCGTCCAGGAGCTGCCAATGTGCCGCACGCTGCCATATACCTGCCGTCCGGGAGCTACCAATGTGCCGCACGCTGCCATATCCCTGCCGTCCAGGAGCTACCAATGTGCCGCACGCTGCCATATACCTGCCGTCCGGGAGCTACCAATGTGCCGCACGCTGCCATATACCTGCCGTCCGGGAGCTACCAATGTGCCGCACGCTGCCATATCCCTGCCGTCCGGGAGCTACCAATGTGCCGCACGCTGCCATATACCTGCCGTCCGGGAGCTACCAATGTGCCGCACGCTGCCATATACCTGCCGTCCGGGAGCTACCAATGTGCCGCACGCTGCCATATACCTGCCGTCCGGGAGCTACCAATGTGCCGCACTCTGCCATATCCCTGCCGTCCGGGAGCTACCAATGTGCCGCACGCTGCCATATCCCTGCTGTCCGGGAGCTACCAATGTGCCGCACACTTCCATATACCTGCTGTCCGGGAGCGGAACCCTCCTTTCAAAGTGCATTGTCATAGCGTATCGAACGGCACAGTAGACTTCCGTTCTCAATAGCTGACACGGTGCTGGTCCACAAGATGACGCATCTCCTCTGCTGAACACGAGCGTCAACGCAGGCATTTACCATTATAAAATAAGCATCCACCGCAAACGAAGATGGCACTGATACCAAGTTGTGTTTTTGTGTTGGTTTTATGTTTATTTTTATGTGTGCTTTTTATGTGTGCTATTTTGGGGTGAGTTATATGTGAAACTCCAGTGTTTTAAACTTCTGAGTTAGTGTGGCAGCAAGAGAAACGTCGAATGGAACATTGTCCCCCGACCAACACCGACAGATTTACAGCCCAGAGATTTGCCCAGTATATTGTGAATTTCCGGAAATGGGATCCAAGCCCTCGAAAATGTTGGATTACAACGTGATTTAGAAAAACGAAAAGGGCTCAAAATATGTCAGAGTGCATTGAACGCCCTGGAAAAGCTACGGGCGTTGGAAGCAGTGTTAGTTCTTACCGTCGGAAACCCCTGCCTTGCTTCCGCGCTTACTTTGCCTGAAGGAGAACATCATACGTAAAGAGCTGCGACCACGATCTGAAGAACCCCTTTACGACCGCCGTTTGCCGTTCAAGGACGTTCCCAGCCTCAGATTCAACCACTCCACATCAAAAGATCTACACAGTTATCACTGACGCTTCTGGTCGTACTGTAACCCTTTCCTGTCTTTCCGATCAGGTTCTCACATCCGTATCGGGGGGTGGGGATTCATAAATGCCCCTTCTAATATCCAAACTAAGTATCGCAAGAAAACGATATCATCTGAAAGCGCTCGACGAGTGGGGTCCGAAACCACCCCAAAATTGCATCTCCAAAAGTGACGTCACTAAGGGGTTTGTGCGATCACGACTGACATCATGTTTTTGGTTCCGGGAGTTCATGTTGGGTGAGATTTTAAAAAAATGTAATGGGAAAAGTAAGAATAAATCGACCATGACCCTAATTGTTTTTATCAGTGCATCCATCATCTTTTGGAAATTTTCCAAATCTTTGGTTTCAATTTTCTTTGATTTTCCTTTTCTAATGAGTGGAGCGGACCTCAACACGTTATTCGAAGTTCATTTGCTCTCAGAAAGAATGTTTAGTTTAGCCAGACTCTTCGATTTTATCCATAATGGGAAAAATCCAGAGCCAATGTCATCAAAAGCTGAAACATCAATAATCCATCTAGAACGTTACATTGCATTCCTAAAGATAAGCAAACGCTGACAGTTTCAATGAAATATCTTCAGCCGTTGAAGCGTGAAGACTGATCGAACTTTATTTTGGAGGTTACCCAACTTGACCTTTAGTAACTAGTTGGCCGTAGATGACCTGACCACAGAATTTGCATACAATATGCCAAATTGATGTGGGAAAAGTTACACGAAATTTCCGCGCGCTGCCACGCGCCGCTTCTTTTCACGATCCGCGGAAATCCTCACAGAGCGTAAAAAGACCCCATAAATGGGATTATCAGTCACACCTTCAGATCCGCCCATCCGCCCCAATCTATCGCTATCCGTCCCGCCTGCCGACCTTGCGACATCCGGTGACCTACCTACGGCCACACCATTTTCTCATGATGTTACCTTACCAAGCCCGTCAACGTCCACTGTAGCGACCGTCCAAACTGGATTTAGGCGACGGGGCCGACCGGCAGCAGACCCTACGCCAGGGCGTACCGTTCGCCAGCTGAAAATACCCATTGACCGCGGGCAATTCAACAACTCAGCAATATCTCATTACACAGCTAAGTTTGAACTGGCTCTGGCCAGACTACCAGCCCACGGGATGCTCGCTGGCCCCGCTGCGCTCCGACCAGTTGCCATGGGCGATGACCTTATGGGACCTTATAGCGTCTCCATGGCCCCATCGATCACCACCTGACCGTGACCGATGACCTTATGACCAAACTGTCTTTGAAGTTGCCAATCATGGGATTGTCATAAAGAGGGGAAATTGATGTCTTTCAGTCGCTCAACCACATTCGCATTCAAATGGTGCCAACAACATCGCGCATAACTTGCACAGCATATGATGGACGGCGTTCTTGTCACGAGGCTTTCTTCTTGAGACCAATGCACTAGTCTCAGCATTATGTACCATGCTCAGCATGTCTCTGCTGGCATCAACATTGCCTACTATGTGTGCACGCGCCATACTTTAAAAGTATCACACAGGCACGTCTTAGCGTTACGTACCACGCCCAGCAAGTCTCTACTAGTCTTATCATTACACCCTATAGTGGCACGCATATGTATAAGCAATGGAACCAAATTTAGCGACGTGTAAGCATGGTGTCCTTGCAATATGCGAGTTCGTGTGTGCTCATCACATGGAATCGCTTCTCCTGTAATTAATTGGGCCATGTTGCTGTAATTACGTCCAGAGCATGAGAGACCGGAATTAAACAGGACAGCTGCACCAAGAAGTCACGACGCTCATCACGCAGCACGACTCGGTTAACGCATGTTCGCATATATATATATATATATATATATATATATATATATATATATATATATATATATATATATATATATATATATATATCGTAGCCGGAAAGTGGCGGTAGATCATCGCTAACTTAGTTCCTTTTGACACAAATCATCTGCAGAACCAGGCATTATGTCTCTGTAAGGACGTTTTCGTCCTGCATCTTGCCAACACTGTTCACCTTGTCTTGCTAGCATTTCAAACGTAGCTACTGCTGGTCAAGTTGTCGAAACGTTGTGGAACCTGGCTCTTTAGCAAATACTCTTGAGTTAAAAAAAAAACTTTATCATCCGAGTGACTCCAGCAGGCAGCTGATCCGTATCTGAGGAAATCCTCTGCGGCTAGATCAAAAGAGTGTCAGCGGAGAGATCAAAGGGGTCACGCACAATTGCTTTCGCTTAGTGAAACCCGACTTTTGTTTAATACCCGTGTTTATTGCATAGCTGTACTATGGGATGATTGCGCTACGCCGTTTCGTCTTACCACGGCGTACTTTGTCTAGTACTCAGTGCCTATTGATGTGTGCCCGTCGAGGTGTACTCGAAGAACAGCGGACGTGTTCGATGCGAGGGACGTTGCTGCAGTATTTCCCAGAAGAAACACTGGGTCATGAGGGGCGGGGATGGCCGAGTGGTTAAGGTGTCGGGCTATGGGTACCAAAGGTCCCGGGTTCGACTCTAGCGCCACTCAGGACATTTCCCAATCCCACGGCCCACCGGCGAAACAGTGTGGGCGGCACCATTAGCCGAGAATGTGCATAAAGTGTGTCGTGAACCAACCAATAAACAAACAAACACTGGGTCATGAATTGGTACTCATTAGTCATGCAATTTCTTTTTGCATTTCGCATTTATATCTTCCCCACCTTTTCCAAATTCGTCGTGCTTCATTCTGGTGGTATGCACTCAGGTTCAAGATCCATTCAATGCACCAGCAGTTGTTTTGCCAGGGGTTTCAAAACTCTTCCGCTCGTGTGTGTGTGTGTGTGTGTGTGTGTGTGTGTGTGTGTGTGTGTGTGTGTGTGTGTGTGTGTGTGTGTGTGTGTGTGTGTGTGTGTGTGTGTGTGTGTGCACGCAGACAAAGTGGGAGCAAGCCGAAAGTTACAGCGCAGTGACGCGCGTCGCGCTCATGTTTAACTGGACACCACCTGCTTGCAGCCTGGTGCAAGGCACGACGGGCCGTCGGTAGGCTGCCGAGTTGGCTTCCGCCGACTCGGCTGACGGCGGGCGGCTGGCGGCCGGCACACGCAGGAAACGAATTGGCGCTTGGTTAGCCGATTTTAATATGTATTGTGGATAGGACACAGGGCTGAGGATTTTCAGAGGTTAGAGCTGCGACAGGTGTTATGGACATACTTTGCAATTATCGTTAGCGCAATAGAGGAGGAACACCTGGGGGTGCACATGGTAGATTTGGGTTGAAGTACGTTTTGAAACATCTTTGGGTCTACATCTTAACCTGTCCCGGCTCGGGGGCTTCAACCGCCCCTCCTCAGGTTTTGCGTGGGATAGCGGAAGAACGGCGCGGCGCTCCCAAATTCCAAGTAAGTATACCTTTTCCCACATCAATTTCATGCTTACAAAAAGGCACAAATCTTAGGGGCAACGAGTTAGTCGAGGGCAAGGGAGGTCACCCCAAAGTTCAACCAGTCGCCGTCTTTTCTCACAGATACAGATATTTTAATGAAACTTTCAGCGTTTGCTTATCTTTTTTTTACGGGATGCAACAAAACGTGCACGAGTTGAATTTTTCATTTGTTTCGCTTTTTCGCTACATATAAATTTTGCGTATTTGCCATATTGCAGTTCAAACACAGGATTCTGACTAAAGTAAGCATTTTTGATTAGTGCATGTTGACTTCCAAACAACATTTCTCGGTCTGCTCTACAGATTGGAAAAGGAAAATTAAAGACAACTTGAAAATTCCAAATTTTTGAAATTTAAAAAAATTATCTTGGGGGGAGGGAAATTATACCCCTGGTCGAATTTCCTTGTCCTTTCTCATTCCAAATACATTTTGTTTTTTTCCACTTATCCCCCAAATAGAACCCCCAGAGTAAAAAACATAATGTAAGTCGTGAAAATCTAGCCCCCTTGGTGACGTCACTTTTGGGGGACAAATTTTTTTGGGGTGGACCCGGACCCTACTCGTCGAGCGCTTTCCGATGACACCTCTTTCGTTTTCGTGCGATGCTTAGTTTGGATTTTAGAGGGGGATCTTCAACCGCCCCCCCGAGACGGGGTGGGAGGATCTGACCGGAATGACGGCGCGGGTTAACCCGTGCTGTCTCCAGAGGGAGGAGGCGTGTTTTTTTCCATCCCTTAAGGTTTTCCGCGGATAGTAAAAAAATAAAAACAGCACACGGCAGCCCGCCAAATTCGGCATACCTATTCCCACATCAAGTTGTTATTTTGCGTGGAAATTTTGAAGTCAGGTCATTCACGGGGCCGAACTAGTCAAGGTCAAGTCAGGTCACCTCCAAAAATGTTCAACCAGTTGTCACACTTTAACGGGTAAAGATATTTCAATGCACTTTCAGCGTTTAATTTTCTTTATGGATGCAACGAAACGCACCAGAGGTATGGTTGAACTTTCGCCTTTTTATGGCATATTTGTTTAGCATATTTGCCTATTTAGCCTAAAATCGAAAATTGTGGCTCAAGTAAGCAATTTGCATGAGGCGACGTTTACCTGAAACAACTTCTCTGGGTATGTTTTATCTATTAGAAACATAAAAAAAGTATTTAAGAATTGAACTAAAAATTGAACAACATAAAAACAATTGGTATATTTGGGGAGGCGAACATCTTGCACAATGCCAATTTCGTCTTTCTATTCTGATTCCAATTAATTTTGCCCACGAAATTGAACTCCACAGAATATACATGACGTCATCCGTGACCACATAAACCCCCTCAGTAGGATGTTGGGGTGGTTTTTAGCCGTACTCGTCGAGCGCTTTCCAATGAGACATCTTTCGGTTTCGTGCGACGTTTGGTTTGGAGATTGGAGGGGTATATAATGAATCCCTCCTGAGACGGGGTGTGAGGATCTGACCGAAATGACGGGGAGGGTTAACGTATTGCTTCCGGATGTAATGTTTTATCGTTAAATCCGTGGCACTGACAACGAATGACTTCGTTCAGATTCCTAAACATAAATTATCATCACTATATTACGTTGTTGCAGGAAACCCACCTGCAATATTCAAGATGATAAAGTTCTGGAAAAAATAATGGGGATGGGACATATTCTTCACATATGGTGGAAGGAAACCTGATTCTGATATACTGCCATTCCTTCCATCTTTTCCTGAACTGGTCCGCAAGATGGAAAATGTTCTTGTGGATGCCAAAGGAAGTTCATTAGTCGCTAAGTTGACCTTCGAATGTCATAGAAGAAACTATTGGAGCTGTGCGCTTCAACCCAGCTTTACAATTTGGGTCAAATCTTCTATTTTACCACCTTTCCCACGTTTGCTGAATGGATTGCTTCCAAATGAATTAAATTGCATGCACATTCGTTCGTCCTCTTCAGGCTGGCATCATCACAAGACCTGTTACTTAGGGCTGATCTGCTTTCGCAAACATT
Organism: Imbricaverruca yamaguchii; assembly: GCA_034440575.1. Lineage (NCBI taxonomy): Eukaryota > Metazoa > Arthropoda > Thecostraca > Neoverrucidae > Imbricaverruca > Imbricaverruca yamaguchii. The sequence goes on from JAOTOL010001570.1 coordinate 1,394,411, forward strand.
TTTGATCATACATGGGTGAGCCTAGGCCAGGTTAAGCGAGCACGAAGGAAAGTTGCCAATATGCCAATAAGCATACGTAATTTTGTACTGAAGCAACATGTACAATAGCACATTGATGCAGTCCACTTCGTTTGCTTTGCCCATGATGCGGCAGGGGTGACGGTTGCATGCCACCGTTTCTTATTTTTTGGGGAGGGAAATCATTACACAAAGGCATTCCGAACTTAACGTAATTTGGCTTCATGCGCCTTAACCTCCGCCCGTGTGGGGCTGCGAGGGGTTAGGCGGGTGTCAATGCATCCATTTTTTTCGCGACTACGGACGAACGTCGTGGGTTTGAGAGTGCCGCTGCTTGATGGGACCATCTATTGCGGACTTGATCAAATGAAATATGAAAATGCCTGATCATATAACTGCGCTATGACGCCATAGGCGGACATATATCCGTTCTTGTTAAGGCAAGTGTGAATTATTGGCAATCAACGTCACTTGTTGCCCACACATAAAAATGTTGGATACGGTGAGATGATAGGCATCTAAGTCTCGTGTGAATACATCAGCTTGTTTCCAAAGTGATTTCGAAAGTTGCTGACGTATATGGACCTATGATAATCATTTTCAGCTTCTGAGCTACTCGGGGTTTAGGCCGAGATACATATACTGAGAGTTTCGGTTGGCTGGTTGGCTGGTTATTGGAGTTTAGGGGCTCATCGACTGCATCGGTCATTCAGCGCCCATATCATCGGCAGTCAAATAGTAAAATGCTAGCAAAAAGTCAACCAGAATTGAATATCACGGGGTTAAGTACAAGTGATACCTTACCATGCTACGATTCTCATTTCGTCCGGTATAAAATCGAGTTAATGAATATATCACAGTGTAAATCAAAGAAAACTTGATTTCTGATAGGGAAGCGGAAAAGCCCTTCCGATTGAACAATTGATGACTTCCCTAAAAAAAAAAAAAAAAAAAAAAAAAAAAAAAAAAAAAAAAAAAAAAAAAAAAAAAAAAAAAAAAAAAAAAAAAAAAAAAAAAAGTGAGAGAGAGAGGTATGTCCAAAATGGCGCCTTCGCTCATGGTTAAGTCGGCTGCAGGCAATCAGTACGTGACTGAGAGTTTCGGGGCATTCGGACTTCGGGTGCTTCGCACTGCATGAGTTCAGTATAGTAAACTCCGGCGTAAGCCTATAGCAACACTTATAATATCTAAATTTAGGTCTTCGCATCCCATGAGAACGAAGCAATCGGTTCTCTATTCCAAAATGATCAGAGCCAAGTAATTAGGTAGACCAAAAGGCGCAGCTCAAGAAATAGTTTACGTACACTGATCTTTATTGATAACGTTTTATCTAGAATGGTAGATGCAATCCCTAAATCACCAGGCATCTCCTATATCAGTGAGGGACGCTCTAGTGGCCTCACTGATTCAGGCTGTCCTCATTTTCCCGCGAGAGCCTCCTCTGTCAGATGGCTTCCTACGCCGATCAGGAGGCCTCCTATGTCCGTCAGAGGCCTTCTGTATCGGTCATGGTAGTCCTTGTGTCTGTGAGGAGCCTTCTGTGTCAGTTACCTCTTGTATGGGAGAGAGTAGTTCCGTGTCGGTTTAAGAGTCTCCCGTGTCCCTCAACAACACCATGTTTATGGAGATTAGTGTGAATTTCCCAAAAACTGAGCGAAAGTATTCATTGTCAGGGCCATTTTTTGTCACCTCGTCTTTAATTTTGATGAAGTGGGAGGGCAGGCACATATGTTCATTCAGTTCCATCAACTTTAACCTCATAATTTACATTGACTGATGTGGCAGGACACATCATGAGGTGAGGGGATGCTGTAGCGGACAAGGAACTTCAGATTTCTTGCGGCGTGGTCACTATTGAGCATACCACGGCATTTGCTAACGTAGGCGAAATAACGCGAACAACTAACAAGTATACTTATGAAGCGTAACGCAGTGGTGACGACTTCTCTACCATTCGTTAGGCCGACATGATGAATGCGTCTGGCACTTTCAAATATATGAATCATGATTCCTTGTCAGATGCTGAGGTCACGCACCTCGTAATGGACCTGGCCAGGCGAGTGCATGTCAGTACTGTCGTCAGGGATGCATGAACTTCGAGAGGAGCACCGCAAAATAAGACCCCCCCGGAGTTACACTAGAGCCACTGCCAACCAATAGTTCAAAAATGGGTGGCAATGTGATACGCTCCTGAACGTGCGAGGGTTAAAGTTAAACGAACAACAAGTGTGGTGAATGCTGAACGATTCCAGATGATGCTTCCCATCATCCCCCATCCACAAAGGAGGCATTAATCCGTCGCCTTTCCGTATTCTGGCGAGTGAAAATGAAGTATGCTAAGTCAATAAGTAGTTATATATATATATATATATATATATATATATATATATATATATATATATATATATATATATATATATATATATATATATATTGTTTCAGTAAAATGTCATGCACACCTGTCTGACTAAGCACGGCCAGAAATGACCCGTTAATTGGATGAAAGAAAATATTCGCCTATGTACGTCGGGATAATACCACGCGCTTTAATAATGTCAGCTTCCAGACGAAAAACGGATATGTATGTAGGTTGTTGTCAGTGAATAGTATGTATATGTATGCAGTGAATAAATGACCATATCTGAAGAACGGATCCGATCAGGAATCTTTTAAGTAGTCATGTTGGTGTATGCATGGCTTCGGCTATCATGCACTAATTTCGGTTTACACTCGGATCTGAACATGTCACATCAAAACACACCAGGTTTAATTTCGGCTGGCCATTTTGTCAGCATAAACTAAAAATAATTAAAATTCAGAGTATCCTGACCAAATGTCCGCCTAAGCATGGACGCGAACACAAATACCTGGCTTTCAGTACACATGGATCAGGATGCATGCATCGGTATGCATCACTATGTATGATGGAACACATAAATATTGCTGAACACGTAACCACTTCATGATTGCTGAATTAATTGAACGGAGTTCCGTCGCCGCCAGATATGCCTGGCAATTCTGGGATGTTTTTCATGGCAAACATCCACGCCTATCAGTTTACTTAAAATGTGATGCACCTTTGTGATATTCGAATTTGGGCGGCAATTATATGCTTCAGCACCTAAATGCAATAGTTGTGAGATTGAATATCTACATAGGTTACAGTGTACGGACCACAGCCTATGCATACAAAAAATTATACTCTCCGCATATGCGATGAGACCTATATTATGGTGACTTAACAATACCCTTCTCGAAGATGATTTTTCATTTGCAGCGTGCGTAGAGATCAAAAATGAATTATGCTAGCGACAGCATAAACGGAACAATGCTTACGATTGGCGTTTGAATTTAGAAATGACCACGAGTGCCATTCGAGTCAGTAGAATCAGAAGCCGTAAAGAAAAGATCGTGCAGAGGAGAAAGAAGAAAGTACATTACATGACTGCAACAATATGGGATTGACTGCTATTGTCGTCAGTTCTACCAACGAATATGCAACTACCACCACCAACGACACGCCACCAACGATTCTGCCAACCATACGCAACTATTCGTGATCGAGCAAATGCATTCTAGGAACATTAATCTTTGACCTGCTAGTTATGGTCTAGATTGAGATGGATAAAGGAGGGTTAGATACCTACAAAATGCTTCTTCGGTATGTGTGCCCAATGAAATACTAAGGACACATTAATATTTTGAAAACGAAGACGGGCAGCTAGCTTCCGACAGCAGACATTTTTTAATATTACAATGCATTGCTTACTTAACTATATGAGTCAACATGTCATGCAGATCATAGCGACCGGCGAATCAACGATTATCTGGCTTCTATAGATTTTCACGAATTATACAAAATGGAAAGAACTCCTGTAATAGTCAACAAGTGAAGGCAATCTATATATGCTCTAAGGCATGATGAAGAACAAAGCTCCTTCCGCTGTTTAATACAACGAAGAATGGCTCTTAGATGCTCCTGGGTTTTGAGGCCATTGCGTGAGACGAAATGTACGACCCTCAATATACAAGGAGGTGCTGGGTTTACTCAACATCAAAAAAGTAGCGTTAGGGATCATGCTATATTACTCAACGTTTCGGCCAGGGGCCATCATCAGGAGTGATATAAAAATGGCAGGGTTAACAATTGAAAAACGCGGGAAGAAAGGCGTGGAAAAATACACGTGAAACACAGAAAAGCATCTCCATTGCTGCAGACACTACAAGAAACTGTAAACTAGAAATCAACTAGGTCAAGATAAAATCCTCTGAGGAAGCCCGGGCCGATGGTCCATATACATATCGACACATATATAGACATATATCGAATGTAACGCTTAATACATAAAATATAATTTATGTTTATGTAATTATATGTGATATACCAAGACGTCGTTTGCGTGTTTAGTTGCGGCCGTAGATTACGTATGTGTAGAGATTCGAGGACCTTCAGATCAGCGTTGTCCCTGGCTGTTGCTAGAATTTCTACTTTGAAGTTTGTGTTAGTGTCGCTGTGTTCCATGTTAGAATGTTTGCCGATCATGTGTTCGCCTAAAGGTGTGTATTCTCTCCGAAGTCTGGCATCTCCCAAGTGCTCATTGTACCTATCCCCTGATGCTACGCTTGGTTTCTCTGACATAAAATATTCCAAGACAGCTGTTGACGTTATTTTATAGACAACGTTTTCCGCGTGCATCTACCTTTGAGCCCGTTACTACAGGTGTGGCATGTTCGTATACCAGCAGGGCATGGCGACAATTCCAGGGCTGAGCGGACCGGGTAAGATTTCAGTGTAGGTCCGCTAGTCCAGGCTACCCTAACATGATCTAGATGAGACGAACGGATAGCTGCATTAACCTGTCGACATAGTTGGTCATCGACAAAAGGAAGTCTCATGTAGACGTAGTTGGGATTGCTACATGTTCGATGCCGACGTTGCCCACTTATCCTACTCCTGTTGTGAGGGTGGGCAGCACGAGCGGCAGGTGTACCCGATTTGCTGGGTATCCGTTTTCCAGGAAAAGGGGTTTTCATCTTCGCAAGGCTCCGCTCGCACGAAATAGTGTCGGAGGAGACTCGTGCTGCTCTCCTCATTTGGGATGTTAAAACGGCCTTTTTAGTGGCCATCGGGTGGGCCGAATCATAATGCAAGATGATTGGGGCTGCCATTGGTTTAAAGTACAGTTCGGTGGTGTAGCTACCATCAGCCTGAACTACAAACAACGTATCAAGGAAAGGAATCGAAGTGGTATGAGCAGTGTGTTCCAAGGTGAACTTGATGCTGGAGTTTGTTGTTGGAGCTTGAGTTTGAGTTTGTTTGTTGGAGCTTGAGTTGTTGGTTAATTTCTGCAAAGAAGTCGAGCAGAGAGGCCATGTCATGTGTCCAAACACCAAAAATATCGTCTATATACCTCATGTAGAGAGCTGGCTTCAAATCATGCGACGCTAGGAAGCTCGACTCAAGGCGGTGCATAAAAGCAATTGCTAAAGGAGGTGCACATCGGTTGCCCATAGCCACTCCTTTCGTTTGCTTGTACATCGAGTTCCCAAAACGTATGAGGTTATTGCTGAAAATATGTGTTAGTAATTTCGCACAGTCCTGTACCCCAATCCCGAAGAGACGGATATCATCCAGATTGTCCTCGATTAGGCGAATTACAGCATCTATTCCCTCCTTTATCGGAATACTGCCATATAAATTTTTGACGTCCATGGTGAAAACAATACTGCCCTCCGGAAGTTTGGTAGGAAAAGTTTCTTTCACTCTCTGTAGGTACGACTCCGTGTTTGTCAGATGGGCGGGAACCAACGCTAGTATCTGGACAAGAATCTTGCTCAAGAACCAAGATAGCTTGTCTAGGGGTCACCACTCGCCGACACTATGGGGCGCAGTGGAACCCTAATTTGTGGTTTTTTGGAAGCCCGTATAATTCCGCTGTGCGGCTGGAGTGAGGGGAGAGACAAAACTGTGTCTTTATGTAACTTCCCGGATAAAGTTTCCTTGATAATAGTACACGTTTCGATTTCGAGACGTTTGGTAGGGTTTGGCTGGGAAGGAATGCTCTGATAATCATCCGTTATTGTCCTGGCCTTTTCAATGTAATCCGTTTTGTTCAGCACGACGAATCCTTTGCATTTATCTGACGGCTTCACTATTACAGTATCGTTGTTTTTCAATTCCCGCAGTACTTCCCTCTGTTTCACATAATTGTCCGACCTTTTGTTCGATGCTCTGCTGTGATATTTATATGCTTTTAGAACTTTAGTTTTTAAATCTTTCAATTCAGATTCTAATTGAGTTGTGGCTCTCGGTGGTTGGTATGCAGGAGTGTCGGGAAACATGGGGCGAAGCTTTGAATGACCTGTGCTAGAGGTGCTTTGTGATAAGCCTGCCTGCGGTACCTGAGGTACAGTTTGCTGTTTTGTCTCCCTCACATTCCTCCACCGCAAACCATAGATCGCCCTTTCTACGCCTGATTCTGCCCTTTCCAAACAGCTACGATCTACTTTTTGAGGTAACGCAAAATTTGGGCCTTTGTCAAGCAATCCCAATATACCTGAGTCTAGGGGTAACTTACTTAGATTAGATGTGCGACTGGTACTGTATTGTTCAGTGCCATCGCCGTTGGTGTCCGTACCGTGGGTACCTGAAGTACTGCAACTACCCGAGCTCTCTCCACTAGTAGCCGCGTGGTGAACTAAATTGTTTGTATCTAGGAGTGGCGTAGGTGGTTGGTACGATGATTGTGTACCTAGGCGAAGTTCGTCCTCTTGTGGTGCGCTGCGGGCGGCTGCTAGCCTCACGCCGCAGTTTCTGACTCCAGAAACAACGCTGGAGATCATGGAAACGCAAAAACAACGCTGGAGATCCTGTGTTTCATAAGTGGGCAACGTCGGCATCGAACATGTAGCAATCCCAACTACGTCTACATGAGACTTCCTTTTGTCGATGACCAACTATGTCGACAGGTTAATGCAGCTATCCGTTCGTCTCATCTAGATCATGTTAGGGTAGCCTGGACTAGCGGACCTACACTGAAATCTTACCTGGTCCGCTCAGCCCTGGAATTGTCGCCATGCCCTGCTGGTAGACGAACATGCCACACCTGTAGTAACGGGCTCAAAGGTAGATGCACGCGGAAAAACGTTGTCTATAAAATAACGTGCAACAGCTGTCTTGGAATATTTTATGTCGGAGAAACCAAGCGTAGCATCAGGGATAGGTACAATGAGCACTTGGGAGATGCCAGACTTCGGAGAGAATACACCTTTAGGCGAACACATGATCGGCAAACATTCTAACATGGAACACAGCGACACTAACACAAACTTCAAAGTAGAAATTCTAGCAACAGCCAGGGACAACGCTGATCTGAAGGTCCTCGAATCTCTACACATACGTAATCTACGGCCGCAACTAAACACGCAAACGACGTCTTGGTATATCACATATAATTACATAAACATAAATTATATTTTATGTATTAAGCGTTACATTCGATATATGTCTATATATGTGTCGATATGTATATGGACTATCGGCCCGGGCTTCCTCAGAGGATTTTATCTTGACCTAGTTGATTTCTAGTTTACAGTTTCTTGTAGTGTCTGCAGCAATGGAGATGCTTTTCTGTGTTTCACGTGTATTTTTCCACGCTTTCTTCCCGCGTTTTTTCAATTGTTAACCCTGCCATTTTTTATATCACTCCTGATGATGGCTCCTGGCCGAAACGTTAAGTAATATAGCATGATCCCTAACGCTACTTTTGATGTTGAGTAAACCCAGCACCTCCTGGTATATTGAGGGTCGTACATTTCGTCTCACGCAATGCTCCTTCCGCTTCTGGATTTTGGAAGGAATTTTCCCTTTTCTTCTGGCCAGATCTGGCCAACATGATCGTAGATTACATAAATGAAGCAAAAGGAAGCGCGGTGTTTTCATATCGCACAGCTGTGGAGTGATAACATGAATAAGAAAGAGGATTATCCGCAGAGTATTAATCCGTCCGTATCGGGGAGGGGTCTTCAACCGCCTCCCCCTCAGGTTTTTCGCGGATAGTGAACGAACGGCGGGCGGCAGCGCACCCAAATTTGTCATGCCTTTTCCCAGGTCAATTTGGCATGCTGTTTCAAAATTTTGAAGTCAGGTCGTCTAGGGTCAACGAGTTAGTCGACGTCAAGTGAGGTCACCTCCAAAAAAGTTCAACCAGTCGTCACGCTTTAACGAATACAGGTATTTTAATGAAACTCTCAGAGTTTGCTTATCTCTAGGGATGCAACAAAACGTATCTTTTTTGTTTGTTTTTTTGACTACATATACATTTTGCATATTTGCCAATTGCAGTTCAAATATAAAATTCTGGCTAAAGTAAGCATTTTGATTAGGGAAAGTTCACTTTCAACAACGTTTCTCGGTCTGCTCTACCCATTGGAAAAGGAAAATTAAAGAAAACTTGAAAACTGACACTTTTGACATTTCAAAAAATGTAATTCTTATTTTGGGGGGACCAGGAAAAATGCATTGCCCAGGTCGATTTCGCTGTCCTTTTCTCATTCTAAATAAATTTTGTGTTCATGTATCCACCAAAATGAACTCCCAGAGCAAAAAACATAATGTAAGTCGTGAATAGTCATGCAAATCTAGCCCCCTTGGTGACGTCACCTTTGGGGGAAATTCATTTCAGGGGTGGATCTGGACCCTACTCGTCGAGCGCTTTCCGATGACACCTCTTTCGTTTTCGTTCGACGTTTAGTTTGGATTTTAGAGGGGGTTACTATCCGCCCCGCCCCACGAGACGTGGTGTGAGGACCGCAGAGACCGCAGAGACCGCAGAGACCGCAGAGACCGCAGAGGGTTAAGAATATATAGAGTTGCGTACTAAATAGTTTCTATAATAGTGGCTAGGGCCTTGCCAAATATATTTCGGAGTGTCATGGGAAGTACGTGAATAATGGTCTTTCAAATTAAATGGGCTCAGTTTCAGGAACATTTTTTGGTTCTAACTTGCGAAATCTACCGGATGTTATTGAATACTGTGAACATCATGACTTGGAGAAACAGAAGAAGCCAGGATTGACCCGACCAGTTAAGCCTTTTCGATTTTTTTTTATATAACACTACACAATGTATTCCAACTGTTTCTCCCAAATATTTCATTTTTGTTGGAAAATGTATTATCCCACATCAGTTTGTGTAACACATAATGATATAGGGGGTACTCCCACCAACGAAATAAAATCACTCATGCATTTAGCGAAGGTCCCTTTACCCATTTAAAACCATACTATTTTCCTAGAGGCTCATTTGATACCAAAATGACGACGATTATACCCAAATTACAAGTAAGCGAAGACATGTTGTGTCATCTTTAGCAGCATGGTGTACAGAAGAGGTCATGCAATTCGTAGATTTTACGAGTTGACTTTTCGAGGAAGCGTAGAAAACCACTGTTTATCTTTTACTTATGCTTGTAGTGGAATACTGGCATTGCGTTCATGTAGTACTCTCTCCGGACCAGGCTGAGGCAACCTCGAGAGTCCCGCCCCCACCTCCTCAGGTTTTCCCGGGATAGCTGCCGAATGAGGTGACACAGAGACACGAAACTGTAGTACGTTCATACATATCTGATTTTGCATATCTTGAAACAAATTTGAGGACAAGATCGTCGGCCCTTGACTCCAAACTGGACAAGCACATAAATGTTCCCAAACATTCAAAGAGCCACCATTCGGAGTAATTACCACATATCAACGCCAAGCTCAGACCATGCTATTCTTTCATCAAGGCGTGCAACCCTTTGTAATTAGGGGCGCTTGGAATCTTTTGGGGGGCGCCATTTCCTCGGATGGGATCCACTGTTAAAATCCGTAGGGGGTGGGGGGCCTTAGACTGACAATTTGCTGAGCTGAGGAAGGTGAATGCGTACACCGGTACATACAAAGGGACATTTATTCCTCTCAATAACCGCCCTTCGTCTAAAGAGGGCACCTATTCCCCTGGTAGGGGTATCTTTAGCTTGAACAATAATATGCTGAACGATTGGGGGACGCGGTGCATTGCAGTCCATCGTGGGTGTTTTTCCCGGGTCAGAGTCGTCACACTTCTTTAGATTGGGGGGGCACATGCCCAAGTGTCCCTCCCTCTATTTAGAACCTCTGGTGCTGAGTAGCCCCATGACAATGGGCAGCGTCATCCCGATCGCTCCAATAGCCTGAGCACAGGACGATTTTGCAGTGGGCATGTTGGCGCCAAACCTTTGCTTGCTCTTAATTCTAGACACCATGATTTTGCTGACAAACACGTTGGGCTTGGTAATCTGACTTTTCGAGACTCACAACATTGCTAAATACGATGTGTTCTTATAGCAGCACACCAAACTATGGAGGATGCAATATTATCCATAGAAGTCTGTTCAAACCAGACGTTTACCTTTTCTGTGCGTTTCACGTGCGCCTGAACGAAACAAAAATCAGTCAGCTGAGCTTCCTTTGCTTAAACGCGAAATTCCTGAAGGTGGTGCCTTTGTTTAAAGACTTCGCCTGGCAATGATACACCTACTATGAAACGAATACAAACATCAGCAGAACCCTCTAATTCCATTTGGAATTATCTGAAGAACCCACGTAGAATGCCCCAAAACCAGCATGTCTAAAGAAAATACCAATATTTACGTGCGCAATAAAGTGTCACAATAAGTCGGAAAACCAAACGAAAATTACAACAACCGAGACAAACAACTGGAAAATTAAATCCCTCGGGTTACTTTTTGCTTTGATCATCATTAGCAAGACAAATTTTCGCACATAATTATTGTCGATCCGACACACTATAGACGTCACAAATTTCCCTTGTTGTCACTCCACCTTACGAGGTTTATATCCAAGGATCCTGGCTCGTTGAAACTTTCTTAATAAGATAGCTAAAGAAATTACCTCGACAGATCATATATATTCACGTTTCATCTCTTTTTTGTATGCCTATACAAGTTGCACGACTTACGATTGCTAAGTTATCCACTTGTTCTTGCACCTTGTGCGATACCGCGAGCAATTTCAGAAAGCATGCCCGAAAGTCGGCACATGCATTGGGGTTGTGCTGGGGCTCATCCAGTTGCCGACATCCATTGTGCGCAACAGGAAGCATGCCATGGGGACAGCTGTTCGCCTTTACCCATGACCGTTATGCACACGTTTTTTCATGCATAGTGCACGTTGTCACTACCTAGAACGAGGATCTGAAACCAAGCAGATGATGTAACAATTTAAGCCATGGAACGTTCACAGGTTCCCTAAAAACCGACGAAACTTCGATACACATAATGTGTTAAAGTCGATTCCTCAGCACTCTTGTATAAAACTGCTACGGGACCACGAGCCTTTTTATTTAGAACCCGTAGGCTACGGCAGCAAATAGACTACCTTTGTCGTCACTTCTACATTTTGTTGGATCGACGTGCAATTTTGTATGCATGCTTACGTTATCAAGGGCAATTGAAGCAAGATGCATCCAGAAGGATTTTTTTCACTGTTAGGGGTACACCCTTGTGCACAAAGGACGGGACCTAAAGTTGTGCAATGCTCAGTCATTGCTACTGCCGTCAAGTATTCATAATTTGTAATGATTTCTGTAGATTCTCATGTCGTTAATTCCCAAGTTCAATGTGAAGTGCAATAAATCCGAGAAAAAATGAGGCCATATGCGAAGACTGAGTTTCCTACATCTTTGGTGTAGTCTCAGTCCGACTACATTTACCTCCGCCCCACCAACACTTTGTTCTCTCAACGTGGGGCCATGTGAGGAGGGTTTTATCAACCAAATTGGGAACCACACTGCATCCATGTGTTGGACCACACTAAAAGTTGTTTTTCTTCTAACTTCTCCATCCATGATTTTGGTTGTAGGTTGCAATGAAAATGGGGCGGTTTGGCCCGTCAGTTGGTTAGCTGTATCCTCCAGTGAACTGGACCCACCCAAATGTTGGCGTCAGGTTTCCACTGTCAGGTTTTGTCAAAAACCGCATTTTCCCGAAATTGATCAGACCCCATCCAGTAATGGCAGATGGAGCATTGTGATGCTGTGATGTGATGCTTATGAGCATTGAGAGAACTTCATTCACAATGGCGTAGCCATTGTGAATGAAGTTCTCTCGGAAAATGACACAAGGAAGTACGGGCCGAGAAGAGAAGCATGTGGTGGGTGGGTCCATCGGTATTTTCAGGCTATTTTCAATTAGAAAATGCAGTTATGATCTTAGCATAATATTAACGATATCGTAGGCCTTAGCTCCTCTACCTTGGCATAAATATTATGGCAACTGCGGGGGATATCACCCCACAAATTCCACAATAGAAGACTAGAAACTTGACAATTTTCGCCCAAACGCGAACTGAACACAATGACTATTCAGTAGGATACTGTGCCTCGCAATCATTTGTCTCCCCACAACTTTTTGTCTCAAATGTTTTTGAAATGTTCAAATGTATGTTTTTCGATGATAGTGGTCCTACGCTAAGGAAGCCTCCATCAGTGGCACTAGGTTAACCCGTCCTGTCTCGGGGTGGGGGATCTTCAACGGCCTTCACCTCAGGTTTTTCGCGGATAGTTAACGAACGGCGCGTGGCAGCGCGCCAAAATTTTGGATACCTTTTTCCACATCAATTTGGCATGTAATGTAGAGATTTGTAAGTCAGGTCATCTAGGGTCAACGAGTTAGTCAGGGTCAAGTGAGGTCACCTAAAAAAAGTACAATCAGTCGTCACGCTTTAACGGATACAGATATTTTGTTCAAACTTTCAGCAGTTTCCTATTTTTATGGGTGCAACAAAACGTACGGGAGGAATTTTTCATTTTCCGTTTTTGACTACACATACATTTTCCATATTTTCCTCTTGCACTTCAAATATAATATTCTGGCTAAAGTAAGCATCTTTTATTGAAGCAAGTTGACTTCCAACAACGTTTCTCGGTCTGCTCTACCCGCTATAAAAGGAAAATTAAAGAAAACTTGAAAACTCAAAATTATTAAATAAAAAAATACAATTGGGGAGGGGGGAGGAATTGTTATGGCGCTGGTAAATTTCGCTGTCCTTTTCTGATTCCAAATAATTATTTTCTTTTCTCGAATATACACAGCCAAAAACATGTAAGTCGTGAAAAGTCGTGAATATCTATCCCCCCTAGTTACGTCACTTTTAGGGGGGAATTGTTTTGTGGGGTGGATCCGGACTCTACTCGTCGAGCGCTTTCCGATGACACCTCTTTAGTTTTCGTGTGACGCCTAGCTTAGATTTTAGAGGGGGTTACTATCCCCCCGAGACGGCGTGTGAGGATCTGACCGTAAAGACGGCGCGGGTTAATTAGGCCTCACACAGGCGATTATCACCGACACCTCAAACCGCGCAGACGCATCAATTATCGCATACCACATACACACTGCTCTTGGATGTCAGAGGGAGTTCTCGTTACCGACCGCCAGGCGATAGTCCTCGGTATTGACGGTAAACATGCATGGTGAACATGAGACGATACACACAATGTCCTCGGTTTTGCCGATGTCCTCGGTATTCCAAATCACATTGGAGACCGACGATTGAAGTTTTCTCCAAAATCTACCCTCTATCTTACTCGGCAGATCTTGCTCTATGACAGATAAAAAATTAAGCCCTCTTATGGGAAAACAAAGGGGTCCCCCCTATAGAGAGGCCGGCCCCCCCTCCTCCGTGATAACCGCGAACAACGTATGTGTGTGTGTGTGTGTGTGTGTGTGTGTGTGTGTGTGTGTGTGTGTCTGTGTGCATCTGCGTATAGATGCAACAATATTCTCAGTTTGTTTTGCGTGAATACTTCTTTATTGCTCCTGGTCTGGGGTGGCGCACGTGGTCGGGAACCCTGAGGGTGCTCATGTGTTCCTTTTCTCTTTTGGGGTGTCTCGGTCGCTGGGCTGCCCCTCATCTGGATGTGCTCCCAGATCTATAACTTTATTAATCGATCTTCATCTAAATTTTCCTCTCGCGTTCTTTTCCCGGCCATAATTTGGCTGTATAGCGGGGAGTGCTGCACCAATTTTCTTTCTTGCAAAATATTCTACTGCAATAAATATTGTTTTTGTAATACTTGGTCTCTTTTCTTTTGGTACACCCTTTGCGTCCAAGACACAATTGGGATATTTGCCGCAGGGACAGGGGAGGACGTACCCCTGATCACTCTTTGTGAAGTGGTGGAATAAAACCCTTTCTGAAACAACCTTCTTTTAACAAACAACAAAGTACAACAGACTGACCCCGCAGCCAAGCAGTACAGAAGCCTGGCCCCACAGCCAGCAGTACAGAAGCCTGGCCCCACAGCCAGCAGTACAGAAGCCTGGCCCCACAGCAGCCTGCTAACCAAAAAAGAGAAACTTAGGTTTAGTAGTGTCCCGTACACAAAGGGAGTTGGTGGGCGGATAAGCCGCACGCTGGCTAACCACACCACGTGCGTTGCCTGCAGCTAAAAAAACCTGAGAAGCTTACTCCCGCGGCCCAAGGACCCATCTCCGACACAAAACTGTAAGGCAGTTATGCAAAACTTCCTGCCAGTGCAGCGCCTCCTATATTGGAAAACCGGCCGAACAAGATTGTTCGCCTGAAGGAACACGTGGAGTCCTCCAAATATGGGCGTGGCGACACTTCTCCACTAGGTGGGCACTGACTCAGGTGCCGACAGGATTTAGACCCAACACAGGCGACTACTCTAGCTGTAGAAAAACAGTCATATCGCCACGATGTGAGGAAGCAATCGAAATCGGGATGGGCAACCCTTCACTCAACCAGGGTGTCGGGAAGTTTAAATTGAACCCAATGTGGGACAGTGTTCTGCTAAAGAACACCAGAAACCACCACTAACGCCAAGTTCAACCCAGTTAGGTACTTATGTGTGATTGTGTACACTCCAGGTGTGTGTAGCGAATGAGTCATGTCGACGTTGTGTGTGGTGAAGGTACTATTGTCTGCTCTCTCTCATCTGGTCTGTGTTGCTGCTTCTTCTGCCAACGGGTCACCTTTGGGCTTTCTCACGTGACTGACTTTCCAGCTGGATTTTTATGCTTTGTCCCATTTGGCCCATTGCCCTCCAGAAGACCTGTCAAAAATGGTCGAAATACTGGCTGAAATGTTTCGCTTTACCCAGAGTCCGTCCGATTAATTAAGCATTTTGTTCATTGATATCGACCTGGATACGAATGTGTTTCCGCAGCTACATATAAAACCTTTCCTAGATGATTCTCATATGATATGATATCATGATGATTATCACGGCAACTGCTTGCGTTGTTGTTGTTTGCCAATTGTTATCGACAGCTGATTATATCGTGTCGTACCGGGCATGCTGGCTTCATGCCACATGTACTAACGTGCTTCTCATATGTTTCGTAGTACATCGTACATCGTACGTTTCGCACGTCTAACGCTGCAAGACGTACGATGGGATTGTCAATATTTTCCACTGGTTGTCTCGGATCATCTTAACCCCCTGCCCTCGCTCGGGTTATTAGCGACCACTATGACAAGGGCCGAATTTACGCCAATCGTTCCCCCGGTGCTGCCCGCCGCCCCCTGCCCACACTCGGTACTGCCCGCTGCCCCCTGCCCACACTCGGTACTGCCCGCTGATCTCTGCTCTCTTCAGGTGCTGCTCATAGCCCTCCGCCTACCCCGGGTGCTGCTCATCGCCCTCCGCCTACCCCGGGTGCTGCTCATCGCCCTCTGCCCACCTGATCGGTCACAACTTGGAATCGCGGGGCTAAAAATTGGGCGTGACTGGTCTAACGACTGGTCCAACGACTGGTCCAACGACGACTGGTCTAACGACGACTGGTCTAACGACGACTGGTCTAACGACGACTGGTCTAACGACGACTGGTCTAACGACGACTGGTCTAACGACGACTGGTCTAACGACGACTGGTCTAACGACGATTGGTCCAACGACTGGTCCAACGACTGGTCCAACGACTGGTCCAACGACTGGTCCAACGACTGGTCCAACGACTGGTCCAACGACTGGTCCAACGACTGGTCCAACGACTGGTCCAACGACTGGTCCAACGACTGGTCCAACGACTGGTCCAACGACTGGTCCAACGACTGGTCTAACGACTAGTCTAACGACTGGTCTAACGATGGTCTAACGCCAGGCGACTTCGACAGGAACGCAGAGCAGACAGTCGCAGATGCGCAGTCACTAGAGCGGACACACAGCTGCCTTGCCCGGCCGAACACGGCCAGGCTTGCTGTGATCAATGGCTTCAACTACATCTGACATTAGCCCCAAAAGGCCAACAACAGAAGAAATCTCATCAAGTTCATCTCCGACTAAAACACGAAGTTTTGGCAGCATGCCAAGCGTACGATATGAGCCGCAGTGCGCAGCGGAAGGCGGGGACACCACAAATGCATTTGGCTCACCAAGTGTCCAAAATAAACACGCCCACGGCGTGTCACAGTGTCAGAGCAATATTGGCACAGCGTGGCGCTCGCACAAGGTCTGGCTGGTGCCGACGAAGCCGTTGTGGTGGATCATTAAAGCAGAACAATGTCAGATGGACTCAGATGGACGTCAAGGTGTAGACGTTGACGTTTACATGAGGTGACGAGTGGTTGCAGCCACCATTAGGCCGAAGTCGAATTGTATGAACAAATGCTGCCTCTCCACTACCTCACTACCTAAAAAATATTCCACCATCTCCATGTGAAATTCACGTGCTCTTTTCAGCACATGGGCCGATCAGTGAATTTTCATGAAGGCACTCGTCGACTTTTCGCCCCCTGCGCCTGTCAGGGGAGCGCCTTTTCCTCTGACAGGGACGAGCCAACGGCTGAAGAAAAAAACGTTGAGCAAGGAGAGCGGGTACACTCTCCAGCCTTTCTGTAGTGGTGCCACTTTCCATGAGTGGTACATGCACCATACGCACTTCCCTCTCTCTGAGCCCTCCAGCTCGTTCATCACGCACACCCTTACCTCGACATTATATATATATATATATATATATATATATATATATATATATATATATATATATAAATATAATGTCGAGGTAAGGGTGTGCGTGATGAACGAGCTGAAGGGCTCAGACAGAGGCAAATATATATATATATATATATATATATATATATATATATATATATATATGTGTGTGTGTGTGTGTGTGTGTGTGTGTGTGTGTGTGTGTGTGCGGCCCATATATCCCATACATTGTAATATCACGTGTCACCGGAAACACCAATGTGTGAGGCGACTTGACAGAGACGGTGATAATGATAAGACGCGCATCTCTAAATCACTTCGTGGGGCCCGTTGGTGCGGGGCGGGGATGGCCGAGTGGTTAAGATGTCCGGTTATGGGTACCAAAGGTCCCGGGTTCGACGCTAGCGCCGCTCAGGACATTTCCCAATCCCGCGGCCCACCGGCGAAACAGTGTGGGCGGCGCCATTAGCCGTGAATGTGCATAAAGTGCGTCGTGAACCACCCGATAAACAAACAACAGACTTGTTGGTGCGATACAAGATGCAGGGCTCAGCGACCCCATGCTAGAAAAACGGGCGTGTGGCAATACTTGTGTTAATAGATAGGTGAAATTTGGCTCAAGTCTAGGACCGCTTATGTATTAGTTTTCGGCATTGCAGTGGCACACGTGTGTGTCGTGGATGACACGTAGCACGCGCAAATGTCAGTCACAGGCTCAGGCTGTGCGAACATTTCAAATGGCGCCAGCGCGAAAACCAAATGTGGCAAAGGAGCGAATATTGTAATGACAATTTTCCGAACTCCTTTTTCAACACGATGCATCCGTGGAACGGGCAGAGACCAAGCCACCGCCAGAGACGGTTCGATCTCGGCGGAATGACAGAACTTCCAGCCGCAGCGGGCGCCGCCGCATACGTCACAGCACGTGCCGCCACATCAAGTGTCCCGGCACGCGCAGTCCCACGCAATTCCACGGCGCTGCCGTGGCCAATCATTTCGCCGTTTCGCCGGCGCAGTCACTCGCCAAAGGCAGCCGTTAAGCGAGCGAGCGACGTCAATCGCGTCGATTGCCTGCCGGAACCGGAGGTGCGCCGGCGGCGGCCGATTGTCGGGCGCGATGACATCTCCGCCGAAGCCGAGGTGCGCCGCCGTCGGGCCCGTGGCCCGCGAGAGGCTCTTTCTTTCGGAAGATTACTCGACGAAACGTCTCACGACTCTTTCGGAATAAATTACTCTGGCGTGCGTGGTGCGCTGCACACGGCGACACTGGAAAAGTTGCGCGACGCCAGTCCGCCTCGTCAGCGATGCAGCCGGTGGTGAAAGGTCGGAAACCAATTAGCCGGGTCGTGCGGCACTTGCTCGCAGCGTGGGCGGACGTTGCAGGAACTGTGCAACGCGAAGTTTGCGAAGTCGTAGGCGAATCGAATTCAACGTCTGAGTCTGAAACATCTGAATCGAATTCGAGTCGAGACACCCAAGTCGGTCATCTTGTGACACCCGCGCCGCAGAATGGGCTAATCTTGATCTGCAATGTTTCAACTACGCCGCTGGCACCCCCGGTGCCACACGGATCGTTCAAGGTGAGTTAAACATGCAGATCCTCAAATACGCAGCAAGAAAACTACAAAACCACCAACCACCAGCGGTCCGCCACCAAGCTACGATTTCAAACGAAGCACATCGTCTAATGAAAGGCCTAATAAAAGCCAGTATGACAACCACTACCACGAACTATCCAAACATCAGCTTCATTTCTACGGCACACCAACATCGTGAAACACTTCCACGTTTGAACATCGTTTGCCCTGCGTCCACCACGACGAGGCAACTACCCGCCAACGCGTGCGCCAAACAAGCCGCCCCCTGCCGACTCCGTGACAGCTCACCTGTCAATGTTAGTTATTAGGGCTTTAGGGCGCATCGACTACATTGGTCATGCAGCGCCCAAGCTCACCTGTCAACACGACGGCCGAGTCCACCCGGGAGGTCATGGTCTTGGCGTAGTCGAAGCCGTCGGCGAAGCAGACGCACTGCCGCCACTGCACCAGGTACGAGCGGAACCTGCAACGCAACAGCACCGGTCGTGCGAGACACCGGCACACCGGACATGCAGCGCGAGGCCATTCGAGCACGAGCGTCCCCGGCGGCAATATCGGCAGAGAAGGCATCACGTAACAGGACTTGGAAGGTTATTGGTTTTACGACACGTCGACCGTCGAGTCATGTAGCGTCGCCAATCTCTCACGCCGATTGGTTGCGGACGAAGAGTAGCTGCAGGTGAGGCTCGAACCCACAATTGTTCGATTGTGAGACGGTCAACTTACCCCTAGACTACTCGTGCCCCCATAACGGGACTTCAACATTAGAAATGGCAGCTCGCATGGTCGCACAACTGAGAAAATAGAAAACGGGAGCATTGGCAAGGGCGGAGAATCACAAAAACTAGTTTGGAAAGGCTACAAGAATGATGACGTTTTGACACAAAAATGTTACATACATTTTTGTATCTCCCTTCAGTTGGCGTCACCTCCACCCCCCTAACCGCCACATCCTGCATCCACATCCTGTCCTGATTTTCGGCCATCTTTTTTCGCAAGTCCCAATTTGCATGATAAATAGGTTTTTTTCTTTTCTTTGTAATCATCCTTGCTGGATATGATCGCCACACAGCCACGACACATGGAAACGCCAGGCATATAGCAGGTGAACAGTAGCTATGTAACACGAAAACACAAGACATACAACCCTGGGCATGTAAGGAAACACCAGGTCATGTACACTAGCCGTCAGGGAAACGCTGTCATGTAACACGGGAAACACCAGGTCATGTAACACAGGTAACAGTGGAACACCAGGCATGTAAAGCAGAAACGCCAGATATATAGCACGGAAACACGGCCAAACAGAACGCCAGCACCAGCTGTGTATGACTGGAATCGCCCCCATTCTCTCTCTCTCTCTCTCTCTCTCTCTCTCTCTCTCTCTCTCTCTCTCTCTCTCTCTCTCTCTCTCTCTCTCTCTCTCTCTCTCTCTCTCTCTCTCTCTCCCTCTCTTTCTCCCTCTCTCTCTCTCCTCTCCCACTCCCTCTCTCACTCTCTCTCCTTCTCTCTCCCTCTTTCTCCCCTCTATGTCCACGGGCAGCTACAGGCTGCGCAGCGCTGATAACCGCCATTGAATTACAGACCACAAGCCGACGGCGCTCATCCACAGATGCTTTTTGCACCGGAGCCTGGGTGCTCTTCGCTACTGGAAGAATTCGGGCTCACACAGGATCAAAGTCGAGCCGAACAGCCAAAGTTGTAAATAGCTGGGTGGTGTTGTCATATTTTTGAGCATCGAGACTGATCTCGACTACGCCCGTTTAATTAGTGCTGCAATGTTGTGTGTGAGTGGGGAGGGGGGGGGGTGGAGGGCTAACATCGATAAAACTATACTTTTATCACCGATGGAGGTGAATTTGCAGTTCTTGACTGCAATTGGCACACATGGACTGCACATTAAGACTGTTGAATAACCTGAGAACAGCGAACGCAAAGCACGTCCATGTGATAATTCATAATGGTTGGTTGGTTATTGGTTTTACGACACATCGACCGTTGAGTCATGCAGCGTCGCCAATCTCTCACGCCGATTGGTCGCGGGCGAATAGTTGCGACAGGTGAGACTCGAACCCAGAACCTTCCGATTGTGAGACGAGCAACTTACCCCTAGGCTATTCATCCCCAATTCATAATGGAGTCGAGGTTAGCCGTAGAAGCGGCACTGGACACGTTTTACAAAGCATCACTCTCACAAAACTACGGGAAAACAATGCGCAGAGCAACAGATACAACCGTCCGTTCGGTAGAAGTGTCACGTGACTGAGACGACAGGATGTCGCCTCAAAACACGCTGTAAGTCAGCCACGACCTGAAGGAACCTTTCACAGTACGCTGAGTGGCTGATAGGCATTCGTGCCGGACTCTAAAGCTGTGCATACGGCAGCATGAATAAAACACGCACCCATCACACGCCCGGGAGTGTCGGAAGCGCGTCACAGATCACATTCAGTGAAAGCGAAAGGTGCTTATGGGCTAGATAATGGAACTTCAGGTATCCCCTTTGAACAAAACTCCCCGGATCATGCCCTCGGCTTCGGCTGCTGCGAAAGCGAAAGCGAAAGCGACCAAACTCCTCATGGCCACGATGTACAGCAAATACTGGACTAACATTTCGACCATTTGAACCACTTTGGAACACTTTGGAACACTTTGGAACACAAGCACAAACCGAAATCAGTGCAGAGTGTGTTCATGCAAACCGAAAGCAGTGCAGAGTGTGTTCATGCAAACCGAAAGCAGTGCAGAGTGTGTTCGTGCAAACCGAAAGCAGTGCGAGTGTGTTCGTGCAAACCGAAAGCAGTGCAGAGTGTGTTCGTGCAAACCGAAAGCAGTGCTGAGTGTGTTCGTGCAAACCGAAAGCAGTGCAGAGTGTGTTCGTGCAAACCGAAAGCAGTGCAGAGTGTGTTCGTGCAAACCGAAAGCAGTGCAGGTGTGTTCTGCAAACCGAAAGCAGTGCAGAGTGTGTTCGTGCAAACCGAAATCAGTGCAGAGTGTGTTCACGTTAAACACAACGACGATCGCAATCCCAGCGGCTGCACCGCTGGTTGCCGTCCCGCCGACAGCGGTCAGCACGTGCGGCGGCCGCAGGGCTCAGAAGCTGGTGTCAGTGTTTAATATAACGAAGAACGGCTCTTGCTGCTTCTGGTTTTAGAATGCGTGAGAAGAAATCTACGACCTTCAATATACCAGGAGGTGAAATATACAGGGCCATCGTCACTCCTGACGATGGCCCTGGCCGAAACGTTGAGTAATACAGTACAATCCTTAACATTACTTTTGATGGCACTCAGCACCTCCTGGCATATCGAAGGTCGTATTTTTCTTCTCACACAAAGCTGGTGTCGGGTCGGACGCTGTGTTTATTGTTTATTGGTTGGTTCACGACACACTTTATGCACATTCACGGCTAATGGCGCCGCCCACACTGTTTCGCCGGTGGGCCGCGGGATTGGGAAATGTCCAGAGTGGCGCTAGAGTCGAACCCGGGACCTTTGGTACCCATAGCCCGACACCTTAACCACTCGGCCATCCCCGCCCCTCGGACGCTGCGCGAGGTGCCCTGGAGACCAGTCCGGTAACCAGCGGCAGGACCGACTCCGGCCGCAGTCAGCTGGCGCCGGAGGCCGGCGACGCCGTGTGACCGAGTCGGCACGTGCGTCGTCAGTTAGTTAGTTATTAGGGCTTTAGGGCGCATCGACTACACTGGTCATGTAGCGCCCATAGGCACGTGCGTCGTCAGTTAGTTAGTTATTAGGTTTGGCAACTAACTGTATGCCGACGTCGGTGTTGTTGTTATTGGCTTTGGGCATCACTACACTGTATGGGCCATGGACGTGGTGTGTTGTTAGTTATTAGGTTTAGGGCGCATCGACTACACTGGTCATGTAGCGCCCATAGGCACGTGCGTCGTCAGTTAGTTAGTTATTAGGGCTTTAGGGCGCATCAACTACACTGGTCATGTAGCGCCCATAGGCACGTGCGTCGTCAGTTAGTTAGTTATTAGGGCTTTAGGGCGCATCGACTACACTGGTCATGTAGCGCCCATAGGCACGTGCGTTGTCAAGTACCGAAGGCTCTTCTTTTGTCGTTGTTGTTATTCGGGTTTTTTTGCGGCGCATCAGCTGCAGAGGTTATACAGCGCCCATAGCTTCGTCAGTCAAACCAGGTGTGAACGTATCGACGTGGAGTAAAGACATACAAAGTGACGTAGACACGGGATGGATACTGGGAAGGGAAGGAGGGATAGGCGGTGACTGTTGTGCGTGTGTCGCATGTGCCGAGCGCGGGCCGTGGTTTATGGCACCACGGACGCGCGACCCACTTCCGACTGTTCGCCCTGGCAGGGCCCAGTCGCGTCAGGGCAAGGCCAGAGGTAGCAGCGTGTGTAGTCGAGCCGTGGACAGTGGAAATATAGAGACCGTGATCTACCTGTGTATCGCAAGAGACAGTGAGCACTAAGCGTGCACCACCACAGTGAGGACTACGCAAGTCCCCGGAAACACCTGCGTGCTTCCAAGCCCCTTATCGGGGCGGCTGTGGTGACCCGAGGGAGCGCCATGTCCCTAGCCGGCCGTGAAGCGAGGCTGACTCCACTGCGGGACGAGGCTCTTCTCTTGCTTTCTTCTGATGTTCGAAGGATGCGTGGGCACTGAAACCGTGTTCTGGTCCGCTTGACGCCGTTCGTTCCCAGAAGCACGGCAAGCACGCGGCAAGGAGGGCAGAAGTTTCGTTTTTCTACTCTCGTTTCAGCAATTCTTCGCGAGCTTTTTATCACGCCCGTCAGGCGACGGTTAAGTCAAACACGACTGCGCTCATGCATAAATCACAACTTCTCCATTGTTCTCCGAACGCGGCTGTCCGCTGAAAGAAGCGCCCGAGGGCGAGCCGACTTAAGCGTGCGATTTCGAAACGACACGGAAATTAAGTTGCCACGACGCCAAATGGTGGATGCCGAATGGCATCCACACCACCCACCCTGCATTTTGGTGGGAAGGGCCACATTCAATCTGACCCATTGGAGGCTCACATTAAGACTAATGCTCGGACAGATTTGTCTCCGTGACAACTATTTGCAAAAGGCGCGAAGTGTTGATTAATTCCACCCATACCGGATGCGACATTAAAGGCTGTAGTGTAAGAGTTTGGGGCATGGTTCCCCGATCTTCAGACATACATAAGTGGTGAGTATTCGTGCTCACCGGTATGTCTGTAACAACATCATCCTCGCGTAATAAAAAAGCATTAGAAAATATACAGCGAACAAACTTATGGACGTGATGTGGTTTGGGTCCACCTATTCAGCGATAACTTTTGTAGCACTATTCTTCCCTTCAATTATATTACCTACCTGTGAACAAAAATGAAACCGCAACGCCAGCGCAAAGTATGCCGCTCACGTCTCGGCAGAAACGAAAAGACGCAAAGAACTCGCCAATAAGACAGACAAACACAACACAACTCACAACAGCGAAATCCAACATCCGGTAATAATGTGCGTTGAATTGTAAGGGGTAATTTTATTAAAGGAAAAAAAAAAAAAAAGGGGGAAAAAAAAAAAAAAAAAAAAAAAACAAAAACAAAAAAAAAAAAAAAAAAAAACGAGAGTGTTATTTTTTGTAGTTTATTATTATTAGGTTTTGGGTGTAATTGTTTTTTAGTAATGGTATGGATGTATTGAGTGTGGGTGTGATGCATGGTGTGTGGGTAAATATATTAGGTAAGATTAAATTTCTGTGGATCACAAAGACGTGTGGCATTTGAGTGACGGACGAGGGGTGAGAAGGCCGGATAAAATAAGACATAGTGAGCAATGGATGACGTCAGAATTAACCCTATGGGAACGTGCCCGCGTAGTAAAACCTCAGCGACCAGGCGCGAGGAGGGGAGGATATTTACGTCCAAATTGAAATGGCGTCCGTGCGCAGGTGATGAGGGTGCCCGCCGCGCTCTCGCTCTGACCGGTCATCAACAGCCGACCCGTACACGGAGATAGCACCATGAGTACTTCCTGACAAGGTGGAAGGATTCACACAATTATGCTTGGATCGTACCTGATATTAATATGTACTATAAAGTACATTTATAAGCGAGGCAGCCGACTTGCGAGCCGTCCTCCTATGGACTGAACGTTTTCCGAGGCGATGGTGGTGAATGTTGAAGCCAGTTAAATTGCCTAAAATATTATTGCTGTTATATATATGACGCGCGTTTGGCTAAGGCCTGATTGCCAGAGGGTGCGATGAACGGACACTTCGGGGGTAATAGTTCACCTGCTCTGGATCTTTGACCGCAAAATCACGCTGGCCTCTGCGATCCAGAGGTGCAGGTGAGGTGGCGAACATGGTATGCATGTGGGAGGGGCTGGTAAAGGGGCCACCACAGTGCGTTCGCCGGAAGTCTGGCGCCGGACTATAGGGTATTGGCAAAACACTGTCCGGTGGTTTGTCCACCCCCGAACCCTGACGTGGGCACGGTTGGTGCAGACAGTTCGAGGGGCATGATGGACGGGTTCGGCATGCCGTAAGACCCCAAGGCCAAAACTCATAGGGCCGGCTAGGATATAAAGACGACCGGGTACGTGACCAACCTGGTAGGGATCCGTGCCCGCCGTTGGTTATGTCAGACCTGGTCGCAAGTGTACGGCGAATAAGGCCCGGCGCGGCATCGATCGAACTTAAGGTTAGGTGTGTCGGTCAAAGACATCAGAGCATTGTATCTGCCCTCGGAGTCAGTACGATGAGACCCTCGTTGCAGTTAGACTTTGTCCAGGCGAGAAACGTGCTAATAATGGCTAGGCCAGCCATGATTGGCAGTGAAAGGTTTACTTGTTCGGGCCGGTAATACCATCAAAATTAGAGCATTGGTCTGTCGATCTATGTGTTTGTGTACCGCTGAAAAGGGGGGGTCGGGAGCTAAATTTGGGGACCAAGCAATTAATTCATTGATAAGGAGAGCATGAATGGGGCGAGCGAAGTGAAGTGAATGAGGGGAATGAACGTGAGTAGGTAGATTTAGGATCAGCGGAAGCCGCTTGGGGCTCAACACAGGCACCTATTTCGTGCGGAACACTGCACAAAATTATGCTAATACTAGCGTCCAAAAGTCCCAACACGGACATGTCATTCAAACCAATGAAATTTATTGTCCATTTTGACGTATTCATTTATCGGCTGACTCTACTTACCTTATGGTGCCCACTTTGACCTCGCCATATATAATTCGTGTTGACGGCACTCACCAACATCCACGGTGGGGTTTGGGACGTGTGGTGATTGGGTAGAATACACCCTCATGTAGGTGTTCCGCCACCTGTGTGTGTTCTGTTCGTTCTTTGTTTGGCTCATGGATAATACATGTCCCCTCATTCCCTAAATATTCCCCACCCACACCCTACACCCCCCCCCTCACCACCCCCCCCACCCCCCCCGCACACCACCCACCCCGCCACACCCCCCCCCCCCACCCCCCCCTACACAATCTATAAAAAAAAAAATCAAGTCTAAAAACCCCCAAGTCTAAAAATCTGATTAAAAAAATCCCAAGAAAAAAAAATTCCAAGTCTAAAAATTCCCTATATTTTTCCGGGGCCTGAGTGCTCTCAGAGCCGAGGCCGGGCCATCGCTTATGACGTTATTTCCAACGGTACCGGGCTACAGCTGCCACGCGCTGGCTCCGTCCACTGTCCGTCCACTGTTATGCTATGTGTGTCGTGCCGCCTTCATGAGGACCCAGATGGTGCGAAACGCCCGGCAAATGCACATCTCAAGTCCCTCGCTGTGTGCCTAATTGTTACCTAATATTCGCTTGGGCAAAGCGCCAACATTCTCTCTCCTCCTCCCCCCCCCCCCCCCCCCCCCCCTCCCCCCCCCCCCCCCCCCCCCCCCCCCCCCCTCCCCCCCCTCCCCCCCTCCTCTCTCTCTCTCTCTCTCTCTCTCTCTCTCTCTCTCTCTCTCTCTCTCTCTCTCTCTCTCTCTCTCTCTCTCTCTCTCTCTCTCTCCACAAAACCACGCCACTCCTCTTACCTTCGATTCATCCAGAAGTAGATGAGCGGGTTCACCATTGAGTAGGACATGGCGAGCCAGTAGAACGCCAGGAACAGATGCTGAAAAAATCCGAATATCACTACCATGAAGACCGCATGTCATCTGTCGATACAAGCATACATGTTTGCACAAGTCAAAAGTGTCGATTCATCTGAACATGTTGCTAGCGAAGGAGCTGGAACTCGTTCATGATGCGCACATTATAGCGATCGTTGATGGGTGATGAAACGGTTGACAGTCTTGGACAGCTTTCTGACGAAACGGCTATCTTCGCACCAGGATTATAGAAGATCGTTCGGTGTTAAATAGCACTGCAACAAGTTGAGTAATATGGCCATCCGACCATAATTGCCCCGGTAGCTCAGTTGGTTAGAGAGCTGACCTGCACTGGTCTCCCCTGTACCGGCAGCACAGGGTTCGAGTCGCTTCGCGCGCTCGCATTTAGCCCCCGGCCGGGAGTATCAGTTGGCAGCTGGCCCGACAAGGCCGGGAACGAGCTACAGGGAGACGATGTCGGTGCATTGGCGGCACGTTAAACTTTCGGTCTAGATTCTGCCGTTGAACTGGAGTTCATGGATCGGATGGTGGGGCCAGGGTTCACGCAACAACCTCTGCTTAGCAATAGAACCCTGGTTCCTCAAGCCACCCCAACAACAACTCGGATTACATTTATTTTAAAAAAGAAAGAAATTGTCAGGCAAGCAGGGGCGATGGACTGAAGTGTCCCTGCTCACATTCCCCTTCTCCTTGGCCACGCGATTAACCACCGCCCATCCAGCCAAGGAATGTGATAACTAGTTCCACTGTACCTGGTATATGGTGTGCCCGAGTATCTCATAGTACTCACTTGTACGTAGTCCGACTTCGCTAGCGACGTGTCGTGGTACGTGTACACAAAGTACACTTGGTACGGTAGCCACGACAACGCGAACATGGCGACAACAATGATGAACATCCGAACAATCTGAAAAGAAAAGGCAAGCAGTGCGTAAGGTTTCCAAATGTACTAGTAATTAAAAAATACGAACAATGATGGAACTAACGGTAGGCGGCACCTACGAAGGGACATCTCCTCAATCAAGGGTAGGTACCTGACAATATGAACGACTGCAGCTTATCATCGGCTCATCGTAATGCGCGTATTCTTCCGAAGCGATACCTCTCCATGTCACTAGTTATCATAGCCATTGCCCTGATTCCTTCAACCTTTCAAATTCGCACTTCATTCGAGCTTAAATCACAAAGAACCTGTGTGGTGAAGCGCAAAGGCGAGAGCCCTTCATGAGATGACAATAACCAGCTACCAATAAGGTATACAGGCGGTCCATAATAACCACTGCACGTGGAGGGCGTGTATCTTGAAATCAATCAAGCAATTAATAAGGTATTCGGCTAGTTGTTATAGTGTTAGATGTAGCGGTGGATGCGTCCTCCTCCGTCGTCAGTATACCAGCATTGTCTTCTCATACTGCTTCCCGCCTCTAGCGTCTTCCACCATGGCATTCTCCAGCTTTGTTCGCTTGTTGATGACATGTCAGGGAAACACGGCGTTCTCCAGATTTCCAGCACTGTCCTGTTGTGGCTCAGCTCGCAGCTCAATATGCCTTAGGATAAGGTCGCAACTCAATATGCCTTAGGCCGCAACGTGGAGCCAGCTGGTGAAGCCATGATTTCTTTCATGATTTGCTGTTGGGCAAGATCCAGCTCGAGATCGGGACGTACAAATGTGCGTAGTTTTACCGTGTACACCACAACATACCTCTCCAGCACCACCATACACAGTGTATGAAGGTGTTTTGACCACTTCATAGTGTATGATACACTATCTCTGGATCTATGATACATGGATCTCTGTGTTTGTTGCTTTAAGCCTTGCATACTTTATGAGCTTGACGACTTCATAGCGTATGGTACACTATGAAGTCTTCAAGCTCATAAAGTATGCAAGGCTTAAGACAACAAACACAGAGATCCATCTGAGTTAAGCCTTTAAATAGAAGAGACTATAAGAAGGTAAAGGAGACCGAAACATCCTGGTCAATGTTATATTCGGAGTGTTTATGAAACTACCGGCCGAATTATACTACTCTGACCAATTTATTCATCATCACATGCAAGAAGGCCGTTCTATATCCACCTGCTGCTAGCGTCACTCCCAATATACAAGCATGATTTATGACAGCTACTAGCACCAATTCCATCCCATTCGCCCCAATTTGCATCACCCCACTGCACAACTTACAATTCGAAACTAAGATTATTGGACCTAATCAGTTCATCTACCTAGTTATAGAGAAACTATCGATTCCATTGTGCGACCATGGCCAGTCTCATCAACATCGCACACTCAAATGAATGCACTGAATCCACTGTCACATATTTCATGCTACTAGCGTCACTCCTTCCATGGAGAGTAAGCGTCCCTTTACTTGTATTTCCATAGCGAACGTTTTCCATATCAACTCGGTGTGTTAGTCCAACTGGTTTATGAACGAATCGGTCAGTTGGCCCAAGTGATTTAGGCATGACTTCATCTGCTAGCCCAAGTGATTTAGGTACGGCCCGGTCTGCTAGCCCAAGTGATTTAAGAACGACTTGGTCCGTTAATTTGAGTGTTTTAAGAACGACTCGATCTGTCAGTTCAAAGTGGTCTAGAAGCGACTGGCCGTCCAAGTGGTTTAGGAACGCCTTCAGTGAAGCTTCATGCTCAGCTGGGTGGAGTTGTGGGAGGAGGCAAAGTTAAAAACAAAAGACAAATCGGGAGTGCTCACCACCATCCGGCCACAAACCAGCTGCTAACATTATAGTTTAGACCCTAATTTCTTGTTGGGATGGATCCAGGGTCGGTCATATGCCTCCTTTGGATATTAATACTAACAGCATTCTTTATTATTAGTTTACTGCTCTAATACCCGATGCTTTGTATGCTTATTTATTTGTTTTCCATCTCTTAGCTGGGAGTGCCGCGACTTTACTGTGTATTTTATGGTGTTAACGTAAGGTGGTTGCAGTCGTTGGGTAAGGGGATTGCAGCTCCTGGTCACCTGATCTTGGGTGGCGGACATTAAATTTTTTTTTAAAACAAATACGTCCAAGAGGCCAGCCATCCGACCACAGCAGAGGTGTTAACCTTGGTTAGCTGTAGTCCTCGGCACTTCACGTGCCACAGTAAGCCAACCTCGCGGCTCCCTCCACAAACACCGCAGTCAGAACATCAGACCGAACGTCAGAACGTCAGATCACCACAGCACCCGGTGATCTGGGCCGTTGGTCGGCAGTGCTGATCGCTGACTGCGCCTTTGCCGACTGGGCCGTAGCAGGGCGTCCGAGTCTCACCTGTCGCTACTCTTCGCCCGCGACTAATCGGCGTGAGAGATTGGCGACGCTGCATGACTCAACCGTCGATGTGTCGTAAAATCAATAACCAACCAACCGTAGTAGGGCGTCGGTGGCTCAGTGGTTAAGCTGAGCGTTTGGCAAGCCAGAGGTGCGGGGTTCGATTCCCCGCGATGCCCGCCCTTCCTGCCAGGATAAGAGGCGCGCGACGCCGTATGGCCTCGGCTGCTCAGTGCGTAGTAAATCCGAACCTAATCCAACCCGACTGTGCCGCGACGGCTCAGCCGGGTGGCTGGTGGAACCTGTCGTTCTGCACGAGGGTGCCCGCTCCTGGAGTGCTCTCGCCAATCCCCTTATCTTCGTTATGCTATTTGTTACTACACGTCGCCCGTAGTTGGAGTCCGGTTCCACTATTTATGTAGAGTGCCGAAGCTGATGGGCCACCACATGGATGTGGCGCATTGCGCAATAATCTTGTTATGATGGTGTGCTGAGCCCCAAAAGAAAACACGAATACAGAATAACACTGTTCGTACTCTGCCTTTGTCTGCTTTGTTTGTGGCTTAGTGGGCCCTGGATCATGAAATAATTTTCGGATGAATTTACTATTCACCTAATGTGCGTCCATTTTGTGTTGTCACCCCGAGTTACCTTTGCATTCAGGCGCTATCACGGGACCGGCAGGCTCAGTAGCAGGTACTACCTCGGGACCGGCAGGCTCAGTAGCAGGTACTACCTCGGGACCGGCAGGCTCAGTAGCAGGTACTACCTCTGGACCGGCAGCCTCAGTACCAGGTACTACCTCGGGACCGGCAGGCTCAGTAGCAGGTACTACCTCGGGACCGGCAGGCTCAGTAGCAGGTGCTACCTCGGGACCGGCAGCCTCAGTAGCAGGTGCTACCTCTGGACCGACAGGCTCAGTAGCAGGTGCTACCTCGGGGCTGGCAGAATCAGTAGCAGGTACTACCTCTGGGACGACAGGCTCAGTAGCAGGTACTACCTCTGGGACGACAACCTCAGTAGCAGGTACTACCTCTGGGACGACAGCCTCAGTAGCAGGTACTACCTCGGGACCGGCAGCCTCAGTAGCAGGTGCTACCTTGGGACCGGCAGCCTCAGTAGCAGGTATTACCCCGGGACCGGTAGGCTCAGTAGCAGGTACTACCTCTGGACCGACAGCCTCAGTAGCAGGTACTACCTCGGGACCGGCAGCCTCAGTAGCAGGTGCTACCTCGGGACCGGCAGCCTCAGTAGCAGGTATTACCCCGGGACCGGCAGCCTCAGTAGCAGGTACTACCTCTGGACCGGTAGCCTCAGTAGCAGGTACTACCTCTGGGACGACAGCCTCAGTAGCAGGTACTACCTCGGGACCGGCAGGCTCAGTAGCAGGTGCTACCTCTGGACCGACAGGCTCAGTCAGTCGCCAATCAAAATCGTGGTGCCTTAATTTAAGAGCATTAAGCCATAAGTGCCTCTTAAATAGAAAACGCGCCTGTCAGAGGGGCACCACCTTCCCATAGGAAGGTTGGGAGCGGTGCATCCCCCAGTGCCCCCTCCTACATTCGCCCAGAGCCTGTTAAGATGCTGGACGTTGCCATCGACAGCACCTCGTTCTGAGAGGAGCGCACCTCTAACATCGTCAAGAAGTGCAACTCCATCCTGTTCTGTCCTCATCAAATCAAGCGTTCTCTCGTCCCAGACATCCGAGAAACACTCATGCAGAAGTACATCCGTACTCGCACCTTGCACTCGATCTCCGCCTGCGGCGCTGAAACCAGCCGTCATCTGCAGAGCCTGTAGATGGCGGTCAGCTTCGCCGGCGCTCGGGTCGCTTCGTGAGCGTGTCGTCGGACCGTGATCTCGTCCAGATCGTCTCGTCCTGAACCGGATCCTCCGGTCGGCGGCCGTCTCACCTCATCACCCTGTCCTCCACCGCGAGCTCCCCCCTCCCGGAGCACTCCGGTGGGGGGTGGCGAGCGGTCTCGTCACCATCCGCGGACCAGTCACCATCCGCGGACCAGTCACCATCCGCGGACCAGTCACCATCCGCGGACCAGTCACCATCCGCGGACCAGTCACCATCCGCGGACCAGTCACCATCCGCGGACCAGTCACCATCCGCGGACCAGTCACCATCCGCGGACCAGTCACCATCCGTGGACCAGTCCCATCCGCGGACCAGTCACCATGCGGACCAGTGGAGCATCCGAGAGACCAGTCACCAACCGTTCTGACTTGTCCTGCAACGCCGCACGGCTTCCTCACGGCTTCCTCACGGCTTCCTCACGGCTTCCCCACGGCTTCCTCACGTCTTCACGCTTCTCCCACGTCCTCTTCCGCACGGCTTCCCCACGGCTTCATCACGGCTTCCTCACGGCTTCCTCACGGACTTCCTCACGGCTTCCTCACGGCTTCCTCACGGCTTCCTCACGGCTTCATCACGGCTTCCTCACGTCGGGCTTCCGCACGGCTTCATCACGGCTTCCTCACGTCTTACTTCCGCACGGCTTCCTCACGGCTTCATCACGGCTTTCACGGCTTCCTCACGGCTTCCTCACGGGTTCCTCACGGCTTCCTCACGGCTTCCTCACGGCTTCCTCACGGCTTCCTCACGGCTTCATCACGGCTTCCTCACGTCTTACTTCCGCACGGCTTCCTCACGGCTTCATCACGGCTTCATGCTTCCTCACGGCTTCCTGTCGCACGGCTTCCCCACGGCTTCATCACGGCTTCCTCACGGCTTCCTCGTGGAATAGGCTGCCGCCGGACGGCCCGGCCTCAGCATCATCAAATGAGCCCGAACGTTGTCTCGTGGAAATTCAAGATGGTGTCTGTACGTTTTACGCTATTCAAATTGTGCTCAACTGGTTCAATACCACTACCGACTGCCGCCCAGAAACGACGCTGTATCGACGATAATCCAATATTCATCTGCTTGTTTGGAAGTCTGCGCTCACTGATGCGCTTTGCATGTTTTGATGGTAGGTTGACTATTTTAGGCTAGCAACTCAGCTCCAACAAATGCAAAATCCGTGCTCATGTTGCTAACGACTGTAAGGACCCAAGCCAACTTCAGATTGACTTCAATGAACTGCTGGCATGCCCGCAAATTGGCTTCACACATTTGAGCAAGCAAACTTTGGAGCAATCACAACTTACTGGAGAAACTTCTTCCAAGGCGTATCTCGATTGCACATCTATAAAGAAGATCGGAAGAGCCAGTTTTGCACAGTTTCGTTCGCTTGATCTGCGGGTGTTTCATGCGCATAAAGCACTCGGAAATCTGGTGGCTATAGTGGCAGTGTTGAAACAATGTTTTTTTTTTCTCAATATGTTGAAGCGAGTCCAATGCGACGACGAAACTCGCCACCAAAATGATGCCATTTAACATACATTGCAATCTCCGAAACTAAATTTTGAGTAAATACCGCAGTTATTAGTGTTTCTCGTTTCGATCACTTATATATACTTAATTTAGGGATATACTAACGAGAGCGATGTAAATACCTTCATAGTAAATTGACAGTGGATAGCAGGCCACTTCATAGGTAATTGATTCACCTGGAGTTGTGCTACGAGATGTGCGTGCATAACGATCCATCACGGCAAGCATAAGCATGACACTTGTAAACGAGATCCTGCTAGAGATGGGTATTCAGATGCTACGAACACACATCGAGAAACACCTGTCGGTGCTTCTTTTGAATGTCGATTGAGTGTTCGGGAAGTAGTGTAGTCCACCCCATTTCACGAAGAATGTACAGGACATAGTGGTGACTATTCGGTGGTCACTCGGGATCGGAGTCTCTCTTTTGGCGCAGCTATTGCCACTGAGGAAACTTCGGAATTTTGCCACCTCTGCCATACAACCCTTCAATTCACCTGCATAGTCCGGAAAGTGTTTGTTTGTTTGTTTATCGGTTGGTTCACGACACTCTTTATGCACATTCACGGCTAATGGCGCCGCCCACACTGTTTCGCCGGTGGGCCGCGGGATTGGGAAATGTCCTGAGTGGCGCTAGAGTCGAACCCGGAACCTTTAGTCCGGAAAGTGGCTGACAAACCAACTGGAGGGCCCGCGCTCACAACGCTCACAATGGGCGGTGGGAAGGGAAATCAGAGGAGAAGGCGCCCATCCGGCCCCAGCGATCACGACCACGAGGAGAGCCGGCGACAGAGCTGCAAGTGCGCGCGAAGAGTCAGCTGGGTTTTCATGGGAATCTTTCAGCTTAGCACACGTTTTGACGAACGTTCTTGGCATCTCACTTAAGTTTTATGGCTTTAACTAAGGCGAAAGGAACGTGAAATCCGATAATCGTATGATCGAATTGTATACACTAATAGAGATCATGGAACACCAAGATCAAGCTTGAAGTCAAGGCACACTAAGATAAAGTTCGCAACTTTCACTTAACTTTGTTCTGATCGCTTGATGAAGTGCAGTGCTTTGCTGAGTATGATTATTAGTAAGAAAATTGCGGAAGATGGCCTTCTACTCAGATTAAAACGTAGAATAGAACCGAATTAACACCACATGTATCTAGCCCACGGTCCTTCATCGGCTATCACTGCTGACGAAGGTCTGTGACCGGGATGTATCCAGCGTTAACTCGGTTCCATTGTACGTTTTAATATGAACCCAATTTCCTTCTACCCCAACGTATGACCCCGCGGAGGGAGGGGGGGTGGCGGTCGCGCGCGCCGGCCGCCGCGCCCGGTCGACCGCGCCGCGCCGGCCCCGGGGTTGGTGGCGATGGACCCCAACACGCGCCCCACACACACCCTGTGGGTTCCCCTCGCCCAATGCCAAAGCCCACAACAACTCGCTTTCATCATCGACCCATGGCCACAGCACCATGGACCGTACCAGCCACAGCACCATGGGCCGCACCAGCCACAGCACCAGCCCAGCCACAGCACCATGGACCGCACCAGCCACAGCACCATGGGCCGCACCAGCCACAGCACCAGTGGGCCGCACCAGCCACAGCACCATGGGCCGCACCAGCCACAGCACCACGGGCCGCACCAGCCACAGCACCACGGGCCGCACCAGCCACAGCACCATGGGCCGCACCAGCCACAGCACCACGGGCCGCACCAGCCACAGCACCATGGACCGTACCAGCCACAGCACCACGGGCCGCACCAGCCACAGCACCACGGGCCGCACCAGCCACAGCACCACGGGCCGCACCAGCCACAGCACCATGGGCCGCACCAGCCACAGCACCATGGGCCGCACCAGCCACAGCACCATGGGCCGCACCAGCCACAGCACCATGGGCCGCACCAGCCACAGAACCATGGGCCGTGCCAGCCACAGCACCATGGACCGCACCAGCCACAGCACCATGGGCCGCACCAGCCACAGCACCATGGGCCGCACCAGCCACAGCACCATGGACCGTACCAGCCACAGCACTATGGGCCGCACCAGCCACAGCACCATGGGCCGCACCAGCCACAGC
Source organism: Imbricaverruca yamaguchii (assembly GCA_034440575.1). Lineage (NCBI taxonomy): Eukaryota > Metazoa > Arthropoda > Thecostraca > Neoverrucidae > Imbricaverruca > Imbricaverruca yamaguchii. The sequence goes on from JAOTOL010001570.1 coordinate 1,429,878, forward strand.
ACCATGGGCCGCACCAGCCACAGCATCATGGGCCGCACCAGCCACAGCACCGTGGGCCGCACCAGCCACAGCACCACGGACCGCACCAGCCACAGCACCATGGGCCGCACCAGCCACAGCACCATGGACCGTACCAGCCACAGCACCACGGGCCGCACCAGCCACAGCACCATGGGCCGCACCAGCCACAGCACCATGGGCCGCACCAGCCACAGCACCATGGGCCGCACCAGCCACAGCACCATGGGCCGCACCAGCCACAGCACCATGGGCCGCACCAGCCACAGCACCATGGGCCGCACCAGCCACAGCACCATGGGCCGCACCAGCCACAGCACCATGGGCCGCACCAGCCACATCACTATAGACCGCACCAGCCACAGCACCACGGGCCGCACCAGCCACAGCACCATGGGCCGCACCAGCCACAGCACCATGGGCCGCACCAGCCACAGCACCAGGGGCCGCACCAGCCACAGCACCACAGGCCGCACCAGCCACAGCACCACAGGCCGTACCAGCCACAGCACCACGGGCCGCACCAGCCACAGCACCATGGGCCGCACCAGCCACAGCACCACGGACCGCACCAGCCACAGCACCAAGGGCCGCACCAGCCACAGCACCACGGACCGCACCAGCCACAGAACCATGGGCCGCACCAGCCACAGCACCATGGACCGCACCAGCCACAGCACCACGGGCCGCACCAGCCACAGCACCACGGGCCGCACCAGCCACAGCACCATGGGCCGCACCAGCCACAGCACCACGGGCCGCACCAGCCACAGCACCATGGGCCGCACCAGCCACAGCACCACGGGCCGCACCAGCCACAGCACCATGGGCCGCACCAGCCACAGCACCATGGGCCGCACCAGCCACAGCACCATGGGCCGCACCAGCCACAGCACCACGGGCCGCACCAGCCACAGCACCATGGGCCGCACCAGCCACAGCACCATGGGCCGCACCAGCCACAGCACCATGGGCCGCACCAGCCACAGCACCATGGGCCGCACCAGCCACAGCACCATGGGCCGCACCAGCCACAGCACCATGGGCCGCACCAGCCACAGCACCATGGGCCGCACCAGCCACAGCACCATGGGCCGCACCAGCCACAGCACCATGGGCCGCACCAGCCACAGCACCATGGGCCGCACCAGCCACAGCACCATGGGCCGCACCAGCCACAGCACCATGGGCCGCACCAGCCACAGCACCATGGGCCGCACCAGCCACAGCACCAGGGGCCGCACCAGCCACAGCACTATGGGCCGCACCAGCCACAGCACCATGGGCCGCACCAGCCACAGCACCATGGGCCGCACCAGCCACAGCACCATGGGCCGCACCAGCCACAGCACCACGGGCCGCACCAGCCACAGCACCATGGGCCGCACCAGCCACAGCACCATGGGCCGCACCAGCCACAGCACCATGGGCCGCACCAGCCACAGCACCACGGGCCGCACCAGCCACAGCACCATGGACCGCACCAGCCACAGCACCACGGGCCGCACCAGCCACAGCACCATGGGCCGCACCAGCCACAGCACCACGGGCCGCACCAGCCACAGCACCATGGGCCGCACCAGCCACAGCACCACGGGCCGCACCAGCCACAGCACCACGGGCCGCACCAGCCACAGCACCATGGGCCGCACCAGCCACAGCACCATGGGCCGCACCAGCCACAGCACCACGGGCCGCACCAGCCACAGCACCATGGGCCGCACCAGCCACAGCACCACGGGCCGCACCAGCCACAGCACCACGGGCCGCACCAGCCTCAGCACCACGGGCCGCACCAGCCACAGCACCATGGGCCGCACCAGCCACAGCACCAAGGGCCGCACCAGCCAAATGCCGTCCGACGCAAGCGTCTCTTCATTCCCGACGCCGTCTGGCGGACTCTTCCCATGCTGCCGAAAGCAGCCAAGCCGATGAAGCCGCGCATTATAGTGCCGTTGTTTTGCCACCTTCGGGGAGAGGCTAGACAAACGGCACCATAACTTGCTGTTATAGTTCCGTTATCGTCGCCGCTGTATGACCTATGCAGTCGATGCGCCACTAAATTACAATGACTACCAATAACTACAGTTATCGTGGCACCTGCGGGAAAAAAAGGCTAGGCAAATGGAACCACGTTATAGTGCCTTACCCGTACTACCGGTAGGAAAGTTAGTCACGATCACAGCCCAGTACATTGGTAGTTCTAGCATACTATTGGCAATTGGCCAGAAGTTCATTGCGATGGTCAACCACTTTTCCAGGTGGTGGACTAGAGTGAGCGATACATCACAAGCTCGACTCTACCCGGTAGACTTCAGGTGCGTTGCGCGCTCCAGCATGCTGAAGCCTCGAGCCCTTTCGTCTCAAAGTGGCGCCTTTTCCTCCGAAGGAGGAATTTTAGGTGAAAAAATCGTTAGGCGAAGGGGTGCGTTCGAGTTCTCCCGGAGGGCTGGGACTGCCTCTCCCGGCCGGAGTGGCGCCACCTTTACGCGGTCTGGGGTAAGGGGGACACATTCCTCAGGTGTCCCCCTGTGTCCGTCCGTGTCTCCAGACTGGTGATCAGCAGTGACGATGGCAGCGTCTTCGTCGTGTGCCTAAATGGCACGACGGTGGCTGTCTCGGATGACAACTCTGCAGGGTTAAAACAATGGCTTTTCACTAGGTGCGAGATGTCGAAATGAGCACAGTAGGAGGTCGAAAATTGCCATGGAATTAGTGTCATTTGAAGCGCTTTTGATGCCCAGACCCAATTTCGAGCTGATGGTGTGGGCACTTCTAGCGGATTGTGTAGGCTCCAAGGAGCTGGATCCCCATAATTATTGGAGAATGACGTCACTTGAGCGCTCAGAAAGTGGTATATTCCACCCTATTTCACGAATAATTTATCACTGCAACTCTGACTCAATGCTGGCCGTTCTCGGTGAATGCCGAGTGAGGGCTCCTCAGAGCCCCGCTGTCTATGTTTGCTTCATCTATCTACTTCTCCATCTGCTGCCTCTATCTGTGTCCTCTGTCTGTCGCCTCCATCTGTCGCCTGTGTATGTCGCGGGCACTTTGGTCGCTGATCTCTGCCGCGACAGACCCACTTACAAACTGCCACAACGGCTTTTACGCGACCTCGCACATATCTTCTCATGCTCGATCTGCAAAAGCCGTGCCTACTGCCCGCGTCCTTGTTTGTCGGTAGTTTGCTATTCAGGTGAGGTATTCGGCTGTCCAAAAGAGTAGCGTTCGGTCCCGTTTCGCGTTTCTGCATTTCAAGACGACAATGTCAACACCGGCACTAACGCCGGTTAGCTTCGCCCACGAATGATGGCCAGTTCAACGGCAGGCGACGCCGGAGAGACGGCTCACTCCTCTCGGAAAATACAACTGGTGAGGAAGGCCAGCCACGCAACGGTCAGTTGGGTTTGCTCAATACCAGGAGTACTGGTGGTATTGGTGGTGGTTATTGGCTTTACGACACCTCGACCGTCGAGTCATGTAGCGTCGCCAATCTCACGCCGGTTGGTTGCAGGCGAAGGGTAGCGACAGGCGAGGCTAGAACCCACAATCTTTCGATTGTGAGACGGGCAACTCACCCCTAGACTACTCGTCCCCAGGAGTGCGGGTGAGGAAAGCCGGTCCCACACCCTCCGGGTACGCTCAGTGCCAGGAGTACTGGTGCGGAAAGGCAGCCGAGACGGCTCACTCCTCTCGGAAAATACAGCTGGTGAGGAAGGCAGCTCTACACTGGCTGAGAGCGCCCAGTACCGGGCGTACTGGTGGGGAAAGGCAGCTCCACACTGGCTGAGAGCGCCCGGTACCATGAGTACTGGTGGGGAAAGGCAGCTCCACACTGGCTGAGAGCGCCCAGTACCAGGAGTACTGGTGGGGAAAGGCAGCTCCACACTGGCTGAGAGCGCCCAGTACCAGGAGTACTGGTGGGGAAAGGCAGCTCCACACTGGCTGAGAGCGCCCGGTACCATGAGTACTGGTGGGGAAAGGCAGCTCCACACTGGCTGAGGCGCCCAGTACCATGGGTACTGGTGGGGAAGGCAGCTCACACTGGCTGAGAGCGCCCGGTACCAGGCGTACTGGTGGGGAAAGGCAGCTCCACACTGGCTGAGAGCGCCCAGTACCATGGTACTGGTGGGGAAAGGCAGCTCTCACTGGCTGAGATCGCCCAGTACCAGGAGTACTGGTGGGCGCCACACTGGCTGGCGCCCGACCATGGTCTGGTGGGGAAGGCAGCTCCACCTGGCTGGCGCCCAGTCCAGGACTACTGGTGGGGAAAGGCAGCCCCACACTGGCTGAGAGCGCCCGGTACCAGGGTACTGGTGGGGAAAGGCAGCTCCACACTGGCTGAGAGCGCCCGGTACCAGGAGTACTGGTGGGGAAAGGCAGCTCCACACTGGCTGAGAGCGCCCAGTACCAGGAGTACTGGTGGGGAAAGGCAGCTCCACACTGGCTGAGAGCGCCCAGTACCAGGAGTACTGGTGGGGAAAGGCAGCTCCACACTGGCTGAGAGCGCCCGGTACCAGGACTACTGGTGGGGAAAGGCAGCCCCACACTGGCTGAGAGCGCCCAGTACCAGGAGTACTGGTGGGGAAAGGCAGCTCCACACTGGCTGAGAGCGCCCAGTACCAGGAGTACTGGTGGGGAAAGGCAGCTCCACACTGGCTGAGAGCGCCCGGTACCAGGACTACTGGTGCGGAAAGGCAGCCCCACACTGGCTGAGAGCGCCCAGTACCAGGAGTACTGGTGGGGAAAGGCAGCTCCACACTGGCTGAGAGCGCCCGGTACCAGGCGTACTGGTGGGGAAAGGCAGCTCCACACTGGCTGAGAGCGCCCAGTACCAGGCGTACTGGTGGGGAAAGGCAGCTCCACACTGGCTGAGAGCGCCCGGTACCAGGAGTACTGGTGGGGAAAGGCAGCTCTACACTGGCTGAGAACGCCCGGTACCAGGAGTACTGGTGGGGAAAGGCAGCTCCACACTGGCTGAGAGCGCCCGGTACCATGAGTACTGGTGGGGAAAGGCAGCTCCACACTGGCTGAGAGCGCCCGGTACCATGGTACTGGTGGGGAAGGCAGCTCCACACTGGCTGAGAGCGCCCAGTACCAGCAGTACTGGTGGGGAAGGCAGCTCCACACTGGCTGAGAAGCCCGGTACCATGGTTGGTGGGGAAGGCAGCTCCACACTGGCTGAGAGCGCCCAGTACCAGGGTACTGGTGGGGAAGGCAGCTCTACACTGGCTGAGACGCCCGGTACCATGAGTACTGGTGGGGAAAGGCAGCTCCACACTGGCTGGAGCGCCCAGTACCATGAGTACTGGTGGGGAAAGGCAGCTCCACACTGGCTGAGAGCGCCCGGTACCATGAGTACTGGTGGGGAAAGGCAGCTCCACACTGGCTGAGAGCGCCCGGTACCATGAGTACTGGTGGGGAAAGGCAGCTCCACACTGGCTGAGAGCGCCCGGTACCATGAGTACTGGTGGGGAAAGGCAGCTCCACACTGGCTGAGAGCGCCCAGTACCAGGAGTACTGGTGGGGAAAGGCAGCTCCACACTGGCTGAGAGCGCCCGGTACCATGAGTACTGGTGGGGAAAGGCAGCCCCACACCGGCTGAGAGCGCCCAGTACCAGGACTACTGGTGGGGAAAGGCAGCTCCACACCGGCTGAGAGCGCCCAGTACCAGGCGTACTGGTGGGGAAAGGCAGCTCCGCACTGGCTGAGAGCGCCCAGTACCAGGAGTACTGGTGGGGAAAGGCAGCTCCACACTGGCTGAGAGCGCCCAGTACCAGGAGTACTGGTGGGGAAAGGCAGCTCCACACTGGCTGAGAGCGCCCAGTACCAGGAGTACTGGTGGGGAAAGGCAGCTCCACACTGGCTGAGAGCGCCCGGTACCAGGAGTACTGGTGGGGAAAGGCAGCTCCACACTGGCTGAGAGCGCCCAGTACCAGGCGTACTGGTGGGGAAAGGCAGCTCTACACTGGCTGAGAGTGCCTAGTACCAGGACTACTGGTGGGGAAAGCCAGCCCCACGCCGGCCGGGTACGCTCAGCACCATGAATTGCTTGGTTTGCTCAGTGTTCCAAGTACGTGCTGCGAATCAGATGCGATTGACGAACAAAAACATATTCCAGTTTTGGGATAAAGTGAGCGAAAAGGTGTTGTGAACAATTTGCATTACTGTGTTTTGCAAATTTACTTGCATTTAATTTCAGAGCAACAATTAATGTCATCAACAACGCATTGCAAAGTGGCATACTAAAGTCGATTTCAAATACATCCTTGCCTCACTAAACCAATATTTATACATTTAAGACATTGCACCGCCACATTCATAAACGGCACCATTTGCAAAACAAACGGACCTGTGAAGCCTATCGGAACACATAGTTCATCATCGTCTCATGAGCGGTGCTACCGTCGCCTCCGTCAGGAGATGGGACTAACTTCAAAACGTCAAAGCAGGTTTGAATGCGTTCTTATATGGAATTTTTCGTAATGTTTATTGTTTTCTTAGTGGTAATACCATGTAGAAAGTAGCATTACGGTCACACGTATTAACTCGGAAAATGCTCTCCGCGACACGACCTAATTGATATGTTCACGATTCGTAACTATTTTGCAAAGACTTGGTCAAACCTCCCTATAACCCAGATATTAGGGCTTTAGGGCGCATAGACTGCATTGGTCATGTAGCGCCCATGGAAGTTGGCTGAAAGGCAGAATGTGTGACTTTACATTAGATTAGGCATGGGGCACATTTATTATCTTTCGAAGCGATGCTTCATCTATCTTGAGTCGATTTTAGGAAAATGATGGCTTACGCTCTAGCTACTTCACACAAGGGTGCCTCACGAATGACCCAGAATAACAGTTTGACAGAGAATCAGTAACTTACAGCAAGGATAAACAATTAGGTCGTTTGGTTATCAAGAACTTCATGGTTCGCATATTCTATGTTTTTGCGCGTAATTGCGTTTGAATTTAATAACTCAACGTTCTATAATAATCATCTGCAAAACGTATGCATGGAATCATGTGTACATTGTAAGTACCTTCTGATATATAGGTAGCCTGCCACGTGAGCACCTAGCGAGAGGCGCTACACGACCAAAGTAGTCGATACGCCCTAAAGCCCTAATAACTAACTAACCTATCAGACGAGCGACGCCTGTCTCCCTTGGTATCAAAACCGGGACGGGTACTATGCGGTGAAAAAATCACTATTTCTCATGGTTCACTGCATATATGTATCGTCCATGAAACCTCCCTCAGCTTCAAATTTGCCTATGGAGTCATCACATCTCATAACTATTTCTTGAAACTTCTATAAATGCACCCATGTATATAAGGGGAACGGGATGTATCAAAATGCCAGCTTTGACGATGGTAGTAAAAATGTTGAGAGTCCCCTACCCCTCTCCCCGAATCACTTTCTTGAATCACCATTGACAATTAAACTGATGAAAAGTTCCAAAGGAAGGGGCTGCGGTTTAGCTTCCAATTGATACTAACTACCCAAACCGATCTGACACGTCTGTTTTGATGCCTGTGATGTTCAATTTCCCGATAAGTTTGGCTTCCCGGACAGAAAACTAACATTCGAAGACTCTATGGCATGCGTGGGACACATCATGGCTCACAACATCTTATGTACGTTTTTTGCATCGTCTTGGGTTGTTTCCGTTTTATTACGGAGGAATTTGCTGTACTGGCACATACATGCACTCCCTTTTCCTCAATAATTTCGCTAGCCTTTATAACTAACCACAATTTCCGGAATGGGAAAAAATCCATCTCCCCATCACCTACACCGTAATACTTGGCAACAGAGTACTCAACACCTCAAATTCTTAGAACGAATTAAGCTTTGTGGAAGGAAGTTTCACACATCACGTTGTCACGTGCACGCATCATGGCAAAATATATCGAACGTACCTTTCGTTTCGACTTGATGGACGCCATCTGTCGATCAGTGCGAACGCCGATGCTCTGTGCCCCCCACAGATGTCGTCCTGAAAACAAACCGGTCGGTTGTCTCACATGGCCAGCTGATAACACCACGTGATGACAATGTGAGGAGATCGCCTGCCAATTATAAACCACATTCATGATGAATCACTGACGTTGGTTGGTTGGTTGGTTGTTGATTTACGACACACCGACCGTTGAGTCGTGTAGCGTCGCCAATCTCTCACGCCGATTGGTCCCGGGCAAAGAGTAGCGCCATGTGAGACTCGAACCCACAACCTTTCGATTGTGAAACGGGCAACTTACACTTAGACTACTCGTCCCCGAATCACTGACGTCATACTCGGTCAATCAGTGGAATTCGTAATGAAAGGTCAGCGATTACATTACCAAACATTTACATACCAGCAATGCCTCTGAGCCGCAACGCCACATTCGCCCACTTCGGCCATCGCTGGTTAGATCAGGGGACCAGGGAGTTAACATGGCGCCGCCCAATGAAACAGCCATGAATAGCTTAACATTGCCCACTTTCAATCCGCCCTGAACCAACAGAATACGCATCAACGCTGACCTCGCACGTTGCGTGGAAAATTGGCTTTTCTTAAGTTCATAGGTTCTTTAGGTCATAACGTGCATCGAATAAACTATTGACAGGCTGAAGCCAGGTTGATCACTTCCATGAGATACGGAAACAAAAACGGTGCCGCATGCCACACCGACGTTTAAAGCTAACTTGGCAAAGCACTGCGCCCGCCCGAAGAGCAGCACATCTGTGGAGCGCGTCTCCTCCAGCCGCCACCACTGCTGCTCAGCATACTTTTCTCCGCCGCGAGCTCAAACGAGGATTTCCGATACCTTAATGCAGGCTCAAGTGTTCCGAAGCGAAATTGACTTGTCGCACTGACGTTATTTTCCAGGCTTACGGCGCACCAACAAACGTCCGGCTAGTCAGATGTGCCGTGGTTCAACGCCTCACTCACAAATTGCATAGTGGCACAGTGTGGTGATGTGGCACAAAACATCCCGCTTTCTACGCATGCCATCACCGAGAAGAACTTCATGAGGATACAGCACACACCACCACACCCGAAACGGTGATGCCCATGTCACAACTGACGATCCGCACGGGATATTGACGGCTTGACAGACGTCGGTGACGGGTTGACAGACAGATTGACGTTGGTGACGGGTTGGCAGACGGATTGACGTTGATGACTGGTCGACAACAACTGCACGGGTCGCGCTTTTCACCACATCATGCATAATTCAGCCCCCAAAAGGGCAGGCACAGGCTTGCCGACGTCGACGTGCGGTTATAGAGACCCGACATCAGTGCGACCATCAATCACACGGAACGGCCCCCAACGGGGTCAGGTCGGCCCGCCGACACTAAGGCTCGTCCATTGGGAGTCTCGCCGCCGCCGGCCAAAACTGGCCATTATGGAAATTGCCGGCCAGGCGCCCTTGATGACAATATCAACGGCCAGCGTCACGCTGGGGCGTGGCAAAACGTGACGAAAATGCAATGATGCTTCTGGACAGTCGGTTATAATGGCCCGGTGGACAGTCCATTGTAACGGCGCTTGTGGACGGATAGTTATAAAGACCCTGTGGACAGTCCATTGTAACGGCGCTTGTGGACAGATGGTTACAATGGTCCTGTGGACAGTCCATTGTAACGGCGCCTGTGGACGGATGGTTACAATGGTCCTGTGGACAGTCCATTGTAACGGCGCTTGTGGACAGATGGTTACAATGGCCCTGTGGACAGTCCATTGTAACGGCGCCTGTGGACAGATGGTTACAATGACCCTGTGGACAGTCCATTGTAACGACGCCTGTGGACAGATGGTTACAATGGCTCTGTGGACAGTAGATTGCCATGACGCTTGTGGACAGGCGGCTGTAATTACGCCTGTGGATTAGTGTTTAAAAATAATTATGTATCGTTAGGTGTGAGATACCAGAACAAGTACAGCAGGGTGTCGAATCGCCATCGACGTAATGTTATATACAATCTTGCTGAATCCTGTAAACCCAGTTTTGAGACGATTTCCTACTCATGACTGTTACCGTTTTGCGTGTTTTGAAAGGTGCATAATTTGGTGGTGCCGATATGAAGCAAAACGATACAAACAGCTATGCTATAAACTGTTATTGTATTACATAACGCATCATGGGCAATCCCCTCGTCTGGAATTGCGCTACAGGATGTCCGTGATCACGATCCTGGATCCGTTATTGTGATCAAAAGTACGATATGTGTAAACGGGGTACAGTTAGAAACGAGGCATGCAGTCTTTACAAACATGCACCAAGAAGCACGATGTCGATTCTTCTTTCGGAAAGATGTCGATTCGGTGTTCAGTAGGTGGTGCATTCCACCCCAGTTCGCGAGAAATTGACCATCAGTGAGGACAGGCGGTCGTCTAGACATGAAGACATGAAGAAATGAAAGATCAGTGCAACTATGAGCCACAAGGGCCCTTCTTGGTTGCACTCTGGATACTCAACCAGCTGCCCACCAAATCCGTCGATCAACCCTCCCTGGAATACTGAAAAGCAAGCCCTCTATTCTTATAATGATTGCCTATACTGTTTTTAAAGACGTTCCATGTGCTGCTACTGACAATGGTTTCTGGCAGCTGGTTCCAGTGTTCTACTACCCTGTTCTACTATGCTGGTTTTGAAGATGCTCAATGTCTCGTCTGCGCGCGACCACCAGCGAAGAAGGCTGAGCTCCGCTGTGCGCGAGGTACACTTTGGCCGATGCAGCGGTCAGGCGTCAGGCCTACGCTATCCATAAGCTTCAGCTCCTTCACAGGCGACGTGCAGCATCTCCGCCGTCGGATGCCGCCGGCCATCGCCGGCAGATCACCAGGTCTGTATCCGCCGGTCAGCTGGTAGAATAACAGGGCTGATGCTCAGACGCGTGTTTGATGGCACGCTTTACCATTTCATCTTTTTCCATTGACGTTTTGCGTTATCTAATGTTTTTTTCTTTCTTCATAATTCGAGTTTCTCTTTTGTCCTTGAACCATGTATTGACGTGAGTGCTGAAACGTCATGAACATTGAAAACTCAATATACGACTATAACTATGACCATGACTATGACTATGACTATGACTATGACTATGACCATGACCATGACCATGACCATGACCATGACCATGACCATGACCATGGCCATGACCATGACCATGACCATGACCATGACTATGACTATGACTATGACTATGACTATGACTATGACTATGACTATGACCATGACATGACCATGACTATGACTATGACTATGACTATGACTATGACCATGACCATGCATGACCATGACCATGCCATGACTATGACCATGACCACGACCATGACCATGACCATGACCATGACCATGACCATGACCATGACCATGGCCATGACCATGACCATGACCATGACCATGACCATGACCATGACCATGACCATGACCACGACCATGACCATGACCATGACCATGACCATGACCATGACCATGACCATGACCATGACCATGACCATGACCATGACCATGACCATGACCATGACCATGACCATGACCATGACCATGACCATGACCATGACCATGACCATGACCATGACCATGACCATGACCATGACCATGACCATGACCATGACCATGACCATGACCATGACCATGACCATGACCATGACCATGACCATGACCATGACCATGACCATGACCATGACCATGACCATGACCATGGCCATGGCCATGACCATGACCATGACCATGACCACGGTACGGGGCGGCCCAGGCGGGGCCGTCGCTGACCAGGTCGCCGTGTCGCCGGCGACGGGTGACCGCGACGCGTGCGACGTACACGTGCATCTCGACGGGTCCCAGATACCGCCAGTCTATGTGACCCGTTGCTTCCGACATGACAGAGTGCACCGGAGCCGACTTGCACGCATGCTGTTGGTGTCCTGGGAAGTTTCGCTGTAGCTTATCATCTTTCGCTGGTTGTTTGAGCGTCAGGGAGATGCTGTCATCGATCGGATAGGTGTGCATTAGTCAGTGAGGCGTGTTTTATGCCGGTGGCGGGGTTCCGGTCGATTGACCTGGTGACGTGCCGATCTGATCTGGTCACGTGCCGATCTGACCTGGTGCTGGTGACGCGCCGATCTGACCTGGTGGCGTGCCGGTCTGACCTGGTGACGTGCCGATCTAGACCTGGTGACGTGCCGATCTGACCTGGTGACGTGCCGATCTGACCTGGTGACGTGCCGATCTAAACCTGGTGACGTGCCGATCTGACCTGGTGACGTGCCGATCTGATCTGGTGACTATCTGACCTGGTGACGTGCCGATCTGACCTGGTGGCGTGCCGATCTGACCTGGTGCTGGTACGCGCTGATCTGACCTGGGGTGTGCCGTGCCGATCTGATTTGGTGCATTGGTAGTGCCGGGATCTGACCTTGTGACGTGCCGATCTGTGTGCAGTTGTTTCTGGATTGCGCGGGATCAATAATTGAGGTTGGGAACGAAACGCATGAAGCCTCCCAGCAGCAAGTTCTAGATCGAGCCGCCCGGCGCGTACTCGAGGAGGCCTGCCTGGTGACGAGCCAGTGGTACACGTCCTCCCAGCTGTACTCGAGGTACACCGCCACCCTGCTGATGAGCCGAGTACATCCTCCCAGGTGTACTCGAGGTGCCTCACCAGCCTGCTGACGAGTCGACGGTACACGTCCTGCCCGTTCCACCACGGTTCGGTTGGTCATTGGTCTTACGACACTTCGACCGTTGAGTCATGTAGCGTCGCCAATCTCTCACGCCGATTGGTCGCGGGCGAAGAGTAGCGACAGGTGAGACTCGAACCCACAACCTTTCGATTGTGAGACGAGCAGCTTACCCCTGGGCTACTCATCCCCTCCCACCACGGTTCGATGAGTAAGAAACACAACACCAAAACCCGCCGTGTCACCAGGAGCCCGGGGAGTCTCCAGCACGCCGCCCGCACCCGTGGCGCAGCAGTCGCGTTTTTCGCCTCCGACTGTGACCGACGGCGTACACCGAAAGTGCTTCGCCGGATGGAGGGCGTCCCGTGAGGACAGAACACACGCCAGCACAGTGCTCGCTCCCGTTCAGTCTCGAGGATGCCGTGTAAGCGCATCGCGGGCGACCTGCGCGAGGATTGATGGCCGTTGGAGGATCGCACACCCGGCTGTGCGCATCAAGAAGTGAATTTGGTGTGAATGAGGTGAAGGTGACGCGTGTGAAGGCTCCATCCACTGCCAGCCAGTCGACATCTGCGGTCTTCATCGGAGCAACTGCAGCTGTACTGTGACTATGGCGCAGCTGTACTGTGACTATGGTACAGCTGTACTGCGACTGTGGCACAGCTGTACTGCGATTATGGACACAGCTTTACTGCGACTATGGACACAGCTTTACTGCGACTATGACGCAGCTGTACTGCGACTATGGCACAGCTGTACTGGGACTAAGGCGCAGCTGTACTGTGACTATGGCACAGCTGTACTGGGACTATGGCGCAGCTTTACTGGACTATGGCACAGCCGTACTGGACTATGGCACAGCTGTACTGCAAAGGCACAGCTGTACTGTGACTATGACACAGCTGTACTGCTGCACTATGGCACAGCTGTACTGCGACTATGGCACAGCTATACTGCGACTATGGCACAGCTATACTGCGACTATGGCACAGCTGTACTGCGACTATGGTACAGCTGTACTGTGACTATGGCACAGCTATATGTCCCTGGGCGTATATGACATAGCTGTACTGTGACTATGACATAGCTGTACTATGACTATGGCACAACTATACTGCGACTATGGCGCAGCTGTACTGCGACTATGGCACAGCTGTACTGGGACTATGGCGCAGCTTTACTGCGACTATGACACAGCTGTACTGCGACTATGGCACAGCTGTACTGCGACTATGGCGCAGCTGTACTGCGACTATGGCACAGCTGTACTGTGACTATGGTACAGCTGTACTGCGACTATGGCGCAGCTGTACTGCGACTATGGCGCAGCTGTACTGCGACTATGGCGCAGCTGTACTGCGACTATGGCCGCTATGACTATGTACAGCTGTACTGTGACTATGGCACAGCTGTACTGCGACTATGGCACAGCTGTACTGCGACTATGGCGCAGCTGTACTGTGACTATGGCACAGCTGTACTGCGACTATGGCGCACAGCTGTACTGTGACTATGGCGCAGCTGTATTGTGACTATGGCGCAGCTGTACTGCGACTATGGCACAGCTGTACTGACTATGAGCTGTACTGCGACTATGGCACAGCTGTACTGCGACTATGGCACAGCTGTAAGCTGTACTGCGACTATGGCACAGCTGTACTGTGACTATGACACAGCTGTACTGCGACTATGGCACAGCTGTACTGCGACTATGGCGCAGCTGTACTGCGACTATGGCGCAGCTGTACTGCGACTATGGCGCAGCTGTACTGCGACTATGGCGCAGCTGTACTGTCACTATGACACAGCTGTACTGCGACTATGACACAGCTGTACCGTGGCCTTGACACTGAGCGACCCAACCCGGCCCCGCCGACCGTCGCGCTTCTCAAACCTGGCGACGGCTTTTGCTTTAGCTTTCCAGTTCCCAACGAAGTCACTCAGAACTGGACTTCGGTTTGTGTGTTTTTGCCCGTTGCTACCGTAATGCTTTCTTTTAACTGCATTTTGTTCTTCAAGAGAAACTTTGTGTGGTGGTAGCCGTTGGTCACGAGGTTAAGCCGCCATGTCACGTGACTTACATATATGAACATTGTAAAGAGGAACTTCAGTCTGAAGGACATACTAATAGTCCTCGATAAAGCACCTGCGGTGTTTCAGCTGATATCATTAGTAGCCAAGGCTTATCGAGACAGGTACTGCCGATGTGATGCTTAGCTACATATATGACGCGCGTGACGATTGTGATGGATATCAGTTGTATATCTGTGCGCGCACACATTTGGCCAATTGCATGGCGCCGTTTTTGTGACAATAGCTAACAGCTTTCGCCAAAGGCCGGAGCAAGAACAATCAGCTGGTAGGGTGTCGTTTGGCTACAAATATGACGTGTATGGCAATTGTGATCCATATCAGGTTTTTTTTCTGTGCGCACGCCAAGGTAACCAACTACAGTGCAGAATTGTCATGACAATAAAAACAATAGTTTTCGTGAAACGCAACCTTACATCAAACAGCTGTATCTATATTCACATATCACCCCTCTCCCCTACAGGAGCTTAGCTAGCTTACCAACACGTGAGCTTATGGCATTTTCAACCGGTGAATTTGGTTGAAGCAAACTCGACGATTGATCGACGGATTTCAAAGCAGCTTCGGTGAAAGCTAATTAAGCTATTGTCACGAAAATGGTGCACTGTAATTGGCAAAATTAGTACGCGGACATATATAAATAGGACATCGATCACAATCGTCACACGTGTAATGTATGTAGCTAAACAACATCCCAGCAGCTGACGTCATTGTCCAACTTGTCTGCCTTGGTAGGCCTTGACCAAAGCAGCTTCGAAATCCATCGATAAATCGGCGAGTTCCAGAACAAACAACTAAGTCAGCAAAGAAAGAATAATCACGAGCTCTGTGGAGAAATACACCTCCAAAGACTAGAAAAATGCAATCAATAAAATGACATCACAAGAGCCTGAAGCTTCTTCATAGTTACCTTAATAGTTATGCAAGTGGTTGATATTAGCATCGCTGCGTAAAATACAAGCGGATAGTTACTCACAATTTATCTGCTGTTTCACCGCAGAGTATGACTACGTAAGCTGGAGGACATGACATGCACTTACCAAGGTGCAGAATACTCAGTTCAGCAAGGTATTTCAGAATGCTTTGGTTGATTTAAACAACACTACATGAAGCTGAAGCTATCAGAACTTCCCAAAAAAATCGTCAATTTCATAAACCAAACAGAGACGTGGGAATGCCGGCGTTATTATGAAATGTCGACTTCATATTCTGCTATGTTCTTGGTAGCCGCATATAACACATTCGAGTTAGTCCTATATTACTGATATAAAGTTCAAAGCAAGTCATAATAACGCGGCGTGCATGTTTTCAGGATCGTGTAGTTCCTCAATGCTGTCCGTCCATTATGACACCGATACCTCAGTACCTATGCGTATGAGAGCCTGTTCCAGCTGTTTGCAATCAGATGACTCGGATGTAATCGGATGACGTTTATCTATACAAAAGGGTGTCGGGAGTGGAGGGAACGAAGTGAATAGACCAATGGCAGTGATAATCAGCGACTGTGACTTTGTGACCAAGGCATGCACACAGGGCGTCGGTAGCTCGGTGGTTAAGCTGAGCGTCTGGCAAGCCAGAGGTACAGGCTTCGATTCCCCGCGATGCCCGCACTTCCTGCCAGGGTGAGAGGCAGGCGACGTCATATGGCCTCGCTGCTGAGTGCGTCGTAAAGCCACAATCCAGTCCAATCCAAGGCATGCACACGAGCTGCACACACTCGGACTGAGTACGTTGGCAATCTGGCGGCTTCACGCTCGCCAATCGGCTTCGGGACCGCTGAGCTTCGCCTTCCCGTCCAAACGTCATTTAGTGCGGGCAATGCAGCCCACTGGACGCAATTCCGTGCGAGCTGAGACGGGAAAAGCATGGCACACCGTGGTGGTCATGTGTAGAAAATACAGGCTAGGGACAGCATAGTGGTCAGTGAGACTGTGGAAAATACCGCATGAAGCACAGCATGGTGGTCATGTGTAGAAAATACAGGGTGAGGGGACAGCATAGTGGTCATGTGTAGAAAATACAGGGTGAAGGACAGCATAGTGGTCATGTGTATAAAATGCAGGGTGAGGAACAGCATAGTGGTCATGTGTAGAAAATACAGGGTGAAGGACAGCATAGTGGTCATGTGTATAAAATACAGGGTGAGGAACAGCATAGTGGTCACGTGTAGAAAATACCGAATGAAGTACGGCATAGTGGTCATGTGTAGAAAATACAGGGTGAAGGACAGAGTGGTGGTCATGTGTAGAAAATACCGAGGGAAGGCACGCTGGTTGCTGCCAGGCTGACAAGATAAGGCTGGAGCCGCTGCTCGTGTTCGCATAGCCTTCGGCTGGCAGTGCCGGGCTGCTAACTGGGCCCATGAGGCCGGGGACGCGACAGCGGGGGGGCGATATGAAGCACAGTGTGTCACGTGACGATACCATCTCATTCGTAGGGGCCGGCCAAGGCAAGAAATCCCTCACCTAGCCAGCAGGGTCCGGCCTCGAGCACTAGTCTTCAACCATGGAGCCCACGTACGAGAAGGGGACGAATAGCCTAGGGGTAAGTTGCTCGTCTCACAATCGAAAGGTTGTGAGTCCGAGTCTCACCTGTCGCTACTCTTCGCCCGCGACCAATCGGCGTGAGAGATTGGCGATGCTACATGACTCAACGGTCGAGGTGTCGTAAAGCCAATAACGAACCAACCCACACACGAGAACACGTACATTTTTGGTTCATCGTGACTTGGGCAAATTTCCTCTTGGAAACGCCATAGCCGAAGCTCATTGAGCAGCACAATGTATATTCTGGTTGTACTTAAATATGAAATTAACGGAAGAAAGCTATATCACATACGTATATTTCATAAAAGGTTACAATGTACAGAAACCTGCCGTTCCTGGTAGGGACATATCTGAATTGGCTCACAGAGCTCCCTTATTCATATAGCACGCTTTGAAGTCTGGCCATTACCTGGCATGACCAGGGCTCACATAATTGGCCTTAATTGCCCAATTCATTGAGAATACATAACGATGCACATCCAAAGAACGATGAAGTAACCCTTGCGACTTTTGATACACTGAAAATGTGGGTATGATCAGGCCACGAGGTAAAACGGTGAACAGTTTTCACACCAAAACAAAATCATTTCATCTCGCCGTCATTGTCAACTTCAGAGGTAATCACGAGGAGCATTCAAACCGAACCCTACTGGACTTGTCCGGACATGACATGACCTGCGTGGCCTGACTTCACACGGCCTACGCAACCTTCACAAGTGAACACATGTCTTTTTCAATTCCAGAACGTCGTTTCCAAAAACAAATATTTTTTCGCGTAGCCGCCCTATGATGGTCTTTAGCAACGTCACCACGGTGAAAAACGTAAAATTAAGCTATAGATTCTTTGATAAAATGGTTCTCAACGCTATTTTCAGCGTTTTTCGGTTTAATATGCGTGACTCTGAAACTGTTTTATTTTGTCTGACGTTACTTGACCTCATCTATCTTCGCCATTAATTTTTCCGCTAGTGCCAATATGTCTGAATTAGTTCTGCTACATCTCTAAAAACAATGCCGATAACACATAAAATCATACTCGGAATTACATGCTAAGTGTAGCATTTCTTGCCCTTGCTAGGCCAAGAATGGTCACAGAACACGCACATGCATCGTTGAACAATTTCAATTTCAATGTTATGTTGGCCGGACTAAATAGTGCATACATTTTACGAGCTGTTTACTACTTTACCTATTACGCTGTTTATGATGCATTTCTCGGTTCGGTCCGGTACCGAACCGAGATCAGGCGACGCTAGTAACGTCAAAAATGGGGTGCTGATAAAATATAAAATAGCGTTTAGCTAGATATAAATGACTTTTTTCAGGTTTACCTAGGTGCAAGAAACATATCTTTAATAATATTGTCCATCATCCTGTTAACAACACGCATTTATGTTCAAAAATACGGATAATTAAAACCGCATCCGCCTATTTGCCAGATGCGTGGAAGCTTTCCGCCATATTCCATATATACCCATCTGACGTTTGAATTTGCACTTGTGAAAGTTGCTATGGCCTGTCGGCCCGTGATTGTCAGAACATCTGACGCGTATCGACATCGACGATACCTTTGCTACTGTTAGATCGCCTTAATCTGGTGAGAAATTACAATACAAGGCAGGTGAGGAGCACGAAATTCACGGTCTGTGTGTGCTTTGCGTGTAAGTTATTTGGTGATTTCGTGGGGGGGGTTGGAGTTATCGACGTCATTGGTCACATAGCGCACAAAACAGTAGGTTACATGGGGCGTTTACGTACTGCGTGCAGAGTTTCAAGGATACGCTGTTCCTGGATTTTTCACGCAAGTGTGTAACATCATCCTTTCCCGGAAATGCCAAGTCGTTTTTAGCAAGTTGGAAGTTGAATGGCGTTGCTTGACAATGATCATTTTATATGCTTTTATGATTATGCACATTCAAAGCAATTAATTACCAAGGTTTATCGCTTCATAATTAATTGCTATGCAATGAATCGCTCTCATGATTTATTGGAAAATCCAAATATCTAGCGTGGCAGGTTTGAAGGAAAACATCCACTCTTCCCCCGCCCATCCCAGACTCCATTAGCGCCGGGCAATCCTCAACACACCCAGGACGACGAAGCGCAAACTCATCCCCGGCTGCGTGGCGGCAGGTGAGTCAGACAACATGTGGACGCTTTCCCAGTTATTCCCGATTTCCGTCGGCTGATCAGCGCGCGCGCCCCGCGCCAGCTGCTCCGGCTTTGCATACTGACCGACCGAGCCGCCGCCCGTTTGTGCTCGCGCGTTTGTGTGCGCCGCCGCCACCGCCGCCGCCGGCGGCGGCCAAATATACGACGCCGCTCCACCTCGAAACGGCCTACACCGAGCGCGTGTTGGCGCTATGCCAGCTGGAGGCTCGTCGGCGATTTGTGACGAATGGGGTGCACGTTTATATACGCGCATGTCGCGATAGTGGCCCCGTCCGATATTCGCGGCATCGTTCTGACGGCATGCAGACGAGCAGAATACGTTCGAAATGCACATCTCTGCATCTCTGCATAATTAACCTAACTCGGAATTATGTGTGGGAATGGCTACCAGAGTGTCACTGGTAGTCACTAGTTGGTCCGGTAGTGGTTACTAGGTGGTCCAAAGGTGGTCACAAGATGGTCCAGGTGTGGTCACAAGATGGTCCAGGGGTGGTCAAGTGGTGCTCCAGCGTAGCCACAAGATGGTGCAGTGGTGGTCCAGCAGTAACCCTGAGGTGACCTATGGCGGTACATGGGTAGTCCGGACGAGATCAGAGTGACCATATGCGGATCCAGGGTAATCCAACGGGGGTGATGTTTTTGTTTGTTTATTGGTTGGTTACGACACACTTTATGCACATTCACGGCTAATGGCGCCGCCCCACTGCTTCGCCGGTGGGCCGCGGAATTAGGATGTCCTGAGTGGCGCTAGAGTCGAACCCGGGACCTTTGGTACCCATAGCCCGACACCTTAACCACTCGGCCATCCCACGGGGGGTGATGTTTGCACTTTACATAATATTGTTGAATTTCTCCACGTGTTTTGAATTGACCGGCCGCTCTCGGCAAGAACACTCAGAATTTGCGGAATGAGTGTGAAATGGCTTACAAGCTGTATTGAGGCTCATTCACAACACGTTCAATATCGTTGACGATGACGTTATGCCTATTTTATCATCCTCTCCATTCCTTTTGGCTGGCTAAATCCAACGATGGAAGCCGACGATGCATCCTGCCCAAAAATAACATCGTATGTCTAATTCGCAATAACTTCACACGTCTAATAGGCAGCGAAATTGAAACAAGCCTGATGGTGCCAACCACTGCCATATTAGAGTGAAAAAGTTATGACATCATAACGGCTTGCGGGCGAACTTTGGTGTACCCTCAAAGTAAAGGTATCTTGAACCAAACTGTAAAAGCGAGCTGTACAAACGTGCGCCGAGTAGACAGAGTTGACTGTCATCAGAGCTGACTTCAGCCGTCATAGCTGACTTCAGTCATCAGAGCTGACTTTAGGCGTCAGAGCTGATTTTCAGATGTCAGAGCTGACTTCAGTCGTCAGAGCTGACTTTAGTCATCAGATCCAACTTCAGTCATCAGAGTTGACTTCAGTCGTCAGGACTGACTTCAGTCATCAGAGCTGACTTCAGTCGTCAGAGTTGGCTTCAGTCATCAGAGCTGACTTCCGGCATCAAATCCAACTTCAGTCATCAGAGCTGACTTCAGTCGTCAGAGTTGGCTTCAGTCATCAGAGCTGGCTTTAGGCGTCAGAGCTGACTTCAGCCGTCAGAGCCAACTTCAGTCGTCAGAGTTGGCTTCAGTCATCAGAGCTGACTTCCGGCCTAAAATCCAACTTCAGTCATCAGAGCTGACTTCAGTCGTCAGAGTTGGCTTCAGTCATCAAAGCTGACTTCCGGCATCAAATCCAACCTCAGTCATCAGAGCCAACGTCAGTCGTCAGAGTTGGCTTCAGTCATCAGAGCTGACCTCAGCCGTCAGGGCCGACTTCAGCCGTCAGAGCTGACTTCAGTCGTCAGAGCCTCCCCCGCTGCAGCCAACCCTCCCCCGTCCCCCACCCCCGTCGCTGGCTGTGTATCTGCCCGACCGCCGGGGCAATCACAGACATGCCTCGGCCGAATCTCTGATGCACTGCCGGCAGAGCTTAGTAATGCATTTCCCACACCGGCGCACCAATGGTCATGAATAAGTCATACGGATGTTCCGGGATTTAAGTGACCTGTGACGTCAGTAGCACGGCTCGAGCTCGGCAGCAGCTAACTATCTTGTTTGTCTATCGGAAGACGATACTTTGTCCAGAAGCTGGAGAAGCCAAAGCTACAGTGCTGAAAAGTTATGCACTGGTTTTCTGCATCATGATAATGGTTGTTTACCACAAAGAACGTATGTGACATTGTGAGCACATATGTTTCACCAATGATATCTGTCACGCTCCTGTTATGTATCTAACAGTGGTTGAGAGCTCGGTGAAAGGCACAACGTAGGATATATGGAAGAAGATGTCGGTAATATAGTGCGATTTGGCACCAATATCTACTGCGAACGGCTCATAAGTGTGATGGTTAACTTAAGGGGTACACAACTCTGTCTTTTGTTTGCTTTACTGTGTTTTGACTTTCACACGGTCCGCATTTGCATTCCTTGTGTGGGTGTTTCAGTCCCATGTTAAACGAGCTGGTAATACAAACTGGGTCAAATTTCGTACACCGTACGTTTCAAACCAATACTAACACCCGATGAGCTAGCAACGTCCGTGAATTCAAGAAATGTAAAATGTACCACGGCAAGCAGCAAGAGCAACAAGTTTACAGTTGTTGCAAAACAAAATGTTCGCAAATGCGCAAAATATTGGATGAAGTCCAAAGAGTTTTGGGAGGAGGTACTTTTTGGTCTCTTCTTATCTTTATCTTCCATGGTATTTGACCCCCCCCAATAATTTTCATAAAGTAACACCCATGGAGTCGACTCAGGCATGGTGTTCATGTATGTCCAGCTCTTGCATCAGTTCGTCCCCTATGAACATCACTGTCCACCACCCGACCACAAGTCGTAAGTTGGCTGAGTTAGTTAGTTAGTTAGTTATTAGGGCTGTAGGGCGCATCGACCACTTTGGTCATGCAGCGCCCATGGAAGTTGGCTGAAAGGCAGACTGCGTGACTTTACATTAAATTGGGCATGAGCACACTTTGGTTTCGATTTCAGTCAGTTCAGTTCAGTCGATTTCAGCAAAATGGTGGTTTACGCTTTAGCTACGTCACGCAAGGGTTCCTCAGGAATGACCCAGAATGACAGTTCGTCAAAGAGCATTGCAGCAACATTAACTTATATAAACAGCTAAACAACATTAAGCAGCTATAAACAATTATGATGTTTGGCTACCAGGAAGTTCATGGTACGCATATTCTATGCTCTTGTGCGTAATTGCGTTTGAATTCAATAACTGAACGTTCTATAATAATCATCTGCAAAGCGTACGCATGGAATCATTTCAATGTTATAAATACCTCTTGGTATATAGGTAGCACCTATCAGACGAGCACCTATCACCCACGTGAGCACCTATCAGACTAGCGACGCCTGGCTCCTTTGGCATTGGTAACTAAACACTTTGGAGGATTTCACCTGGCGTCCTTGCGCCCGGCACGAACTGCCACCCCCCCCCCCCCTAAGCGATAACTAAGCTACTATGCAGCTAAGGTACCTTCAGGGTCGTAATTACGAGGCGCAGCGCCGACAAGCCACAAGGCGGCGCCACCGTCGCCGCCATAGCGACGGTGGCGCCGTCTACGCCGGAAGGGCAAAGGGCTACGGCCGTTATTGTGGCCCAACGAAAAACAAGAGCGGGCTGCGACGTTAACTGCGACATGCTATAAGAATACTGAAGTGAAGAGATGATGATTATTATTGGTTTTACGACACGTCGACCGTTGAGTCACGTAGCGTCGCCAATATCTCACGCCGATTGGTCGCGGGTGAAGAGTATCGACAGGTAAGACTCGAACCCACAATCTCTCCATAGCGAGACGGGCAACTTACCCCTGGACTACACGTCCCTTAAAGTGTAAAGTCGTCCAATAAGGGTTGGAAGTCGTCCAATAATGATAATTGTTGGCTTAATTTCTCATAGTTTCCTTGGCAGAGTGCGAAATCTGAGCATTCGCCGAAGTCAAAACTTGAAACGTAGGGTGCGGGCAAATTAAAAAATGGAATGCAAGGGCAGATCTTGAATCAGTGTCTAAAAATGCATCAGAAACGCCTCTGGGGACAACGCTTTTAAGAAGGGTTAGAAAGTGGGCTGAACCCTAGTCATGATGCTGAACAGAGCTGCCAATTCTGAAAATGGGGGACGAGTAGTCTAGGAGTAAGTTTCCTGTCTCACAATCGAGAGATTGTGAGTTCGAGTCCCACCTGTCGCTACTCTTCGCCCGCGACCAACCGGCATGAGAGATTGGCGACGCTGCATGGCTCAACGGTCGACGTGTCGTAAAACCAACAACCACAGACAATTCTGAAAACATACTGCCGAGTCGATTGTCGTCTCACAGATGCAATGGACAAGTTTCACGTAATATAATGGACACGTTTTCGCGATCCATTGACACCTGACGGTGGGATGCCATTTAAGCTAAAACAGTCGCGATCAGTTCAAACTCTGCGGCGTCCTTATTCGCAAAATTGAACGCCCGGCAGTCGACTTTCGCTATCGACAACAAACGTGACGTCACACGTAATTTGACCAATCACAAACCGAGGCATTCTTAAGTGATTTTTAGTTATTTAAGTGCTTTAAGGACTGCTAAAAAACAAATGAATGCGACCATCGTGTTTATAACTAAATATCACTAGTAAGACTTGAAAGGAAAAAAACGGTTTGTCCCGACATGAAACATGTCCTTTGCACAGTGTTAGGATGGTGAATACGCAGCGATCAGAAGTACTGCGTCGAGCCGTGTCTGTGTTGTCGGTCCGACCGCTGGGACTACGTGGGGAAATTCACCACGACCGCGATAGCAGAACGAGTCAATTCTGCGGCACAAGTCGTGTTTATAGCGGAGAGCCTCATCTCTCTAGATTATTTGGGCTTAAGGGCGCGCGGACTACAAGAGCCTCACCTTCAAGGTCGCAGGTAGGTCACATTTTGCATGAGCGAACTCACTCGTTGCTTAAGTTAAGTCGCCTTAGGCATAGGTGGAGAACCGCTGGTAAAGTTGGTGTTTCAATGTGTGCGGTGTTGACAAACGGAAAAGTTGGTGCTACGCAGTAGAATAGCCTAGAGCTCGCGCTTTCAAGGTCGCATGCGCCAAAGATGAGAATAGGGGGATATACAGGACACATGTAGTCACTGGTGCTTATATATTGGACTGCTTTGAATTATGGAGTATCAGGGAGTAAAAGCAATGTCTTATTGAAGCTTTTGCTTCAAAGGCACAGTCAAGGGACCCTTATCTCCCAAAAACACACTAGATCAAACGAAAACTTTTGACATGTTCACCTCGCAGCACCCCACCTTATATATTTCGGGGGATCGGGGATCCCCTTACGATAATCCTGGCTCCGCCACTGACTATCTGCTCGGCCCGACTTGCTGGAGCCGGTCTTGAGCCGCGCATGCTCTTGTGTCCTAGTGCCACCGTAAGCACGACAATTTTGAGAACCTTTGAACTCCGCTCGAGTATCAACACTCACCGTTCCAGGAATGGAAATGCAGTAACACAAGGCGGAACCGCACTGCCTTCCGCACGTTCGTGCGTCACGGCCACAATTCGTGAATAGGGATGGGCCTGTCTACAACTCACAACGCGCAGTGAGTCTGGGAAAGGCGACGGAAAGCAGTAGCGCACCCAGGCCAGCTACAGCCTGCAGGCGTGTCAAGAGAGAATCCAGGAATTCCTATCAAGTCATTCGTCTGAAGGCGCGCCAATGATGCGAGAACGTTTCGAGATGGCATGCGCTGGACATCCCTCTACTTGCCTGTCTACTGCCTTGTCTACTCAGAGGAACATTCCGGCCGAGTATTCAAGTGGATCGTACTCAAGAGTCCGTGGAGCGCACCTCTTCCCAGTTAGAGGGGCCGTCGCCTTTCCACGGGGAGTCGCGCGCTGTCTGTGCCCTCCTGGCTCTGTCTGCGTCGTACTGGCTCCGGATGTATTGTATGTGTTGCGCACGGGGCCGCTCGCCGGTCGCTCTGTTGACTCGTGACGTGACGTGGCATGGTGTAATGTGACATGACGTGGTGCGACTTGGTGCGACGTGATGTGACGTGATGTGATGTGACGTGACGTGACGTGAGGTGACGTGACATGACGTGACATGACGTGATGTGAGATGATGGGACGTGAAGTGACGTGATGTGACATGATGTGATGTGATGTTACATGACATGGCATGACATGGCATGACATGATGTGACGCGACGTGACGTGACGTGACGTGACGTGACGTGACGGGACGTGACTCGTCAGGCCTCTGTCACCGTCACGTCTTCGCCGGCTAATGATTGCGCCGGCCAGTGCGTAGCCGCCGTTGCTCGCCAGAGGTCGCCACCGTCACACCGCCGCTGCTCTCATTTTCCGCCATCAAAGACATGAGATCGGCGGGGGCTTCGCAAACTGAACGCGAGGATGGATTACTACTTCATTTTGGTCTGCTTTTCACACGAAGCTTGCCGATTTTGCAATACTGGTTGCTGTACGTGTTGAAGAGGTTCTGTGTCGTCGGGCAGCAGGGTGTGAGTGGTTTTGGTGTACTGTAGAGATGGTATTGCCTTTCGTCGGGCTGCACAATGTGAGTGGTTTTAGTGCGCTATAGAGATCAGTTTGCCGCCAGCTCTCAAGGTGGACGGACGCGCGCCCGAGCTCCAGGTTTCCAGATAAGTCGCTGCAGAACAGGGCAGTACTCTAGTCTAAGCTGTGTATAGGTGCTTAGCAATTACTTCTCTTATTATATTTCATTAGGTTTTATCTTATAAGCATTCTCGTAGCACGCAAACTATACTATATTAACCTAGCGACGCCGCAGGACGCCATCTTGTATGCGCCAAAGGGAGGCCTCGTGGCTTCGGCGTGTTCTCGACTCTTCGATTTCTGTAGTAGGAGACATTACAAGTGTGTAGATTTGATAAGTACATTAGACAACATTCATACTATCCTAACATACTTTATTTATTTTTTGGTGTGCATAGTGTGTTTGGTGTTGAAGTTTAAGATAGTTTAATTAGTAGTAAGTTGGGGGATTCATAGGTGCTGTGTGACTGTTCATTTTTCTGTCTAGCCATAAGTGATATCAAAGGGATATTTATATAGTTGTCTACTTGTGTGGAAGACAATTAGATTAGACATCTTGTTTAGTTATTTAATTTATTTAAAAAACAAAACAAAACAAAAAAACAAACGATTGTTTAATAGTTTCTGCTTGTCTTGAGGCACTCAGATATTTAACTGACAGTACAGGAGGTAGCGATTTATAGTGAATGATAGTTAGCTTTTTTGTCGGTTGTTTAGCAAGTTAATTTAGCAAGTTAATTTGAATCTAAATCTAGGCATAAGCTGCAGCGTTTAGGATGGTTTCGACCAGGATGCAGGCACTAGAGGAAGAAATTAGGACCCTTAAGGCAGAGGTTTCCAACCTCAAGGCTGCCCTTGTTGCACAGGGTAGGCAAGATAAAGCAACAAGGGGTCAATCCGTAGCAGGGACATCATATGCCCAGGTGGTCGCAGGCCACCAGGTAGCTGAGGTTTCCCCTACTGTGGAGGTGGCTGGGATCTCTCAAGAGGGGAGTGTTAATAGTGTTAATAGTGAACAGAGGAGGGGTAGTTCTGGTAGGTCACAGGAGGGGAAGTGGCATGAGGTCAGGGGGTGGAGGATTTGGAGACGCGAACCTAAGGAAAGGGTCAGTGAGTGGCAGGTGGCAGGTGGTAGGAGCGGGAGGAAGTGTAGCCGACCGGCCCAGCGGGCAGGCATAGTAATAACAAATATGTTCCAGGCATTGGATGACTGCCCCCAGGATAGCAGTAGTAAGGAGTCAGTGCTGGTCATAGGAGACTCTCGTGTGCGTCATTTAGAGCGGGTATTTTGTAAAGGTAGGAGGGACAGGAGGTGCATCACCAGGCCTGGTGCCAAGGTGAAGGACCTGGTACCTGCGGTGGCACAGGTCACCAGTGATCACCAGTTTAACACAGTCATAGTGCATGTAGGGGTAAATAACATAGGTCATACTAGGAGCGAGGAGCTTCTGCGGGAGTACAGGGCCCTTCTGGCCACCCTGAAGGGTACCAATAGAGTGCTTGTGACAGGAATTTTGCCTAGGGCTAGAGCCTCCCCTGAGTGGAGCTCTAGAGCACTGGCAGCTAACACCAGGGTAGGGAAAGCTCTGCCAGGAGCTAGGTTTTACATTTGTAGACGAGTGGAGCAGGTTTTATGCATCATGGGACCTCTATCAGAGGGATGGCCTGCACTTTTCTGAGAAGGGGGTCCATGTGTTAGGCAAAGTATATGAGCATGTCCTTCAGGGAAACTAGGAAATGGGGTGGGGAGGGATGAAATTGCATTGCCAACTCAGGAATATTCCAATAGTGTCAGCCAAGGCAATAGAACCTCAAAGTCTGCAAATAGGGACAGCAGCAACTCAAGGGGACAGAGTTATAGTTCATCTAGTGATAAAAGAACTCCTCAATATGAAAAAGCCAAAGGTGGTTATGGAGCATTTGCTAAGTGTATGATGTTTAATGCTCAGAGTATCCGTTCCAAATTTGATGAGTTGAAGTGTTATGTTGCTGAGGAGGAACCGGATTTTGGTTGCATTACGGAGGCATGGGTCAGTGAAGGATATTTTGGAGATAACTTACAGGACTATGAGATCCAGGGATACAATATGTTTTCGTGCAATAGGGGTCCAGCAATGAAAGGGGTGGTGTAATGCTCTACGTGAATAGCTTATTCAGTTCTCAAAAAGTAGCAGGTGGGGATAAAAATGTGTCTGTGGAGTCCATTTGGCTTGATGTCACTGTGGGAAAAGGCAACAGCAATACTCTTAGGATAGGAGCTTTCTACCGATCAGGAACCCTGCCACATTCTCAGCAACTGGAGCTTGACAAGGTGATTTGTGAGGAAATCAGTAGAAACTTTAAGAGGAAGTGCCTTATTCTCGGTGACTTTAATCTAAAAGGTTATGAAAATGCTGGTGTTGGCTCCCCATCATGCAAAATGTTCAGGAAATGCCTTGAAGAGGACCTGTTCTTACACCAGTTTGTATCGGAACCTACCAGGCATGGTTCATTCTTGGACCTTGTATTCTCGGATTTAAGTGACTTGGTTCAAGACTTGACTGTAGGCGAAACTCTGGGAAAAAGTGACCATAACATAGTTAGATTCAAGGCACATGTAGGGGAAATTATCAAGGATAATTTGGTAAAGGTTCCAAATTTCAACAGAGCAGACTTTAACGGCATGAGAGCGGCTTTAAGTGCCATCAGATGGGAAGAAGAATTCTCCAATTTAAATGCCTGTGAAATGTGGGAAAAGTTCAAATCTTACTTAAAGGAAACTCAGATTAGACATGTCCCCCAAAAGCAAAGACGCAAAAGGAGGGTAGGAAAGCCAGCATGGCTTACACCAGACGTGATAAAAGCAATTAGGGCTAAGAAAACTGCATTTAGAGTTTTTAAAGAAGCCTCAAATGTCATTAATCTAAAGGCGTATCGAAAAGCTAGACACACTGTGAAGCAAAAACCAGAGCAGCAAAGCGAGCAAAGGAACTGGATTTAGCTAGAAACTGTAATGGGGACAGTAAAAAGTTCTTTAGTTTCTACAAGATGAGTAAAGTTTCTAGCACAATTGGTCCACTGGAAGTAAACGGGACTACATTGGGTGAGGATAGTGAGATGGTTGAGGAGCTGAGCAAGCAGTTCAAATCAGTGTTTACATTGGAAGATATGACCAATCTACCGACCGTACACCATAGTTCAGTTACATGGGATCTGACAAATGATGTTGATTTCATTGGTAGTGATGTTGTTTACAATCATATCAGGAAAATAAAGCCAAATAAGGCAGCAGGACCTGATGATATTTATGCTAGGGTGTTGCGGGAAACTGAAAAGGAACTGGCATTTCTACTTAGTATAATATTTTGTAGATCAGTTTCACATAATGAAATTCCAACCGATTGGAAAAGGGCAAATGTAGTTCATATTTTCAAGAAAGGAGAAAGAGGGAAAGTTGAAAACTATAGGCCAATAAGTCTCACATCCCTAGTCTGCAAGGTACTCGAATCAATTATCAAGGATAGAATAGTTAGTTATCTGGAAGGTAGCAGATTGATTCAAGATACTCAACATGGATTTAGAAAAGGACGATCGTGTCTCACAAACCTCTTGGACTTTTTGAACTTCGCCACAGAACAATTTGATCAGGGAAATCAGGTTGATGTAGCATATCTTGACTTTAGTAAGGCCTTTGACAAGGTACCCCATAAACGGTTAATGATACAGCTTCAGTCCCATGGTATTGCAGGTGGCATCTTAAAATGGATAGAGTTGTGGCTTTCAGATAGACAGCAAAGAGTGATGCTAAATGGTACAAAGTCATCATGGCAAAATGTTCTTAGTGGAGTCCCCCCAGGGGTCAGTACTAGGGCCATTACTGTTCATTATATTTGTAAATAACATTGAAAGTGGCCTAAGCAGTAAAGTTTTGAAATTTGCAGATGATTTGAAGGTCTTTAGGGCAATAACAGGTCAGGATGAGCATATCTCGCTGCAAAAAGACTTAGACGAACTTGTGAAGTGGTCCGAAGAATGGCAAATGAAATTGAACTTTGATAAGTGCAAAATCATGCATGTAGGTAAGCAGCATATGAAGGCTCCATACTTGATGGGTGGCCAAGTGCTATCAGTGACTCAACAGGAGAAGGATTTAGGTGTTATTCTAAACACAAAATTGGGGGCATCAGAACAGACCAAGGAAGCCAGGAAGAAGGCACTGAGAATGCTCGGGGCAATAAATAGGAATGTATCATACAGAAGTGAGGAAGTGATCAGGAAGCTTTACTGTGCATACGTCAGGCCACATTTGGAATACTGCATCCAAGCTTGGTCTCCTAGCTATGAAAAAGATTGTTGGCTTTTAGAGAGAGTACAAAAGAGGGCTACAAAAAATGGTTAATGGCATAAGCAACCTGGCATATGAGGAAAGATTGAAGAAATTGAATATGTTTTCACTTAGATATAGAAGGCTGAGAGGAGATCTCATCGAGGTCTTTAAATTTGTAAATGGTCTGGAGAGGGGATACCTTGGGGAAATGTTTGAATTTAACAGAAATGATGCAATTAGAGGTCATAAATTCAAAATTAAAATTAACCACAGCAGAACAAGGTTAAGGCAAACTTTCTTCACCAACAGGGTAGTGGAACACTGGAACCAGCTGTCAGAAAACATCGTCAGTAGCAGCACATTGAACATCTTTAAAAACAGCATAGACAATCATTATAAGAATAGAGGGCTTGCTTTTCAGTATTACAGGGAGGGCTGATTGGCAGATTTGGTGGGCAACTGGTTCAGTGTACAGAGTGCAACCAAGAAGGGCCCTTGTGGCTCAGAGTTGCACTAATCTTTTATGTCTTTATGTCTTTAGATGGTATTGACCTCGTCAGGCTCCACAATGTGAGTGGCTTTAGTGTACTGAAGAGGTGGCATTGACCTCGTCAGCTGCACAATGTGAGTGGCTTTAGTGTACTGTAGAGGTGGCATTGCCCCTCGTCGGACGGCACAATGTGAGTGGCTTTAGTGTACTGAAGAGGTGGCAGTGCCCCTCGTCGGACTGCACAATGCGAGTGGCTTTAGTGTACTGAAGAGGTGGCACCCTTCGGCGTGGTCCCCTCGTCACGTGCTCGTGGACGAGGCCAAATCTGGTCCTCCGCCAGGGGACAGGTAATTACCGCCCGCCGGACCGTACCGACAGCAAGGCCAGCGAGTTGCAGCTCGGGTCGGGCTAGTTTCGGGCTCATTAACCAGTCCGTTGATGTGGTACGGATTGGGAGGCAGACATCGCGTCATTCTGGGCGCCGTGTAGCGGCACATATACCTCTCTCGGGGAATGGTTTGCTGGGAATTGTGATGCCCGGCAGCAAAGCGACGCCACGGATTTGTGGTTGAAGGACGATGGGCGATTTTTAGGCTTCTGGTCGATTGTTTTTCCTGCACGGCCATAGGAGTAGCAGAAGATTTCCTCAATTCGACTGCATTCCGCTTTAAAGGAGGCGACAAACTGCTCATTGCATTAAGTTGTATGACAAAATTTCCCCTCTATGTTTTTGTGTGTGACAAATCTCAGCGATTATTGGCGTCTATAACGCACACGGTGTCGACTGTAATTCAGCTGCAAAATGGCTTCCCATGGACTCGACCTTCCCTTTAGTGTCCGAAACGCCGTCTATGTGGATGTGCTACACCTCCACTCACCCTCCCAGTAATGTTCAGGTCATTAAAACGTCGACAGCCTGCATGCATACGCAGAGTTCCAAAAACACTTCCGTTGTTCCCCAAGGCTAACAATTTACCAGTATTTCGGACATCATTCTTCCTTGATTCGAGTACTTCATCCATTCCCGACACCGCCTTCTAAACGTTGCAGTATATTTCCCCACAGCCTCACCGCTTCTACAACACTCCTTTCCTCTTCTAATGGCGCATATTTCCTCATTTTTCTTCTCACACTGTTTGCCGGCTATGCACCAAAATGAACGCCCTTGTCTAGGTGTGTATGATGGAAGCTTATAAGATCTACTTCCGTAAGATGTAAGATTAGATTAAGATCGCAAGATTATTTCACAATCTACTTTCATAGTCCTGGGCTATATTTGAATAAGATCTACGTGTAGGAGAAACGTTTATAGGATCTGCTTAGAGCTGGAGATGCAAGCAAAATCTGTTCCCGTGTTTGAATGTTTCAAATACCTAGAAAGCAATCCTCAATATTCAAAAGATATACTTGCCGATGGAAATCCTCCGGTCTACTTCCTAACGAAAATGTTTCAACCATATACTTCCAGAGGAAAATGTTTACAACTTCCACTCTCAGACCTATGTA
Source organism: Imbricaverruca yamaguchii (assembly GCA_034440575.1). Lineage (NCBI taxonomy): Eukaryota > Metazoa > Arthropoda > Thecostraca > Neoverrucidae > Imbricaverruca > Imbricaverruca yamaguchii. The sequence continues at coordinate 1,462,309 of JAOTOL010001570.1, forward strand.
ATCCGGAGGAGTGAAATTACTCTGCTGGAGCGACCGCAATTTACGGCTTCCGGACGGAAGTTCATAAGGCCGAAGTTCCTATGGCTAAAGTTCGTGGAATAAGCCTAGTAAGGTCTGATTTCCTCTGCCAATGTTTCGAATGGGGAAAATTCGTATGGCCCAAGTTGGCATTGCAAAAGTTTTTAACGATACATTTTCGTATGGCATGCAATTCGGATGGCTAATTTTCGCACGGCTAAATTTCGCACGCTTAAATTGTGTACGGCTACATTTCACGTAGCTAAATTTCGCATAACCAAATCTGGCATGGCAAAATATTCTAAAATCAGCTCAACCTAAACCGGTAAAGCCATGTTCATGAAATCTTTGGTACGCCTCACGACATACATTTTGCATCCTATAGAATGCTGAGGGGGCTTTTCTGTCCTCAATTTAATTGCGAAAAGTGATGTCACATTTGCCGTTTCAGTGCGATTTTCCTTCCATTTGAGGATGACTGACGAAAAACCGGCTTCTTTCCCTTGAAACTTTCTTGATGTCAGCTATGATAAAGCAGAAGTTTGTCACCATGGGGATCCTGGTGACGATAGGCTGACCGTCATATTCCTTGTTTTGTGGCTTCATGTCCATTTTGTTATCTTCCCGTTCCTGTTGCCGTCTTCCCTCTTGATGTTTTCCGGGAAGTGTGATAGAACGTTCTTGGTACTCGTGACATTCCTGTGGTGCCATTTCGCTCGACATATTGAGGGAAGGGTGTTCAGTTGTTTAGGGCTCGTATTCACTAAAAGGTACATCTGGAGTCTTTGGCGACTTATTACCACTTCCGATAGACATTTTGTCTATAATCAGGTCTCCCTGTCCTAGCAACACAGGGTTCGAGTCGTTTGATGCGCTCGCATTAAGGCCCCGGCAGGGAGGGTCAGTTGGCAGCTGGCCCGACAAGGCCGGGGACCAGCTACCGGGCGGCCGTGTCGGTGTATTGACGGCACGTTAAACTTTCGGTTAAAACTTTTCCGTTGAACTGGAATTCATTGATCGGGTGGTAGGGCTAGGGTTCACGCAACAAGCTCTGCTCAGCAATAGAACCCTGGCTTATAAAACCACCCCAGGAATAACTCGTATTAATATTTTCTAACTATAAACCGGGACAGACAGATACATCCCAACCAACACCACAGCCAAAATTCTGAAGAAGCTATCCACCAACCTCCTACGCACCAACTTGACAAGCCCTATCCGCTCGATCCCGCGCAACACACGCGTGGACTGAGCGCGCCATCAATAATTGTCCGACTCCATCCGTGCCTGCTGAAAAGGACCTCCACGGTGTTCATCCATCAGAATAAATCTCACCCTGTCCACCGGCAATTACCATTCAAAACAAGATTCTCCGGCCTAAGCAATTCATCCACCCTATTTGTGGATACATCCAATGCCATGAATATGGATACGAATATGGAGATGAATATGGAGGAAGAAGGCGTATGACATTAAATGTGTACACGCTCAAGTAAAGGAGATGAAGGGATGATATGATTGAGATGCATAAAATCAAATCAAGTCAAGATTCTCCGGCCTAAACAATTCATCCACCCTATTTGTGGATACATTCAATGAGGCATTTCCCACATCAGCAGGCAGCCTGTTCCACTGATTAACTACCCTTGGACTGAAAGCCTGTTGTCGCTCCACCGTCCTACACCCTGACTTGTCTAACCTGAATCGATGACCCCTATGTTGTCACACAGGGGTCATCAATGAAGACAGATGCTGGTGACGTCGGTACACTACATGACGGCTTTATCCCGGCGGATGCTCTAAATAGAAAGAATCGTTTCTATGATACTCTAAATGCAAAGCATCATTCGCACGAACCGCATCCAACCGTTTAGTGATTTTATGCATCTCAATCGTATCATCCCTTCATCTCCTTTACTTGAGCGAGTACACATCTAATGTCATACGCCTTCTTCCTCCATATTCATCTCCATATTCATATCCATATTTATGGCATATCTCCATATTCCTCCATATCCGTATTCATATAAGTTCTCTATTCCACTCACGAGCCAGGTGGTTGTGTGGAATCTTCTCCGACTTACCCACATCAATTCAATTGGCTGGAAAACTTTTGTTTGTCTATCCCGGAAATCCCTTCTGAGCCGCCCGCTGTTGCATATTTGCACTCCATTTGTAGCTAAACTACTGAATGGCGAGCAAACCGATGCTCCCTGCCACTCACCTATGATGGAGTAGGACAGCGCCATCGCCAGCATCGGCAGGATGTACGTGAGGCTGAGGAAGATCATGTTGTACCTGCAAAGAGCAAGCCGTACATGTCATAAGGTAACAAGCGTAGCATTGGCGTAGTTACCTTAGGGACGTCGGGACCATCCCCCAAAATTTTACGAAGCCGTGGGATGAAAGTCGGATAGCAAAAGTCGGATAGCAAAACATGCATATATAATTAAGAAAGAAAACACGAAGTGTGAAAAGCGACAACAGTCGAAAGATGTGAAAAGAACACGAGTGGAAAGAACATGAAACAACCCAACGCACGAACCACAAACGGGGCAGTCTAGAATGAACAATGTTAGATGCGTCTAATTTTAACACCCTTGAAGGGTGGCAAGTGTGGCGGGGTGAGAAGAAACCAGCTTGAAAATCGTGAGACGAGAGAGGAATCTTAGCGCATCTTGCTCTGCTAATTTGCATGCTGCCACATAAGCCGCACAACCTAAGACGTATAAAGCCTTGCGATAATGAAAATTTGTTGCCCAGCAGAACACAATCTTCCACCCATGCGAAAACAGAAGATGGTCAAGGTTAATGTTATTCAAGAATTGCCTGGAAGCAAAGATTTGTAACGTTTGCTGATTTACCATTCGGATATTTTGTGACGACAGATAGCCTGTGAAGCTCGATGATTGGTTGCATCGGATTTTAGTGGTGATTCTCTTGCATGATATATATTTTCACTTTATGAATGATTAGGTAGAGTTTTGCGGCGATGATACTCAGGTAGCCGAGACTTGGGGGGACACGGAAAGATGGGGGGAGGGACAAATCGCCACTCTTCATAATTGTGCTAATTTAAATACTGCCGTAAGCCGAATTAATTCTTACCAAAGTTGATACGGCAGCCAGAAACCTCAACCAAACGTCAAACTACTTCCTGTCTGTCCCTTGCTATCGCAATACAGCACAAAGCGCGCTGCGCCGACACTGTTGGAATGGCTGCACGGGTAGCGTTGGCCACCGACCGTTCAGTTACTTTGGTCATCATACACCTGCACTGACGCAACTGCTCGAAAGCCGGACGGAGTTCAAAGCCGCGTGGTGTCATCTAATAATGCGACACGGATGGGAGAGTGCGCCATTTTGAAGCCCGGACACCGCACATCTCGCGCCATTAGTGTCTCGCCGCTGTAGTGCCTCTGCCGTTGGCGAGGCACCCGCGAGCCTTCAGCACATTATCGCGACACATGCGGGTCCGGGCACTTGGCGGCGCTCTGTATCCAGGTGATCAGTCGGTGCCCAGGTTTCTTCCGACAGGCACGCTCGCACGCCGCTCGTTTCGGACCACCGCAACGGACTTCGACCGGTCGAATTTGCCGGCAGTCGCGTAGGCCGTCTAGCTTGTTCGCGTAATGCACTTTCAACTCCTCAGAGTCTGCTGGTTTCGCCAGCGCGGTGAGGCGTGGCCGAGTCGAGTCACAAAACATCATCTCCATTGGGATACTCGGAAGCCGACAACCTAGCTGACGCGGACCAGACACGCTTTTCCCGGCAGCACTCCCCATCGCTCACTGCCTTGCTCGTCCACAACAGGTATCTCCCGGGGGCCTATGGCCATCCAGACCACAGCCGTCCTCGGAAACTTGCCTTCCCTCGTGATTCTAGTCTCACTTCATCTGGAGGAGGAGAATTGGAGTTTAGGGGTGCATCGACTACATCGGTCATGCAGCATCACCATCTGGAGGGTCATCGCCAGGTCCACGCTGCTGAGTCCACGTTGTCAGGCATCCCGCTCCTGATGTAGATGAAGTGGGCTGCATCATCCACAGCCATCGGGTGTTCGCCTACAGTCGTCGGGAGGTGCTCGTGCAAAGGGCGGAGCATCCCGATGTTCTATGACTGACTTTGCCTGTTTGTCATATGAGGTTCCACACGAGCCTTCCTGTACTTGAGGACAGATTCTTTTAGAGCTCGGGAGACCAGAGTCTGGCCATATCTGCATCTTCTGGAAGAGATCCCCTGGGCACAACACATCACGGATTTTACCGCCCTGATCAGCATCTTTCTTTGTGTTTCCATCATTTTGACAGCGGGTTCCCTTTTTCCAATAGCTTAACATGTATCCCTTCTTCCATGCGGTTTATTTCATCGTAAAGAGTATTCCTTCGAACCACTAGCATCAAGTAATGTCTTGAATGTGTGACTAATTTGTCCGGATGTACTATAATTTCAGCAATCAGTTGGCGAACTTAGTGATGCGACAGCCTCGCCAATTTGCACACTGGTGCCCATTATGCAATCCTAAACATAATCAAGATCATCACGTACATCATCTAGAGTCGTAAATTACGACTTGCCTAATATGGTATTTTACCTTCGCACTCCCGGTGCTGACCTATATGATATAAATGTCCAACGTGCTCGGATTTCAAGTAATCATCCGTTATGGGAATTACAACATTTTTCGTCTTTTTGTGAAACTGCCAAACTTGAATGTGAGATAGTCAGCAGTAATGTGAGATTTGCGCATAGTCTCCGTGTAATTTCCGGCCTGCTTGAGTTGAAGCTCGTGTCGTATTTTCCAGATACGCAAGAGCCTAATCGGAAGCAAGCGCTCTTACCACATGCGTTCAAGATTTCAGCAGGCAACAAAATATGAACACGTGCCTATCCCTCCCCCCTTGGGTGTCCAAACCCGCCCTTGTTTCTTGTTGTTTGTTGTTTCTTGTTGTTGTTGTTGTTGTTGTCCCTTGTTTCATGTTTCTTCCCAAAATAGATACTCCGTCCCAAATCGATAACCTGGACCATATTGATTCATCATGGAAGTCAATCCAATTATCAGCCTCCAGGAACTTAGTTTTCACTCACATTTGTACCCGAACTTTATACATAATTCATATGAGGGACCGGTCGCAATGCGACCGGTCAGCGTGAAGCGTGACCGGTCGCGGAAATCAAGTGTGACTGACTGACCAGAAATACAGAAAGAAAGTTCAGATATGTCTCCCAGCCGATGTCCCGAAAAATACTTCAATCAAACATGCCTCCCACAGTGTAATTAGGAACATTTGTCGCATGGCATTGCTGGGAACGACTTCTACAATCACTACTTCTTCTGATGCTATTACTACTTATATATGGGTACCAAAGGTCCCGGGTTCGACTCTAGCGCCACTCAGGACATTTCCCAATCCCGCGGCCCACCGGCGAAACAGTGTGGGCGGCGCCATTAGCCGTGAATGTGCATAAAGTGTGTCGTGAACCAACCAATAAACAAGCAAGCAATACTACTACTTATACCACTAATGTTACTACTACTACCTATAATACTACTAATATTAATACTGCTACTTATATTACTACTACTACTTATATTAGTACTAGCGTTACTACTATTACTTATATTACTACTATTTAAATTACTACTAGCATTACTACTACTACCGCTACTATTCATATTCTACTAATGCAACTATTACTACTATGACAACTATTACTACTACTACGACTACTACTACTACTACTACTACTACTACTACTACTGCTACTACTACTACTACTACTACTACGGAGTCGCAATTGAAATAATTACTTACACGTAGTCGGTGAAGGAAACCATTGGAGGTCCGTCTGGCCACACCAGAATGCAGCCATGCACCTCCCGGCCTGATGGATATCTGGCAACAACAAGTGACGTCAGATTCTGACCGCACCAGAATGCAGCCATGCACTTCCCGGCCTGATGGATATCTGTCAACAACAAGTGACGTCAGATTCTGAGTAAACCAGAACGCAGTCATGTACGTCCCAGCGCGATGGTATATATGTTTCTGCACACGTGACGTCATAATGTGTGGCACCTCCAAGGCTACGTTAACCATGTAGAACTCTCGTATTCGAAAAGCCGGCAGGACGACCAAGCGTCAAGCAGCGACGTCGTTGCGCGTGAGGCGGCCGGTCGTCCCACGCATCCACACAGCCAGATGGCGTCGCACATCGAGAGCGCGAAACCGACGCAGACGGATTAGATCTCAGCCTAGCACCAGTTCTATTATCTATGCATCACGTTCGTCAATACGCATTTCAATCGAGCGTCATCACGTTCCAGCGGGTAGCTGTGGCGGAAGGGAGGGGGGAGCAGCTGGTCAGCGAGAGCTGTGGCGGGGGCAGCTGATCAGTGGTAGCTGTGGCGGGGGTGGGGCAGCTGCTCAGCGACAGCTGTGGCAGGGGCAGCTGTGGCGTGGAGCAGCTGGTCAGCGGCAACTGTGGAGATGAGGCAGCTGGTCAGTGGCAGCTGTGGCGGACGGGGCAGCTGCTCAGCGACAGCTGTGGCGTGGGGCAGCTGGCCAGCGGCAGCTGTGGCGATGAGGCAGCTGGTCAGTGGCATGATGATGAATCGATGCTCAGGAACACGTCGACAGCAGGTCATTTTGTGTTCATAATGATTATTGAAGGGAATCTAAAACGTTGTGTATTCCCAATAAGATATCATCGAAAACAGAGTATTGCTTCTCAAGGATGATACATCGCATACGAGTTTGATTGTCGACGAAAAGCAAAGATGCTCCTAAACGTCACGACCTACGGATCGTCACCCAGTAGCATACGCAAGGGGTCGATGCTCGCCCTTCCAAAATACTGGCGGCATAGAGGTTCCAGCGGTGATCATACTACAACGACATGACATGGTGTACAGTAAGCAGGACAGAACAACGCGGGAATGCAGGTCGGTCACCTCCAGACAGTAAGTAACCGTGTGTTGCCAGAATGTGTTCTTTTCTCAGACAGCAGCGCAAAACCTCTCCCCACTATCTGACCCGATGTGATGACCACCGCAGTCCTAGTGTCGGCTTCGTGGCCCTTCCTTTGCTACACTTCGAACCCTCGGCCCGCTGCGATTCTGACCGCACACACGATGTGCACATGGGTAAAGACAATTTAGAAAACATTGGGCACATTGAACATCTTTAAAACAGCATAGACAGTCATTAAGATAGGGGCTTGTTTTGTATTACAGGGGGTGGAAGTTTGGGGATGTTGTGAGGGAAAAGAAGGGCCTTGTGGCTATGTGCTAACTGTTTGTTTTTGTTTTATTTTGTAAAGATCTCTTAGCGGGAGTGATTAGGAAGTGACGCGACCACAGTTGATAGCGGCCCTCCCAGCCATGTCGGCGGCTTCATTCCCAGCTAGCCACATGTGACTGGAGATCCAGCAGACGACGGTAGTCTCACCCAGTCCGTCTGGCAATCATGCAACTCGTAGAGTTTGACGAACAAGTCGGTTATCCTGGTTTTAGCGTTGCTAAAAGGCTGCTCAGAGAGTCGGTGAAGACGACATGCTTTGAGGTATGATCACTTTGCATAAAACGAAGAGCTTTCAAAGTGGTATGCAAGTCAGCAGTAAAAATGTATGCGTGTTTTGCTAACCAGCAAGAGCCAGCACCGGAACGACTGATGTAAGAACAGTCGACGTTAGACTCAGACTTGCAGCCGCCCGTGTAATTCCGGGAGAAATCATGACATTCGAGTCTTTTCCTAATGGGCGTCGATAGATCAGTAGCCAGGCTGAGCGTCTGGCATGTCAGAGATACGGGTTTCGATTTCTCGGCGTGCCCACCCTCCTTGCCAGGGTGAGAGGCAGACGACGCCGTATGGCCTCGGCTGTTGAGTGCATCGTAAAAGTCACAACCACCATATTTTCTTAAGGAGCATCACTCGGAGCGCCGGTGCGCTTACCTCGCATTTTTTTAGCATCACAAAGCAACATCGATTTGTGGTCCGACAACCTGCCATGGGGGAACGGTAGAAATAACAGCAGGTGCCAGACAACCGGATTTCATGCTGTAGTCCCTCAGCATCGGGGTAATGCGCCAGCAACAGCCAAATATTCGCCGACTGCGAGACGACTGACGAGGCACCAATAATCGCGGGAATACCCACGGATGTACGGGAGGTCCTGGGTTCGAGCGACCTGACACGCACATCTGGTTGTCAATACTCTGCGGCGCAGCGCGAGGGGAATCCACCTATGCCATTACGCTGTCTGATGAAGTGCGGAAGGCTCAGGTGGCAGTTCGAAGGGCATCAAGTCGGCGCTTGGTGGTAACGCTGTAGTAATATTTTGATGAACCATTTCCTGAATATATCGTAACCGAATAGACTAAAGGACTGTTCACACCTAGCGTAATCTCGACGCAAAAAAGTCAGCGCAATGACGGACTAGGCGTAATCCCGGCGCACTGGGCGTAATTTCGACGCGTTGGCAGACCAGTGTAGCGACATCGCCTGGACGTGAGTACGCCAGCGATCAGCTGACATATCAGCTGTTTGGCAAAAGAATCAGCTGTTTGACAACAGAATCAGCTGTTTAGATTTTGAAATTGCTTAAAACATGAGTTGTGTCATACCTAAGTTAAAGGTGTCTTCAAAAATTTATTATCAGTGTTCTACTTACATATAACCCTTGGTTGTATCTTGGTTATATCATACCCAATTCCAGTATCGAAAACTTTTCAACGCAAAGTAGGTAAATACCTACCTGCCATCCCTTCCCCTCACCTGTTCTTGGTCTGCTTGCATCTTCCGAGAGAGACATGCTGCAATCAACAACTTGAAAAAAAACCGCAGCCGATGTGGCCCCAATCCGCCGAAGATCAGCAATATGGCGACTTTGCGTCAAGGACGCTGGTGCGCCGAGCGGAAAAGTTGAGAAAACCCAACTTTGTCCGCTCGGAAATCGCTAGCGTTTTGTAGGACTCGGCGAACAGCTGACGTAATGCCGGCGCAATGGCAGAATCGGCAGACTCATTGGGCCCCATGCTAGCTTTGCGCCGATTCCACCAGTGCGTCGAGATTACGCTAGGTGTGAACAGTCCTTAAGTTCATGAACAACTGGAAAAAAAGGAAAATAATATTCATGAAATTAACTTGTTTTCAAGATGGCACCATCGTGTCCCAAATTCGTGGAGAAACTGATGTTTAGGGGTGCCCAAGGTTGATCGACCTTGTCCCTAACCGATCTTGCGATCCTACACCCCTGATTCTTGGCAAACATGCACCTCCCAACAGGCACCTCTGTGGAAAATGTACACCTCTCGCCAGACAGATTGGTGGAAACATGCATATCCCACCAGGCCCCTCCGTGGCAAATGTGCGCCTCCCGTCAGAAACATCCGCACCAAATGTGCACCTCCCACCAAGCACATCCGCACCAAATGTGCACCTCCCACCAAGCACATCCGCACCAAATGTGCACCTCCCACCAAGCACATCCGCACCAAATGTGCACCTCCCACCAAGCACATCCGTGCCAAATGTCCACCTACCACCAAACACACCGTGCGAAATGTGCACCTTTCACCAGACACATTTGTGCAAGCATGCACCTATCAACGGACGATTTCCATGGTGTGATTTCAACTGGCATTGAGAGCACGTCCGACATTTCCAGTCAACATTCTAAACAAAATAAGAACATTCATTCACTTTAAATGAGCCAGAGAACGAACCTACTATGAGGTGCCTAGAATACTAGTGAAATATGACCTGTCGTTCCATAGTTATATTAAGCGCTCTGCGCATCTTCTTGTATGATAGGAGTATAGGCACCAGTGATCACAGCATTATTCCATGACTGTGAGTGTGACAGGACCCATGTTGGTCAATGTTATGCAAACACACACACACACACACACACACACACACACACACACACACACACACACACACACACACACACACACACACACACACACACACGCACGCACGCACGCACGCACGCACGCACGCACGCACGCACGCACGCACGCACGCACGCATGCACGCACACTATACATACACATATATATATATATATATATATATATATATATATATATATATATATATATATATATATATATATATATATGTGTATGTGTGTATATGTATATATATATATATGTGTGTGTGTGTGTCTGTTACTGATGTCTTTCTAGCATGCAAGTATAGTAAAGGTCATGGCTGGATATCTAGCAAAAAACTCTTTATAATGCAATCAGCACATCAACAAACTATGATACACGGAGACTTCCTTGCATTCGTGGCTCCCGAAATATTTTTACGACAGTGCTAACATTTCGTTTTACGAAGGAATTCTCAAGTGCTTGTGCCTCCTGTTGCAAATCATGCAATCATTTTCCTTTGCAACCAACACAATGCAGGTGTCGTAAACAGTATTCGCTTAATACATCGCAATCTCGACGTACTGCTCTTCCGTCCCCGCCTCCGCCCCCGCTGAAAAAAAGTTCGGTATGGCGCTGGTGAAAGAGGAATGGAAAGCTACTTGAAGACGTCTTCATAGTGCGACTGTTTTCCAATGTTTTGCATTCCTACTCAGACCTTTAGTCCAATAAAGCAATGAGCCGTCGTTATTTTGCGGTGTATTTCAACACCGAGGACATTTTGTGTCTCGAACTTGTAGCTTCGGTTGTCAACTAAGACTACCTCAAGTCAAAGTCAAATAAGTTTCAGGATGTCAGGACGACAGTATGTCATTCACCGGTCGCCAGACGACCACCGAGCCAACGCAACCGTCACAGCAACAAAGGACTGTCCAAACCCTGGCGCAATCCCGACAGTGCGTCGGGATCGACACAAAGCTAGCATTGGACAGTTAGCATGGGGCTCAATGAGTCTGCCGATTCTGCCATCGCGCCGGCCTTGCGTCAGCTGTCTGCCTAGTCCTACAAAACGCTGGCGATTTCCGAGCGGACAAAGTTGGGTTTCCTCAACTTGTTTTCCCCTTGGCGCACCAGCCGCCTTGGCGCAAGGTCGCCAGACTTCTCGGGATAAACTGCGGTCGCTATATTTGCTGATCTTCGACGGATTGGGGCCACATCGGCTGCGGTTTTCCAGCTTGCAAGTTGCAACATGTCTCAACATGTGCGACGGGATTACGCCCAGTCCGTCATCGCGCCGGCTTTTTCCGTCGAGATTATGCTAGGTGTGAGCAGTCCTTAAGAGGAACACACATCTGGAATACTTCAAAAAGGACCTTCACCGCTGCCACAATGACTTCATCTGGATATGATCCGGATAAGCTTGGTTGCCGCACGCGAAGCTGGATCGGCCGCGGGGGCCAATATTCCGAGCAAGCTGAGCTCACGGGGCGGGGATGGCCGAGTGGTTAAGGTGTTGGGCTCTGGGTATCAAAGGTCCAGGGTACGACACTAGCGCCGCTCGGGACATTTCCCAATCCCGCGGCCCACCGGCGAAACAGTGTGGGCGGCGCCATTAGCCGTCTATGTGCATAAAGTGCGTCGTGAACCACCCAATAAACAAACAAACAACAAACAGGCTGAGCACTACTCACGATGTACAGTGTACCACAGGTTCCGCTTTCACCAACTTTACGTTACAGTCCCGTTCGCGCGTTTCCTCTCAGACTGCCCGCCGTCGTACATTGCGCGCACATGGCGGGGCTGTCCCGACTTCTCTGGCCCGGTGAGCAGTGGACCGCCCCGGTGACACGGAGCGAGGTCATGCCCGGGGGTGGTGCCACCCCACCGAGGGATCTGCTTCATAAAGACATAAAGACATCAGTGCAACTATAAGCATCAATGCAACTATGAGCCAACTATCAGATCAGTGCAACTATCAGATCAGTGCAACTATCAGATCAGTGCAACTATCAGATCAGTACAACCATCAGATCAGTGCAACTATGAGCCACAAGGGCCTTCTTGGTTGCACTCTGGAAACTCAACAAGCTGCCCCCGCCCAAATCCGTCCATCAGCCCTCCCTGGAATAATGAAAAGCAAGCCCTCTACCCATATAATGATTGTCTATGCTGTTTTTAAAGAGGTTCAATGTGCTTCAAGGTAGATAACGTCCTTGAGCTCATCGCCACGGGCGCTGGTCCGTCAGCGGTAATCTCGTGACACGGCGAACACTCTCCAGTTAATCCCATCCTCTGGGTAGGCGCGGCCCAGGAAAAGTCTGGCCGGCGGTCGGATTCGAACCGAGGGCCGCCTGCACTCGAAGCACGGCGCATCACCCGGCCACGCCAGCGAAGTGGTAACATTCCGTGCAAGTGTCGATCCGAGCAAGATTTGATGCTGAGAACTAGCTCGGCTACACCACAGGAAAAATCACCGGGATACAGTAACGACTGGCGGGAACGGCCTCAGGTTCGTACACCCATGACTGCCCGATAGACGTGATGCTAAGTTGCGAGATAACCGGTTGGTTGGTTGGTTATTGGCTTTACGACACATTGACCGTTGAGTCATGTAGCTTCTCCAATCTCTCCCGCTGATTGGTCGCGAGTGAAGAGTAGCGACAGGTGAGACTCGAACCCACAACCTTTCGATTGTGAGACGAGCGACTTACTCCTATGCTATTCGTCCCCTGCAAGATAACTGTGTGGCACCGAGCGTCCATGCACCGCACGACGGCGCCGCCAATACACGACC